>OX451735.1:1355736909-1356336909 GCA_948472305.1 Vicia faba
CGAAGTTGGCATTAAGAGCGGTAAAATTCAGAAGGATGCATCTGCTTCCGCCGCTATCAAGAAGACCTTCCCAGCCAAGAAAGAGGCTTCTGCTGTTTACTCCCAGAGAAATCAAGGAAGAATGGAGCGCCGACCAGCGGTGGGGGCTGTGATGATCCAAAACTCCTCAGTCGATCAACCTCGAAGCAGTCAACCCAGAGCTAACCAAACCAGGGTGGAAAGGCTATAACGGCAATTCACTCGAATCAATATGACACCTGCTCAAGTTCTCCCTCATCTGTTAAAGTTAAACCTTACAAACTTGAAATAAGCGCCGAAGAACCCAAATACCTCTTCTCCTTATTATCATTCAAATGCAAAATGTGCATATCATTCAGACTGTGTGGGGCACGACACCAACAACTGTTGGGCCCTTAAAAACAAGATCCAGGATTTAATAGATGCCAAGGAGGTGGAGTTTGATGCCCACGAAAAACCTAATGTGATATCCGCTCCTATGCCAAAACATGGTCATAATGTCCATGCTATTGTAGAAGATCTTCATGTTACTGTCGTTGATGACTTAATGACTCCGTTGCCAATGATCAAGATGAATCTGTTAAAAGCCGGGATTTTCCCGGGCTGTGAAAAAGATTGTTACTTTTGTTCAACCTTGTAATCCGACTGTCCACTATTGAATTCAGGCATCCAACGCCTGATGGATACTCAAGAAATCCTCTTCAAGAAAACTCCTATTACTCATGTTACTCCTGTTACTCCAATCAATGATGTTGCTATAATCACCATTTCCGACAATCTTTCCAAGGTCTCCAAAAGACCTGTTAAGATTACACCCGATCCAAAGTGTGTACCTCTGAAGATTACTATGCCGGGGCCTATCCTATATAAGTCCAGCAAGACAATTCCGTGGAATTATGAAGGAGAGATCTTCTATCACGGCGTTAAGCAGATTGAATCAGTGAAAGAGAATTCTGATGAAGAAACTCCTGACATAGGAAATATTGCAGGGACAAGTAAGATCACTCGTAGCGGAAGAATCTTCTCTCCGGAGATTGCTCCTCCAAAGGTAATCTTCGGACCCTCAAGTGCTCCTGTGCCAGTCAAGATATCCGTACGAAGTCCAGTTATTGAAGAAATTGCTACTCCCGAAACTATACCCTCTACTGTTACTGCTGATAAAGGTAAGGGGATCCAAGAAGCGTCCGTCAGGACGAGGGCTCAGACTTTGGTTATCCCCGAGACCACCCAAAAGGAAATGGAGGAGATTTTAAAGATAATTAAGAAAAGCGACTTTGATGTCGTAGAGCAGCTGGGGGAAACCCCTTCAAAAATATCTATGTTGGCTTTATTGCTCTGCTCCGAGGCTCATGCCAAAGCCTTGATCAAATTCCTGAAGACGGTGCATGTGCCTCAAGAGACTTCTGCGGATCAGTTTCAAGAGTGTGTGGCTAGCCTTACAGCCGATAACGGTCTTGGCTTCTCTGATGCCGATCTAACATCTAAGGGAAGAAAGCATAATGATGTGCTGCATGTTTCGGTAGAGTGTAGAGGGACCACACTTGCTCACGTTCTGGTTGATACCGGTTCATCTTTAAATGTCCTACCAAAGAAAGCATTGGACAGACTAGATTGTGAAGGTTTGACCTTAAAGCCCAGTAATATCATTGTTAGAGCCTTCGATGGTTCTAAGCGGATGGTTCACGGAGAAGTGGACATCCCAATTAAGGTGGGAACGAAGATTTTCAACTCTACATTTTTTGTGATGGACATCCGTCCTTCAAATCCATGCTTGTTGGGAAGGCCATGGATCCACAACGCTGGGGCAGTCACTTCTTCTCTACACCAGATGCTCAAGTACCCAATCCAGGGTAAAATCATAACAGTTCATGGGGAGGAGGAGTATATGATAAGCCATCTTAACTCTTTCCGCTATGTGGAGTTAGATGGTGAATTCATAGAAACACTTTTCCAACACTTTGAATAGGTTTCTCTTGAAGTTGCGGTAGCCAAGACAACGACTGCTGTGCCCATCATTACCAAACCTGTGTCCCGGATGTCATCCCTTAAAGATGCGGAGGCTGTGATCAAGGAAGGAGGAAGCACAGTATGGGGTCAACTGCCAGATTTTACTTACAAGACAGATAAGTTCGGTTTGGGGTTCACTGCTGCTAGTCAGAAGTCCATGCGTCGCTCCCGGGCTGGAGGACCGCCATTGAAAATCACTCATCATGGAGTTCATGCTTTAGAGGATGATGAAGAAGGAAGCAATTTTGAAGACTGAATATTTCCAACCATTGAAGGAGGACTGAACAACTGGGAGGCGAAAGACTTCGTTCCCATTACTTTCATCAATCAGTAATTTATCTTTTGAACATTTTTCTGTTGGTCTGTAATATTTATTAAACAATTCGTACACTCTTTTTGCCTTATGCCTTACCCGGGGCATATAGGTCCATTTGTAAGGGTTTTAATTCTTCATTTTGATATGCCATTTTTAATGAATCATGGACGTTTTCATATATAAACTTTTGTGTTCATTTTCTTTCTTTTTATATTTTATTTGTTTAAAGGTGGCTATCCCTTACACACACCCACACTCACAAAATGCAGGTACCCATCCACTCCGGATTCCATGGGTAACAATTTTGTTATGGCCTTCAATGACTCTGAAGATCTGGTCAATCATGCCGAATACGAAGGTGATGAAGACTGTGAAGTGCCTGGAGAGTTGGCTAGACTTTTGAAATAGGAAGAAAGGGTTATTCTGCCCCATGAAGAGGTGTTAGAGACAATCAATTTGGGAACAAAGGAAGACAGAAAAGAGGTTAAAGTGGGTGCCAACCTTGAGCCAAGTGTCAAAGAGCGTTTAGTTTAGCTTTTGAATGAATATGTTGAGATCTTCGCCTGGTCCTATGAAGATATGCCGGGACTGGATACAGATATTGTGGTTCACCGTCTCCCTACAAGAGAAGACTGTCCACCAATCAAACAGAAAGTCCGTCGAATGAGGCCCGATATATCTGTAAAGATCAAAGCCGAAGTGATGAAGCAGTTCAACGCTGGCTTTCTTGCTGTTACTTCCAATCCATAATGGGTTGCTAACATTGTGCCCGTGCCTAAGAAGGACGGCAAAGTCAGAATGTGTGTGGATTACAGAGACCTAAACAGGGCTAGCCCTAAAGATGATTTTCCACTACCACACATTGACATCTTAGTTAACAATACAGCTCAACATAAGGTATTTTCTTTCATGGATGGATTTTCGGGATACAACCAGATCAAAATGGCCCCCGAATACATGGAGAAGACTACTTTTGTTATGCAGTGGGGTACCTTCTGCTATAAAGTGATGCCATTCGGACAGAAGAATGTCGGGGCAACCTATCAGCGAGCCATGGTAGCTTTATTTCATGACATGATACATCATGAGATCGAAGTCTACGTAGACGACATGATAGCCCGTTCACAGATAGAAGAAGAACACCTCGACCATCTGCAAAAGCTGTTTGTCAGGTTGAAAGAGTATAAGCTCAGGCTGAACCTTAGCAAGTGCACTTTCGGAGTCAGGTCTGGTAAACTTGTAGGATTCATCGTCAGTAACAAAGGCATCGAGGTTGATCCTACCAAAGTCAAAGCTATACAAGAAATGCCTGCCCCTCACACTGAGAAGGAGGTCAGAGGTTTCTTGGGACGCCTAAACTACATTGCAAGGTTCATCTCTCACCTAACATATACCTGTGAACCAATCTTCAAGCTGTTGAAGAAAGATCAGGTGGTTAAATGGAATGATGACTGTCAAGTTGCTTTCGATAAGATCAAGGAGTATTTGCTGGAACCTCCTATCTTGATGCCACCCGTCGAAGGAAGGTTGTTAATCATGTATCTGACTGTTTTGGATAATTCAATGGGGTGCGTATTGGGCCAACATGATGAGTCTGGCCGAAAAGAGCATGCCATTTATTACCTTAGCAAAAAGTTTACCGACTGTGAGACCCGATACTCACTACTCGAGAAAACTTGTTGTGCTTTGGTATGGGCTGCTCGCCGGATAAGGCAGTATATGTTGACACATACCACTTTGTTGATTTCTAAAATGGATCTGATCAAGTACATCTTCGAGAAGTCTGCTCTATCCGGAAGAATCGCTAGATGGGAGATGATACTCACCTAATATGATATACAGTACACAACCCAAAAAGCTATAAAGGTGAGTGTGCTAGCCGATCATCTGGCCCATCAAGCCGTCGAAGATTACCAATCCATGAGATTCGACTTCCCCGACGAGGATATCATGACTTTGGATAAGATTGAAGAGAAAATACCGTATGACAGACCTGAACAAGGATCCCGATGGACTATGTACTTTGATGGTGCCTCCAACGCACTTGGGAATGGTATCGGCGCGGTACTTATCTCTCCAGAAGGTTGCCATACACCTTTCACTGCTAGACTCTGCTTCAGCTGCACCAACAACATGGTCGAGTATGAAGCTTGTATCTTTGGTCTCAAGGCCGCTATTGATTTGGGAATCAAATCTCTGATTGTATTTGGGGACTCAGCTTTGGTTATCAGTCAAATCAAAGGAGAGTGGGATACTAAGCACCCTAACCTTATCCCTTACAAAGAACATGTCTTGACATTGTTACCACATTTCGAACAGATCACCTTCGAGCATTTCCCGCGAGAAGAGAATCAGTTGACGGATGCGTTAGCTACAATGTCATCCATGTTTAAACTTAATTGGGATAATGAGGCACCTCAAATCACCATTGAACGAATGGACGAACCTTCACATTGTCACGAGATTAATACAAAAGAAGTGATGGAACGA
Source organism: Vicia faba (assembly GCA_948472305.1). Lineage (NCBI taxonomy): Eukaryota > Viridiplantae > Streptophyta > Magnoliopsida > Fabales > Fabaceae > Vicia > Vicia faba. The sequence continues at coordinate 1,355,741,741 of OX451735.1, forward strand.
CCTTGGTTTCATGATGTCAAAAGGTATCTCGAAGCACAAGAATACCCTGAAGGAGCTTCAGTCAACGGCAAAAAGTTCTTAAGAAGGTTCGCTGCCAAGTTCTTTCTGAGCAACGGTATCCTATACAAGCTCAATATTAATTGTGTCTTACTTTGTTGCATGGACAAAGTTGAAGTTGAGCAGATCATGGCTGAACTACATAATGGCACCTTTGGCACCCACTCAAGTGGCCATACGATGGCTAAGAAGATTCTACGGGCAGGCTATTACTGGTCTACCATGGAAGCTGATTGTCATCAATATTCCCGTACTTGTCACAAATGCCAAATCTATGCTGACAAGGTACATATTCCTCCAGTTCCTCTCAATGTCTTAACAGCTCCTTGGCCATTCGCGATGTGGGGAATCGACGTGATTGGAGAGATCAAGCCTACTGCATCTAATGGACACCGTTTCATCCTGGTGGCTATTGATTACTTTACCAAGTGGGTCGAAGCAGCTTCCTTCGCCTCCGTTACAAAGAATGTGGTTGCTCGCTTCATCAAGCAGAACCTCATATGCCGATACGGTATCCCTGACTGTATCATCACGGACAACGGTACAAACCTGAACAACACTATGATCACCGCTCTGTGCGAGCAGTTCAAGATTCAACATCACAATTCATCTCCCTATCGGCCAAAGATGAACGATGATGTTGAAGTTGCAAACAAAAATATCAAGAAAATCATTCAAAAAATGACAGTCACCTACAAGGACAGGCATGAGATGTTACTGTTTGCTCTGCACGGATATCGTACCACGACACGTACGTCAACCGGGGCAACCCCCTTTTCTTTGGTATACGGCATGGAAGCTGTTTTACCTATGGAGGTTCAGATTCCTTCCTTGAGAATCATGAAGGATGATGGTTTGAGTGAAGACGATTGGATTCAGACTCGGCTTGATCAACTTAACTTGATTGACGAGAAGCGACTTACTGCTGTTTGCCATGGTCAGGCGTATCAAAAACGTATGATCAAGGCCTTCAACAAGAAAGTCAAGAGACAAATATATCAAGTCGGGGACCTTGTAATCAAGCGAATCATCTTGCCGCAAAGTGATCCCAGGGGCAAATGGACCCCTACTTACGAAGGACCATTTGTGATCAAAAACATCTTTTCTGGTGGGGCAATGATTCTGACCACCATGGACGGTGATGACCTGCCACACCCTGCGAACGCAGACATAGTCAAAAGATACTACGCATAAACGACCCGACAAGTCGAAAACCCGAAAGGGTGACTTGGGAAAAAATGGGCATCCCGGTGAATCGAAAACCCGAAAGGGCGGTTCAGGCAAAAATTAGGGATAAATAAAAAATCTATACACCCGGCAAGTTGAAAACCCGAAAGGGCGACTTGGGCAAAAAAGGGTTTCTCGGTGGATCGAAAACTCGAAAGGGCGGTCCAGGCAAAAGTTAGGGAATTAAAGCGTATGACTATGTCTCGTCAGATCACTTTAAGGATAATTTCTTTACCGACAAGCTCCGAGATTCTGATCAACCTAATCAACGTCGAACGAGGCAACAAATGGACTAGATACTCAGAGTTATGAAGGCTATAGCAGAATGGGAACCCCATGGAATTGTTACACACAACCATCTTTCTTTGTATAAATTTTTTCTCATTTTTTATGACAACATTCTCTTATTAGGATATTTGTCTCCCTTGTACAAAATACTTACACAAAGTTAATATAAAGATACTTCAAAGTGCAGAAATTTGTTTGCCTTTTCTTTCTTTTTACACTTGTGTTTTATTTGAAAACGTCCAATGATTTATTAAATGAGCATATGCATTTGAATATAATCACTGCTTACAAATAAAATGAAATGAGAAAGAATAATTACTGATAGGTTGAAAGTATAAGAAAACGTCTTTAGGCTATTCTAGAAGAAATCCTCTGCAGTACATCATCCAGATCCTCAACAAAGTTAAAGCCTTGAAAACATATCCCCAGCGGAGTTAAGTTTCAGAATCCCCATCAGAACTAAGTTTCCAAACTCCCAATCCCCAGCGGAGCCAGCAAACTTTGAACTGCAAACCCTCAGCGAAGATGAAACTTTCTTCCCCAACGGAGTCCAAAACTTCAAACCTTAAACCCCGGTAGAGTACCATCCAATTTCCTCCATAAACACCTAGTAGATTAGCATACAACCCAAACCCTTGAGAAATCTTCAACAGAATAAACGTTCTCCCCACAAAGTTATTTCCCAGCAGAACGAAGATTCTCATTCTCATTTCTCCAGTAGAAGCCTCCCAGGTTTTAATTCCCCAGTAGAGATCGTCAGAATTTTCCTTATTTCCCAGGAAAGTCATGAAGGATTCTCACATCCCCACAAGTCACCAAGGATTTATTTTCCCCGGCAGCAGTCAAAGATTTCATTATCTCCAGCTATCAAGGATTTATTTTCCTCAGCAAGACAGCTAATCAGCTTACATGCGCATCCATTACATTCATATATCATAAACATTGATAAAGCATATTTTATTGCATCATACATGTCATGCAGCATAACTTTGTGTTTTAGCTAACACTTTACCTTTTTCAGGAAAAGATTAAAAGCTACCTTTAACAAATGTTCAAAGATTTCAGATATAGTACAGACACACCCCAGACACGGCGGTCATTCTACTACTCATTCAGATCTCTTATTCAGGTACAGTATGAATACACCCCAGACATGGAGGTCATTCTATTACTCATTTTAGAATTCAGCAATCAGATACAGACTAGATACGCTCCAGACTCAGAAGCCTTTCTATTTCTCATTCAGATTCAACTATCAACTTCAGGTTCAGATACACTCCAGACACGGAAATCATTCTGTCACTTGTCTAGATCCCAGTTACAGTACAGATACACTCCAGAAACGGAAGTCATTCTGCTACTCATACAGATCTCAACTTCAGATACAGTCCAGATACGCTTCAGACACGGTAGCCATTATGTCACTCATTCAAACCTATTCCCCAGCCCAAAGATACTCTAGACACGGATGTCTTTCTGTCGCTTATTCAGATTTCAGAATTCAGATATAATACATATACACTCCAGACACGACAGTCATTATGATATTCATTCAAGTATCAAATACAGTTACAGCTCGGACACGCTCCGGACACGAACGCCATTCCTTTGCTCATACGAATCCAATCTCCAGATACAACTCAGACACGAATACAAATCTGGTGTTCATTCTCCTGATTTTCAACAAACAAGTCTTGAATGGCATCTTTAAGACCATCTCCATCAAGATTCTACCATCTCCAAATGGCATCTTTAAGCCCATTCCCTCAGCTACATTTTGACGAGTGCAAATTTACGGGCACTCTAGTGTCCAATCATCTTTTACCTTCGAGTCACGAAAGGAAAACTTGCCAATCTAACTCTTCAGGTTCAAGAAGATTGAACAGAGGCAGCTGTTGTAAACCAAAATTTTCCCTCTCATTTTATCAAGATTTCCCCTCACAAGACTCCTTGAACTCCAGACAGGATTAGGGTTTTGCTCTGCTCAAGACATCTGCTTGCACTGATGACCTAAATCAGGGTTTGAGTTTGCACAGAGATTTTTGGACTTTCAATGCTCAAAGTGACTTTCATACTTCATGTTGGACTTACAAGATTACTTCTACCAAGTTTCAAGCCTTGAATCAAATTTTTGCCCAGTCCATTGGACAGTTGACCAAGAAATCAGTTGTATTGGGGAAAAAGTCAACTGCGGCCAATTTATAGTCAAACCTCACAATTTTTGATCCACATCAACATTATAGACTCATATGGACCATTTGATCAAGATTGGACCACAACTCCTCAAGAAATTTGATCAGATCACCAAAAAGGGCAAAATGGTCATTTTTAGGGTTTTGACTGCAGAAGGGCAATATCTGACTTTTGACCTAGCCAATGGCAAATTGGGTTCAAGCATGGACTCAAGTACTCAATGGCATCATCTTGACCTATTCACAAGGTTCAAAAGATCTCAAATGCATTGGATTGACAGATGAATTTTCCAGTCAACTGATCAAAATTTAACTGTACACTGAAAAGTCAAACTTTGACTTTTTGCTCAAAATCAAGTGCCAAGGGTCATTTTTCATCAAGATGTGTCAGAACATGAAAATTGTTCATCAAGAAACCCGATTTTGCAAATTAGGGTTTAAGATTGAAAAATTTCATAACTTAGAATTTTTCTAAGTTATGAAATTTTCTTAATTTTTCCTAACTTTGCCCAACATTTTCACCATGATGCAATTGGATTCAAACAAAACTTCCAACATGAAAGTTATAGTCCTACACAAAATATACAACTTTTATTCACAAAGTTTTCCCAAAAGAAGCTTGTATCTCAAGTTATGATTTTTGGAACAAGGGTCCATGAAACTTTTAACTTGGTGAAATTTTGCCCTAGTTTAGGCAGGATTTTGGCCTATCTTCTTGGAAACTTTTCACCTAGTTCCACTTGGAATATCAAATTGAATTTCAAACATGGATTGTAGAGCATGTTACAAGCTTTCCAAAATGTCCAAGAACTCTCCAAAATCATTTTTGGTTAGGGAGAATTGAAGGCTTGAAGTTGGCAAAAACTCACTTTTTATCCATGGCATGTTCATATTGATACAAGTTGCAAACTCTACTCAGCCTTGTTTGTACTTGATTACAGGTCCTAAAACCCTTCCATACTCAATAATTAAATGCAAATCCATTGGTCTAAGGCTTTGTTTTGGTCATGGGAGGATTACACAAAGAATTAATCCTTAAAATGGTAAAAGGTAACATTGCCATTTTTGTCAAATGTGCTTTATGTCAAACCAAATCTCTTTGAACCTAAAACATGTATTGAACCTAAAACATGAGCCTTTGAGTCCTGAAACCTTCCATAGCACAAAATCACCTTCCATTGGCAAAACAGGGCAGCTTCTGCATCTTGAGTTCTATCTCACAAGTTGTTCGTGCATTTTGCCCCAAACCTGTTCAAACACCTTCCACATAACCTATCCAAGCTATCCCAACCCTTAAACACTGACTGTAACTCCATTTACAAGGTTTTCCATTTTTGATTTCAGCTTGTGCAGGTTGAGTTCTACAGGCTTGTTCAAGCACATTCAAGGAAAACTAGGCATTGGGGAAGGTCAGAGGAAGTTCAAGCAAGCTCCCAAACATCTCAGGCCTCACTGAAAAGCTCCACATTACCATACACGAAGTCAACTGAAACAGGTTTTTGTCAACCTCCTATCTCTCTATTTAGGAATCATTAGGCTTAAGTTTGTGAATAAAAAATGTAGTATTCATAGCCATGAAGCTGTACATATGCTCAGTTTTCATTTAAGTTAAGCATGTTAAGAGAATTTGATTCATGAACTTCCTGAAAAAATTAGGTTAGAATTTGGGGCCAGAGAAATTCTCTCTGGTCTTTGAGAGTTAGAATGAGTTCTTTACATGGTTGGATTCGTCTTGAAAAATGCTACAACTTTGATGTTATGTGTTTTTGCATTAGAGCAAGTATGCAGGTTGTTCATGTTTGAAGTCAGGCGCGCGCATTTTGGGACAAAAGGTTGAAGATGAAGTTTGAAACTGGGTTGGGTCTGTGTTTCTCACTTTTTGCACCCCCCTCATTACTGACTGCACCCCCTGACCCATTTCTTCATATTTTTATATTTTTGTATTTATTTTTAATTTCTGATTTTATTTTCTTAATTTCCAAACATAAAAAATATCAAAAAATATTTTTATAAATTTTCACATTTATTTTGTATTTTATTTTTATTTTTTCTAACATAAAAATAATTTAATTAGTATATACTTTTATTTAATGAAAACTTGAAAATAATATATAATAATATTATACCTTTTTTGATTCTTTATTTATTTATACTCCAATAATATTTTTCTAAATATATTTTTGTCTTGTATATATTTTATTTTATTTTTATTGTACATAACTAATATTATTAAATATATATATATATATATATATATATATATATATATATATATATATATATATATATATATATATATATATATATATATATATATATATATATATATATATATATATATATATATATATATATATATATATATATATATATATATATATATATATATATATATATATATATATATATATATATATATATATATATATATATATATATATATATATATATATATATATATATATATATATATATATATATATATATATATATATATATATATATATATATATATATATATATATATATATATATATATATATATATATATATATATATATATATATATACACACACATACTTTTATTTTATTTAATGAAAACTTGAGAATAAAACATAAAAATATTGTACCTTTATTTTTTATCATTTATACTTAAATAATATTTTTTCTAAATATATTCTATTTTTGTATATACATTATTTTATTTTATTGTACATAAAAAGTATATGATATATATTTACTTTCTTAAAAGAAAATTAGGGTTTTTGCCCTTAATAAAAAATAATATTTTTATTTCTTTTTTACATTAAATATTATATTTTTGCATACATAAAAATAAACAAAACATTTTTTGCATATTCATAATATTTTTGCATATTTGTTTAATTTATTTATTTAAATATTGTTCATTTATTATTTGTACCAATTATTCAATTTGGATGTAATAGTAAATATTAGGGTTTTATTTTCTTGCAAATATCCCCCTTTCAAAAATTGTATCCCTCTCCCATATCAAATATTGTAGTAGTGTAGATTTATTTTACGCATTTATGCTTTCAATTATGCCATGATTAGAGATTAGGGTTTGTATGCAAAAATCCAAAATCAAACAAATAGCTTGACTAATACAAAGACAAAAAGCATGTAAATTGACAACACAATACACACTTGCACCCCTAGGGTTTCACCCACTTGTTGCCTTTAAAAGGGCCATGTTATGCATGTTTAGTATCTTTGGCAAAACAAAAACAAAACAAAAGATCATAGTCCCTCGATGACGCTATCTTGGTTGCCTAAACAAAATGATCTAGTCCCTCAAAAATTTGTTAAAGATACTTGGCAATATTGCTATCATGGTCAATACGATGACCTGCGCCTGTCCCGTTTAGCATCCTAATACAAGGTTGTTTACCAAATGCAATGGTAAAATAACATTGTCAAAAGGGTTAAAAATGTGTAGGAAAGATCTTTGAGTAAAATAGGATAGATAACTCTTAGTTACCTGATCAAAAACTTGCAAAACATCCTTGCTATTTTCAAACACACCTCACAACACAATTTGAAAACATTTCTCAAGAACAAACTTTCAAAACATTGAAATATCTTTTCAAAAGACAAACACCTTTGTATATATTCAAATAAGAATCATTACAAAGGTTGCCACAACGATGGCCTCTTTTCAAAACATTTTCAAAATCACACACAAAGCACGATTTCAAACAATTGAAAAGCAAAAACAAGTAATATAAACAAGTAACTAAGAGCCCATGGATAACCATGGATGAAAAGGGTGCTTGCACCTTCCCTTTTCATAATCTACCCCCTGAACCAAAGAAAACATCTCAAAGGTCTTTCCTGTGCTTTTTGACCTTTCCTTTGGATAAAATAAATAGTCAATGGCGACTCTTGCTAAACCGAAACATTTGCGAACACAAAACGCAAAACCTCAAGTCAGTTATTCCACCGTATCACACCTATATTCATCAATCTAAGTACATAAAGGAGCTTATGAAGAAGATTAATCTAGAAGATTGCAAGATTATGGCAACTCCTATGCATCCTACCTGTAATATGAGTAAAGAAGAAAGCATCACAAAGGTAAATCAGAAGTTGTATTGAGTTACGATTGGCTCCTTACTTTACCTCACTGCTTCTAGGCTTTATTTTGTATAGTATATGCTTGTGTGCAAGAATACAATAAGATCCCAGAGAAACTCATTTAACAGATGTTAAGAGAATATTTACGTATCTGAAAGGAACATCAAATCTGAGTCTTCTTTATAAGAAATTCCTAGATTATAAGCTAGTTGGATTTTGTGATGTTGGCTAAGTCCAAATAGCCACCACCGTGAATTTGTAGACCCCAAATTAGGGGGGGGGGGGGGAGGGGTAGTGTCATTTTCGTTTTCGTTTTCTTGATATTTTGTAGGATGGACATTTTGGCAAATCGGAGGGGACGAACGGAGCCACCACCCCTAGTGGATTGACCGACGTGGACCATAGCATGGCAAAAAGAAATGCTTTGATTGGTTATTTCAACCAAAGGGGGACCCACTAGAGCATGTATGTCTTCCAAATCAGCACTTGCACTTGTCTTGCATTATGTACATTTTGTTGTATTTATATTAACAGATGTAAAGTCGTCTCAACGGTTGGGTGAGTGTGTGTTAAGGTGTTATGTGTATGCAAGGGCAGGGGTTCGATCCCTGCCTCTTGCATATTATTTTTCCAAGTTTTATTTGTCGATCATGTGCTTTGAAGCTAGGCGCGTACATCATGCGTAGTCATCTCACCATCATTGGATCCATCAGTAACACATCTAGCGCTTCAGGATGAAGTGTCCATGCTGGACCCTCAAAGAGCCAGCCTTAACATGCAGAGTCTTGGGCTTCCACTTTTTGGGCCTTACAAAATCCAGATCTCACACCCCCCATTGATGTTTACATCAGGCCCGTTTGCAATTTCCTTTTATTTATTTGTTTTAATTTGTTTATTTTTTTTAATTCTTTTTTTAAAAAGTAACCATATAAAATAATAAAAATTACAAAAATTAGATTTTAGTTTTTTTACTAAAATTATTTTTGTTAGTTAATTAATTATTTATTTTAACATTTTTCTAATTTAAAAATTAAATAGATTTAGGTTAATTCATTTTCTTTTCATAATAAAAATTCCAAATAAATAATAATTAGAATTAGGGTAAATTTTCAATATTTCTTTTATTATTAAAAAATATAAAAAATGTTAGATTTATTTTTAATTTTATTCTCCTTTTTTAGTTAACTAATTAGATTTAATTTAATTTATTCCTTTTTTAAAATAAACAAAAATAACAAAAGATTTTCTTTAGACTTAACAATATTTTAGGGTTCAGACGTCTTTTCTAATTCGCGCGCAATTTTATTTTTATCATTTTCATATTATTGTACCTGCTTCCTAGTTTGTAATAGAATTAACTAGGACTCTTTTACTATTTTCTTTATTTCTCCCCCCATTTTTGGACTTGTAATAATCCTCCTCCCCGAAGCCTTGTAATAGCTAGATTTATATTTCCGCATTTTTAATTACTGCAAATTATTAACTATTTAGATGCATGTTAACTACGTTTGTATGGCAAGAATAAAACAAAGCGCTAGCAAACCTAAATGCAAAGATAAATAACTTAATATAACACAACTGCACATGCGTACCTCTAGGGTACCCCACTTTGGTTGCCTTCATAAAAACAATCACAACTCTCGAAATGTGAGAGATTTTAGTGGCTACCCTCTGGTTTAAAGATCATAAAGTCCCTCGATGACCTTCTCGACATTGCCTCGGTAAAGTGATCTTTAAACCCTAGGGTAATTACTAAAGTTTCTTACCCAGTTGTCTTTGTGACTGTACAAACGTCCCTTCAAATGTCCCTCAAACATCTAACGATGGGGCTACCTACTCACTAATAGTAGGATAACATTGTCTAAAGGAAAAAAGGAAAAGAACAAACCCTTTCGAGTAGGTAGATTATCCTTAAATGCTTGCTCAAAAGAAAACATTTTTCACAGATACACTCCTTTCTAAAAATATTTTCAAATACACTTTGTATACGTTCTCAACAATACGAGAAACATTACAAAGTTTGTTGTACTAAAGCGTCTTTTCAAAACAAACACAAAGTAATTTTCAAATGAGCTAGCATCTAAGAGCCCGTAGATAACTACAGATGGAAAGGGTGCTAACACCTTCCCTTTCCATAACCTAACCCCCCTTACTCATAAATAATCTCGAAAGCTCTTTTTCTGTTCTTTTCACCCTTTCCTTTGTTGGATAAAAGAAAAGTCGGTGGCGACTCTTGCTTACCGCAACATTTGTGAATACAAATGCAAAACCAGTATAACAGTCAGTTCTCCCACCGTATTACACTAGGGAATGTCAGAATGAATCTTATATCTCGATTGTATCTGAATGATGTTCTAGAATGAGTCGATGTCTTGAATGTATCTATAAGAGGATCAAAATGAATCTTCGCCTGACTGTATCTGAGAGATGTACCCGAATGAGTATCAGAGTTAATCTATGTCTTGATCGTATTTGACCTGTATCTAGAAGAGGATCAGAATGAGTGTCTTCCCGACTCTATCTGAGATCCATATTAGAATGAGTCTACACGATACTGTATCTAAAGATGTTCCAAAATGAGTATCATAGTGGATCTACATCTTGATCGTATCTGAACTGTATCCATAATATGTATTGGAATGAGTCTACGCTTGACTGTATCCAAAGGAATATCAGAATGAATTGTTGACTGATTGTATCTGAAGGATGATAATTTGTTGAATTGTTGACAATATTTATTTGTTTGTGAACTAACCTAAAAAGAAACAAAGTTAGTTTTATGCAATGCCATGATGTATGAAATTCATTGCATAATGATGCTCACAAAATAAATGAGAATATTTTTTGTATGCTATGATATTTTGTAAATGATGTATGGGTTCAATATGCCACTGAAGCATATCGGAAACTCCTTGTAACAATGTCTTGATGGGGAAAATAAATCTCAGACTGTTGCTGAGGATGAAGAAAGTGATTCTTCAATTTTCACTGGGAATAATTTTGTTGGGGATCTTCGAATTCGGTTTGAGTATACTCCGTTGGGGATCTTTGACTTCTGCTTGAGGATGGAGGAATTCAAAGAGAGTTGATCATTCGTCGTTCTTTTTTGTTGAAGGACTTGATTCTCATGTACCCTGACTGGGGATAAAAGAGATGGATATTCTTCCAGTGTGCTATATGTCCAGGTTTTAGATACCGTAGCAACTGTTTTGGGGATGATAACATTAATTAAACCCTATTGGGGAATAAGGTGATCGGAGTAATAAACTTTGCTAGGGAATTAAATTCCAAACTCTGATGGGGATTGGGATTTTATGGGCTACACTGAGGAAGTCTCTACTATATGCTGGCAAAATGATCAAACTTCCTAATCCACTAGGGGACTTATTGGGGATAATTATCAGCTCAAGCTATCCATTAGGGATATGGAGGTGAACTGTTGGAAGATGTCTCTGTTTCTGTCTGATGGCATATTATATTTTCTAGGGAATATATCTCAGTTGGGGATGAGCTTATGAAGATAGCTCTGTAGAGATTGTTATATGGAGATTACTCTGGGGAGATTTGTGGATGACTTGAACATTATCCCAACTCCTAGAGTTTTTACTAAATGCTAATTTTATTTTTATGCATATATTTTATTAACAGTAATCATGTTCAAATGCATAGGTTCATTCAATGTAATCATTAGACATTTTTTCAAACAAAACAGAGAAATTCAAACAATTTTGAATTTTGAAATCTAATTGCATTGATACTGAAAATATGCTTATAAGCAGACAATTTTATACAAAGAGACAGAAATCCTAGTAAAATGAAATCTTCGTAAAATATGAAAAGTACATAGTGGTAAACAAATAAAATAGCTATGTGGAAATGACCCCATCAAGTTTCAACTCTGCTATTTCCCCTATGTCTTCGAGCATCTCATCACTTGCTATTGGAAGAAGATGGTTGAATTGTTCTTTACCGTTTGAACTTGACGTTGATAACAAAGCTTGTTGTAAGTAGATGATCCAACGGGACATAGTCGTATGCTTTAATCCCTAACTTTTGACTGGACCACTCTTTCGGGTTTTCAGTCCATCGGGATATTCTTTTTTGCCCAAACCGCCTTTTCAGGTTTTCGACTTGCCGGATGTACAATTTATATATAAATATATATATATATATATATATATATATATATATATATATATATATATATATATATATATATATATATATATATATATATATATCCCTTATTTTTTCCCGAACCCTTTTGGTTCGCCGGGATGCCCTTACTTTTGCCTAGGCTTGTCAACCTAGCAGATCTCTTTTATGCGTAGTATTTTTTTACTATGTTCGCGTTCATAGGGTTTGGAAAATCTTCACCGTCCATGGTAGTAAGTATCATAGCACCACCGGAAATATCTTTTTGATTACAAATGACCCTTCGTATGTGGGAGTCCATTTTCCCTTGGGATCACCTTGTGGTAGGATAATGCGCTTTATTACCAAATCACCAGCCTGGTATACTTGATGTTTGACTTTCCTATTAAAGACTTTGATCATGTGTTTTTGATACATTTGACCATGACAAACAGGCGCAAGCCTTTTTTCATTGGTAAAATTTATTTGGTCCAGCCTAATATGAATCCACTCGTCTTCATCTAAACCTGCGTATTTCATAATCCTCATGGAAGGAATATAGACTTCGACAGGTAAGACAGCCTCCATACCGTAGACTAGAGAGAACGAGGTTGCCCCAGTTGATGTACATACTGAGGTGTGATAACCATGAAGAGCAAATGGTATCATCTCATGCCAATCTTGTATGTAACCGTTATCTTCTGCAAAATCTTCTTGATATTCTTGTTGGCGGCTTCCACTGTATCATTCATCTTTGGTTGATACGGAGAAGAATTGTGGTGTTTAATCTTGAACTACGTGCAAATTTCTGTGATCATAGTATTGTTGAGATTGGTTCCATTATCCGTGATGATCCTTTCAGGTATGCCATGCCGGCAGATGAGGTTATGCTTAATGAACCAGGCCACAACATTCTTGGTAATGGAGGCAAATGAGGCTTCTTCGACCCACTTCGTGAAATAATCAATAGCGACTAGGATGAAACTATGCCCATTGGAAGCACTGGGCTTATTCTCTCCAATCATATTAATGCCCCACATTTCAAATGGCCAAGGAGAATTTAAGACATTCAAAGGAACTGGAAGCTAATGTACTTTGTCAGCATTAATATGACATTTGTGACAAGTTCTGAAATGATGATGGCAATCAGTTTCCATGGTAGACCAATAATAACCCGCTCTTAGAATTTTCTTAGCCATTGTATGCCCACTGGAGTGAGTACCGATGACTGCTTCGTGCATATCTTCCACAATCTTCTCAGTTTCCTTCTTGTTTACACAATAAAGCATAGTCGAATCGTGATTGCGCTTGTACAAAATTCCGCTACTCAAAAAGAACTTGGTAGAGAACCTTCATAGAAATTTCTTATCATTAATAGATACTCCTTCAGGATACTCTTGAGTCTCGAGGTATCTTTTCACTTCGTGGTACCAAGGTTTTTCCTCTACTCCATCAGTACCAACTTCATAGTAATGTGTCAGTTAGTCTAGTCTCTTAATAGTAATTCAGAGAGCTTCATTTTCCCATCTGACCTTGAACATAGATGATATGGTAGCTAATGCGTCTTCCAATTGATTCTATTCTCGTGGGATATGTTCAAAAGTGATTTCCTCAAAGTACATAATTAATGACAACACATACTCTTGATAAGAAATTAGATTTGGATGTTTCGTATCCCATTATCCCTTAATCTGACTGATCACTAGGGCTGAGTCCCCATATACATTCTGTGATCGGTGGATCTGGAACTGACTGTTTAACGCTGGTTCGCGAAATGTCGCGGAAGCAAGAGTCGCCACCGTCTTTTATTTTCTCCAAATGGAAAGGACAAAAGCACAGAAAAATTCCTTAAAGAGATTGATCTCGGTTCGGGAGGTAGGTTATAGAAAGGGAAGGTGTTAGAACCCTTTCTATCCATGGTTATCCATGGGCTCTTAGATACTTGCTCACTTGTGTTTTCAAAAATGGTTTGTTTGCTTTTCAAATGTGGGTTTTAAAAATTTTTTTTTAAAATTCCAGTTCGACTCTTACGTCAGAGTGTTTGAAAAAATTGCTTTGAAAGCTTTTGAAAATGTGTTGGTATGAAAAGTATTTTTGTTTGAAATTAGAGCAAGTATCCTTGAGAACCTACCTACCCTAAGGAATTCGTCTGTGTAAAAGTCCTTTAAAGTAATGTCATCCCACCATTGATAGGTAGGTAGCACCACCGTTGGAGGTGTTCGGGTCAATTCGAGGTTCAGGACATGGTGATCACCAGAGCAATGGGAAGACACCTTAGAAGCTACCCTCATGCCAGGTTCCCGGATCATGAGGACTTACTAAGACATCCTCTACTCGACGATCACCTTTCGAGGCAAGGCAACAGTGAGGCGTACCCTAGGGGTGGTGTGTGCGATTCGTGTGTCGTTTTCATTGATATTTGTCTTGTCATATTCATTGTGATCTACGCGTTGGTTTTTATTTAATCATTCATTCTTGCATGCATTTTGTTAACAGTTTAAAAGATGCGGAAATTAAATCTAAAGCTATTACAACGGCGCGGGTCCACATCGCCAAAATTAAACCGGACCCGATTTGACAGAAAATAAATAAAGCAAATAAAAGTGCGAAAAGTAAATGTTACAACGCTTTGGGAGAGATACATAATTATTTAAGCAATAAAATAAATACGCGAAATTAAACAATTAAAAATATGGGCGTTGGACCCTTTGGCAAAATATTAAAATTAATAAGGAATTAAAATTAAAATTAAAAGAAAATGTATTTTGGTATTTTTGTGTTTTTAAGATTTTTGATGAAAAAGGAGTTAATTAAAATTAAACTAAAAGGCAAACCCTAATTCTAATAGCTTTTAAATTTATTATGAAAGTATCAAAATTTAACCTAAATTAAACCTAAGTTTTTATGTACAATTTAATTAGAAACATAAATAAATAAATATTATGGTAAAAAAGGAAACAAATTAAAGGGATAAAAATTAAACCTAATTCTATATTTTTGTATTTTTGTTATTAAAATTATTAAAATTAAAACTCTAATCTAAAATTAATTTATTTACATGAACATATTAAAATAAAAATTATTTATCATGTTTTTATCTTTTTCTGATTTTTTTAGGTATTTTTTTTATATTTATGAAAAAATAGTTAATTAATTAAATCAAAGCAATAAAATAAATAACAATAATTAAAAAAATAAAATATAAGAAAAAAATATAGAGAATGCAAACCAGGGGGGGTTCAGTCCCCAGATGGAGGTTAAGTTTGTGAAACTCTGGCCCATTAAGCATGGCCTTCTTTGACTTTTTGCTAGCATGCTGGTGCGTTGACTGGAGTGTAGCGTGCTCTTTGATTCTTGGCCTTTGATTAAATCTCCAGATGAACGTGGCTGGCTTGATGATGGAGGATGCATGGTGTGCCTTAAGGTTGTGTCTGCATAGGATTTATTATGGAAAAACAATATGGAAATTATTCAGACCTGGGACTCGAACCCAGGTCTTGGACATTGCAAAGGGGTACACCTGCCACTGAAGCGCTTGAATTTCATTTAATATATAATGGTTAATAAATATTATAAAAGAAAAACGTTAGTGGCCTTGGAAACGCGCGCGAGATTTGAAACTAGCCAGTCACGTTTTGCCACGATGTCATCGTCTCCATCATCCCTGTAAAACAAAAACAAAAGCAACGGTTTTTATGGCGTGGGTTTAGAGGGCTTTAGGGAAAATAGCGAATAGCGCTACAGGCTTCATAAATTGTTCGCGATAAGTGTTTCTTCTTCGTCTCTCTGCACTGAATTGGATGGTGGTGGTCTCGAGGCTTAATTTTTCCTCTTTGCAAAAGCCCTAAATTCAAGCTCTGAAAACCCTAGAAAACTAACATGGCGCAATCGCGTTGGGAGCACAAAAACAAAATTAAATTATACAGTTAGCATCAGAAATCATCAATGAGTAATAATCTATAAAAAAAATGCAATGATTATGCTTCAAAATTAAAACACGATTAAGCAATTTTCTTGATGCAGTTTGCGTTCAATCTACCAATTCTTGGAGTTTGAGTTGGTGTTTTGGATTGGAACGTGCTCAGGGAGACTTGAGGAAGCCAATGGAATGAATATTAGGACTTGAATCAACCTAGAACACTGATTTCAGTTTTGAGTTTTATGGAGTTTTTCCAAATTTGTCAATGAGGTTTCTTGCGCAGCTTTCAGTCCTTTTTGATTAGGGTTCTCATCTAGCATTTGTACTGAACAAATTAGGTCAAAAATTTCAATCAAATCTTTTGTCATTCATTGTTTTTGATAATTGATTTTCTAAGATCTTTTCATATCTTTTTCACATGTTCTTTGTGTCAAAATTATGCCAATCAATCCAATTATTTCCTTATTAGCATGTGCACGAAATATTGACCTTAAAACATGTATAAAAAGATTGGTTTGGTTAATTTAAACATTTTTCATATATTTAATTGATTTAATTGAATTAATATAAATAAAAATCCAAATAAATAAATAAAAAATGAGGAAATACTTCCCTTTGGGCCAGGTGGTCGTGCACATGCTTGGAATGATGAATCATGGAAGAAAAATGGGCCCATTAGCACTTTTAGGTCATTTGAATCAATGTTGACTTTTCAAAATATCCAAAAATTTCCCAACTTCCACAAGGCATAACTTGCTCAATTTTTAAGCTTTTCTCATGTTCTTGGACATTTTGGAAAGGTCTTTGAGTCCTCTAACCAATGCCTTTGGTCCCATGTCGTTTTGATTTACCAATCTCAAGTTATGGCCTTTGACTTAAAGTCCCTTTTTGTTGACTTTTGAAAATGACCTATAATGTTGAAATTGATAACTTTTTGTGAGAGCATTTCTTGGACTTGGAATATGAAGATGAGTTGTAGGGAATGTCTTTCTATTCAAAATGAGCTTTGGATGGTATTTTTCTGATAATCCATGTGAAAGTTATGCTCTGGTCAATTTCAGTTGACTTTTTCAGCTGTCCAAATATAGTAACTTTTGCATCTTGATGATTTTCTGAGCCAAATTTTGAGAATCATGATCAAGCATTGATCAAATGATGTTTGTGGCTTCAAAATGATATGTTGACCAAAAATTTGAACTTTTGACTGCCAAATGACCATTTTGCCCCTACAGTTGACTGTAGTGCAATTTAGGGTTTTGACTGTGCAATTTTGAGCTGAATGCCTTGAAACTTGATATGAGAATACTTGACCATATTTGTAGGCATGTGAGACTTGATTGGGTCTTTGAAAACTTCCTTTTCTTGATCAGAATACAAACCCTAGTTTTGACTGTGTAGGAGACTTTTGCACTGTGCAACCCTTGGGGAATTTTGTGACTTGGCTTGGCAATTTCTTGGAGAATATGGGAGGGCAAATTTTGGGGTACAACAGTTGCCCCTGTTCAATCTTCTTAGACCTGAGGATGCAGATTGGCTGACGTGCCTTTCGTAATCCGAGGGTAGAAGATGATTGGACACTAGAGTGCCCAGAAATTTGCGCTCACATGTTAGCGGTGTGATGGGAATGGGCTTATAGATGCCATTTGGAGATTGCTGGATAGGATGATGGGCTTATAGATGCCATCTGGATGTTGATCGCGTATGAGATTCCTTAGCTAGAACCTGCATACCTGCAAAAGAAACAAATGAGTACCTGACACGTTGCAGGAGCTGATTTTTAGATGCTCGGTATAGACGTGTCCTGACTGGTTACAGGAGCTGGATCTGGGGCTTCAAACGATGATGAATGAACCAGGATGGTTACTGTCTTAGCATGAATGGTAAGAGAACCTTGGGTGATTTTAACTTCAACAACGCTCGTTGAGAAAAATCTTGGGTGTCTTCTACTGGGATAAGTATCAGGGAGATCTTAGGGTCGATCTGAATGAACCAGAGAAGGCCTTTGACTGGATAAGCATCAAGAAAATCTTAGGGTCGATCTAACTGAACCGGACACGGTCTTGAAACATCTTCAACTGGATAAGCATCAGGGAGATCTTAGGGTCGATTTAACTGAACCGGTCTAGGTCTTGAAATATCTTCAACTGGATAAGCATCAGGGAGATCTTAGGGTCGATCTGACTGAACCAGAGAAGGCCTTTGACTGGATAAGCATCAGGAAAATCTTGGGATCGATTTAACTGAACCGGTCTAGGTCTTGAAATATCTTCAACTGGATAAGCATCAGGGAGATCTTAGGGTCGATCTGACTGAACCAGAGAAGGCCTTTGACTGGATAAGCATCAGGAAAATCTTGGGATCGATTTAACTGAACCGGTCTAGGTCTTGAAATATCTTCAACTGGATAAGCATCAGGGAGATCTTAGGGTCGATCTGACTGAACCAGAGAAGGCCTTTGACTGGATAAGCATCAGGAAAATCTTGGGATCGATTTAACTGAACCGGTCTAGGTCTTGAAATATCTTCAACTGGATAAGCATCAGGGAGATCTTAGGGTCGATCTGACTGAACCAGAGAAGGCCTTTGACTGGATAAGCATCAGGAAAATCTTGGGATCGATTTAACTGAACCGGTCTAGGTCTTGAAATATCTTCAACTGGATAAGCATCAGGGAGATCTTAGGGTCGATCTGACTGAACCAGAGAAGGCCTTTGACTGGATAAGCATCAGGAAAATCTTGGGGTCGATTTGACTGAACCGGACAAGGTCTTGAAACATCTTCAACTGGATAAGCATCAGGGAGATCTTAGGGTCGATCTGACTGAACCAGAGAAGGCCTTTGACTGGATAAGCATCAGGAAAATCTTAGGGCGATTTAACTGAACCGGTCTAGGTCTTGAAATATGATTGAGAATTTCAACTGCATCTTTCCTGAAAGGTAAAAGTCAGTCATATGCAATGCATGATATGAATCAAGCAATGATGTTCTCAACATAAATGAGATTTGTAAGATATGATGCGTCTATGCATGTTATAATGATGTATATGATGTTTTATGTATGAGTCCTTGACGGGTGTCGGGAAGTCATATCCTGGACTGATGTTGAAAAATAGATTTTGCTTCCGCTGGGGATGATAGCTGCAAGAATACCGGTAGGAGAAGATGACTCCGTTGCGGAATGAACTCGGCAAATGGAAGGTTCTGCGGGGAGAAAAGATATTCTAGCGACCATGCTGGGAAGCAATACTCTGTGGGGATAGAGATGCCTTGCTGAGTGTTGATAATAGCTTGCTGAGGATATCTTTGTTGTTGGAAGTATTGATGGACTTCGCTGGGGTAAGAAGACGGTGTCGACGACGATCTTTCCATGGCTTTTGGCTGAGGATAACCCAGTTATATCCTGTTAAGGAAATAACTCTTTAAATCAAGCCGGACGACGCGTTCGTGCGCTGCGAGGGGGTAAGCTTCCAGAATCTACTGGGGGTAAGCTTACTGCTTGGGGAGGTGGATTCCCACTTTCCTGGGGAAGCTGGATTGGACTCTTCTGGGGAAGCTTTGATTGTTGGGGAAGTGATTCCTTTGAATGTTTATATGCCGCCGGGGAACAATCTTTAGGCCAAGACTGCCGGGGATGCTTGTTAAGAATATGTGTATTGCTGCCTGGGGAATGTTGATATCTGCTGGAGGATACCCAACTTCCTTAAGTTTGATAATTTGCTTGGAGAAGAATGCGCTGTTTTGCTGAATCAACTCTCTGGGGAATTAAGATGTACTTGGTCGTATTCTTTAGCTGAACCTACCTTGGTACCTTGGAGGATAGAACAATTAGACTGCTCAGACAACTCTTTATTGCCCCTGTTTCTAGTGTCACCTGCAATTAATTCCTTTGTTTCGTATGCAAATATTTATGAGTTAGCAAATTATTGTCAATGCATATATCACAAATTGAACCTTGGACGTTCTTCGCAAAAACAAAACAGAAAAAGAAAAACACTGGGCACGTTTAACTGAAAATATATTTGTATTGATTTTTGAATGGCCTGTGAATAGGCGTTTTGCGTACAAGAGGCTGACGTCCTAGTAAGAGGAACGCCGCCGAACAAGAGAGTTTATACAAGTTTTGTACAAAAGAAAATAAAACAGCTGTGTGAAATATGAATGATCCACTGGGTTTCAATTCTGCTACTGCCTTTATAACTCCGAGCGTCTCATCACTTGATGACCTTGGTTGAAGGTGAAGCTGACTGATCGATGTCGTCTGAACTTGATGTAGATACCGGATTCTGGATGCAAAGTGATCCAATAAGACATAGTATTACGCTTTATCCCTAATTTTTGCCTGGACTGCCCTTTCGGGTTTTCAGTCCACCGGGATACCCATTTTTGCCCAAGCCGCCTTTTCAGGTTTTCGACTTGCCGGGTGCACAGATTTTTTTTCATTTTCATCCCTTCATTTTGCCCGAACCCTTTTGGTTCGACGGGAAGCCCTAATTTTTGCCTAGGCATGTCAGCCTAGCGGGTCTTTTTCATGCGTAGTATTTTTTAACTATGTCTGCATTGGCAGGGTGAGGAAGGTCGTCACCATCCATGTTGGTTAATATCATGGCTCCTCCTGAGAACACATGCTTAACCACAAATGGCCCTTCGTACGTAGGGGTCCATTTGCCCCTTGGATCACTCTGAGGAAGGATGATTCGCTTGATTACCAGATCCCCAACTTGATATTCCTGTGGTCTGACCTTTTTGTTAAATGCCCTGATCATCCGTTTCTGATACGTCTGACCATGACAGATAGCAGCAAGTCTCTTTTCGTCAATGAGGTTGAGTTGATCAAGTCGTGTCTGGATCCAATCATCTTCGTTCAGATTTGCATCCTTCATTATCCGGAGAGAGGGTATCTGCACTTCGATCGGCAAGACTGCCTCCATGCCATAAACTAGAGAGAAAGGAGTTGCCCCGGTTGGCGTCCTAGCTGAGGTACGGTACCCATGTAGAGCAAACGGTAACATCTCGTGCCAATCTTTATAAGTTACTGTCATCTTCTGCACGATTTTCTTGATGTTCTTATTTGCTGCTTCTACAGCTCCATTCATCTTCGGTCTGTAAGGAGAAGAATTGTGGTGCTGTATCTTGAACTGTTCGCAGAGCTCAGCGACCATCTTGTTGTTCAGATTGGTACCGTTGTCTGTAATAATCCGCTCAGGGACGCCATATCGACAGATCAGATTGTGTCGAATAAACCGTGCCACAACAGTCTTGGTTACCGTAGCATAGGATGCTGCCTCGACCCACTTCGTAAAATAATCAATAGCCACTAGGATGAAGCGATGTCCATTAGATGCCGTAGGTTTTATCTCGCCGATCATGTTTATGCCCCACATTGCAAACGGCCAGGGCGCAGTCAGAACATTCAGGGGAACCGGAGGAACATGCACCTTGTCTGCATAAATCTGGCACTTGTGGCATGTCCTGGAGTGTTGGTAGCAGTCAGCTTCCATCGTGAACCAGTAATATCCTGCCCGTAGGATTTTCTTAGCCATAGTATGTCCACTGGAATGTGTACCAAAGGTCCCTTCATGTAGCTCTTCCATGATCCTTTCTGCTTCAATTTTATCCACACAGCGCAGTAAGGTTGAATCATGGTTTCTCTTGTACAGGATACCGTTGCTAAGGAAGAATTTGGCTGCGAACCTCCTCAGGAATTTCTTATCATTGATAGATGCACCTTCAGGGTATTCCTGAGTTTCCAGATATCTCTTCACTTCGTGGTACCAAGGCTTCTCAGTCACCAATTCAGTTTCGAGATCACAACAGTATGCCGGTTCGTCCAGTTTCCAGATGATGATCCGGGGAGCTTCATTATCCCATTTGACCTTGAACATTGAAGACATTGTAGCTAACGCGTCCGCCAGCTGATTCTCTTCTCTTGGAAAGTGCTCAAAGGTTATCTCTGTGAAGTGGGGAATCAGGGTCAACACACATTCTCTGTAAGGAATCAGGTTTGGATGTTTCGTATCCCACTCTCCCTTGATCTGATTGATCACAAGAGCGGAATCTCCGAAGACACTTAGAAATTTGATCCTTAGGTCGATCGCAGCTTGAAGACCCATGATACACGCCTCATACTCCGCCATGTTGTTGGTACAGTTGAAACACAGCCGGGCAGTGAGTGGAGTATGAGTACCTTGAGGGGATATGATGATGGCGCCGATACCATTTCCCAAAGCGTTGGAAGCTCCGTCAAAGTGCATAGACCATCGGGATCCTGGTTCAGGTCCTTCATCCGGTCCAGGTACTTCACAATCTGTTACTATCATGATGCTTTCGTCCGGAAACTCGAAGTTCATTGATTGATAGTCATCTACAGCTTGATGAGCTAAGTGGTCTGCCAATACACTTCCCTTGATGGCTTTCTGGGTCGTATACTGAATGTCGTATTCCGTCAAGATCATTTGCCATCTTGCAATTCTCCCAGACAGAGCAGGCTTTTCGAATATGTACTTTATAGGATCCATCTTTGAGATCAACAAGGTAGTGTGAGTCAGCATATACTGTCTCAGCCGGCGAGCAGCCCATACCAAAGCGCAACAAGTTTTCTCAAGCAGTGAGTATCGGGTCTCACAGTCGGTAAAATTTTTGCTAAGGTAATAAATGGCATGCTCTTTTCGGCCAGACTCGTCATGCTGCCCCAGCACACACCCCATTGAGTTGTCGAGCACTGTTAGGTATAGTATCAGAGGTCTCCCTTCAACCGGTGGCATAAGGATAGGTGGTTCTTGGAGATACTCTTTGATTTTGTCAAAAGCAGCCTGACATTCATCATTCCAACGTACTACCTGATCTTTCTTCAGCAGCTTGAAGATTAGCTCACAGGTAGCAGTCAGGTGTGAGATGAATCGAGCAATGTAGTTTAGGCGTCCTAAAAAGCCTCTGACTTCCTTCTCTGTCTTGGGAACTGGCATCTCTTGAATAGCTTTGACCTTAGCAGGGTCCACTTGAATGCCCTTATCACTGACCACGAAGCCTAGCAACTTTCCAGATCTTACCCCGAAGGTGCACTTGTTCGGGTTCAATCTCAGCTTGTATAGTTTCAACCGGTCAAACAACTTCTGCAGATGATCTAGATGCTCTTCCTCAGTCTGGGACCTAGCGATCATGTCGTCCACATACACTTCGATCTCATGATGGATTATATCATGAAATAAGGCAACCATGGCACGTTGGTAGGTTGCCCCAGCGTTCTTTAATCCAAATGGCATGACCTTGTAACAGAAGGTGCCCCACTGAGTAACAAAAGTAGTCTTTTCCATGTCTTCAGGTGCCATCTTAATCTGATTGTAACCTGAAAAGCCATCCATGAAAGAGAACACCTTATGCTGAGCTGTATTATCAACAAGGACATCAATGTGAGGTAAGGGGAAGTCATCTTTGGGGCTGGCCCTGTTCAGATCCCTATAGTCGACACACATTCTGACCTTACCGTCCTTCTTAGGTACTGGCACCACGTTAGCAACCCACTGAGGGTAAGAAGTCACTGCAAGGAACCCAGCATCAAACTGCTTCATAACCTCGGCCTTAATCTTCTCAGACATCTCTGGACGCATCCGACGGACCTTTTGTTTAACTGGAGGGCAGTCTTCCTTAGTCGGCAAATGATGGACCACAATATCGGTATCCAACCCGGGCATGTCTTCGTAGGACCAGGCAAAGACCTCCATATAGTCATGTAACATCTTGGTTAACCGTTGCTTCACGCTGAGCTATAGGTTGGCACCAATCTTTACCTCTTTCCTGTCTGCTTCAGTACCCAAGTTTATTGTTTCCACTGGCTCTTCATGGGGTTGAATTGCCCTCTCTTCCTGAAGCAACAGTCTTGCAAGCTCGCCCGGCACTTCACAATCATCTTCACCTTCGTCTTCGGCTAAGTTGATCGGATTTTCGAAGTCATAATTGGCAGTAGCAGAGTTGTTATCAGTAAGATCCAGAGTGGATTGAAACCTGTATGAGTGAGTGTGTGTGTAAATACAGCTGTTTTGAAAATTATGTAAAGGAAAAGAAAGACAGAAAAGGATCACAATATTTGCAATGCGAAAAATACGTCCAAGATTTTCATTCATGATGTATAAAATGACAGTTTGTATGCCCTCACAAATAGAACCACGGTGCCTCGGGTAAGACACCGGGCCATAGAGTTTATCATTGTTTATTACAAAATAACGAAACAAAAGAATTTATTACTGCGTCACAAAGGTAACAGGGGTATGGTCCTTTGCACTCCAATTGTTCAATCCGTCTTCGGCTGTCGGATATATCCAGCTGTTGAATTCAGCTTCGTCCACTTCATGGTCTTCCCCAACAGCGTTCACTCCTGAACTTTTAATAAATACCGGAGGCCTTCCGATCTTTGCTTTCCTCATAGCTCTCTGACCTTCTGTGGTAAAACCCAGCCCAAGTTTATCAGTCTTCTGTGTGAAGTCTGGAAGTCTGCCCCAGTCGGCACATTCACCCTTCTGAACCACAGCCCGGGCATCCTTCAGGGAAGCCATCTTCAAAGGACCACTTGCTTCTGTTGTTTCTGCTGCAATTGGAAACACCTCCTCGAAATGCTGAAAGGGGGTTTCAATAAACTCCCCATCCATCTCAATGTACCTGAAGGAGTTCAGGTGGCTCACCATATATTCCTCCTCTCCTTGCACGGTGACAATCTTCCCTCTGACGGGGTATTTCAGCTTCTGATGCAAGGTAGAGGTTACTGCCCCAGCCTTATGTATCCAGGGTCGACCCAGCAGACAAGAGTAAGATGGACGGATATCCATCACATAAAAAGTGGAGTCGAACACCTGAGAGCCCACACGAATCGGAATGTCAACCTCTCCATGGACCATCCTCTTTGAACCATCAAAGGCCCTGACGATGATGTTGCTGGGTTTCAATTCCAGGCCTTCACAATCTAGACGGTCCAAAGCCTTCTTAGGTAGTACATTCAAAGATGAACCCGTGTCCACCAACACATGTGCCAAGGTGGTGCCCCTGCATTCAATAGAGACATGCAGAGCATCATTATGGTCTCTCCCCTTTGTGGTCAAGTCAGCATCTGAGAAACCCAAGCCATTATCTGCCGTTAGACTTGCCACGCAATCAGTGAACTGGACTGCAGAGGTTTCATGTGGCACATGGGCCGTCTTGAGGAACGAGATTAGGGCCTTTGCATGGGCCTCGGAGCACAGCAATAAAGAGAGCATGGAGATCTTGGAGGGCGTATGCCCCAATTGTTCCACAACATTAAAATCGCTCTTCTTTATGATCTTTAGAATCTCCTCCATCTCTTGTGGGGAGGCCTCAACAGCTATGGGTATGGGTGCCTCCATCTGGGCAGGCTCAACTTCAATTCCCTTGCCCCGAGCATTGGATGACTCGGCAGCAGGAGAAACAATCGGATCAGCAGCAGGAACAACAACTTGATCAGCAACAGGAATAGGTGTACTTGTAGGAATTATCAGGAGCGGTCTTCGGGCAGCAGGCGGTGCAATGTCAGGCGAGAAGAGCCTGCCACTGCGGGTAACTTTGGCTGGGCCAGTGATGTCACAAATGCTGGCGCCAGCGTTGAACTCTTGTTTAATCCCATTCACGTATACGTCTGCTCCATAGTGCCAAGGGACAGCTTTATCAGATGCATAAGGCAAGGGCCCTGGAACAGTGATAATAACAAGTGCAACGGTCATGATTTGAATGGGCTTCTTCGGGAGAGCCGGGATCGGATTATTGAAGATAGTTACCACAGAAACTTCTTCCACTGGAACCAACCGAACAACAGACTTCTTGAATAGAATCTCCTTGCTATCCATTAAGCTTTGGATGCCTAACTTTAGCAAGGGACAACCAGATGGGGACACAGCACAGAACAGGCAACCCTCACTACAAGCCGGAAATAAACCGGCCTGCAGTAGGTTCTTCTTGACAATCTTTAGAGGAGTGGCTAGATCATCCACAGAAACAGCATAAACATCTTCATCCACAGCATTTACCCCATGTTGAGGCATAGGAGCAGTAACTACATTCGGCTTCGCCGGCGCTTCGAACTGTATCTCCTTTGTGTCAATAAGGTCTTGCACCTTATTTTTTAACGCCCAACAGTCATCAGTAGAGTGCCCCGGGCTATCTGAGTGGTAAGCACAACGAGCATTCGGGTTGTACTTAGGGGATGCAGTATTTGGAAACTTCGGCGCCTCCCTGACAGTCACTAAATTGGTGGAGAGCAACTGTGGCAGGATCTGCGACAAAGTCATGTTTAAACGGGTGAATTCTCTCCGGGGTCTTTCCACCTTCTGAGTATTGTTTGGCCGGGGAGCGGCAGCAGGCTTAGCAATCATTACCGCACTGACAGATTGGCGGTGTTCATGTCTCTCTGATTTCCTGGAACCATATACGACACTAGACTCCTTCTTGAATGGTTTCTTTTCAGAGCTAGATGATGCACCCTTCGGAATCTTCCCAGACTTCAACCCAGCTTCAATTCTCTCTCCAGTCAAGATTAGATCAGTGAACCCGGCGGAAGAATTCCCAATGAGATGGTTGAAAAACGGCCCAGATAGGGTCCCCAAGAACATGTCTACCAACTCCCGATCAGTCAATGGTGGCTGCACCCTGCCAGCCAGGTCTCTCCACTTCTGAGCGTACTCCTTAAAACCTTCGCTTGCACCTAACGACATACCCTGGAGTTGGGTACGTGTGGGGGCAAGGTCGGCATTATATTGATACTGCTTGTAGAAAGCAGTAGCCAACTCCTCCCAGTTACGAACCTTGGTCCCATCCAGCTGATAGAACCATTCGAGATGAGTCCCTGAAAGACTCTCCTGGAAGAAGTGGATCCACAAATTCTTATCCGCAGAGTACGGCTGAATTTTCCGAACATAGGACCTTAAATGCAGCTTGGGACAAGACGCCCCGTCATACTTCGAGAAGGATGGTGCTTTGAACTTATGCGGGATAATCACACCAGTTGACAAACCCAGATCTCCGAAATCCAGCCCAGGTACCTGTTGAACCTCCATAGCCTTCAACCTATCCTCCAGTTGCTTGTATCTGTCGTCTGCAGGAGGGTACTGCTCTTCATCAAAATCTGTCTCGTTGTCGGAGACTACCGGACTAGGGACCTTTACTTCTGCCTGAGAAGGACTCTTGCCAACAGAAGAACCAGCCTCTTCATGCTGCAGAGTATTGCCAAACCTTCGGCCCGAGTTGAACAGAACAGTTCTTCTCTTCTTCTTCTTCTCCTTCTTCAAGAGCATAGTCTTTAATTCTTCTTGGCCTTTAGCCAGACCCTTGATTAGTTCTTGAAACTGCGCATTCTGCGCCTGAAGAGCCTTGATTGATGTCTCGGTTGATGCAGATTCGGGATTCATGATGCTGAAATAAACAGCGAAGAACTGTAAGCAACCTGAAAAGGGGAAAACCTGCTATGCACATGATGTATGAAATGCGTATGAATTATGTTTTCAAAGACAATCGGGAATCAACTTTGTAAACAAAAACGAACACACTTTATTAGATTCAACTTTGCAACTGAAATTATTCAACAAGTTGCCCTTAGGCGTTACATGAAAGGAAATACTGGAAAGGAAATAAAACTGTAAAAGCACATCTGGGGCTCCTTATTGATCCCATGGTCTCCTCTTCTCAGTACGGATGTATGCATTCAGAGCTCTCTCATTCTCCAACTGCTTGGTCAGCTTCTGGATCTTTGATTCCTGCTCGTTGAACTTTTCTCGGTAAGAATCCCGTTCTTCTCGCAGTTGCGACCAAGATCTCTTCAATGTTTCATAATCAGTAGGTATCTGGGGAGGAAGGACAGTTGGAGGAACACCATCTTTGTCAGGACACTCAAGAATGACGGGTCTGACAGCTTCATACGGCATACCTAACTTCTGAGCACGGATGCGAACCCATTTGTAGTAGGCTTCCATAGGTAAAGAAGTCTTTGGCCCTAGCTCTTGTGGGTCAGCTTTATGAACCTTGTCCCAAGCCTTGATGAACCTACGACGTAGCTCGTCACTATCCACCTGAAACTCGAAACTGATGTGAGGCACCAACATCTCATGGGGGCCTGCTCTTCTTGCTCTTCCAAACTGACGGAGTGCTAGACATGGATTGTAAGAGATCCCTCCTTGAGTACCAATCAGAGGAACATTAGGATACTCCCCGCATCGATCAATAATAGCTATTTCATCCAAACCCCTGCAAGTCCAAATGATGTCTTTATCGGTGAGAGACATTAACCTATGAGCCCAACCTCTTCCTTCTTGGTTCTTTAGTACGAACTTAGGGAGGTGCGAAATAAACCACCTCACCAACAAAGGGATACAACACCATAGGGTTCCTCGTCTTCGGGTAGTACGAGCATGAAGTTGTTGCAAGATGTCACCCAAGAGAGTGGGCACAGGATTCTGAGACATAAAGATCCTTATGGCAGTGACATTGATGAAGTTGTCAGGATTAGGAAACAGGACTGACCCATAGATTAGGAGAGCCAAGATGTCTTCATATGCCCTAAAGTCCAGGTCATTCCAGAAATTGTTAGCTTTACCAATCAGAAACTTGGCCAAGAAACCCTTAACTCCGCTTCTAGTTACCCAATTGTCTGTTACCTCTTGATGGGTCAAAGGAAGAGCTGCAGCAACGTCCTCAAGCCTGAGGGTCTTTTCCCAACCAGTAAAGGGGGTCTGATCCAAGATAGGGATACCAAGCAAATCAGAGAACTCTTCCAGGGTAGGGACCAGCTGGAAGTCTTGAAAGGTGAAGCATTGGTACAGAGGGTCATAGAACTGGGTCAGAACACTCATCAACTGTTGATCCCGCTTTGCCGTGACTAAACTGAGAAGAGAACCATGCCTCTGAATGAAGGAAGTGGTATTTGGAATTCTGCCAACCAACTCATCAAGCAACTCAGGTGAACGAACAAAGTTGAACCGGATAGTATTCCTTCGCACATGCATCATAATGTCCTACAAAACAGAGCAAAGATGAAACCCTCTTGTCTTTGAAATGGTCAGTCCTTATGCAGGATGCATGCAATGCTCATGATGCTATGATGTTATGATAAAGCACACCACATATAGATACAAAGGCAAACATGGTAAGGCACACAAGTCACACAAGGCAAGCCCCTAAAGTTTAGGCCAGCATGAGGTCTAGGTACTACCCTCTTTCAGTTTGTTGGTTCACACCTGTCCTAATCAAAAGTAACCGGGTTCTTAGAGGATCCCAATATCATTGACTACCCTCAATCGGTCGTAACTCCAACATCGCAATCTTTTCTTGCGGCCAGAACCATCACGAGAGTTTAGCCTCAATGGGCGTAGCATACTGCTACAATTCTAAAGGCCAAGTTGTGTCAATTAAGGTTCTAAGGTTGTTGGTGCTTAATGACTCCTTAGAAGACCCATATTCTCCTCGTTGCGACACAAGGGATATCGGTACAGACTAAGGTGCCACACCAACGTAGCCACTGCTTCACCCGTGTCGGTCTACGCCGGACAGGTCCCTCACAGCTTATGCTACCTAAACAGGGTATCCCCAGATCTGGGTTAGGATCTATGTATCTCCGATGTAACCCACAATAGTAAAGCAAGCAAATCAATACAAGTGAAAACACAGTTATGACCTAGCCCTAAGGTACACCCCACTTTATAAGATAATCCCCAGCAGAGTCGCCAGTTCTGTGATCGGTGGATCTGGAACTGACTGTTTAACGCTGGTTCGCGAAATGTCGCGGAAGCAAGAGTCGCCACCGTCTTTTATTTTCTCCAAATGGAAAGGACAAAAGCACAGAAAAATTCCTTAAAGAGATTGATCTCGGTTCGGGAGGTAGGTTATAGAAAGGGAAGGTGTTAGCACCCTTTCTATCCATGGTTATCCATGGGCTCTTAGATACTTGCTCACTTGTGTTTTCAAAAATGGTTTGTTTGCTTTTCAAATGTGGGTTTTAAAAAGTTTCTTTGAAAATTCCAGTTCGACTCTTACGTCAGAGTGTTTGAAAAAATTGCTTTGAAAGCTTTTGAAAATGTGTTGGTATGAAAAGTATTTTTGTTTGAAATTAGAGCAAGTATCCTTGAGAACCTACCTACCCTAAGGAATTCGTCTGTGTAAAAGTCCTTTAAAGTAATGCCATCCCACCATTGAGAGGTAGGTAGCACCACCGTTGGAGGTGTTCGGGTCAATTCGAGGTTCGGGACATGGTGATCACCAGAGCAATGGGAAGACACCTTAGAAGCTACCCTCATGCCAGGTTCCCGGATCATGAGGACTTACTAAGACATCCTCTACTCGACGATCACCTTTTGAGGCAAGGCAACAGTGAGGCGTACCCTAGGGGTGGTGTGTGCGATTCGTGTGTCGTTTTCATTGATATTTGTCTTGTCATATTCATTGTGATCTACGCGTTGGTTTTTATTTAATCATTCATTCTTGCATGCATTTTGTTAACAGTTTAAAAGATGCGGAAATTAAATCTAAAGCTATTACAACGGCGCGGGTCCACATCGCCAAAATTAAACCGGACCCGATTTGACAGAAAATAAATAAAGCAAATAAAAGTGCGAAAAGTAAATGTTACAACGCTTTGGGAGAGATACATAATTATTTAAGCAATAAAATAAATACGCGAAATTAAACAATTAAAAATATGGGCGTTGGACCCTTTGGCAAAATATTAAAATTAATAAGGAATTAAAATTAAAATTAAAAGAAAATGTATTTTGGTATTTTTGTGTTTTTAAGATTTTTGATGAAAAAGGAGTTAATTAAAATTAAACTAAAAGGCAAACCCTAATTCTAATAGCTTTTAAATTTATTATGAAAGTATCAAAATTTAACCTAAATTAAACCTAAGTTTTTATGTACAATTTAATTAGAAACATAAATAAATAAATATTATGGTAAAAAAGGAAACAAATTAAAGGGATAAAAATTAAACCTAATTCTATATTTTTGTATTTTTGTTATTAAAATTATTAAAATTAAAACTCTAATCTAAAATTAATTTATTTACATGAACATATTAAAATAAAAATTATTTATCATGTTTTTATCTTTTTCTGATTTTTTTAGGTATTTTTTTTATATTTATGAAAAAATAGTTAATTAATTAAATCAAAGCAATAAAATAAATAACAATAATTAAAAAAATAAAATATAAGAAAAAAATATAGAGAATGCAAACCAGGGGGGGTTCAGTCCCCAGATGGAGGTTAAGTTTGTGAAACTCTGGCCCATTAAGCATGGCCTTCTTTGACTTTTTGCTAGCATGCTGGTGCGTTGACTGGAGTGTAGCGTGCTCTTTGATTCTTGGCCTTTGATTAAATCTCCAGATGAACGTGGCTGGCTTGATGATGGAGGATGCATGGTGTGCCTTAAGGTTGTGTCTGCATAGGATTTATTATGGAAAAACAATATGGAAATTATTCAGACCTGGGACTCGAACCCAGGTCTTGGACATTGCAAAGGGGTACACCTGCCACTGAAGCGCTTGAATTTCATTTAATATATAATGGTTAATAAATATTATAAAAGAAAAACGTTAGTGGCCTTGGAAACGCGCGCGAGATTTGAAACTAGCCAGTCACGTTTTGCCACGATGTCATCGTCTCCATCATCCCTGTAAAACAAAAACAAAAGCAACGGTTTTTATGGCGTGGGTTTAGAGGGCTTTAGGGAAAATAGCGAATAGCGCTACAGGCTTCATAAATTGTTCGCGATAAGTGTTTCTTCTTCGTCTCTCTGCACTGAATTGGATGGTGGTGGTCTCGAGGCTTAATTTTTCCTCTTTGCAAAAGCCCTAAATTCAAGCTCTGAAAACCCTAGAAAACTAACATGGCGCAATCGCGTTGGGAGCACAAAAACAAAATTAAATTATACAGTTAGCATCAGAAATCATCAATGAGTAATAATCTATAAAAAAAATGCAATGATTATGCTTCAAAATTAAAACACGATTAAGCAATTTTCTTGATGCAGTTTGCGTTCAATCTACCAATTCTTGGAGTTTGAGTTGGTGTTTTGGATTGGAACGTGCTCAGGGAGACTTGAGGAAGCCAATGGAATGAATATTAGGACTTGAATCAACCTAGAACACTGATTTCAGTTTTGAGTTTTATGGAGTTTTTCCAAATTTGTCAATGAGGTTTCTTGCGCAGCTTTCAGTCCTTTTTGATTAGGGTTCTCATCTAGCATTTGTACTGAACAAATTAGGTCAAAAATTTCAATCAAATCTTTTGTCATTCATTGTTTTTGATAATTGATTTTCTAAGATCTTTTCATATCTTTTTCACATGTTCTTTGTGTCAAAATTATGCCAATCAATCCAATTATTTCCTTATTAGCATGTGCACGAAATATTGACCTTAAAACATGTATAAAAAGATTGGTTTGGTTAATTTAAACATTTTTCATATATTTAATTGATTTAATTGAATTAATATAAATAAAAATCCAAATAAATAAATAAAAAATGAGGAAATACTTCCCTTTGGGCCAGGTTGTCGTGCACATGCTTGGAATGATGAATCATGGAAGAAAAATGGGCCCATTAGCACTTTTAGGTCATTTGAATCAATGTTGACTTTTCAAAATATCCAAAAATTTCCCAACTTCCACAAGGCATAACTTGCTCAATATTTAAGCTTTTCTCATGTTCTTGGACATTTTGGAAAGGTCTTTGAGTCCTCTAACCAATGCCTTTGGTCCCATGTCGTTTTGATTTACCAATCTCAAGTTATGGCCTTTGACTTAAAGTCCCTTTTTGTTGACTTTTGAAAATGACCTATAATGTTGAAATTGATAACTTTTTGTGAGAGCATTTCTTGGACTTGGAATATGAAGATGAGTTGTAGGAAATGTCTTTCTCTTCAAAATGAGCTTTGGATGGGATTTTTCTGATAATCCATGTGAAAGTTATGCTCTGGTCAATTTCAGTTGACTTTTTCAGCTGTCCAAATATAGTAACTTTTGCATCTTGATGATTTTCTGAGCCAAATTTTGAGAATCATGATCAAGCATTGATCAAATGATGTTTGTGGCTTCAAAATGATATGTTGACCAAAAATTTGAACTTTTGACTGCCAAATGACCATTTTGCCCCTACAGTTGACTGTAGTGCAATTTAGGGTTTTGACTGTGCAATTTTGAGCTGAATGCCTTGAAACTTGATATGAGAATACTTGACCATATTTGTAGGCATGTGAGACTTGATTGGGTCTTTGAAAACTTCCTTTTCTTGATCAGAATACAAACCCTAGTTTTGACTGTGTAGGAGACTTTTGCACTGTGCAACCCTTGGGGAATTTTGTGACTTGGCTTGGCAATTTCTTGGAGAATATGGGAGGGCAAATTTTGGGGTACAACACATTCAATAATTTAATTCTCATATTGATGGCAGCTTTGATACCCAGGATACATGCTTCATACTCGGACATGTTATTGGTACAGTCAAAACATAATCTGGCGGTGAAAGTCATATGGAACCCCTTGGGAGAGATAATCACAACACCAATTACATTACCAAGTGCGTTGGAAGCTCCATCAAAAACCATAGTCCATCGGGATCCCGATTCAGGTCCTTCATACAGTCTAGGTTCTTCATAATCAGTGACTATCGTAATATTCTCATATGGGAACTCAAAATTCATAGACTGATAGTCATCTATAACTTGATGAGCCAAATGATCTTCCAGTACACTTCCTTTGATTGCCTTCTGAGTAGTATACTGAATGTCATATTTTATCAAGACCATTTTCCATCTTGCTATTCATCCGAAAAGAGCGGGTTTCTCGAATATGTATTTTATTAGATCCATCTTAGAGATCAGCAAGGTAGTATGAGTCAACATATACTACCTTAGTCGGCGAGCAGCCCATGCCAAAGTGCGGCAAGTTTTCTCGAGTAGTGAGTATCTTGTTTCACAGTCGGTAAACATTTTGCTAAGGTAGTATATTGCATGCTCTTTTCGACTAGTCTTGTCATGTTTCCCCATTACACACCCCATTGAGTTCTCCAACACTTTTAGGTACATGATGAGAGGTCTTCTTTCTACTGGAGGCATCAGAATTGGAGGTTCTTGGAGATAATCCTTGATCATGTCGAAGGCTATCTGACAATCGTCGTTCCACTTCACTACTTGATCTTTCTTTAGTAACTTGAATATCGGCTCACAAGTAGCGGATGGGAAATAAATTTGGAAATGTAGTTCAATCGTCCCATGAAACCTATGACTTCCTTCTCGATACAGGGAGGTGGAATTTCTTGGATGACTTTAACTTTGGAGGGATCTACTTCAATACCTTTACCACGGACGATGAAACCTAGGAGTTTATCGAACCTTACCCCAAAGGTGCACTTGTTTGGATTCAACCTCAACTTATATTTCTTCAACCTCTTAATCAACTTGTGTAGGTGGTCGAGATTTTATTCCTCAGTCTGAGACCTACCTATCATGTAATAAACATAAACCTCTATCTCGTGATGGATCATATCATGGAATAAATCTACCATAGCGGGTTGATATGTTGCACCAGCGTTCTTCAAACTGAAAGGCATAACTTTGTAATAGAAAGTGCCCCACTGTGTGACAAAATTAGTCTTCTCTGTGTCTTCAGGTGCTATTTTGATTTGATTATAACTAAAGAAACCATCCATGAAGGAAAATACCTTGTGTTGAGCGGTGTTGTCAACCAGAACATCAATATGCAGAAGCGGAAAGTCATCTTTGGGGCTTTCCCTATTCAGATCCCTGTATTCTACACACATATGCACTTTTCCATCATTTTTAGGTACTGGCACCACATTTGCAACCCACTGAGGATAGGACATAACAACTAAGAAACCTACATTGAACTGCTTCAT
This sequence comes from Vicia faba, assembly GCA_948472305.1. NCBI lineage: Eukaryota > Viridiplantae > Streptophyta > Magnoliopsida > Fabales > Fabaceae > Vicia > Vicia faba. Next base: position 1,355,776,553 of record OX451735.1, read on the forward strand.
AACCTCATCTTTGATCTTTTCAGACATCTCGGGACGCATACGATGAACCTTCTGTTTTATAGGAGGATAACCTTCCTTTATCGATAGATGGTGAACCATAATGTCAGCATCAAGCCCTGGCTTATCTTTGTACGACCAAGCAAAGATCTCAACATTGTCATGCAACATATGAATTAATATCTTTTTGACACTGTCTTCTAGGTTGGTACCTATCTTGACTTCTTTCTTGTCCTCTTCCGTACCTAAGTTCACAACAAAGATTGACTATTTATGCGGTTGTATGGCTCTTTCTTCTTGCTCTAATAGTATGGCAAGTTCTCCACGCACTTCACAACATTTCTCACCTTCGTCCTCGACTTGGTAGATCGGATTTTCAAAGTCATAATTGGCAATAGCAGAATTGTTATCAATGGGATCCAGGATGGATATGGATCTGCAATTTGTTGTGTGGGTGTGTGTAAGAACAAATGGTTATTTTGAAAGCAATAAAGTAAATGAAAGAAAAAAGTTTTAAATTTATTGTTTAAAGTTATTGTCAAGTTTTACTGATGAAAAATGACAACCCTAACAAATGGAAAGTTGTGCCCCGATTAAGGCAAAAGGTTTAAATTTATTGTTTAAATTACATAACCAAAACTTGACAGAAAAAAAAACAAAAAATATCATTTAATCCTGACTAAAGGAGTTTGGTATAAAGTCTTTAGCTTTCCAATTGTTGAATCCATTGTCGATAGTATGGAAAATCCAATTGTCTAGGTCATAGTCGCTATCAGCATCTTCCAGAGCGTTGACTTGATTGTTGCTGATGTGGAATGGCGGTCTCCCGACACAAGCACAACAAATAGCCCTCAGAGCCTCCAAATGAAACCCAAACCAAATTTTTTGAACTTGTAAGGAATGTCGGGAAGATGACCCCAAACAGTGCAAACACCTTCTTCTATCACAACTCTAGCGTCTTTCAGACAATCCATTCTTGGTGGAACCCTGGTAATCTCAAGAATAGAAGAAGCGACTCTAGTAACGGGAGTTGTCTGAGAAATAACTTCAACGGTCTAACAAGGAGTCTCAATGAATTCACCATCCATCTCAACATACTTGAATGACTTTAAATGGCTCACCATGTATTCTTCTTCACCACAAACCGTAACAACTTTTCATTTCACGGGATATTTCAACTTTTGGTGTAAAGTAGAAGTAACAGCGCCTTCCCCATGAATCCAAGGGCGTCCAAGTAAACATGAATAGGCTGGATGAATGTCCATCACATAGAAGGTAGAGTCGAAGACCTGAGAACCCACTTTGATTGGAAGATCAACCTCTTCGTGCACCATTCTCTTTGAACCATACAAGGCTTTTACCACAATATCACTGAGTTTCAGCACAACCCCTTCACAATCTAGCCTGTCTAGAGCACCCTTCGGCATGACATTTAATGAGGAACCCGTGTCAAATAACACATGTAAGGTAGTGCCCCTACACTCAATAGAGACATGCAGTGCCTTGTTATGGTCCCTCTTTAGGTCCCTTCGATCTGGGCAGGCTCAGTCGTATGTTCTTTGCCTCGAGTTTCAATTGTTTATTTAGTGGCAGTGATACGAATTGGTGTAATAACAGCCTTTGGAGAGATATCTGGAGAGAAAAATATTCCACTTCTGGTAACTTTACTGGTCCCAGTAATATTGCCAATGTTGGGATCAGTAACTTCAGTATTTCCACTTTCAACAGTCAATGGTTCTGGCTTGATGCGTTCGTAGTAGACATCAGCTCCATAATTCTAAGGGATAGCCTTGTCAGAGGAATATGGAATTGGCCTAGGCACGGTAATGATCAGAGGAGCCACCCTACACTCTTCAGTAATCCTCACAGGACCTTTAGTAGTGATCCTTACAGGAGTACCGGAAATTACAGACACGTCTTCAAGCTTCAGGTCTTGAAACAAATTCTCCACAGGAGGAGTATTCTCAAATAGAGTTATATGGTTATCCATCAAACATTGAGCACCTTTTTTTAGTAGTGCATAACCATAGGATCGGGACGCATAATAGTAGCAGTTTTCAAGGAAACCCAGAAATAAACCGGCTTGTAGCAGCTTCTTCTTAACAATCATCAGAGGAGTAGTCAAGTCATTCACAGTAGAAACATAAGAAACATCGTCAACAACATTAAAAATCTTGTCATGATTACGCATAGGAGAGGTAATCACATTAGGAGTATCAAGAGGGTCAAATTCAATCTCCTTAGAGTCAATCATGTCTTGAATTCTATTATTTAGAGCCTAACAGTTGTTAGTGTCATGTCTGGGACTGTTGGAATGATAAATGCATCTTATAACAGGTGTTCCAATGCTTGAGACAACGATATATTGATTTTGGTGAATTGTCTCCTGGGTGCATCTAGCCTATGCTGCTTGCCTTGTTGTTGATGTTGCATTGGTGCGGGATTGGAAATCATTACTACCACCACAGATATGTGGCGGTCACCTTTACTACGACCTTTCTGGCCATTCACAACATTAGCTTCTTTCTTCCCGTTGAATGACTTTTTCGCAGTACTTGAAGATGCAGCCACCTGAATTTTTCCACTTCTGATTCCACCTTCCACATGTTCCCCTGTTAGTATCAACTCGGTGAACCCGACTGAAGAGCTTATAATCAGATGATTAAAGAAAGGACCTGTCAAAGTTCCCATAAACATGTCAACCAATTCCCTATCAGACAAGGGAGGTTGAACTCTTCCTGCTAGATCTCTCCATTTATGGGCATACTCTTTAAAGAATTCGTTAGAGCCCATGGTCATACTCTACAGTTGCATACGAGTTGGTGCAAGATCAACATTATACTGGTATTTCTTATAAAAAGCAGCAGCCAAATCTTATCAGGTATGTATATTGGTCCCTTCTAGTTGATTGAACCATTCCAACTGTGTTCGAGACAGGATATCTTAAAAGAAATGCACCCATAACTTCCTGTCAGCAGTATGTGGTTGAATCTTCCGGACATATGAACTCAAGTGAAACTTTAGGAAAGAAACACCGTCATACTTTGCAAAAGTGGGGACCTTGAACTTATGAGGAATGACAACTCTTGAGACTAAACCCAAATTCTGAAAATCCAACCCAATAACTTTCTGGTTCTCTGTAGAATTTAGACGATATTCTAGCTGCTTGTACTTCTCGTCAGAATTTGGATATTATTCATCCGAATAATCTTCTTCCTCTTCATCAGGAACCTTGTCAGAACCAATGTTGTCATTTTCACATTTAACACCTTTACCGTCTTCATCCTGGTTGTCATCTTCGTCTGATGGGATATCAAATTCTTAAGCTTGTTTGATTGGACCCCTAAACCTTTTTCCCATGTTGAGGATGCCGACTGGTTTCTTTGTCTTCTTGTTTTTCTCTTTGTAGATGAGCGCCTTTAGTTCTTCCTGCCCCTTGGCTAAGTTCAGGAACATCTCTTGGAACTGAGCATTCTGAGCCTGGAGATCTTTGAATGTTTGTTCAAGAGCCATTTTTCCGCTGAAATAAACAGCAAGAAGATGATAAAACATGTCTTGGGAATACTTGTTATGTAATGATATGCATGACATGTAGATGCATATGCAATGTTTTCAAGCATCTCGCGGGAAAAAGGAAATTTGAAATATGAATCTGGTTGCAACTTTGTCTGAAGAACTTTGTGTCTTTGTTTTTGAACGTCCTTCTATAAGAATCAAGCTCACCATATCAAATGGTTGGTAGCCTATGACTCAAGAGAACATACTGCGACCTTTGATGGCATCTGGTTAGAGGAAAATAAATTCTCTTTCCCCTTGCTAGAAATCTGGCTTGTGATAATCCTGCACCAAAGGTCCTTAAGATCCTTGAAATGGTTAGTAAAAATTCCATGTCATGATGATATTATGTTATGTTTAAACAAGTAGCAAAAAATCACACAAGAGCTTGCGTTTGCTATATCTGCTATATCTGAGCATAATCATGACATCATAACATAGCATATCATACTAACCATTTCAAGGATTCTTAGGGTTTACTTTTGTCTTGTTTTATAGGAATTGGTATCAAGGGTTCCTGAAAGCTCTCCCTTCACCGAAAGACATGGTCGACTTCTCATCTTGGTCACCTCAAATCCTGATGAAGAAATGTTAAAAGTGCTCTTTCAGTTCTTTGACTCTCTACATCACTGCTTCACTTTTCCAGATTATCAGTTAGTGCCTACTATGGAGGAGTTTTCTCTGTTACTGGGGGTGCCTATCCTTAACAAGGTACCTTTCAATGGCATGGAAAGAGACCCTAAACCTTAAGATATTGCTAAAGCTTTATCCTTACAACAGGCTGACGTAGTGGCAAATTGGGAAACCAGGAGAGGTGTCAAGGATTTTTTGGCTAAGTTCTTGTTTGAGAAAGCTCATCATTTTTGGGAAACCCTGGACCTACAAGCTTTTAAAGAGGTGTTATCCCTTCTCATCTATGGGTTAGTACTGTTTCCTAATCCGGACCAGCTCATAGATGTGAATACGGTTAAGGTTTTCGTATCACACAATTTGGTACCTACTTTGCTTGGAGATGTACTACATTCTCTGCATACTCGCACTATAAAGAGAAGAGGGACCCTTCTGTATTGCACTCCTCTTTTGGATAGGTGGTTTATTTCGCACCTACCCCGATCCGTCTTGAAGAATTAACATGGTTTGAGATGGTCTCATAGGATAATCACTCTTGCACATTCAGGTATTCATTGGTGTCCTCGATCCTCGGAGAATGTTACCATCATTGATCGATACAGAGAATTTCCTAATGTCCCTCTCTTAGACATTAGAGGAGGAATCACTTACAATCCTTTCTTGGCACTGTGACAGTTTGGATATGCGAGAAGGGAGGGTCCTCATTGTTGTACCCCAAAATTTGTCCTCCCATATTCTTCAAAGTTTTGACAAGCATCATCTCAATTTGCTCAAATCTACTCAAGGGTTGCACAGTCAAACCATCCTCCTAAGCCAGTCAAATTAGGGTTTTGGTTCCTGCAAGGAAGTTGAGGTTTTCAAGGGCTCAATCAAGTCCCATATGCTCATATACATTGTCAAGCACCTACATGTCAAGTTTCAAGGCTCACAAGGTCAAGTTGCACAGCCAGAAACCCTAATTGCTTCACAATCAACTACAAGGGCAAAATGGTCATTTGGCAGTCAAAAGTAAAATTTTTGGTCAACATCTTATTTTGAAGCCACAATCATCATTTGATCAAGTCTTGATCATGATTTCACAAGAATGGCTCAAAAATCATCAAGGTGTCAAAAGTTTCTATTTTTCGATAGTTGAAAAGTCAACTGTAACTTGACCAAGGCATAACTTTTTCATGGTTCCTCAGAAAAATCCCATCCAATGCTTATTTTTAAGGGGAGTACATTTCCTACAACTCATCTTCACATTCCAAGTCCAAGAAATGCTCTCACAAAAAGTTATCAATTTCAACATTATAGGTCATTTTCAAAAGTCAACAAAAAGGCATTTTAAGTCAAAGACCATAACTTGAGATTGGTAAATCAAAATGACATGGGACCAAAGGCATTGGTTAGAGGACTTCAAGACCTTTCCAAAATGTCCAAGAACATGTTCATATGATCAAAATTGAGCAAGATATGCATTGGAGAAGTTGGGAAATTTTTGTGAAATGGCAAAAGTCAACTATCCTTGAAACTTCAATTTTTGACAAAAGGGCCCACTTTTTTCCACTTGGTTAAGCCTTGTCATGCCACCCACGTGTCCCATGGTTAATTTCAAGACCAAATAATTATTTTTCCATTTTTATTTAATTTTTATGGATTTAATTCATTTTAATTCATAATAATTCAAATAAAAATCAAAAAAATTAATTAAGGGATATCTTGTGGTTTGAATAACCTTGATGAAGCATATTTCACATACCAAATTCGTGCCAAGCCTATTATGAGCATGAAAATTCAAATTTTTAACAAACATGGCAAGTGCTTTAATGGTGTTAAAGGGGAAATCTCAAACTTCATTGCAATGGTTAAAGGTTCATTATAGTGACTGATTCTCATTGATAACCATATATGCAAGCCTCTCATACATGAATCACGACCTAGAAACCTCTGAGAGAGCAAAACCAATTTCCAAAATTCCAAAGAAAAGTCACAAACTGAAATAAATCTTCCAGTGCAATTCAAGCATTTCTTTTGATCCAAACACGTTCCCAGCATTTCCAGGAACCTATTGCAAGCATAAACAAGTCCTAACACTCAAGAACTCGTGCTACACAGTCATACGGTTCACCTTCTTTTTTCAAAATCACAATAATCAATTCATGCGTTTTAAACATTTTTCATTGATTGTATTATGTTCACAGGACCCATACGAAGCTTTCTATATAATTTAATTTGATTATTATGCCCTGGAATCGAAACTACCATTAACGAGTTCTAGGGTTTCAAAGCTTTTGAATTGGGGTTTTTCACATAGTGTAAAATTAGACCTCAAGACATATATGGTCAAACTCGTCAGGACAAGACGAATCCATTGATACCATCGCGCCTTTTTTATGTTATCCCTAACTCTATTCGCTATTTTATGTCGTTGTAGTTAGTGGGGGTTAAAAACCCCCGCTATCTTGTTTCTATTTTGCAGATAAAATGAAGACGATGATGAGGTGTCCATGCTTGGCTGGTGGATTCAAATAGGCGCGCGTTTTTTCTTTGGTCCAGCATATGACGTGTTTACTTGATATAATATTTGTTTCTCATTTCATTTACAAATGCGCATGAGCGGTGTAGTGGTTGGCAACGTGTTTGGTAATCTTTGGGACCTGGGTTCGATCCCCAGATCCCCCTAATGCGTTATATTATTTTTCTTCTCACACTTGCTTGCAGCGTTCCAAAAGAAGGCATATCATACACCTCATCCAGGAGGGCGCCAAGTGGCCTCAGAAGCAGATCCAAGGGCCAGAAAATGATGAGCACCATGCTCAGGAGTTAACACACGCGCATGCAACCTCCAAAGTCAAACAAAGCTGGCTTCTTGATGGGCCTCACAATTCAATTCAGAACACCCCAATCTGGCCCAAAACCCCCCTTGGGTTTGCAATTTCAATTTTATCCTTTTTATATTTTGTTTGTCTTATTTTATTTTTTCCCTTTTATTAACTATTAACATAATTAATTTATTTTCTATAAAAAATCAAAAAAAGAACTAATATTATTATTATTATTAATTTCATTTTATTTTGTAAATAAATACTAATAAATTGAATTAATTAGGCAACTTTAACTTTTTTTCTTCTTAATAACTAAAATAAATTTAGGATTTGGTTTTATTAACTTTTAATTTTATTTCCTTTTATTTTATTTCATTAAAAAACATAAAAATACAAAAAAAACATTTTTTTCTTTTAATAAATTAATTAATTAATTTAATCATTAGTTTTAATTTCATTTAATCACAAAAAAAAAGACAAAAAAATTCATTTCTTTTCTTAAAAGGGTCAAAACCCTTAGGACGTTCCCGATTTAATTCTTTCGCGCACATTTATTTAATTTGATTATTTATGTAACTGTCTCCAGCTATGTAATAGTAATTAGGATTTTATTGCTTTCTTTAATTTTCTCGCACTTTATTTTACAAAACGGGTCTTTGTTTTTTTGGCGATGTATAGACCCGCGCCTTGTAATAGCGTACAATTTATCTTTCTGCAATTTACTTTCCGCACCCCTAACTGTTAAATGCATGAAAGAATGTATGTAAATAAAATTAATCCGTAGCTCACAAATAACATGTACAAAGACAATTAACTGAAAGCAACACACAAAGCACATGCCACTTCTAGGGTACGCCTCACTGGTTGCCTCAACGTGGTCATCAAGTATAGGGTGTCTTAGAGGTCGCCCTTTGTCTAAAGATCCAGTTGCCTCGAAACGGTTGCCTCGGATAAAAGGATCTAGGACATTAGGGTTACTTCTAAGACATCCTACCATTGCTTCGGTGACCATACTGTCCCTATAATCGAATTGACCCGAACAACTCCAACGATGGTGCTACCTACCTCTCAATGGTGGGACAGCACTATCTAAAGGACCCTTACACAGCCGAATTCCTTAGAGTAGGTAGATTTCTCATAAGTACTTGCTCTTTTCAAAACAAACAAAAACAACTTTTCACACCTACACCTTCAAAAGTTTTCAAATAAATTTTTCATACACTCTTGAGGACTGATACAAGAGTTACTTAGAAACTTTTCAAACGAAACTTTTTCAAAACCCACTCACATTTGAAAAGCAAAATTTATTTTGAAAACATAAGAGCAAGTACCTAAGAGCCCGTGGATAACCACGGATAGAAAGGGTACTAACACCTTCCCTTTCTATAAATCTACCTCTCGAACCGAGAAACCTTCTCGAATAAGGAATTTTGCTGTGCTTTTGTCCTTTCCATGTTGGAGAACATAAAAGACGGTGGCGACTCTTGCTTATCGCGACATTTCGCGAAACCAGCTTAAAAAACAGTCAGTTCTATTTCCACCGATCACAGAACTGGCGACTCTGCTGGGGATTTAATAAAGTGAGGTGTACCTTAGGAATAGTTCATCATCATGTTTTCAATTGCTTGATCTGTTTGCTTTAAAATTGCGGGCCTATTTTGGGAGTTTCATAGATCCTAACCCGGATCTGGGGGATACCTCTTAGAAAGTAGCAACAAAACTGTGAGAGAACTATGCGGGGTATACCGACACGGTTGAAGCAGTTTGCTACGTTGATGTGGCACTTTGGTGAGTACCGGTAACCCTTGGGTCAAGTCAAGGAGAGTACGGGGCCTCCGCGTGGTGTCGTGAAGCATCAACTGACCTTAGGAACCTTACTTGAACATCCTGGCCTCTTTAGGGGTAGTGAGATGACTGACTTTGGTGCAGTCCGAAGTTGGTTGATACTCGATACTACACTCATTGAGGGTTATTTTCTTGGAATATTTTGATCGCCAGTTCAGTGGCTAAATCAAAATAATGAACATAGAAAACAACCATATGATATTGAGCTCCTTAGAACCCGGTTACTTTTGATAGGACAGGTTTTTGAGCCCACCAACTTCAAGAGGGTAGTACCCCAAACTTCATGCTGGCCTAAACTCTAAGGGTTGTTGTGTGACTTGTGTGCCTTATCATGTTTGCCTTTGTGAATACTTGTGGTGTGTTTTATCATAACATCATAACATCATACAACATCATATGCATTTACTAACCACTTCAAGGGTTCGAATCTTCATCTTTGTTCTTGTTTTGTAGGACATGGAAACTACCCGCAGAAAGACAATTCAGGTCAACCTTGTCAGGGTCCCTCCTCAGCTTAAGGAACTTACATCCAGGATTCCCGAGAACTCTTCATTCAGTGAAAGGCATGGTAGACTCATCAGCTTGGTCAATACCAACATTGAAGAGGATATGGTGAAAGTGTTGTTCCAGTTCTTTGACCCTCTGCACCACTGTTTTACTTTCCCGGATTATCAGTTGGTGCCTACTTTGGAAGAGTTTTCTTAGCTTCTGAAGATTCCTATCCTTAGTCAACTACCCTACAACGGTACAAAAAAGGAGCCAAAACTTGAAGAGGTTGCTAAAGCATTATGCCTACAACCATCTGACATTAAGGGACATTGGGAAGTTAGAAGTGGTATCAAAGGGTTCTTGGCCAAGTTCCTGTTTGAGAAAGCACAATAATGTTGGAACTCCCTTGACCTACAAGCTTTTGAAGAAGTTGTGGCACTCCTCGTCTATGGGTTGGTGTTGTTCCCTAATCCAGATCAGCTTATAGATATCAATGTTGTCAAGATCTTCATGTCCAGGAATCCTATACCTACGTTTCTTGGGGACATCCTTCACTCATGTTACACTCGAACCATGAGAAAAAGAGGTGTTCTCATGTGTTGCACACCTCTCCTGGCAAGGTGGTTTATTTCGCACCTTCCACAATCAGTTTTGAAGAATGAGCGGGGTTTGAGATGGTCACAATGATTGATGACTCTTACACATGCTGATATACATTGGTGTTCTCGGTCCAGAGAGAATGTCACTATCATTGATCATTGTGGAGAGTTTCCTAATGTTCCTTTACTTGGAATCAGAGGAGGTATTACTTACAACCCCTGTCTGGCTTTGAGGCAGTTTGGATATGCTCGGAGGGACGATCCTCATGATATGTTGAATCCTGACATAGTTTTTGACTTCGACAACGATGCGCAAGGACTTCTCCAGAGATTCATCAGAGCTTGGAGGATGCCCAACAAGGTGGATAGTAAGACACTGGGGCACAAGAACTCCATCCCCCTGGAGCCTTATCTCAAGTGGGTACGAGCCCGCTCCCAGAAGCTGGTGATGCCATATCCTCATGTTCTCCCCGTGATCAAAGAGCCAGTGTTGGAAGGAGAGGTGCCCTACACCATTCAACATCCTGACATGCCTACATCCTGGGAAGAAATGCAGAAAAGCTGGATCCAACTCAAGGAAGAACGGAATTCTCTTGAAGCCAGTCTACATGCCAGTGAGAAGAAGGTCTTGGAGCTCACCCGCCTACTGCACGAGGAAAAGACCCTCAACATTTACATCGCTCCAAAGAGGATGCGCAGTGTCTTTTGGGATTAATTATTTTGTAATGTTTTGCCCATGAGGCCCTGATGTACTGAACAAATTATTTCCTAATAAAAAGTGTGTTCTTTTTTGGCTACAACGAATTTGAACTTTCGAACCCTTGAATGCATTACATAAATAGCATATCATGCATCATGTGCATAACAGGTACCCTTTTTCTACAGGTTGCTTAATCTTCTTCGCTGTTTATTTCAGCACTCAGTCATCATGAATCCTGAACCAACTACCGAGCAAGCTATCAAGGCCCTCCAAGCCCAAAACGCCCAGTTTCAGGAAATGGTCATGAACTTGGCCCAAGGACAACAAGAGCTGAAGGCTTTGCTCCTGAAGAAGAAGAAGAAGAAGAGGACTGTGATGTTCAACACTAGACGCAGACTCGGGAATACACTGCAGAATGAAGCTGAGAGGACTACTCCATCTATTGGGGAAGGCAGTCACCAAGGGAGAGAGGTTCCTAGTCCTGTGGTCTCTGACAACGAGACAGACTTCAACGATGAACAATACCCTCCTGCTGAGGACCGGTACAAACAACTGGAGGACAGGTTAAATGCTATGGAGATTCAACGTGTGCCTGGGTTGGATTTCGGAGACTTGGGGTTATCTTCTGGGGTGGTGATCCCACACAAGTTCAAGGCGCCTGCCTTTGTGAAGTACGACGGGGCTTCCTGTCCTAAAATGCACCTCCGCTCTTATGTAAGGAAGATCCAGCCTTACACTGCAGACAAGAACTTATGGATCCATTTCTTCCAGGAGAGTCTTTCAGGGACTCATCTCGAATGGTTCTATCAGCTGGATGGAACCAACATTCATAACTGGGAGGATTTGGCTACTGCTTTTTATAAGCAGTATCAATATAATTCCGACCTCGCTCCCACGCGTACCCAACTCCAGGGTATGTCACTGGGAACGGGTGAAGGTTTTAAGGAGTACGCACAGAAATGGAGAGACCTGGCTGGCAGGGTGCAGCCACCGCTGACGGATCATGAACTAGTGGACATGTTCTTGGGAACCCTATCTGGTCCATTCTTCAACCATCTCATTGGTAATTCCTCTGCTGGGTTTACAGACCTGATCCTGACTGGGGAGAGGATCGAAGCTGGTATTAAATCGGGGAAGATACAGAAGGGTGCCTCCTCAAGTACTGAAAAGAAGCCCTTCAAGAAGGAAGCTAGTGCTGTATATGGTCCCAGAAGACAGAACAAACCAGAACGCCGCCAAGCTGTCAACGCGGTGGTAATTTCTAAGCCTGCTGCTGCTCCTCAACAATACAACCAGCCAAGAGTTGAGAGGCCCAAAAGACAGTATACTCGGCTCAGCATGACCCTGTCACAGATTCTGCCGCAACTGCTGTCAACCAGCCTGGTAACTGTCAAGGAAGCTCCAAAGGTGGTAAACACAGCATCTCCAAAGTATAATCCCAACGCCCGCTGTGCTTATCACTCTAATAGCCCGGGGCATTCTACTGATGATTGTTGGGCTCTAAGGAATAAGGTTCAGGACCTTATTGATGCTAAGGAAATACAGTTTGAGGCGCCCGAAAGGCCCAATATTGTGATTGCTCCCATGCCCTAGCATGGAGTGAATGCTATTGAGGAAGACCGGTATATAGCCTCCGTTGACGATATTGCTACTCCGCTGCTGACCGTTAAGAGGAACCTGTTGCTAGCCGGTTTATTTCCGGGATGCAGTAAAGGTTTCCATCTATGTGCTGTTTCACCTGCTGGTTGTCCTTTGTTGAAGTCAGGCGTCCAAAACCTGATGGATAGCAAAGAGATCTTGTTCAAGAAGATTTCCGTTCCTGCTGCCCCTGTTGAAGAAGTTTCAAATGTCACCATTTTCAACAACCCTTCCAAGGCTCCCCCAAGGAAGCCTGTCAAAATCATGCCTGTTCACAAGATTGCTCCTATAACCATCACTGTTCCGGGGCCCATCCCCTATAAGTCTGACAAAGTTGTCTCGTGGCACTATGGGGCAGATGTTTATGTTCTGGGAGTGAAACAAGAGTTCAATACTAGTACCGGTGTCACCAACATCACCGGGCCTGCTAAAGTCACTCGTAGTGGAAGACTGTTCTCACCAGACATTGCATCTCCAGCAATTCAGAGACCTCTTGTCATCACACCTGCCAGTGTGCCTGTTTCCCCCCTGATCAAGTTTCTACCCCTGCTGCCGAGTCATCTGACGCTCGAGGCAAGGGGATTGCTACTGATGTGCCTTCACGGACGGAGGCACCGAAGACCACTGGTGAGGCTTCCAAGCAAGAGATGGAAGAGATCCTCAAAATTATCAAGAAGAGTGATTTCAACATCGTTGAACAGCTGGGGCACACCCCCTCTAAAATCTCTATGCTATCACTGTTGCTGTGTTCAGAGGCCCATGCCAAGGCCCTGATTGCTTTCCTGAAGACGGCCCACGTGCCACATGAAACGTCTGCTGATCAATTCACCGACTGTGTGGCCAAATTAACTGATGATAATGGTCTGGGTTTCTCCGACACTGATCTGACGGCCAAGGGGAAGAACCATAATGATGCCCTGCATGTCTCCATTGAATGCAGGGGAACTACTCTTTCCCATGTGATGGTTGACACTGGTTCTTCATTAAACGTACTACCCAAGAAAGCTCTAGACAGGTTGGACTGTGAGGGTTTAGAGCTCAAACCAAGTAACATTGTTGTCCGGGCCTTTGACGGGTCCAAAAGGATGTTACATGGTGAGGTTGACATCCCAATCAGGGTTGGTTCACAAGTCTTTGATTCAAAGTTCTATGTGATGGATATCCGACCATCCTACTCCTGTTTGCTAAGTCGTCCTTGGATCCAAAAGGCTGGAGCTGTGACCTCCACATTGCATCAGAAGTTGAAATACCCGGTCCGAGGGAAGATTGTTACAGTGCAGGGGGAGGAGGAATACATGGTCAGCCACCTCAACTCGTTCTGATACATAGAAATGGATGGGGAGTTCATTGAGACCCCCTTTCAACACTTTGAAGAGGTGCCTCAGACATTGGCAGCAGCAGAGACAGTGACTGCAGAAGACTCTCCTTTGAAGATGGCTTCCTTGAAGGATGCCCGGGCTGTGATTGAGAAGGGTGAGTGTGCAAACTGGGGCAGGCTTCCTGATTTCACTCCAAAGACTGACAAATTTGGCTTAGGTTTCACTGCAGAAGCTCAGAAGGCTGTGCGCAAGGTGAGGATTGGAAGACCTCCTGTGCTTATCACCAACCCGGGAGTGAATGCTATTGAGGACGACGTGGAGGAATCTGAATTTGACAGCTGGATCTACCCAACGACCAACGGTGGACCTAGCAACTGGACTGCAAAAGACTTTACACCTATTACTTTTGTCACTCAGTAATGAACTTCTTTGTTTTTAATTTGTAACGAACAATAATTTGAAACTTTATGGCCCGGTGTCTTACCCGGGGCACCGTGGCGTCATTTGTGAGGGCTGGTTATTTGTCACTTCCATATATCATGAATAAAAGCATTGGACGTTTTTTACATTTCAAATCTTGTGTTCCCTTTCTTCCTTTACATATTGCAAAACAGCTATATTTACACACACTCACTCATACAGGTTTCAATCCACTCTGGATCTCACTGGTAACGACTCTGCTACTGCCAGTTATGACTTTGAAAATCCAATCAACTTAGCCGAAGACGAAGGTGAAGATGATTGCGAAGTTCCTGGTGAGCTTGCAAGACTGTTACTCCAGGAAGAGAGGGCCATTCAGCCACATGAAGAGCCAGTGGAAACGGTAAATCTGGGTACTGAGACGGACAGAAAGGAAGTCAAGATTGGTGCCAATCTGGAGCTCAGTGTGAAACAACGGTTGATTCAGATGCTGCATGACTACATGGACATCTTTGCCTGGTCTTACGAAGACATGCCTGGGTTGGATACTGACATTGTGGTTCATCACCTGCCTACCAAGGAAGACTGCCCGCCAGTAAAACAGAAGGTCTGCTGTATGCATCCAGAGATATCCGAGAAAATCAAAGCTGAGGTTATGAAGCAATTTGATGCTGGTTTTCTTGCAGTAACTTCTTACCCTTAGTGGGTTGCCAACGTGGTCCCGGTACCAAATAAAGATGGTAAGGTCCGAATGTGTGTTGATTACAAGGATTTGAACAGAGCCAGCCCTAAGGATGATTTCCCTCTACCTCACATCGACGTTCTAGTGGACAACACTGCTCAACATAAGGTATTCTCCTTCATGGACGGGTTCTCCGGTTATAATCAAATCAAGATGGCTCCTGAAGACATGGAGAAGACCACTTTTGTTACTCAGTGGGGCACCTTTTGCTACAAGGTCATGCCTTTTGGGTTGAAAAATGCTGGGGCAACCTACCAACGTGCCATGGTCGCTTTATTTCATGACATGATCCATCATGAGATTGAAGTCTATGTCGATGATATGATTGCAAGGTCTCAAACTGAGGAGGAACACCTTGACCATCTACAGAAACTGTTTGACCGTCTGAAGTTATATAAGCTGAGGTTGAACCCAAACAAGTGCACCTTCGGGGTAAGATCTGGAAAATTGCTAGGCTTCGTTGTAAGAGACAAAGGTATTCAAGTGGACCCTGCCAAGGTGAAAGCCATACAGGAGATTCCAGCTCCCAAGACAGAGAAAGAAGTCAGAGGCTTTCTAGGACGGCTGAACTACATTGCCCGATTCATCTCGCATCTAACTGCTACCTGTGAACCAATCTTCAAGCTACTGAAGAAAGATCAAGTAGTACGTTGGAACGATGAATGTCAGGCCGCTTTCGAAAGAATCAAAGAGTATCTCCAAGAGCCACCCATTCTTATGCCACCGGTTGAAGGGAGACCTCTAATACTATACATGACAGTACTTGACAGCTCAATGGGGTGTGTGCTGGGGCAGCATGACGAGTCTGGCTGAAAAGAGCATGCCATTTATTACCTTAGCAAAAAGTTTACCGACTGTGAGACCCGATACTCATTGCTCGAGAAAACTTGTTGCGCTTTGGTATGGGCTGCTCGCCGGCTGAGACAGTATATGTTGACTCATACTACCCTGTTGATTTCAAAAATGGATCCAATCAAGTACATATTCGAAAAGCCTGCCTTGTCCGGAAGAATAGCAAGATGGCAGATGATCTTGACTGAATATGATATCCAGTACACGACTCAGAAAGCAATCAAGGGAAGTGTACTGGCAGACCATTTGGCACACCAGGCAGTGGACGATTACCAGTCGATGAACTTTGAATTTCCAGATGAGGATATCATGGTAGTAATTGATTGTGAAGTACCTGGACCGGATGAAGGACCTGAGGAAGGATCCCGATGGTCTATGCACTTTGACGGAGCCTCAAACGCTTTGGGTAACGGTATTGGCGCCGTGATCATATCCCCTAAAGGCACTCATACTCCACTTACTGCCCGAATATGTTTCAACTGCACCAGCAACATGGCAGAGTATGAAGCATGCATCATGGGTCTTCAAGCTGCAATTGACTTAAGGATCAAGTTTCTGAGTGTCTTCGGAGATTCCGCTCTCGTGATCAACCAAATCAAAGGCGAGTGGGATACGAAACACCCAAATCTTATTCCTTACAAAGAGTATGTGTTGACGTTGATCCCCCACTTCACAGAGATAACCTTTGAACACTTCCCAAGAGAGGAGAATCAGTTGGCGGACGCGCTAGCTACGATGTCTTCCATGTTTAAAGTCAAATGGGATAACGAGGCTCCCCGGATCATCATCTGGAAACTGGATGAACCTGCATATTGCTGTGATCTTGAGACTGAAGAAGTAGCTGAAAAACCTTGGTATCATGAAGTGAAGAGGTACTTGGAAGCTCAAGAATACCCCGAAGGTGCATCTGTTAACGACAAGAAGTTTCTGAGAAGGTTCGCAGCAAAATTCTTCCTCAGCAATGGCATTCTATACAAGCGAAACCATGATTCAACCTTACTGTGTTGTGTGGATAAGACTGAAGCAGAAAAGATCATGGCAGAACTACATGAAGGTACCTTCGGAACACATTCCAGTGGACATACCATGGCAAAGAAAATCCTTCGGGCAGGATATTTCTGGTCCATAATGGAAGTTGTCTGTTACCAACATTCTCGGACATGTCATAAATGCCAGATATACGCTGATAAGGTGCACGTTCCTCCAGTTCCTCTGAACGTCTTGACAGTTCCGTGGCCATTTTCAATTTGGGGCATTGATATGATCGGCGAGATCATACCTACAGCATCCAACGGGCATCGCTTCATCCTGGTAGCGATTGATTACTTCACAAAGTGGGTTGAAGCAGCTTCCTACGCTATGGTAACCAAGAACGTCGTGGCACGGTTCATTCGGCACAACCTGATCTGTCGATACGGCGTCCCAGAAAGAATCATTACGGACAATGGTACCAATCTTAACAACAAGATGATCACTGAGCTCTGCGAGAAATTCAAGATACAGCACCATAACTCTTCTCCCTACCGGCCGAAGATGAATGGGGCTGTCGAAGCGGCTAATAAGAATATCAAGAAGATTGTGCAGAAGATGATAGTGACGTACAAAGATTGGCACGAGATGTTACCGTTTGCTCTTCATGGGTACCGTACCTCAGCACGGACGTCAACAGGGGCAACACCCTTTTCCTTGGTCTATAGCATGGAGGCAGTCTTGCATATCAAAGTCCAGATACCCTCTCTCCGGATAATGAAGGATGCAGGTTTGAGCGAAGATGACTGGATCCAGACTCGACTTGATCAATTGAACCTAATTGACGAAAAAAGACTCACCTCTATTTGTCATGGTCAAACGTACCAAAAACGTATGATCAGGGAATTTAACAAGAAAGTCAGACCATAAGAGTATCAAGTCGAAGATCTGGTAATCAAACGAATCATCCTTCCTCAAAGTGATCCCAGGGGAAAATGGACCCCTACGTACGAAGGGCCATTTGTGGTTAAACATGTCTTCTCAGGAGGAGCCATGATTCTAACCACCATGGATGGTGACGATCTTCCTCACCCCGCCAATGCAGACATAGTAAAAAGATACTACGCATGAATTAAAGACCCGCTAGGTTGACACACCTAGGCAAAAATAAGGGCTTCCCGACAAACCAAAAGGGTTCGGGCAAAAATAAGGGATGAAATGAAAAAAAATCTGTACACCCGGCAAGTCGAAAACCTGAAAAGGCGGCTTGGGAAAAAATGGGTATCCCGGTGGACTGAAAACCCGAAAGGGCGGTCCAGGCAAAAGTTAGGGATTAAAGCGTAATACTATGTCTCATTGGATCACCCTGCATCCGGAATCCGGTATCAACTATCAGGTTCAGACGGCACCAATCAAGCAGCTTCATCTTCAACTAAGCAGCAAAGTGATGAGACGCTTGAAGACATAAAGGCGATAGCAGAGTTGGAACCCAGTGGGATTTTTCACATAGCTGTCTTGTTTTCCTTTTCACAAATTGTATAAACTTTGTTGTTCGGCGGCGTTCTCTTACTAGGACGTTAGCCTCTTGTACATAAACGCCTATTTACAGTCAAATTCAAAAATCAATACAAATTCACTTTACCAGGCAAATTGCCAGTTGTTTTTCCTTTTTTCTGTTTTGTCTTGCGAGGAACGTCCAATGTTCATTTTTGATATATGCATTTGACACTAATTGCTAAACTCATAAATATTTGCATGCAAAACAAAGGATTAATTACAGGTGACATTAGAAACAGGGACAATCAGAATTGTCTAAACGATCTAGTTGCTTTGTCCACCAAGGTACCAAGGTAGGTTCGGCTGAAGAATGTAACCAAGATATCTTCACTCCCCGCAGAGTAAGACCAGAGTTCAGCAATACTCTCTCTCCAGGCAGAGTTGGTCTCCCAATCAGCCCTGAAAAGGCATAGTATCTCCAAGCAAGTCATCAACGCTCTCCCCAAGCAGAGTCAGTCTACTGTTAGCCTTAAGGAAGTTGGATATCTCCAGAAAATCTCAAATATTCCCCAGCGGAGTATACAGATGTTCCTAAGCAAGCATCCCCGACAGTCTTGATCTAAGATTGTTCCCCGGTGGAATACCAGACATCCTAGTGGAGCCACTTCCCTAGTGCAGTTCAAAAAAGTCTCCCCAGGGAAGTTGAATCAATCTCCCCAGTAGATTCTTGAAGCTTATCCCCAGTAGATTCTGGAAGCTTATCCCCTGCAGAGTACGAACGCGTCTCCCCGGCTTTATTCAAAGGTTATTCCCCACCAGAGCTTATAACTGGGTTATCCTCATCCAATTTCCACGGAAAGATCATCCTCGGCGAAGTTCTTCCTATCCCCCAGCGGAGTTCATCAATTCCTCAACGAAACATATCAACGGAATCCCCAGCGGAGTTATCATCAAACCTCAGTGAAGTATCTTTTCCCACAGAGTAATTCCCCATAAAGTAACCTCTTCATCAAGTTTATTCCCCAACGAAGTCACCTTCTCCTACCGGATTATTCTTGCAACCTTCATCCCCAGCGGAAACGAAGAACTCTCCTCAAAAATCAGCCCAGGATTCAACTTCCCAGCATTCGTCAAGGATTTATTTTCCTAGACGAAAATACGTTCATAGACATTTCACATTTCATACATCTTTCTTACATACACGACGAATGCCTATACACATCATAACACACAATCTCATTTATTCTTGAGAACATCATGACACCATGTATTTCATACATCATGACATTGCATACAACTGATGTTTCGCCTTTTCAGGAAAAAGGTCAATCCAAAGATGATTACTTTCAACTGTCGCAATTCCAGATTCGATTCCTGTATCCAGCCAGGGCATATATGTTGACGACTAATTCCAGATTCGATTCCTGTATCCAGCCAGGGCACGTCTGAAGAGTTTGAAGATTCGATTCCTGTATCCATCCAGGGCATATCTGTTGACGACTAATTCCAGATTCGATTCCTGTATCCAGCCAGGGCATGTCTGAAGAGTTTGAAGATTCGATTCCTGTATCCAGCCAGGGCATATCTATTGACGACTAATTCCAGATTCGATTCCTGTATCCAGCCAGGGCACGTCTGAAGAGTTTGAAGATTTGATTCCTGTATCCAGCCAGGGCAAATCTGTAGACGACTAATTCCAGATTTGATTCCTGTATCTAGCCAGGGCACGTCTGAAGAGTTTGAAGATTCGATTCCTGTATCCAGCCAGGGCAAATCTGTAGACGACTAATTCCAGATTCGATTCCTGTATCTAGCCAGGGCACATCTGAAGAGTTTGAAGATTCGATACCTGTATCCAGCCAGGGAAAATCTCTAGACGACTAATTCCATATTCGATTCCTGTATCTAGCCAGGGCACGTCTGAAGAGTTTGAAGATTCGATTCCTGTATCCAGCCAGGGCATATCTGTTGACGACTAATTCCAGATTCGATTCCTGTATCCAGCCAGGGCACGTCTGAAGAGTTTGAAGATTCGATTCCTGTATCCAGCCAGGGCATATCTGTTGACGACTAATTCCAGATTCGATTCCTGTATCCAGCCAGGGCACGTCTGAAGAGTTTAAAGATTCGACTCCTGTATCCAGCCAGGGCACGTCTGTAAGCAACCTTTTGAAGTTCCAGATTCGATACCTGTATCTAGCCAGGGCATGTCTGTGAGCGACTGAGTGAAGATCAACACCTGTAATAGGCCAGGAAA
Source organism: Vicia faba (assembly GCA_948472305.1). Lineage (NCBI taxonomy): Eukaryota > Viridiplantae > Streptophyta > Magnoliopsida > Fabales > Fabaceae > Vicia > Vicia faba. Next base: position 1,355,796,869 of record OX451735.1, read on the forward strand.
TTATCTTTCTCAGGTACGCAAGTTCTCGCTAAGGAATCTCTTACGCAATCGAAACCTATATGGCATCTATAAGCCCATCCTCATATCCATCATCTCTCCAAATGGCATCTGTAAGCCATTCCCGACATCACACTGCTGATATTCTATTATGTGAGTGCAAATTTCTGGGCACTCTAGTGTTCAATCATCTTCCACCTTCGGATCACGAAAGGCACGCAAGCCAATCTACGTCCTCAGGTATAAGAAGATTGAACAGGGGAAACTGTTGTACCCCAAAATTTGCCCTCCCATATTCTTCAAATTTTTGACAAGCATCATCTCAATTTGCTCAAATCTACTCAAGGGTTGCACAGTCAAACCATCCTCCTAAGCCAGTCAAATTAGGGTTTTGGTTCCTGCAAGGAAGTTGAGGTTTTCAAGGGCTCAATCAAGTCCCATATGCTCATATACATTGTCAAGCACCTACATGTCAAGTTTCAAGGCTCACAAGGTCAAGTTGCACAGTCAGAAAACCTAATTGCTTCACAATCAACTGCAAGGGCAAAATGGTCATTTGGCAGTCAAAAGTAAATTTTTTTGGTCAACATCTTATTTTGAAGCCACAATCATCATTTGATCAAGTCTTGATCATGATTTCACAAGAATGGCTCAAAAATCATCAAGGTGTCAAAAGTTTCTATTTTTGGACAGTTGAAAAGTCAACTATAACTTGACCAAGGCATAACTTTTTCATGGTTCATCATAAAAATCCCATCCAATGCTCATTTTGAAGGGTAGGACATTTCCTACAACTCATCTTCACATTCCAAGTCCAAGAAATGCTCTCACAAAAAGTTATCAATTTCAACATTATAGGTCATTTTCAAAAGTCAACAAAAAGGCATTTTAAGTCAAAGACCATAACTTGAGATTGGTAAATCAAAATGACATGGGACCAAAGGCATTGGTTAGAGGACTTCAAGACCTTTCCAAAATGTCCAAGAACATGTTCATATGATCAAAATTGAGCAAGATATGCATTGGAGAAGTTGGGAAATTTTTGTGAAATGGCAAAAGTCAACTATCCTTGAAACTTCAATTTTTGACAAAAGGGCCCACTTTTTTCCACTTGGTTCAGCCTTTTCATGCCACCCACGTGTTCCATGGTTAATTTCAAGACCAAATAATTATTTTTCCATTTTTATTTAATTTTTATGGATTTAATTCATTTTAATTCATAATAATTCAAATAAAAATCAAAAAAATTAATTAAGGGATATCTTGTGGTTTGAATAACCTTGATGAAGCATATTTCACATACCAAATTCGTGCCAAGCCTATTATGAGCATGAAAATTCAAATTTTTAACAAACATGGCAAGTGCTTTAATGGTGTTAAAGGGGAAATCTCAAACTTCATTGCAATGGTTAAAGGTTCATTATAGTGACTGATTCTCATTGATAACCATATATGCAAGCCTCTCATACATGAATCACGACCTAGAAACCTCTGAGAGAGCAAAACCAATTTCCAAAATTCCAAAGAAAAGTCACAAATTGAAATCAATCTTCCAGTGCAATTCAAGCATTTCTTTTGATCCAAACACGTTCCCAGCATTGCCAGGAACCTATTGCAAGAATAAACAAGTCCTAACACTCAAGAACTCGTGCTACACAGTCATACGGTTCACCTTCTTTTTTCAAAATCACAATAATCAATTCATGCGTTTTAAACATTTTTCATTGATTGTATTATGTTCACAGGACCCATACGAAGCTTTCTATATAATTTAATTTGATTATTATGCCCTGGAATCGAAACTACCATTAACGAGTTCTAGGGTTTCAAAGCTTTTGAATTGGGGTTTTTCACATAGTGTAAAATTAGACCTCAAGACATATATGGTCAAACTCGTCAGGACAAGACGAATCCATTGATACCATCGCGCCTTTTTTATGTTATCCCTAACTCTATTCGCTATTTTCTGTCGTTGTAGTTAGTGGGGGTTAAAAACCCCCGCTATCTTGTTTCAATTTTGCAGATAAAATGAAGACGATGATGAGGTGTCCATGCCTGGCTGGTGGATTCAAATAGGCACGCGCTTTTTCTTTGGTCCAGCATATGACGTGTTTACTTGATATAATATTTGTTTCTCATTTCATTTACAAATGCGCATGAGTGGTGTAGTGGTTGGCAACGTGTTTGGTAATCTTTGGGACCTGGGTTCGATCCCCTGGTCCCCCTAATGCGTTATATTATTTTTCTTCTCACACTTGCTTGCAGCGTTCCAAAAGAAGGCATATCATACACCTCATCCAGGAGGGCGCCAAGTGGCCTCAGAAGCAGATCCAAGGGCCAGAAAATGATGAGCACCATGCTCAGGAGTTAACACACGCGCAGGCAACCTCCAAAGTCAAACAAAGCTGGCTTCTTGATGGGCCTCACAATTCAATTCAGAACACCCCAATCTAGCCCAAAACCCCCCTTGGATTTGCAATTTCAATTTTATCCTTTTTATATTTTGTTTGTCTTATTTTATTTTTTCCCTTTTATTAACTATTAACATAATTAATTTATTTTCTATAAAAAATCAAAAAAAGAACTAATATTATTATTATTATTAATTTTATTTTATTTTGTAAATAAATACTAATAAATTGAATTAATTAGGCAACTTTAACTTTTTTTCTTCTTAATAACTAAAATAAATTTAGGATTTGGTTTTATTAACTTTTAATTTTATTTCCTTTTATTTTATTTCATTAAAAAACATAAAAATACAAAAAAACATTTTTTTCTTTTAATAAATTAATTAATTAATTTAATCATTAGTTTTAATTTCATTTAATCACAAAAAAAAAGACAAAAAAATTCATTTCTTTTCTTAAAAGGGTCAAAACCCTTAGGACGTTCCCGATTTAATTCTTTCGCGCGCATTTATTTTATTTTGATTATTTATGTAACTGTCTCCAGCTATGTAATAGTAATTAGGATTTTATTGCTTTCTTTAATTTTCTCGCACTTTATTTTACAAAACGGGTCTTTGTTTTTTTGGCGATGTATAGACCCGCGCCTTGTAATAGCGTAGAATTTATCTTTCTGCAATTTACATTCCGCACCCCTAACTGTTAAATGCATGAAAGAATGTATGTAAATAAAATTAATCCGTAGCTCACAAATAACATGTACAAAGACAATTAACTGAAAAGTAACACACAAAGCACATGCCACTTCTAGGGTACGCCTCACTGGTTGCCTCAACGTGGTCATCAAGTATAGGGTGTCTTAGAGGTCGCCCTTTGTCTAAAGATCCAGTTGCCTCGAAACGGTTGCCTCGGATAAAAGGATCTAGGACATTAGGGTTACTTCTAAGACGTCCTACCATTGCTTCGGTGACAATACTGTCCCTATAATCGAATTGACCCGAACAACTCCAACGATGGTGCTACCTACCTCTCAATGGTGGGACAACACTATCTAAAGGACCCTTACACAGCTGAATTCCTTAGAGTAGGTAGATTTCTCATAAGTACTTGCTCTTTTCAAAACAAACAAAAACAACTTTTCACACCTACACCTTCAAAAGTTTTCAAACAAATTTTTCATACACTCTTGAGGACTGATACAAGAGTTACTTAGAAACTTTTCAAACGAAACTTTTTCAAAACCCACTCACATTTGAAAAGCAAACAAATTTTTTAAAACATAAGAGCAAGTACCTAAGAGCCCGTGGATAACCACAGATAGAAAGGGTGCTAACACCTTCCCTTTCTATAAATCTACCTCCCGAACCGAGAAACCTTCTCGAATAAGGAATTTTGCTGTGCTTTTGTCCTTTCCATGTTGGAGAACATAAAAGACGGTGGCGACTCTTGCTTACCGCGACATTTCGCGAAACCAACTTAAAAAACAGTCAGTTCTATTTCCACCGATCACACTCATGATACACTTAACCAAGGAATCACCTTCGACTATGAGAATGATGCCTAGGGTTACCGTAAAAGGTGCATGCGAGCTTGGGGCATGGTACATAGAGTTGATAGCAAGACACTGGGGCACAAGAGCTCAAAGTCCAAGCTAGGAACTTTTTGGATTCCCATTGCACTCAATCGCTCTTCGAGATGTTTATACTTGTCATCAGCTGGAGGGTATTGTTCTTCAGAATAGTCTTCTTCTTCCTCTTCCTCTTCTGATTCTGACGGGACAACTGTTTCTTTTCCTTTCCCATCTTGATTATCTTTCTCACCGGATGTCGTTGCAAAGTCTAAGGCCCTTCTTGTCTGCCCTTGGAATCTTCTTCCCATGTTTAGAACTCCGGTTATCTTCTTTGTCTTCTTTTTCTTCTCCTCAGCCAACAAAGTCTTTAACTCTTCTTGTCCTTTGGCCAGAGTTAAGAACAACTGTTGGAACTGTGTATTCTGAGCTTGGAGGTCCTTTACCGTTTGCTCGAGATCCATCTTACTGAAATAAACAGTAGAGAGATGAGGAGACTTGTTGCAAGAAACCTGCTTATGTTATGATGAATGATAAATGCGTATGCAATGATTTCAAGGATGTTAAGATTCAAACTTGTTTTAGACAAAAAGGAAACACATGTTATATTAATAGATTAAAGCTTGAGTACATCAATGCCTTTTTTGGGCAAAATAATATAAAAAACTATAAGATGAAAAGGTAGTCCGCATCCTCTTTGGTGCAATGAAAGCATTCAGAGTCTGTTCCTCATGAAGTAGCCTAGTGAGTTCCAAAACCTTCTTCTTGCTTGCGTAGAATTGGGCTTCAGAAGTATCTCACTCCCCATTGAGTTGTATCCAACCCCTTTGTAGGTCTTCAAGAGAGGTAGTAATTCCAGGATGTAGGATTGTGTATGGTACATCTCCTTCCATGAAAGGCTCAATGATTACCGGGAGAATGGAGGGATAAGGCATCGTAAGACCCTGAGCACGAGTTCGTACCCATTTGAGGTAAGGCTCAAGAGGGATGGAATTCTTGTGCCCCAAAGTCTTGCTATCTACCTTGTTTAACATCCTCCAAGCTCGGATAAATCTCTGGCGAAGACCTTGATCGTCATTGTCATAGTCAAATACCAAACCTTGAATCAGCATCTCGTGCAGGCTATCCCTTTGGGCATAACCAAACTGTCTTAAAGCTAAGCAGGGGTTGTAGGTGATACCTCCCCTAACGCCAAGTAAAGGGACATTAGAAAATTCCCCAGAACAGTCGATAATAGTAACATTCTCTATGGATCGGGAGCACCAATGAATGTCTGAATGTTTGAGCGTCATCAACCTTTGTGACCACCTTGAACCTTGCTCATTCTTTAATACAGGTTGGGGAAGATGAGAAATAAACCATCTTTCCAAGAGAGGAGTGCAACATATAAGAACACCTTTTTTCCTCATTGTGCGAGTGTGAAAAGAGTGTAGGATATCCCCTAGCAAAGTAGGCACCGAGTTGCGTGATATGAAGATTTTGACGGTGTTCACGTCTATGAGTTGGTCAGGATTTAGAAACAAAACCATCCATAGATGGGGAGAGCCATGATTTCCTCAAAGGCTTGCAAATCCAAGGAATTCCAACAGTTTTGGGCTTTCTCGAACAAGAACTTTGCTATAAAACCTTTAACACCACTCCTTGTTTCCCAATGAGTTGTGACATCAGATGAGTGCAAGTGTAGAGCTTGAGCAATCTCTTCTGGATTTGGGTCTCTTTCCATACCGTTGAAAGGTAGTTAATTAAGAATGAGAATCCTCAAGAGTCAGGAGAATTCTTCCAAAGTAGGCACAAGTTGATAGTCGGGAAATGTGAAGCAATGGTGTAAAGGATCAAAGAACTGAAAGAGCACCTTCACCATGTCCTCATATGTGTTGGAGGTGACCAAGTTGAGTAGGCGACCATGTCTCTCGGTGAATGGAGAGTTTTCCGGAATACTTGAAGCTAGCTCCTTAAGTTGTGGAGGGATCCTGTTGTACCCCAAAATTTGCCCTTTCATTTTATCAACATTTCGCATCACAAGGCTCTTGGAATTCAAGATCAAGCTAGGGTTTGCTCTGCTCAAGGCACCTCCTTGCACTGTTGACCTAAACTAGGGTTTGAGTTTGCACATTGATGTTTTAACCTAAAATTCCTAAATTGACTTTCATACTTCATGTTGGACTCAAAAGTTTGTCCATACCAAGTTTCAAGCCTTGATTCAAATTTTTACCAAGTCAATTGGACAATTGACCTAAAAATCAGTTGTATTGGGGAAAAAGTCAATTGTGGCCAATCTACAGTCAAACCTCATGGATTTTGACCCACATCAACATTATGAACTCATATGAACCATTTGATCAAGTTTGGACCACAATTCCACAAGAAATTTGATCAGATCACCAAAAGGGCAAAATGGTCATTTTTAGGGTTTTGACTGTACAAAGGCAATTTTTGACTATTTGACCTAGCCAATGGCAAATCAAGTTCAACCATAGACTCAAGGGCTCAAGGGCATCATATTTACTTATTCAACAAGTTCAAAAGATCTCAAATGCATGGGATTGACAGATGAATTTTTCAGTCAACTGATCAAAATTTGACTGTATACTGAAAAGTCAAACTTTGACTTTTTGGTCAAAATCAAGTGCCAAGGGTCATTTTTCATTAATATGTGTCAAATTATGAAACTTTTTCATCAAGAAACCTAAAATTGCAAATTAGGGTTTGAAATTGAAAAAATTCATAACTTCGAATTTTTCTAAGTTATGAAATTTTCTTAATTTTCCCTAAACTTTTCCCCACATTTTCACCATGATGAATATGGATTCAAACAAAACTTACAACATGAAAGTTGTAGTCATCCACAAAGTATACAACTTTTATTCATAAAGTTTTCTCAAAAGAAGCTTAGATCTCAAGTTATGATTTTTGGAACAAGGGTCCCTAAAACTTTTAACTTAGAGAAATTTTGCCCTAATTTAGGCAGGATTTTGACCCATCTTCTTGGCCATTTTTCACATAGATCCACTTGGATTCTCAAGTTGCATTTCAAATATGGATTATAGTACATGTTGAAAGCTTTCCAAATTGTCCAAGAACTCCTCAAACACATTTATGGTTAGGGAGAATCGAATGCTTGAAGTTGGCAAAAACTCACTTTGTAACCATGGCCAATACATGTTCATACAAGTTGCAAAATCTGAACAAACTAGCTTTGTACTTAATTACAGGTCTCTAAACCCTTCAACACTCAAAAATTGAATGCAAACACATTGGTTAGAGGCATTGTTCTGATCAAGGAAGCATTATACAAAGAATAAATCTATTTTGGGCATAAAGGTAGCACTTCCATTTACATAAAGCATGTTTTATGTAAAATTGCTTATCTTGAGCCAAGGACCCAATATTTTGCAGCAAACAAAGTTCACTAATATCAGGCAATTGGTACCAACTCTTAGCAGACCCTAAGCTAGATTGTACAAGCCTTTGCATTGTCAATTCTCACTTTTACTTCAAAAACAAGAAACCTTGCAAAAGGTCAAGAACTTGAACATCTGATATATTCAACTTAAGCCAACATTTCAAACAAATTTTACACATTGCCTAAGGTCAGAAACACGAGCTCACCACCTCTCAAACACCCTTGTACACCAAAAACCCCATTTGCTTGCAAAACAAGGCAGGCCCTGCAGAATCACTTCCATCTCACAAACCCCTCGTGCGTTTTGCCCCAAACCAGTTCCAATACCTGCCATTCAACTCACTTAAACTATCTCAAACCTCCATTGCCAACTGTAACTCCATTTACAGTGTTCACCATTTTCATTTCAAGCTTGTGCAGGTTGACTTCTGGAGGCTGATTCAGGAACATTCGAAGCAAGCTAAGCATTAGGAAAGGTCCAAGGAACTTCAAGCAAGCTCAAAAGAACCTCAGGCCTCACTGAAAGTTGCTGCATTGCCATACTCGTGTCCAACTGAAACAGGTATTTTGCAACTTCCTTCTCTCTATTTAGGAATCATTAGGCTTAGGTTTGTGAATGAAAAATGTAGTACTCATAGCCCTTAAGTTGTACATATGCTCAGTTTTCATTTATATTAAACGTGCTAAGAGAATTTCATCCATGAACATGCTGAAAAACTAGGTCAGATTTTAGGGCCAGAGAAATTCTCTCTGGTCTTTGAGAGTTAGATTGAGTTTTTTATATGGTTAGAATCGTAGTTTAATACTCTACAAGTTTCATGTTTTGAGTTTTGGCAAAAGATCACGTTTCCAGGAGTTAGCAGTTTGTACAGGCAAGCGCGCGTTTTTGTCACAAGGAAGAAGATGAAGTCAGAATTGGGTTGGGCTTGGCTTTGTCCTGCTTTTGGCACCCCCCCTCTTTTCTTTTTGCACCCCCTGCCCCATTTTCTTTATATTTTGTTATTTTTGTATTTTAATTTCATTTCTGACTTTATTATTTTATTTCCAAACATAAAAAATGCTTAAAAAATATTTTCATAATTTTTTACATTTATTTGGTATTTATTTTAATTATTTCTAACATTAAAACATTTTTTATACTTTTATATTATTTGTTTAAATTTAAAAATAATGAAAGTAATACTTTTATTTTTATTTCTTATTTTTATTCACACTGAAAATATTTTCTTGAATATATTTTATTTTTTTAAATATTTTATTTTATTTTATACATATTTAATACATTTAATATATATATATATATATATATATATATATATATATATATATATATATATATATATATATATATATATATATATATATATATATATATATATATATATATATATATATATATATATATATATATATATATATATATATATATATATATATATATATATATATATATATATATATATATATATATATATATATATATATATATATATATATATATATATATATATATATATATATATATATATATATATATATATATATATATATATATATATATATATATATATATATATATATATATATATATATATATATATATATATATATATACTTTAATTTTATTAAATAATTAGAATAAAAAATATAAAAATATTACCTTTTTATTTTATTTTTATAATTAAAAAATACCTTTTCTTCAATATATTTCATTTTTGTACATATTAATATATTTTTGTATATAAATAGTATATAATATTATTTTCTTAAAAGAATTAGGGTTTACCCCTTTTATAAATAAAATCAATCCCTTTTTTATTTTATTTCTTTATACTTTTTTTTTGTATACCAACAATACTTTTGCATACATAAACAAATGAAAATTCTTTTTTTTTTTTGCATAATACATTTTATTTAATATTTATTTATATTATTTATTTAAATATTGCACATTTAAATATTATGCATTGTAAATTTAATTTGGTTGTAATAATTTAGGTTTTTTTTTTATTTCTTGTCAAATACCCCCTATTCAAAAATTGTACCCCCATCCCCATAATCATGATTGTAATAGCTTAGAATTTAAACTCTCGCACTTAAACGCTTTCAATTATGCCATGATTAGAGAATTAGGGTTTGTATGCAAAATCAAAACCAACAAATAGTTTGACCTAATCAAAGACAAAAAATGCATGAAAAACAAACACAATGCACACTTACACCCCTAGGGTTACAATCCACTTGTTGCCTTCAAAAATGGGCCATGGTATGCATGTTAAGTACTTTGGAAAAGCAAAAACAAAACAAAAGATCATAGTCGCTCTATGATGCTATCTGAGTTGCCTAAACAAAATGATCAAGTCCCTCAAGAAAATTGCCAAAAATACTTGACACAATTGCTATCATGGTCCATACGATGACCCGTGCCTGTCCCGTTTAACATCCTAACACAAGGTTATTCACAAAGTACAATGGTGAAACAACACTGCTAAAAGGGTTAAAAACACAAGAAAGATCTTTGAGTAAAATAGGGTAGACAACTCTTAGTTACTTGATCAAAAGCTTGCAAAAACATCCTTGCTATTTTCAAACACACTTCACAACACAATTTCAAAATCCAACTTTCAAACATTGAAAACTTTTCAAAATACAAAAACACCTTTGTATACATTCAAACAAGAATCATTACAAAGGTTACCACAACATGGCCTCTTTTCAAAATATCTTTCAAAACCACACACAAAGCACCATTTCAAACAATTGAAAAGCAAAGCAAGTGATCTAAACAAGTAACTAAGAGTATATGGAAAACCATGGATGAAAAGGGTGCTAATACCTTCCCTTTTCATAATCTACTCCCTGAACCCAAGAAAACATCTCAAAGGTTTTTCCTGTGCTTTTTGACCTTTCCTTAGGATAAAATAAAAAGTCGGTGGCGACTCTTGCTAAACCAAAACATTTGCGAACACAAACGCAAAACCTCAAGTCAGTTCTCCCACCGTATCATAGAACTGGCGACTCTGCTGGGGAAAGTTCTAAAAGTGGAGTAACCTTAGGGCTTAGATCACCCTTTGCATGATTATCTTGATTGCTTTGATTGCTTTACATTTGGTTCTCTTGTTTGGGCTTGAAATCCTCTACCCGGATTTGGGAAACATTCATAGGTAAATAGCAATACGTTGTGGAAACTGTGCGGGGTATACCGACATGGTTGAAGCAATAGCTATATTAGTGCGACATATTTGTGAGTACCAGTAGCATTTGAGTCAATCAAAGAGAATACGGGGCCGCTGAGTGATGTCATGAAGCACTAATGAACTCTTAGAACCTTACTTGACCATCTTGGCCTTTATTAGGAGTAGTGAGATGACCGGCTTTGGTACAGTCCGAAGTTGGTAGATACTCGATACTACACTCATTGAGGGTTGTTTTCTTGGAATATTTTGGTCTCCAATTAAGTGGCTAAACCAAAACAATGAACACAGAAAATAATCCAGTGATATTGAGCTCTTTAGAACCCGGTTACTATTTATAGGACAGGTTTGAGCCAACTAACTTCAAGAGGGTACTTACCTATGAAACCTCATGCAAGCCTGAAACTAGGATCTTGTGTGACTTGTTTGTACATGTGCTTGTGCATACATCATGAACATCATAAAGCATCATATGCATCCACTAACCATTTGAAGGGTTTGGATCTTCATCTTTGTTCTTGTTTTGTAGGTCATGGAATCTCTTCACAGGAAAACAATACAAGTCAAACTTGTGAGAATCCCTCCTCTACTCAAGGAGCTTACTTCCAAGATTCCAGAGAATTCTCCTTTCAGTGAAAGACATGGTAGACTTCTCAGCTTGGTCAACTCCAACATTGAAGAAGACATGGTGAAAGTTCTCTTCCAGTTCTTTGACCCCCTACACCACTGTTTCACATTTCCTGATTACCAACTAGTACCTACTTTGGAGAAATTTTCTCAACTCCTGAGGATTCCTATTCTTCATCAACTACCCTACAACGGTACGGAAAGAGAACCGAAGCCTGAAGATGTCGCTCAAGCCTTACACTTGCAACCATATGATATCAAAGGTCATTGGGAAACCAGAAGTGGTGTCAAGGGTTTCTTGGCAAAGTTTTTGTTTGAGAAGGCACAAGACTGCTGGAATTCTCTAGATCTACAAGCCTTTGAGGAGATTGTAGCACTACTCATCTATGGGTTGGTCTTGTTCCCAAACCCTGATCAACTTATAGATGTGAATGCTGTCAAGATTTTCATGTCTCGGAATCCTGTGCCTACATTGCTTGGGGACATCCTACACTCATTTTACACACGAACAATGAGGAAAAGAGGTGTTCTCATGTGCTGTACTCCTCTTCTAGCAAGGTGGTTTATTTCTCACCTTCCACAATCAGTTTTGAAGAACGAGCATGGTTTAAGGTGGTCACAACGATTGATGACCCTCACACATTCTGATGTACATTGGTGTTCTCGATCCAGAGAAAATGTCATCATCATTGATCGTTGTGGGGAATTCCCTAATGTCCCACTACTTGGCATTAGGGGAGGCATTACCTACAACCCCTGTCTAGCTTTGAGACAATTTGGATATGCTCGGAGGGATGGCCCTCATGACATGCTGATTCCTGACTTGGTTTTTGACTTTGATAATGATGCTCAAGGACTTCGACAAAGGTTCATCAGAGCTTGGAGGATGCCCAACAAAGTGGATAGTAAGACACTGGGGCACAAGAATTCCATCCCCCTTGAGCCTTACCTCAAGTGGGTATGAACCCGCGCCCAGAGTCTTATGATGTCATATCCTCACATTCTCCCCGTGATCAAAGAGCCTGTTATGGAAGGAGAGGTTCCATACACCCTCCTACATCCAGACATGCCAACATCATTGGAAGAATTGCAAAAGAGTTGGATCCAACTCAAAGAAGAACAAAATACTTTTGAAGCCAGCTTCTATGCCAGTGAGAAGAAGGTTTTGGAGCTTACCCGCCGACTTCATGAAGAGGAAACTCTCAACACTTACATCGCACCAAAAAGGATGCGCAATGTCTTTTTACATTAAGAATTTTGTAATATTTTGCCCATGGGGCATTTATGTACTAACAAATTTCCTCTTAATATGACGTGTGTTCTTTTTGTTTGCAACAAATTTGAACTTTTGAATCCTTGAATGCATTACATGAATAACATATCATTCATCATATGCATAAACAGGTCTTCACACCACGTTTCCTTATCTCTCTGCTGTTTGTTTCAGTAAGATGGATTTGGAGAAGACGGTTAAGGATCTGCAAGTACATAATTCACAATTCCAGCAACTCGTCGTGACCTTGGCAAAGAGTGAAGAGGACCTTAAAGCAGTATTGGAGAAAGAGAAAAATAAGAAAAGGACAGGTGTGGTTACCATAGGAAGAAGGTTTAGAAGCAATGCTAGAAAGGTTCTCGAGTTCCCCTCAACGTCTGATGAAGGGGCTGGTAAAGGAAAAAGAGCTGCAATGCCTTCCGAATCTGAAGTTGAAGAAGAAGAGGAAGAGGATGAAGATTACTCCAAACAGCAATATCCCCCGGCGGATGATAAGTTTAAAAATCTTGAGGATCGGTTGACAGCCATGGAGTTGTAAAGGGTACCTGGTTTAGATTTCGGAGAACTAGGGTTGGTCGCTGGGATCATCATTCCTCCCAAATTCAAAGTTCCTACATTTGCTAAGTATGACAGTTTGTCCTGTCCAAAAATGCATCTGAGATCCTACGTCAGAAAGATCCAACCCCACTCTTCTGATAAAGAACTTTGGGTCCATTTTTTCCAAGACAGTTTGTCGGGCACACAATTGGACTGGTTCTATCAACTCGAGAGATCGGAGGTTCATAAATGGGAAGACTTAGCTGCTGCGTTCTACCGACAATACCAATACAATGCTGATTTAGCGCCTACTCGTACTCAACTACAGATTATGGGTATGGCTTCTAATGAAGGATTTAAGGAGTATGCCCAGAAGTGGCGTGATTTGGCTGGAAGGGTGCAGCCATCATTGTCGGATAGAGAGCTGGTTGACATGTTTTTAGGGACCCTGTCTGGCCCATTCTTCAATCATTTAATCGGGAGTTCCTCTGCAGGATTCACCGAATTAATTTTGACCGATGAAAGGGTCGAGGCTGGCATTAAAAGTGGTAAGATTCAGAAAGATGCCTCTGCGTCCACTGCTATTAAGAAAACCTTCCCAACCAAGAAAGAAGCTTCCGCTGTGTATTCCCAGAGAAATCAAGGAAGGGCAGAGCGCCGACAAATGGTGGGGGCTGTGATGATCCAAAACTCTTCAGTTGATCAGCCTCGAGGCAGTCAACCTAGAGCTAACCAGCAAAGGGTAGAAAGGCCACAACGACAATTCACCCGAATCAACATGACACCGACTCAAGTACTCCCTCATTTGCTAAAGCTGAATCTTACCAATTTGAAGGAAGTGCCAAAGAACCCTAATACCTCTTCTCCATATTACCACTCCAATGCAAAATGTGCTTACCACTCTGACAATGTAAGGCATGATACCAACAACTGTTGGGCTCTTAAGAACAAAATCCAAGACCTGATAGACGCCAAGGAGGTAGAGTTTGATGCTCCTGAAAAACCCAACGTGATATCCGCACCAATGCCCAAGCACGGTCATAATGTTCATGCTGTTATGGAAGACCTTCATGTTACCAATGTTGCTGACCTTTTGACTCCCTTACCAGTGATTAAAGTGAATTTGATGAGAGCCGGGATATTCCCAGGCTGTGGAAAAGACTGTTACTTTTGTTTAAACATACGAGCTGACTGCCCAATGTTGAAATCAGGCATCCAACGCCTGATGGATACCCAAGAGATACTCTTTCAAAAGACTCATGTTGATACCTTCACTCCTGTTACTCCTGCTAATTTTGTTACTTCAACCAATGACATTGCAATAATAACCATCTCCGACAATCTTCCCAAGGCTTGCAAAAGGCTTGTCAAGATTACGCCTGATCCTAAGTTTGTGCCGTTGAAAATCACCATGCTGGGGCCTGTCCCGTATAAATCTAACAAGACGATACCATGGAACTACAGAGGATAAATCTTCTATCATGGTATCAAACAGATTGAATCAGTCCAAGAGAATTCTGATGATGAAACCCCTGATATATGGAACATTGCAGGAACAAGCAAGATAACTCACAGCGGAAGGATTTTCTCTCCGGAGATTTCTCCCCCACGAGCAGTCTTCGGACCCTCGAAAGCTTATGTGCCTGTCAAGCCATCTGTGCAAAGCCCGATAATTGAAGATTTGGATACTCCTGAAGTTAGACCCTCTGTTGATGCTACCGATAAGGGTAAGGGGATACTAGAAGCTCCTGTCAGGATGAAGGCTCAGACTGTGGTAATCCCTGAAACCACCCAGAAAGAAATGGAAGAAATCTTAAAGGTAATCAAAAAGAGCGACTTCGTGGAACAACTAGGGCAGACCCCTTCCAAAATCTCCATGTTGGCTCTTCTACTCTGCTCTGAGGCGCATGCTAAGGCCTTGATCAAATTTTTAAAGATGGCACACGTGCCTCAAGAAACTCCGGCTGACCAGTTTCAAGAGTGCGTGGCCAGCCTTACTGCTGATAATGGTCTTGGTTTTTCCGATGTTGATTTGACCCCCAAGGGAAGGAAGCACAACGATGCACTGCACGTCTCAGTAGAATGCAGGGGAACCACCCTTGCCCATGTCCTAGTTGATACCAATTCATCTTTGAATGTGCTTCCAAAGAAAGCGTTAGACCTATTGGACTGCGAAGGATTGACCCTCAAACCCAGTAACATCGTTGTTAGAGCCTTCGACGGTTCTAAGAGAATGGTTTATGGAGAAGTGGACATTCCTATCAAAGTGGGCACCGAGACCTTCAACTCTACCTTTTATGTGATGGACATCCGTCCTTCATATTCGTGTTTGTTAGGAAGGCCATGGATCCACTATGTTGGGGCAGTTACCTCCTCTTTACACCAAATGCTAAAGTATCCTGTTCAGGGTAAGATTATAACGGTTCACGGTGAGGAAGAGTACATGATAAGTCACCTCAACTCCTTCCGCTATGTGGAGTTGGATGGCGAATTCATAGGAACGCCCTTCCAACATTTTGAGGAAGTTTCTCCTGAAGTCGCAGTTGCGAAGACAATGACAGATGTGCCTATAGTTTCCAAGCCTGTGTCTAGGATGGCATCTCTCAAGGATGCAGAGGTTGTAATCAAAGAAGGAAGGAGTACAGTGTGGGGGCAACTGCCTGATTTTCCTCACAAGACGGACAAGTTCGGACTAGGTTTTACTGCTGCTGGCCAAAAAGCTATGCGTCACTCCAGGGCTGGAGGACCACCCTTTAAGATCACTCACCATGGAATTAATGCCTTAGAAGATGATGATGAAGAAGAAAACTTTGAAGATTTGATATTTCTAACCTTCAAAGGAGGTTTAAGCAACTGGGAAGCGAAGGACTTCATTCCCATCACTTTCATCAACCAGTAATTTATCTTTGAACA
The DNA here is from genome assembly GCA_948472305.1 of Vicia faba. Classification (NCBI taxonomy): domain Eukaryota; kingdom Viridiplantae; phylum Streptophyta; class Magnoliopsida; order Fabales; family Fabaceae; genus Vicia; species Vicia faba. The sequence continues at coordinate 1,355,812,788 of OX451735.1, forward strand.
ATTTCCTATTTTGGTCTGTAATAATTAAACAATTCGTACACACTCTTTTCACCTTATGCCTTACCCGGGGCATATAGGTCCATTTGTAAGGGCTTGATTTCTTCATTATCATATGCCATGTTTAAATGAATCATTGGACGTTTTCATCTATAAACTGTTGTGTTCATTTTCTTTCATTTTACATTTTGTTTTGTTTAAGGATGGCTACCCCTTACACACACCCACACTCACAAAATACAGGTACCCATCCACTCCGGATTCCATGGGTGACTATTCTGCTTTAGCCTTCGGTGACTATGAAGATTTGGTTAATCATGCCGAGTACGAAGGTGATGAAGACTGTGAAGTACCTGGAGAGTTAGCCAGACTTCTGCAACAAGAGGAAAGGGCTATTCTGCCCCATGAAGAGTTTCTAGAGACCATCAAATTGGGAATAGAGGAGGACAAGAAAGAGGTAAAAGTGGGTGCCAACCTGGAACCAAGTGTCAAAGAGCGCTTAGTGCAGTTGTTGAACGAATATGTCGAGATCTTTTCCTGGTCCTATGAAGACATGTCGGGATTAGATACAGATATCGTGGTTCACCGTCTCCCTACAAGAGAAGACTGTTCACCGATCAAGCAAAAAGTACGCCGAATGAGGCCTGACATGTCTGAGAAGATCAAAGCTGAGGTAATGAAGCAATTCAACGCTGGCTTTCTGGCTGTTACTTCCTATCCACAATGGGTTGCTAACATTGTGCCCGTGCCTAAAAAGGACGGCAAAGTCAGAATGTGTGTAGACTACAGGGATTTGAATAGGGCTAGCCCTAAAGATGATTTTCCACTGCCACACATCGACATCTTGGTTGACAACACAGCTCAACACAAGGTATTTTCCTTCATGGATGGATTCTCGGGATATAACCAGATCAAAATGGCCCCCGAAGACATGGAGAAAACTACTTTCGTTACACAGTGGGGTACCTTCTGCTACAAAGTGATTCCATTCAGACTGAAGAATGTCGGGGCAACCTATCAACGCGCCATGGTAGCTTTATTTCATGACATGATACATCATGAGATTGAAGTCTACGTAGACGACATGATAGCCCGTTTACAAACATAAGAAGAACACCTTGATCATCTGCGGAAGTTGTTTGTCAGGTTGAAGGAGTATAGGCTCAGACTAAACCCAAGCAAGTGCACTTATGGAGCCAGGTCTGGTAAACTTTTGGGATTTATTGTAAGCAACAAAGGCATTGAGGTTGATCCTGCTAAAGTCAAAGCTATATAAGAAATGCCAGCCCCCCGCACTGAAAAGGAGGTTAGAGGTTTCTTGGGACGCTTAAACTATATCGCAAGGTTCATATCTCACCTAACATCTACCTGTGAGCCAATCTTCAAGTTGTTGAAGAAAGATCAGGTAGTTGAATGGAACAATGATTGTCAAGTTGCTTTTGATAAGATTAAGGAGTATTTGCTGGAACCTCCTATCTTAATGCCACCCGTCGAAGGAAGGCCGTTAATCATATATATGACTGTTTTGGATAATTCAATGGGGTGCGTACTGGGCCAACATGACGAGTCTGGACGAAAAGAGCATGCCATTTATTACTGTTCTGGACTGGGCCGGGCTGGCCCAAAAGCAAGGATGAAGGCCCAATCCAAACGGCTTTGCAGAGGGTCGCGCCGACCAAGAAGCTACAGTCGTGTCCTCCACCGTCCGCGAGCGCGACATCCTCGACTTCATGCAGTCCAGCTCGACCTCAGCTCGAGCACCCCTCGTAGGGCAGACTATGACCATTACACCATCACCTGGATTCCGAAAAGACCGCGTCCTCGTCCGTCCGTACTTATCGCAAAACACCCAGGAAGGAGACCACGTACGGGTCCCCACTACACACGTAGAACCTGGAAGTTCCTTCATTGGGCCAAACCTGTCCGGCCCAATGAAGGGACCTTGGCCCAGCGCTGGGGACTATAAATACCCTATGTTCCCAGAGGGTCAGGTATTCATTCTTTACCATACACACACTTTCTTGCCTGCTCGTACTGCCACTTACTTTAGCATCGGAGTGCCTTGCAAGTACCCCCCCCCATCTCGTTCAACTTCAGCTCAGAGCCAGTCGTGACGGTCCAGGTCTGATCCGGTAAGATCAGTGGCACCGACTGTGGGGAACTAGCTTCCCCGTCTTGCAAAAACTCAAAGACCAAAGCTCAACTCAACTATCATCGTCATGGCTGACCAAGTTCGTGATGAACAAAACGTCCACGCCGTCGACACCAACAATGGCCTCGCGGATAAAAATGGACACCTTGATAACATCGGTAACCCCGGTCACAATACCATCCCTGTGTCAACGGCCCCAGGGCCTTCAATCCACCGAGACGGAGCTACCGCTTCATCCTCCTCGGTCCCTCCGCCACTCGAAGAAGACGATGCAGCTCTCGCGAACTATCGAGCCGCTCAGTTTCAGGAAGTCCCCGTCCCCGCCGGGGCAGATGCCACAACCCGAGCGCTGTTCGCGGCGATCAAACAGACGAATTACCTCATCTTCGCCCAAGGGGAAAGATTGAGTGCACTTGAAGACGATCGAAGACCCCCGAGGAGGCACCGGAGGCCCTAAACTCCACCTCCTCGAGTGACTGAGGTTCATTTCCCGTCTCCCCCGCGAAGACACTACAGAGATACCTCTCGAAGCCTGTCACCCCGACCATCGGGGAAACGACCCCCTTTGGAGAGGCAACCCATCATTGAAGCCGGAGGACGCGGCCCCCGCGAGACAGGAAAGAAGGCACTCCAGAGACGGGCATGGAAGCATCAACCAACGAGCACCACGCTCGAGAGATGCCCAGCACGACCAGGACCGTCGTACCCGAAAGTATTACAGGTCCCCATCCTTGTCCCCGGAGCGGATCGACGAGGATGACCCTCGCGGCCCCCTGTCGCAAGCTATCATGGAGGCGCCCATTCCCCCGGGCATGGAGAAGCCTCCACACTTGAAGGAATACGACGGAGTCGCGGACCCGGTCGACCACATAGACGGGTTCGAGGCTATGCTGCACTATCACAATGTCGGGGGGCCCATCAAATGCCGGTTGTTCCTCACGACCCTGAGGAAGGCGGAAATGGACTGGTACAAAGGACTCGCCCCGGGGTCAATCACCTCGTGGCGAAACCTGAAGAACCAGTTCATCAGTTCATTTACAGCATCTCGGCGACACCCAAAGACCGAGGCGGCTCTCGAGGCCATCATCCAGAGACAGGATGAAACCTTGAGAGAGTTCATCAATCGCTTCAACCGTGAAGCCATACAGGTCCCCTGCGCGGACCTCATGAAGAGATATCTGCTGGAGAGGGGGCTCTTCCCTGGCACGGAGTTCAGAAAGGCCGTGGGCATCGAGCTACCTAAAACATTCAATGCCCTCCTCGAAAAGGCCCGGGCGTACATGGATTATGAGGAGAGAGAAGCGGCCAATAGAGCCCGAGACCCCAGGACTCGCGGGTCCAACAGTAACCCGCGCCATGAAGCTCCTCCTCCTCGGCGAACCGGGGAGAAAAGAAAAGAAGACAGACCCCGGGAAGTCCGAGAGCAAAGGGGACCCTCGGGGCGTTTTACCGAGTACACTCTGCTCACAGCTTCCCGCGAGCGCATTTTGGCGGAGTGTGCCAGCACGGACTTCAAGGACGGCGGTGTCAAACGTCCCCGACCTGCTCCCGCCAAGCCCGGAGCAGACAAGAACAAGTATTGTCAGTACCATAGGAGCCATGGTCATCTGACTGAAGATTGCGTCCACCTCAAGGACGCCATCGAAACCCTCATCAAGGGAGGAAGGCTCGCACAATACCGGCAAAACGAAGCTCCTCGTCGTGACGCCCAGGAGACAAGAGAGCCGGAGGAAGACGCCCGACCATCTGACGAGTCGGTCCCCATCCAGACCGCTTTCTCCATGACCAGACCCGAGGACTTCGACGTCCCCGAACACCTGCGGGAGCCGCTCACAACACACAGCAGGTGGGAATATTTCCCCTCCGCCATGGTCATCAACGGCGGAGGATTCAACAACTTGACCATTAATTCGGCTAAGAGGAAGCTGGATGATCTGGTCGACGCGGCACCCCCGCAAACAGTGACATTTGAAAGGGTGAAGGGCAGGTCAGAACCCATCACCTTCTACCTAGAAGAGCTCCTCGGGGGAGCCCCCAACGCGGTCATCCCCTTTCTAATAAGGGCAAGAATGGCCAACTTTGATGTGCATCGCATCCTCGTCAACGAAGGAAGTTCCGTCGACGTAATGTACAGCCAATTGTTCCGAACTCTGCAGCTGGACGACTCACATCTCTCGCCATATGTAGGGTTGGACTTACAGGGTTTCAACGGCTCGACCTCCAAACCTTGGGGATATGTCGAGCTCCTGGTTACATTCGGCGAGGGAACAACGACAAGACAGGTCAAAGTACGCTTCCTCGTCATCGACTGCCCGTCCCTCTACAACTGCATCCTGGGAAGACCAACACTGGCAGAACTGACAGCGGTTCCCTCCACCGTCCACCTGAAGATGAAATTCTACACCAAAAGGGCACGGGTAGCTACTATCCAGGGAGACCTAGCCGCTGCTCGGAGATGTTTCAACGCTGCATCTAAGGGACGCGACACTGTCGATATAGGGACAAGGCCCGCCAAAAGACCAGCAACGACGCGATAGGAGCCCGACAAACAAGAGTCCGCCAAGGAAGAAGTCCAGAAAGCTCCACCAAAGGTCGACTCTATAGCTCTGGACGCTCGTTTCGATCAGGACGAACCTCCCAACGGCGAGCAAGTTCCACTTCGACCAATACCTGACGGGAATTTTGAGCTCGTCCCCCTCGGCACAGACCCGAGCAAAGGGGTAAAGATTGGCAAGGATCTCCCCGACCTGGCAAGGAAGCAAATCAAAGCCTGCTTGCGCGAGAATGCTGACCTGTTCGCCTGGAGTGCCGCGGAGATGCCCAGACTCGACCTGGAGGTCGCTTGTCACCACCTCGCCATAGATCCTGCCGCTAGGGCCGTAGTACAATGTAGGCGTAGGCAGTCTCTGGAGAAAACGGAGGCTGCTGAAAAAGCTGTAAAAGACCTCCTAGAGGTGAATTTTATTTCTGAAGCCCGATATTCCACCTGGCTGTCGAACGTTGTACTTGTTAAAAAGAATAATGGAAAATGGAGGATGTGTGTTGACTATACCGATCTCAACCGGGCTTGCCCGAAAGATGCTTTCCCTTTACCGAACATAGACATGCTGGTCGACAACTCGGCCGGCTACAAAACGTTGTCGTTCATGGATGCTTACTCGGGCTATAACCAAATCCCGATGGCCGTGGGCGACAAACACTGCACAACTTTCATGACCAGCTCGGGCAACTATTACTACAACGTAATGCCCTTTGGACTAAAAAACGCCGGGGCAACTTACCAACGCATGATGAACAGGGTTTTCCACAAGCATATTGGGGACATGCTCGAGGTTTACATGGACGACATGATCGTCAAATCCCGAGCAGACACCGACCATGCAGCACACCTCAAGGCAGTCTTTGCCCAAGCAAGACAAAGTAAAATGAGATTCAACCCCGAGAAATGCACGTTCGGAGTCAAGGCAGGAAAATTCCTCGGATTCTACCTAACAGAACGAGGAATCGAAGCCAACCCCGACAAGTGTCGAGCACTCTCCGACCTCCCGACACCGACGTCGAAGAAGTCAATACAAATCATGAACGGCATGCTCACATCATTGTCCCGCTTCGTCGCGAGGTCCGCTCAGCACGCCCTCCCCTTCTTCAAACTCCTTCGTAAAGAAGCAGCCTTCGAATGAAACGAGGAGTGTGAACGGGCACTGCGCCACCTAAAGCAAAGTCTATCTCAACCACTCGTATTATCTCGACCATCCGACGGGGAGCCACTGTTCCTATACTTGGCCGTCTCAAACGAAGCCATCAGCGCGACTCTCATCCGCGAGACCACCGACGGACAGAAACCTGTCTACTTCACGAGCAAAGCCCTACAAGGACCCGAAAGCAGGTACCAACAGATAGAAAAGGTAGCTCTAGCCCTCTTCAACGTGGCGAGGAGACTCAGACACTATTTTCTGGCCCACACAATCATCGTGCGAACCGACCAACCAGTGAGGCAACTCCTGGGTCGGCCCGACATGGCGGGCAGAATGTTGAAATGGTCCTTGGAGCTCTCCGAATTCGACATTCAGTACGAGAGTAGGAAAGCCCTGAAAGCACAAGCCATGGCCGACTATGTCGCGGAAATGACCGCTCGTGACCCACCCGCTGGGAAGGAACACAAATGGACCATCTTCGTCGACGGGGCCTCCAGCTCGTCCGGAAGTGGCGCGGGAATCCTCCTAGAGAACGAGGAAGGCGTAGTGGTCGAACACTCGTTAGCTCTCTCCTTCCCGACGTCGAACAACCAAGCAGAGTACGAGGCCCTGCTCGCAGGACTGAGGCTAGCCGAGGACCTGGGAGCTCGCGAAATACAAATCTTCACAGACTCCCAACTCGTTGCCTCCCAAGTCCGAGGAAGTTACCAAGCCAAGAACGACAACCTCGTCGAATACTTAAACTTAGTCAAAAAATACATGACAAAGTTTGAACTAGCAGAGATTTCACATGTCCCCCGCGAGCAAAACACAAGGGCAGACATATTGTCCAAACTCGCGAGCACGAGAAAGAAGGGCGGAAACAAATCCGTCATACAAGAATCCCTAGCACGCCCGAGCATCGAAAGATCCTCGACACTAGTCGAAGTCCACGCCATAGGAGATGCCTCGTCCTGGATGACCCCGGTGTACAATTTCCTGACGAAAGGCGAACTCCCCTCGAACCAGACGAATGCAACCACCACAAAGCGACGAGCATGCTCCTACGTGGTGCTCGAGCGCAAACTATACCGTAGGGGATTCTCCATCCCCCTCCTGAAGTGCATCGATGAATCCACAGTCCCTGAGGTACTGCGAGAGATACACGAAGGGATCAACGCCCAGCACATGGGCGGTAAGTCCCTGGCGAGGAAAGCCCTTCGAGCGGGGTATTACTGGCCGACGATGCAGCAGGACACCAAGGAACACGTCAAGAGGTGTGACAAGTTCCAGAGGCACGGTGACATGCACCTCTCCCCCCCTCACGAACTGAGCATACGGTCGTCTCCGTGGCCGTTCGCATGGTGGGGTATGGATATCCTCGGTCCCTTCGTGCAAGGGACTTACCAAAATAAATTCCTCATCGTGGCCATGGATTACTTCACGAAATGGATAGAAGCCGAGGCTCTCGCGAAGATCACCTCGCACAACATCCTCCATTTCTACAAGAGAAACATCCTCGCCAGATTTGGAATCCCGAGGGCACTGGTGACCGACAACGGCACCCAATTCACCGACCACGGGTTCCAGGACTTCGTCACCAAACTAGGAACAAAATAACACTTCACCTCGGTCGAGCACCCTCAAACCAACAGGCAAGCCGAAGCCGCGAACGGAGTCATTCTCCAGGGACTCAAACGCCGAATCGGTGAAGCAAAGAGGGGTTAGGTCGAGGAGCTGCACATCGTCTTATGGGCATACTGCACCACGCCCCACTCGACAATGGGCGAGACCCCCTTCCGACTAACGTACGACACCAAGGCCGTCATCCCGGTAGAAATTAGGGAACCCTCCATACGGACAGAGAATCCCCTCGACGAAGAAATGAACGATGAGGCACTCAGGGACGAGCTCGACTTAGTCGAGGAAATCCGATCCGCGGCGGCCCTACGCGAAGCCACCTTAAAACAACGAGTGGCTCTGCGCCACAACGACAAGGTCATCAAACGCTAGTTCGAAATCGGCAGCCTGGTGTTACGAAGGAACCAGAAAGACTCCCGCGAAGGGAAATTGGCCGCGAACTGGGAAGGGCCTTACCGCGTCCACGGCACCACTGGTACCATGGCATATTACCTCGAGCAACTGGACGGAGAACCACTACCACGACCCTGGAACGCTGCTAAACTAAAGCAGTACTATAGTTAAAAACCCTTAACACTGAGGACTCTCGCCGTCGACACCCACGTCCGGCCAGCGAGGAAAAACGTCTGACCCTGTAGAAAGGCCAAGGTACAGGCCCAACCTACGCCCAAACGGCATAGCATCGTTCAGCAGACGAGCATGAACGATAGTGCCCGACGTGGACACCTCAATCGAGCTCCACCATCGAAGTACCTGTAGGGCAGAACACCCAGCTCGCGATGGGCAGTTCACGCCACAGGTGAACAACCTCGATCCGGGCCATACGCCCGAACAAGCGGCTTCTCTCTGCACGCCCGACGAATCTCGAAGAACGTCGGACCATCCAGAGGTTCGAAAAAGAATCTCTCCTTGAGGTCGCTACTTAGGCGAATTTCGCCACCGAATAGAAAGCCGAGCACAAGCATGTCCCGAACAAAAGACTTAGGCAAATTTGCCAACAAAGTCACAACCACACACGGGCAAGACTCGGGTCCATAACTTAGGCAAGTTCTATCGCAAAATATCAAAACATAAACACGGGCAAACAATCAAAGTCGAAACCAACATTCATTCAAAAAGCTCGTGGGCAACAAAACAAATAGAAATAAACCGACCAAGAAGGCCAACGATGTTCGGAAAGTACAAGAGCGGGCACGCAGGCCCAAAAAGTAAAACATGCACGGGCGCGCAGGCCCCAAAAAACAACCATCAAACAAAAGAAAAGGCGCAAAAGCCCGACTAAGATCTCGCAGCTAGACTTCCCCGGGGCTATCACCGCCGACAACAGGAGACTCGGGCGGGGGCATGAACTGGCCGTCGATGATCTGAGATATGTAGCCCACTCCTTCAGTATTCAGATCGGGATTCAACAGAGCGAGCTGGCTAACCGCGGCTTCAAAGCCATCCTCCAAAGCACCGACACAATCCACCTCGAGGAGTTGAATACGAGCAACCAGTTCCAACCGACTCCGCAAATGAGCTGTCTCCTCCGACTCATCCTCGGCAGGGAGCATGGCGGCCTTTAGTTCCTCAACCTATTTGGCGAGGCGCCCGTTGTCAGCTTCCAAGCTTTCCCGGTCCTCACGGAAGTACTCCCTCTCCTCGGAAATCTTCCCCGAGTTCTCTTTCTCCGCGGCCATCAGCTCGGCTTGCTCACGGAACATCTCCTCGAAGCGCTCCAGTGGAAGCCTTCAACTTTCGTGAGCTCGCAGTAAGGGCAGCTTTCTCCTGTTCCAGCTCCTTGATGCGATCAGAATCTGCCCCCTCCTCGGCCAGGACAACGGCCATCTCGGCCATTTTGACCATCCCGACCATGTTGGCGGCCAGATGCTTTCTCCGATTTTCCTTGCTCAGCCGCCTAATGGTATCAGCTTCGTCAGCGCTTACGGACAAGGGAAACCCCTCAAAGAAACCCTCCTCTTTAAAACAGGGGGGGCAACCCTAAGGACCTCACTGCACCAGATTCCTCGCCGACCTCCGGTTGGCTCTCCACCCGGTTCCTCTTCCTCGGTATCAGGTCGGTATGCGGCTCAACATCCTGAGCATTCGGGGACCCTCCAGAAGCATCGCCCGGGCTAGTTGGCGGGCCCATCCTCGTCGCCTGAGGAGCTCGCACCACTCTCTTGTTGACTTTCTTGTCCCGTGTCAGCTTCAGGAGCCTCTCCTTTCGCCCAGCCATGCGACCTGCATAAAAGAATCCCGGGTTAGTGACGAGCAAATAACAAGCGAAGAAATTCAAACAAGGCAAAAAAAATAATGACCTAGCAGGTTCGCGGCCTGCCCGAAGTACTGGCACTCCACGAGCGCCTTCGTATCGATAGGTCGAGCCTCAAAGGTCAGATAACCATCTTCGTCGAGAATATCCTTTCCCTCCCTCGTGGCCCACCGGGCAGGGAAGAAACTATCGACATATCTGCAGAGGGTACCATAGGCCTCCTCATCTTCGGTGCTCATCCCACCCGCGGGCGTATGGTAGTGCCCGGTGCCGTGCTCGTAGTGACGCGAGGTCCAATGCAAAGGAAACTTGGCCACACGCCCCAACACTGGGCGTCCCTCATCGTCTAGAAGAGCCTCCCCGTGATCATCGGTCACCACCGTTTCTTCCTCGTATACAGACTCCAGACTAGTTTTAGTAACCGGTCGCACGATGTACCATTTGTCCTTGAACCCCCAGACAAAATCCATATACATCCTGAACCGTCTCTTCGACTGTTTCAGGGAAACCCAACTGTGCCTACCTCCCCGAGACTGGCGCTGCAAATGGAAGACTCGGAAGAAGAGAGGTATGGTCGCCCCAATCCTTAAAAAGCGACACGTCAGTTCGAACGCCCGGAGGAAAGCAATCGAGTTGGGTTGAAGCTGCGACGGGGCCAGCTCCAGATGACTAAAGACCCCGACGTGAAAATCACTAAAGGGGAGTTGTAGTCCAAGTTCCTTGAAAGCAATCTCATACATGGGAAACCCGTACTCGGGGAACTCCGAGCAGATCCGCGCGGTAAGAGTCGGTCTGGTGACAACGAAGTTTTTCTGAAAGCCGGGCTGACTACCGCCCTGCTCGACGATAGTATACGCACTCTGACTGCACCGACTATAGGCAGAAGCAATCCCTCTTGGCTCTGCGCCCACCCACTCCAGAAGAGGATCGTCGATGGTATCGACTAGATTCACATTCTCCTAGGCGCTTTGATCTTCCACCTCATTGCGCCCCGAGGAACACGGTTCATCCGCCATTGTAACCTGCAAAGCACAGGAAACCGGTCAATTGGGGAGCAAATCCACACGCTCGCCATAACTGACGGGAAGAAGGGCACGACAAACCGAGACACACTCCACACACGATTAAAAAGTTGAAGTTTCGAACAAAAGAGTGGAGCCACCTCCCCGACGCCAAGATACCGCGACAAGTCTTCCTACAGATTGCCTAAATGGGCCAACATCCCAGCCAGTCACGAATATGTCGACCTAGGCTATGGACATGGCGAGCGATATCATAAATCCTAAAACTAGAACGATGAATTTACTGGGCACTATCACGAATTAGGCGCCCTGAATCATGAAGATCCCGGGAAGCATTGCGAGTCAAATACCTAAACTATGCGTTTACCGGGCACAAACATGCGTTTGCCGGGCATAAACGTGGATTTACCGAGTGAAAATATGAATCTACCGGGGCTAATCACAGACGCACAGTCTCTAACATATAAAATAATGGAAAATATCATATACCACAGAGGAAAAGCAAAAGGGACAAGACGCTTACTTGAAATCAGGAAAGAGGTACGGTGGCGGAGAGCACGGCGGTCCTATGAAAATCTGGAAAAAACAACAGCAGCAGAGGCAAAGGAAGGAGGAGAAGCGCGAAGAGGAAAAACATGTTCTGGGTCCCAAGGACCCTATTTATAGTGATGACGTGGAATATAAAACGTCACCCCGGGGAACCACGAACTTTCCTCCTCGACGCATAGCTCCCCTAGGCAATGATGACCCTATCTTCAATAGGGTGGCGGCACGGTTCCCAAGAGACACCTCGTGTGCTCAATGAACACAGCCCGTCGAGAGTCCCCCGAGCACTCCTCGAAAGGAATTATCTCACGAGCGCGGCACAGGGGAAACTCCTCGAGTGACCACGGGGAACTAAATCTCTTGTCCGAGCACGGGACCTCGTGACGGAGGCAAACTAAGATCAAGCCATGGCTCCTACTCCAGGAACCACGACTTGGGGGGCTCCTGTTCTGGACTGGGTCGGGCAGGCCCAAGAGCAAGGATGAAGGCCCAATCCAAACGGCTTTGCAGAGGGTCGCGCCGACCAAGAAGCTACAGTCGTGTCCGCCACTGTTTGCGAGCGCGACATCCTCGACTCCATGCAGTCCAGCTCGACCTCAGCTCGAGCACCCCTCATAGGGCAGACTATGACCATTACATCATCACCTGGATTCCAAAAAGACCGCGTCCTCGTCCGTCCGTACTTCTCGCATAACACCCAGGAAGGAGACCACGTGCGGGTCCCCATTACACACGTAGAACCTGGCAGTTCCTTCATTGGGCCAAACCTGCCCGGCCCAATGAAGGGACCTTGGCCCAGTGCTGGGGGCTATAAATACCCTCTGTTCCCAGAGGGTCAGGTATTCATTCTTTACCATACACACACTTTATTGCCTGCTCGTACTGCCACTTACTTTAGCATCGGAGTGCCTTGCAGGTACCCCCCCCCCCCATCTCTATCAACTTCAGCTCAGAGCCAGTCGTGACGGTCCAGGTCTGATCCGGTAAGATCAATTACCTTAGCAAAAAGTTTACCGACTGTGAGACTCGCTACTCACTGCTCGAGAAAACTTGTTGCGCTTTGGTATGGGCTGCTCGCCGGCTAAGACAGTATATGTTGACACATACCACTTTGCTGATTTCCAAAATGGATCCGATCAAGTATATCTTCGAGAAGCCTGCTTTATCTGGAAGAATCGCTAGATAGCAAATGACCCTGAATGAGTATGATATCCAGTATACTACCCAAAAAGCTATAAAGGGGAGTGTACTCACTGACCATCTAGCTCATCAAGCCGTCGAAGATTACCAATCTATGAGATTCGACTTCCCTGAGGAGGACATCATGACATTGGACAACATTGAAGGTAACGGACCGTATGACGGACCTGAACAAGGATCCCGATGGACCCTGTACTTTGATGGTGCTTCAAATGCACTTGGCAGCGGTATCGGTGCGGTACCCATTTCTCCGGAAGGTTTCCATACACCCTTCACTGCCCGACTTTGCTTCAGCTGTACCAACAACATGGCTGAATATGAAGCTTGTATCTTTGGTCTCAAGGCTGCTATAGACTTAGGAATCAAATCTTTGGTCGTATTTGGGGACTCGGCTTTGGTTATCAGTCAAGTCAAAGGAGAATCGGATACTAAACATCCTAATCTTATCCCATACAAAGAACATGTCCTGACATTGCTACCTCATTTCGAGCAGATTACCTTCGAGCATTTTCTGCGAGAAGAAAATCAGCTAGCAGATGCTCTAGCTACAGTGTCTTCTATGTTTAAACTCAACTGGGACAACGAGGCTCCCAAAATCACCATCGAGCGAATGGACGAGCCTGCACACTGTCATGAAATTAATACCGAAGAAGTAGTGGAACAACCCTGGCTTCATGAAATCAAAAGGTATCTCCAGACTCGAAAATACCCTAAAGGAGCTTCAATCAAGGACAAAAAGTTCTTAAGGAGATTTACTGCCAAGTTCTTCCTGAGAAATGGTATCCTTTATAAGCGCAGCCATGATTGTGTTCTACTTCATTGTGTGGACAAGGTTGAAGCAGAGTTGATCATGACCGAAATACATAGTGGCACCTTTGGCACCCACTTAAGCGGACATACGATGGCTAAGAAGATTCTAAGGGCAGGCTACTACTGGTCTACCATGGAAGCTAATTGTCATCAACATTCCCGTACTTGTCACAAATGCCAAGTCTATGCTGACAAGGTACATATTCCTCCTGTTCCTCTCAACGTACTAACAGCTCCTCGGCCATTCACGATGTGGGGTATTGACATGATTGGAGAGATCAAGCCTACAACATCCAACATACATCGCTTCATCCTGGTGCCTATTGATTACTTCACCAAGTGGGTCGAAGCAGCTTTCTACGCCTCTGTTACAAAGAATGTGGTTGCCCGCTTCATCAAACAGAATCTCATATGCCGGTATGGTATCCCCGACAAGATTATCACGGACAACGGTACAAATTTGAATAACACTATGATCACCGCTCTGTGCGAGCAGTTCAAGATTTATCATCAAAATTCATCTCCCTATCGGCCAAAGATGAACGGTGTTGTTGAAGCCGCGAACAAAAATATTAAGAAGATCATTCAAAAGATGACAGTCACCTACAAGGACTGGCATGAGATGTTGCCGTTTTCTCTACATGGATATCGTACCACGACACGTACTTCAACAGGGGCAACCCCCTTTTCTTTGGTATATGGCATGGAAGTTGTTCTACCTATGGAAGTTCAGATTCCTTCCTTGAGGATCATGAAGGATACTGGTTTGAGTGAAGACGATTGGATTCAGACCCGACTTGACCAACTTAATTTGATCGACGAGAAGCGACTTACTGTTGTTTTTCATGGTCAGACGTATCAAAAACGGATGATCAAGGCTTTCAACAAGAAAGTCAGGCGTCAGGTCTATCAAGTCGGAGATCTTGTAATCAAGCGGATCATCTTGCCGCAAAGTGATCCCAGGGGCAAATGGACTCCTCCTTACGAAGGACCATTTATGATCAAGAACATCTTTTCTGGTGGGGCAATGATTCTGACCACCATGGACGACGACGACTTGCCGCACCCTGCGAACGCAGACATAGTCAAAAGATACTACGCATAAAATGACCCGACAAGTTGAAAACCCGAAAGGGCGACTTGGGCAAAAATGGGCATCCCGGTGAATCGAAAACCCGAAAGGGCGGTTCAGGCAAAAATTAGGGATAAACAAAAATCTGTACACCCAGCAAGTTGAAAACTCGAAAGGGAGAGTTTGGAAAAAAAGGGTTTCCTGGTGGACTGAAAACCCGAAAGGGCGGTCCAGGCAAAAATTAGGGAATTAAAGCGTATAACTATGTCTCGTCGGATCACTTTAAGGACAATATCTTCACCAACAAGTTCCAGGCTTCTGATCAATCCAATCATCGGCGGACGAAGCAACGAATGGACAAGATACTCAGAGTTGTGAAGGCTATAGCAGAATGGGAACCCCATGGAATTGTTACACATAGCCATCTTTCTTCTATATAAATGTTTCTCAATTTTACGACAACATTCTCATACTAGGATGTTTGTCTCCTTTGTACAAAGATACTTACAAAAGTTAATACAAAAATACTTCAAAGCGCAAAAATTTGCTTGCCTTTCCTTTCTTTTTACACTTATGTTTTATTTGAAAATGTCCAATGATTTGATAAATAGGCATATGCATTTGAATATAATCACTGCTTACAAGTAAAACGAAATTGAGAAAGGATAATTACTGATAGGTTGAAGGCGTAGGAAGATGTCTTTGTGCTATTCCAGAGGAAACCCCCTACAGTATGTCATTCAGATCCTCAACAAAGCTAAAACCTTGGAGTATACACCCCTAGCAGAGTTAAATTTCAAGATCCCCAGCGGAGCCAATGTTTTCTAACTTTATCCCCCAGCAGAGTTAAATTTCAAAGTTTCCATCAAAATTAAGTCTCCAAACTCCCGATCCCCGGTGGAGCCTGAAAACTCTGAAATACATATCCCCAGCGGAGCTAGAATATTCTAAACCTTCTTCCCCAGTGAAGTCAAATTTCCAACTATCAATCCCCAGCGGGAACTATTCAGTTTCCCCAACTTCCCAGGCAGGTTATCTTAAAAGTCTGAGAATCAATCAGGTAACGGTTAACTTCATGTCTTATCCCTAACCAGGAATCCCCAGTAGATTGGCATACAACCCGAGCTCCTGATTCCCCAAGCAGAGTAAACACTCCCCCCACAGAGTTATTTCCCAACAGAACGAAGATTCTAGTTCATGTTTTTCCATTGGAAGCCTCCCAGGTTCTAATTCCTCAGTAGAGGTCTTTGGAGTTTTCCTTATTCCCCAGGAATGTCATTCCCCGCAGAAGTTGTCAAAGCTCTTGTTAAATCCCCACAAATCACTAAGGACTTCCAACCCCCAGCATTGGTCAAGGGTTTATCCTCCCCGACAGCGGTCAAGGATTTCATTATCTCCAGCCATCAAGGATTTATTTTCCTCAGCAAGACAGCTACTCAGCTTACATGCATATCGATTACATTCATATATCATAAACATTGATGAAACACAGTTCATTGCATCATACATATCATGCAACATAACTTTGCGTTTTAGCTAACATTTTACCCTTTTCAGGATAAGATTAAAAGGTTATCGTTAACAATTATTTAGATACAATATGGATACACCCCAAACACGGCGGTCATTCTACTACTCATTCAGACTTCAGCAATCAGATACAGACTAGATATGCTCCAAACATGGCAACCATTCTATTTCTCATTCCGATTCAACTAATAACTTCAAGTTCAGATACGCTCCAAACACGGATGCCATTCTGGCCCTTACACCAGAAGTTTGATTCTCCCCAGTGCAGTCGCCACATAAGTCATTCTGTCACTTATTCAGATCCCAGTTACGTTTTAGATACACTCCAAACACGAAAGTCATTCTGCTACTCATACATATCTCAATTTCAGATACAGTCCAGATACGCTCCGGACACGGTTGCCATTCTGCCACTCATTCAGAACTTATCCCCAACACTTAGATGCTCCATACAAAGATGTTTCTTTGTCCTCCATTCAAATACAGTTACAGCTCGGATACGCTCTAGACACAGACGCCATTCCCTTGCTCATACAAACCCAATCTCCAGATACAACTCAGATACGTTCCAAATATGGATACCATTCTGATGTTCATTCTACTGATTTTCAACAAACAAGTCTTGGATGACATCTTTAAGCCCATCTCCAACAAGATTCTACCATCTCCAAATGGCATCTTTAAGCCCATTCCCTCAGCAATATTTTGACGACTGCAAATTTACGGGCACTCTAGTGTCCAATCCTCTTTTACCTTCGAGTCGCGAAAGGCAAACTTGCCAATCTAACTCTTCAGGTTCAAGAAGATTGAACAGGGGCAACTGTTGTACACCAAAATTTTCCCTCTCATTTTATCAACATTTCTCATCACAAGGCTCTTGGAATTCAAGATCAAGCTAGTGTTTGCTCTGCTCAAGGCACCTCCTTGCACTATTGACCTAAACTAGGGTTTGAGTTTGCATAGTGATGTTTTAACCTACAATGCCCAAATTTACTTTCATACTTCATGTTGGACTCACAAGTTTGTCCATACCAAGTTTCAAGCCTTGATTCAAATTTTTACCCAGTCAATTGGACAGTTGCCCTAAAAATCAATTGTATTGGGGGAAAAGTCAATTATGGCCAATCTACAGTCAAACCTCATGGATTTTGACCCACATCAACATTATGAACTCATATGAACCATTTGATCAAGTTTGGACCATAATTCCATAAGAAATTTGATCAGATCACCAAAAGGGCAAAATGGTCATTTTTAGGGTTTTGACTGTACAAAGGCAATTTTTGACTATTTGACCTAGCCAATGGCAAATCAAGTTCAACCATAGACTCAAGGGCTCAAGGTCATCATCTTGACTTATTCAACAAGTTCAAAAGATCTCAAATGCATGGGATTGACAGATGAATTTTTCAGTCAACTGATCAAAATTTGACTGTATACTAAAAAGTCAAACTTTAACTTTTTGGTCAAAATCAAGTGCCAAGGGTCATTTTTCATCAAGATGTGTCAAATTATGAAACTTGTTCATCAAGAAACCTAAAATTGCAAATTAGGGTTTGAAATTGAAAAAAATAATAACTTAGAATTTTTCTAAGTTATGAAATTTTCTTAATTTTTCCTAAACTTTGCCCCACATATTCACCATGATGCAAATGGATTCAAACAAAACTTACAAAATGAAAGTTGTATTACTCCACAAAGTCTACAACTTTTATTCACAAAGTTTTCTCAAAAGAAGCTTGGATCTCAAGTTATGATTTTTGGAACAAGGGTCCCTAAAACTTTTAACTTAGAAATTTTGCCCTAATTTAGGCAGGATTTTGACCCATCTTCTTGGCCATTTTTCACATAGATCCACTTGGAGTCTCAAGTTGCATTTCACAGATGGATTATATTACATGTTGAAAGCTTTCCAAATTGTCCAAGAACTCCTCAAACACATTTGTGGTTAGGGAGAATCGAATGCTTGAAGTTGGCAAAAACTCACTTTGTAACCATGGCCAATACATGATCATACAAGTTGCAAAATCTGACCAAACTAGCTTTGTACTTAATTACAGGTCTCTAAACCCTTCAACACTCAAAAATTGAATGCAAACACATTGGTTAGAGGCATTGTTCTGATCAAGGAAGCCTTATACAAAGAATAAATCCATTTTGGGCATAAAGGTAGCACTTCCATTTACATAAAGCATGCTTTATGTCAAATTGCTTATCTTGAGCCAAGGACCCAATCTTTTGCAGCAAACAAAGTTCACTAATATCAGGCAATTGGTACCAACTCTTAGCAGACCCTAAGCTAGATTGTACAAGCCTTTTCATTGTCAATTCTCACTTTTACTTAAAAAACAAGAAACCTTGCAAAAGGTCAAGAACTTGAACATTTGATATATTCAACTTAAGCCAACATTTCAAACAAGTTTTACACATTGCCTAAGGTCAGAAACACGAGCTCACCACCTCTCAAACACCCTTGTACACCAAAAACCCCATTTGCTTGCAAAACAGGGTAGGCCCTACAGAATCACTTCCATCTCACAAACCCCTCGTGTGTTTTGCCCCAAACCAGTTCCAATACCTTCCATTCAACTCACTCAAACTATCCCAAACCTCCATTGCCAACTGTAACTCCATTTAATGTGTTCACAATTTTCATTTCAAGCTTGTGCAGGTTGACTTCTGGAGGCTGATTCAGGAACATTCGAAGCAAGCTAAGCATTGGGAAAGGTCCAAGGAACTTCAAGCAAGCTCAAAAGAACCTTAGGCCTCATTGAAAGCTGCTGCATTGCCATACTCGTGTCCAACTGAAACAGGTATTTTGCAACGTCCTATCTCTCTATTTAGGAATCATTAGGCTTAGGTTTGTGAATGAAAAATGTAGTACTCATAGCCCTTAAGCTGTACATATGCTCAGTTTTCATTTATATTAAACGTGCTAAGAGAATTTCATCGATGAACATGCTGAAAAAACTAGGTCAGATTTTAGGGCCAAAGATATTCTCTCTGGTCTTTGAGAGTTAGATTGAGTTTTTTATATGGTTAGAATCGTGGTTTAATACTCTACAAGTTTCATGTTTTGAGTTTTGGCAAAAGATCATGTTTCCAAGAGTTAGCAGTTTGTACAGGCAAGCGTGCGTTTTTGTCACAAGGAAGAAGATGAAGTCAGAATTGGGTTGGGCTTGGCTTTGTCCTGATTTTGGCACCCCCCCTCTTTTCTTTTTGCACCCCCTGGCCCATTTTCTTTATATTTTGTTATTTTTGTATTTTAATTTCATTTCTGACTTTATTATTTTATTTCCAAACATAAAAAATGCTTAAAAAATATGTTCATAATTTTTTACATTTATTTGGTATTTATTTTAATTATTTCTAACATTAAAACATTTTTTATACTTTTATATTATTTGTTTAAATTTAAAAATAATGAAAATAATAATTTTATTTTTATTTCTTATTTTTATTCACACTGAAAATATTTTCTTGAATATATTTTATTTTTGTAAATATTTTATTTTATTTTATACATATTTAATACATTTAATATATATATATATATATATATATATATATATATATATATATATATATATATATATATATATATATATATATATATATATATATATATATATATATATATATATATATATATATATATATATATATATATATATATATATATATATATATATATATATATACTTTTATTTTATTAAATAATTAGAATAAAAAATATAAAAATATTACCTTTTTATTTTTTTTTATAATTAAAAAAATACCTTTTCTTCAATATATTTCATTTTTGTACATATTAATATATTTTTGTATATAAATAGTATATAATATTATTTTCTTAAAAGAATTAGGGTTTACCCCTTTTATAAATAAAATCAATCCCTTTTTTATTTTATTTCTTTATACTTTTTTTTATATACCAATAATACTTTTGCATACATAAACAAATGAAAATTCTTTTTTTTTTTGCATAATACATTTTATTTAATATTTATTTATATTGTTTATTTAAATATTGCACATTTAAATATTATGCATTGTAAATTCAATTTGGTTGTAATAATTTAGGTTTTTTTTTAATTTCTTGTCAAATACCCCCTATTCAAAAATTGTACCCCCATCCCCGTAATCATGATTGTAATAGCTTAGAATTTAAATTCTCGCACTTAAACGCTTTCAATTATGCCATGATTAGAGAATTAGGGTTTGTATGCAAAATCAAAACCAACAAATAGTTTGACCTAATCAAAGACAAAAAATACATGAAAAACAAACACAATACACACTTGCACCCCTAGGGTTACAATCCACTTGTTGCCTTCAAAAATGGGCCATGGTATGCATGTTAAGTACTTTGGCAAATCAAAAACAAAACAAAAGATCATAGTCCCTCGATGACGCTATCTGAGTTGCCTAAACAAAATGATCAAGTCCCTCAAGAAAATTGCCAAAAATACTTGACACAATTGCTATCATGGTCCATACAATGACCCGTGCCTGTCCCGTTTAACATCCTAACACAAGGTTGTTCACCAAATACAATGGTGAAACAACATTGCTAAAAGGGTTAAAAACACAAGAAAGATCTTTGAGTAAAATAGGGTAGACAACTCTTAGTTACTTGATCAAAAGCTTGCAAAAACACCCTTGCTATTTTCAAACACACTTCACAACACAATTTCAAAATCCAACTTTCAAACATTGAAAACTTTTCAAAAGACAAAAACACCTTTGTATACATTCAAACAAGAATCATTATAAAGGTTACCACAATGATGGCCTCTTTTCAAAATATCTTTCAAAACCACACACAAAGCATCATTTCAAACAATTGAAGAGCACCATTTCAAACAATTGAAAATTAAAGCAAGTGATCTAAACAAGTAACTAAGAGCCCATGGAAAACCATGGATGAAAAGGGTGTTAATACCTTTCCTTTTCATAATCTACTCCTCGAACCCAAGAAAACATCTCAAAGGTTTTTCTTGTGCTTTTTGACCTTTCCTTAGGATAAAATAAAAAGTCGGTGGCGACTCTTGCTAAACCAAAACATTTGCGAACACAAACACAAAACCTCAAGTCAGTTCTCCCACCGTATCACACGTCCTATACACTTGATCTAGAAAAATTAAATAGAAATAAGAAAAATAGAAAGGAAGAAATAAAGAATGTAAAAAATGTTTTCGGGAGGGTTTTTGTGAGAATTAATTAATTAATTAAAACCAAAAATTCTAATTAATTTTAAGATTTAGAAAAATATTAATTAATTTAATTAATTAAAACAAGAAAATTAAAGGCCAATTATGAAACCCTAAACCTAATTTGTGAGTGTTAAGAAAATATTAGGTTAATGATTAATTAAAAAGAAATTAGGGTTAGGGGAAGAAAAATTAATGAAAATGTTAAAATCAAAATAAGAGGAAAAAATGCACGGGCTGGGTGTTGAACCCATGCCCCCTAGCTTCATAGTTGTATAGCTTTCCGCCAGACCAAGCGCTGGTTGGTGATAGAAAACATGCACTGAAGATAATATGTGAAACCTGCATGAATTGGAAAAATAACAAAAAAAACGCTGCAAAAGGATGGGATCAAACCCACACCCTTAGAAACCAAATCCTTATCGCGTTCACCCTTGCCACTAGGGTGGCTGTTACATCCGGTATCATAATGCAAACGATTAAATATAATAGCAATAAACATGGATGGACCAGAGAGGCACTAGAGCCCTAGCTCCGGTTGTCTTCTCTAATGAGTTGTTTTTTTTAACCTGTAAAATAGAGCGTGTTAGTGATCAAAGAGGACCCTACCCCCTTAAGTCCACCCTTGTGAATCCATTGGTGGCCTTAGTTTTGGTTGATTCATTCTGTATAAAGAGATATGAACAAAATAATATTAATGGTGCAAGAATGGTGGTGTGAGATTTAGGCATCATAGGCTTCATGCACAGGGTCAAACTTGCATGGTTTTGTCTGAAAAACACATTGTAAATGTTAGTTCAAGTTAAAGCATCATGAAAATTAAAAAACGAAATTCATAAAAACATGTAAAACGATGATGCGTGGAATGCAGGTTTTAGGGCTCTTTGATCATCAAGATTGATCCCAACTTACTCTAAGGCACCTCAAGAATAGATTTGGATGGATGTTTTTCTTTGGAAATGGATGTATTAGAGATTGCAATTTTTCCATAATTTGACAAAATTTGAGATTTTTGGAGACTGTTCTTGAGACAAGTTTTTTCATCCCCTTGTTGTCTGAACATGAAGTGTATATATAGGAGAAGGGATTAAGTCAAAAAGATGTGCTTGGACTTTTTATGAATACACATATTTGATCTTGATTGAAAATAGAATGAAATATTTAAAAACCATGAATATTTGGTTTGTTAATAGTGTCACACGGTTTCTACATAATCTTGGGCCTCCAACATGTCTGAATAAAAAGCCTTTTAAGCCTTGCACCTCCACTTGATATTTATTTGACTTAATCTTGAATTTAAATGAATAAAATATAAAAAAAATGAAATAAAAAATTAAAAGGGTGTAATAATATATTTGGAGGTCCATTATGAGGTCAAGAACACAAAATTTCAAGTTTGCTCAATTGAGGTTTCATGCATTTTCTCAAAATTGCCCAATGTGCAAAAATCAAAATTCGATCAATTTTTATCATATGAAGGTGATCTTTGACTTTTTGGAAACCTCAAGATGTCCCCTACAATATCCATGTTAGTCATTTTTTATTTGAAGACTTTATCTTGATGTAAATTGCTTTGACAAAAAGTCCTTTTGTTGACTTTTGAATTCACTTATAATGTTTTGGCCCATATCTCTCAAATGAAGCATTTTTTGGACTTGAGCTTAGAGAGGCAAGGTTTTTGAGAATTGAATTTCCTTTAAAATTATTTTTGTTTGAGAATTTTCTGATCAAGTATGTGAAAGTTATGCTTGGTCAAAGTTTAGTTGACTTCTCCTTAAGAAAACCCTAATTTAGCAACTTTTAACTATTGATGAATCTTGAGTTTTCTTGATGAACCATGATCAACCCTTGATAAAATGATGAATTTGACTTTAAAATCTTGATCTTGACCAAAAATATTAAGCTTTGATTGTATGTTGACCACTGATGACTTTTTTGCCCAATACAGTTGATTTTCAATCATCTAAGCAATTAACTGAGCAAACTTGTGATGTAAGGATTAAAATTTGGAATGAACATTCTTTGAGACATATGAGAAGCCATGAAATCCAATTGAGGTATCAGAATTCCAATTTTCCTTGGGAGAAGCAAAACCCTAGTTATAGGTCAACTGCTTAGGAGGAGAACTTGTCTGGCCAATCCTTGAATAGTCTTGAGCAATTGAGAACCCTAGGAGGACGAGGAAGTATATTGAATCAATCTGTCTTGAAAAATGGAAAGGAAAATTTTAGGGTACAACAAAGACCCTCTCTACATCATTTGAACAAGCTTGGACAACAAAAATATTCCTGCCAAACTCTCTCCATAACTCATAATTTTGTAACTTCAAATTTGGTTCTACAACCTTTTTCAATCCAATTTCTTTGCTGATTCTTCATCCTTGAATTTCATTGAAGCTAATAGAACAAGAACCAAGATTTGAAGTGTCCTAAATCGTGCTAGCCAAGTCAAGTTCCAGTGCTCTGAATTTGAACTTCAACAGGTAGATTCCTCTATCAATTCTCTCAAAATTTGTTACTACGATGAATCTCCCATCACTCTAATACTCATCACATAATTTCTTTTGAACTGGAAGTGAGTTTCGATCATGAATTTTCAAATCCCTATTCAACTTTTTTCTTCTAGTTTCCTTCAAATCGACCGAGCTATAGTTTATATAAATTTTTCGCGAGGGTGCCATTGAAATTGTCTTGAAGAGAAGAAGCGAATGACACCAGTCTGAGCTCCTGGTTTTATAGTTTATGAGACCTGTAATTCGCGTGGCTGGAGGTTGAAGATGACCAATGTGTCATCTCTCAACCAATGACAAGGTGTCACTTGTTTTTTTTTCAAATATGTTTTTTAAGTAATGATCTAGTGGTTTATTCACTAATGTCCATAATATGCACAACGCGCCAGATCCCTTGGATTTAATTATTGACGCGTTTTGACATTGATCCAATGGTCTACAACATTTTGGTTTTATTTTTATTTTCTGAATTTATATTTTAGTTGTTTTAAACTTCAAAAATTCATAAAAAAATTCATTTCAACTTCTAAAATTCTGAAAAAATTCCTAAAAATACTTTTGATTCTTCTCTTTCTGATTTTTATTTTTTACAATTTTATTTTATGATTTGATATTTTTTATAATTTTTCACTTTATAACTTGTTTTAATTGATTAAAAATACTTTTCTTGGTTTTTAAATTCTGGAAAAATTATGGAAGGATCCAATGATCTCTTGGAAAATATTGGTGACCTCATTTTATTTTCTGATTTTATTATTTTTCACAATTATTGGTTTAGTTGGCTTATTTCTTTAAATTTTAAAAATAGTTTTTGACTTTAAAAATTCCAAAAAAATGTCAACACTTATTGAATCATGATTGACTTCTGGCTTTTTTTTTAGATTTGTATTTGGTGTTTTAGTATACTTTGTGTATTTTTACCAATTATTTCCCTTTTAATAATCTCTTAAATATTGTTTTATTAAATATTATTTTATTATTTTTGTTTGGTCCTGATTTGGATGTTATTTTAGGACAAGTTCCTCAACCTCATTGGATCTTGGGTGTTGATAGGTTGAAAAACCAAATTCATCAAAATGGATGAATGATGTTGATGATATTTGAAACCCTAATTTCATTTCATACATCCTTCCCCTCTTCATCTTATCCCTTTCTTACTTGTGTTATATGTTGTTGAAGAATAATCTACATATCATTTCTCTAACATGTGGTACATATATTTTTATTGATCGACCAAGAAATAGTTATGACTTCTACATAAGTTCATTTACGATTGCTTAACATAGCGCTAAATTTTTCCCGATTCGAAAAATGATCATTCGTGACCTAAACTTATGTTTGCAAGCTCAAGCATGTTTAATTTGAAACCTTTGATCCAATAACCTTAAGGTTCATTGTTAGGAGGCTTTGATCTTATCAATCCTCTAATGAACCTTCACAAATTTTGATCCAAATGAATTATTTAAACATCGTTGATCATATGAGATCATCTTCATCATTTGAAATGAATGATATACTTGACAAAAAGCAAATGAGACTTGTTGATGAGAATCTTTGATTTTATCAATCTTCTAATGAGTTTTCAAATGCAAGTTTCAAGATGGTCATTCAATTACCTCTAACTTCTAATTTGTTAACAATTGACTTTATTTTCTGTTTATACTTTGTGCTTTTACTTTTGCGTTTACTTTTTTCCTTTTATCTTTATGCCTTTTACTTTTATGTACCGTTTATTTTAGAATTCACATTTCATGCTATTTTTATCTTTGCTCACTTGAGCACTTATCTTTATTTCATTTTTATTTTCTCTCACTTGAGATTTCCTTTTATTTTTGAAGACACTTAATAACCAACTTGAACATAAAAATTTAAGGCTACTTGGACTATTTGGTTACTATCCTTGGCATTATGGAGTTGTGGACCTCTTGGACTTAGGATTATAAGCCTCTGATACCCTTGGGACCTTGCGACTCTATTTTTATTTTGTATGGAGTTCTTGGGGTTTACCCCAAGACATTGGGTTGATTTTCTTTGTGTGCAGATTATTCTAATTATGTGCTTTATCTGTGATTGAGAATTCTTCTGTATACAGTTATTACTCTGCCTGATTTTTGAGAAGACTTAACGCATCTGAAGCTTGATATTCTTAAGAGGTTTAGTATCTTTGTTTGTTTGGTTTCAATCCAAAGGATGGGAATTCTACATTGACTCTTTATGTCAAGTGTTGGCTTCTTGTTGGTAAGACAATTCTTTTCCTTAGCTTTTACCTTATGCTTTAGGATAGTCCCTTCATCTCCTCTCATATTCTTTAATTTCAAAAATCTTCTCCCTTCTTTTCAAAACTCTTCTTGTTTTATAACTTGAACGGCTTTCATAATAAACATGGACTTAGGTCCATGCATTTTCAAAAATCTTTTCTTAACCAAACTTTAACCAACTTAATCATACTTGACACTTTTGTGAGAAGAATAAAAGTCAATCAACCTCATTCAAACCATTTTTGCCACTTTGGCTTTTTACTTTAAAACTCTTTTCTCAAAAGATTAGACTCTTTTCGACTATTGTAGTGATGCGAACTACTATACTTCTACGATATGTAGTAAAGTGAGATATTTTCTACTTGGGTGTTGAGTGAGGCTTTGTTGATTTTAAAATCCAAGCCATATCCTCCACTTTGAGATGATGCAAATTCTCCTTTCTCATAATCGTGGGTAGTAAGTATGTTTTCCACTCGAATATGACGATGATGTCTCTTCTCTTAAAATTAACCAACACACTTGTGTTTTAATTTTTTAAGGTGAACTACGAGTACCCTGATCCCCTATTTAACGGAAGATAGTATGTAGGAACTTAAGGTTCATAATCGCGGCGGGTGAAAAATTGTAAAAATACTTCTTTTCTCATCTCTACCATCTATTTTTATACAACACATATAACCAAAATACATAAATTTTCAAAGAGGTTCATGCGAAGTACCATAGATGTTTAGGGTGCTAATACCTTCCCTTTGCATAACCAACCCATGTACCTAGATTCTCCCCCACCCCCCCCCCCCCCCCCCTTATTTTTGGGTTATTCGCTCTTTTCCCATTCCTTTGGAAACAATAAAGCACGATGACGATTTTTATTTGATTTGTGTGATTTAAGTCAATCCAATGGCTTAGTCTCAACATTTCTACCACTACAGTTGTGACTTCAGTTTGTTGGTCTTCTTTTTTAAGCACAGTTAGAATTGTCTCTTCCATATACCAACCTGACTCAAGAGTTAAATTCTACCCTTTGCTTTCATCCACTAGAACATCTCTACTAATCACTGGTTTATCATCATTTGTTGAATACAACTAGTATGCACTAGTCGAATGATAACCTATGAGCACCATGGTCTGATTTTGATCATCTAGCTTCTTCCTCAATTGTTCAAGAACATGCCTGAAACACATTGATCCAGAAACTCTAAGATGACTAACATTTAACCTATATCCTGTCAAAGCCTCATAAGGTGTCTTCTCAACTATCCCCTTGGTTAGACGTCTATTTAGAATGTATAATGATGTCGAAGCTACTTCACCTTAAAATCTCTTTGGCATATCTTTAGCTTTTAACATGCTCCTAGTCATGTTCAGTATACTTTTGTCCTTTTGTTCAACTATACCATTGTGCTGAGGTGTATATGGTGCAATGACATCATGTTTTATATCTCCCTCATTGAAAAATCTAGCAAATTCTCGAGTAGTGTATTCAACTCCATCATCAATTCTCAATTTCTTTAACTTGAATCCACTTTTTGTTTCTAGACATGCAATTTAAAGTTACTAGAATCATTCAAGACTTTTGATTTAAAAGATTTATGTCTTGAGTAACTTTTATCATATGATTTTGAATCTCTTAGAACCTTATATTATAATATCTTAGGTTCTGGTTTCTTCAAAACCATGGGCTTTGAGGTCTTTGGTTTTGAATTCTTCAAAACTTCTTATTCAACAGTTTGTGATTCTGAATGATTTAGAGGCTCTACTTTGTCAACAATAGGTACAAAGTAAGAATAAAGTCATTTCTGATCAAGTATTGGAGTAGAAGGTTATTATGATTTGCTTTGGGTTCCAGACTGTTGAACCCCAAAATTTTCCCTCCCATTTTTCTTCAAGACACCTCATCATGCTCCTAGGGTTTTCAATTGCTCAAGACTACTCAATATTTGATCAGATAAATTCTCCTCCTAAGCAGTTGACCTACATCTACGGTTTCAATTTTCTCAAGGAAGATTAGGTTTATAATGCCTCAAGTGGATTTCACGGTTTCTCATATGTCTCAAAGAATGCTCATGCCAAGTTTCAAGCCTTGCATCACAAGTTTGCTCAGTCAATGGCTCAGATGACTGAAAATCAACAGTATTAGACAAAAAGTCAATTATGGTCTACATACAGTCAAACCTCAAGATTTTTTGTCAACATCAAGGTTTTGAAGTCATATTCATCATTTGATCAAGGTTTGATCATGACTCGTCAAGAAAAACTCTCAAATCATCAAAAGTTAAAAGTTGCCAAATTAGGGTTTTCTTAAGGAAAAGTCAACTAAACTTTGACCAAGCACAACTTTCACATACTTCATCAGATTTTAATCAACCAATGCTCATTGTGAAGGAAATTCAATTCTCTACAACTTTGTCTCTCTAAGCTCAACAAAAAGACACTTTTTGTCAAGGCAACTTACATCAAAATAAATTCTTCAAATTGAAAAATGATCAAAAGATAGATCGTAGAGGACATCTTAGGCTTTCCAAAAAGTCAAATATCACTTTCAAATGATTAAAATTGAGAGAGTTATGATTGGTGCAAGTTGGGAAATTTTGAGCAAATGCATGAAACCAAAAGTGATCAAACTTGAATTTTTGGGCTAATGGGCTATTGTTTCAAGGTCCATGCGTATTATATACTTCATAGTGAACCCCTGAATCACTTTATACACCCCTTGGATTTTTATTTTCTTTAGTTTTTTATTTTTATTTATTTAAAATTCAAAATAAATGAAATAAAACAAGGCTTCTTACAAAGGTCCAAGCCCAGTCTTTGGTTGACCTAATTTCCTCATTATATATTCTCATCAATTTAGACAAGCATGCACACGAACCCTTGCAGCAAGAAATCTCTTCCAAAACACCAAAAATATCAAAAACTAGGGCAACTTGTAAACCCTAGTTATAACTTCTTTCACAATAAATCAATCGTTCCATTCACTTCTAGAAGAACTACAGAGTAAGATGGGATCGAATGTGATGATCCAAAGGGCATAGAATCAGCATGCTTGCACCTCCATTTCTTGTTTTGTTTTTGAAAATTCGTATCTTTATTTTCTTCATGTTTCAATGCATACTAATGATATTGGATTGTTTCTGAGGTTTAATAATGCAGGAATAGACCATCGCGTGAACCCCATGCTACCGGAACCATGAATGGCTATGATTACATTGATCCATGTTATGTTTGCCATACCTCACAAACCAGCGCAAATCAGCCAAAAATAATGATTCTATTGAACTCGCAGGACATGATTTAGGGGGGTATGGTCCCTTTGGATCGTTAAGATTTTTTTTGCAGGTTGAAAAAAAAAGAGACACCGAAGAAGACGACCGAAGCTAGGGCTCCGGCGCCTCTCCGGTCCATGCAATAAGGTTTATGTTATATTTAATTTGTTTCACCAATAATACCGGATGTATAGCCACCCTAGTGGCAAGGCACCGCGCGTTAAGGCATTACCCTACAAAGGCGTGGGTTCGATCCCTGCCTTTTGGTGTTTTAGTTTTTTTACATTTTCATGTTTTGTAGGTTTAACATAAAGCGTGCTGGTTATATTCTTTCAACATAAGCTCGCGCTTGGAACAGTGGTAAAGCGTATGAATGAGGAAGCTAAGGGCGTGGGTTCAACACCCACCCCTAGCATTTTGTGTTTTTTTAAATTATTTTCTAACTTTTTTTTCTCTTTTCCCTTAAACCTTAAATCAACTTAACCATGAAACAAATTTTTTTCTTTTACAAACCCTAAAATTAATTAGGTTTTAGGTTTTTATTATTAACTTTTTTTAATTAAGTTAATTAATCAATCTTCTTTTTAATTAAAATTAATTATATTTTTTTTAGGTTTATTAACCATCAAAAAACCTTTTTTTTCTTAAAAAACCTCTAAAAAGATTTTCTTTTTCATCTTTCTTATTCTTATGTTATTTTCGCAATTGTGAATAGCGTAGTTTATTTTTTCCACTTTCTTATTATCATGTAACTGTTTTCCGGATGTAATAGTTAGGTTTACTTTCCACACTTTTCTGTTATGTATTTGCCCCGAAGCAATGTAATAGTTTATGTATATCTTTTTTGCTTTTACATTCCGCACCTTTATTGTCTTTTTTCTGTTTTATATTCTACATTACTGCTTAGTAACTAGGATTGTATGGAAAGACTAAAACAAATCATTAGAAAACCCTAACTTCAAAAGATAAAATAAACGAATACAACACACTTGCATAATCGCACCTCTAGGGTAACCTCCCTTGTTGCCTTCAGAATAAAAATAGAGTGGGGACGCTTTAGCCAAACCCCTCGAATCAAAGATCATAGTCCCTCGATGACCCTTTCGATGTTGCCTTTCAAAAAATGATCTAGTCCCTTACGAAAATTGCTAAAGCGACCTTACCAGTTACCTTCGATGACTGTTCGATGACCCTCGTATGTCCCTTCACATTCAATGATAGGGCTTCCTACTAACTAATGGTACAGGTAGCACTATCTAAAGGAGGAGGAAAAGTACAAGAATTACCTTGAGTGGGTAGATACTTTTAATCGCTTGCTCAAACAAAACATTTCACACAAACACTTTCAAAATATTTCAAAAAAAACATTTGTACGCATTCTCGAGGACAAATACAAGAATCATTACAAAGTCTCGCCTTACACTAGCAACTTTTTAAAATATTTTCAAACACACAAAGCAATTTTTAAAAAGTGAGCTAAGTTATTAAGAGCCCGTAGATAACTACGGATGAAAAGGGTGCTGACACCTTCCTTTTTCATAATCTACCCCCCGAACTCAAAATCTATCAAGGTCTTTCCTATTCTTTTCACCCTTTCCTTATTGGGTAAAAGAAAATTTGGTGGCGACTCTTACTATCTGCAACATTTACGATAAAACGCAAAACAAATCAGTTCTCCCACCGTATCACAGAACTGGAGACTCTGTTGGGGAATTCAAACTTAAAAAGGGGTTACCTTAGAGTTAGATCACTTTTACTTAAAATTATTTACTATGTTTTCTTTATTTTAATGGTTGCCCGAGTTTATTCCTTGCAAAGATCCTACACCCGGATCTAGGGTACCCTAGGTAAGTAGCAAAAGATCATGGAAATTGTACCACATAGACCGATATGGTTGAAGTGATGGCTACATTAGTGTGACACTTTGGTTTGTACTGGTGTCCCTTAAGTCAGTCGAGGAGAACAATAGGCTACTGTGTGGTGTCATAAGCACTAACTGACTTTTAGAACCTTAATTGACCCAACTTGGCCATTAGAAGGTAGTGAGATGTCCAGCTTTGGTGCAGTCCAAAGTTGGTTGATACTCGATGCTACACTCATTGAGAATCGACTCCTAGGATATTTTGGTGGCAAGTCAGTTACTCTTCTGAAATAAAACCTGCGAGAAAGATCGGTGATATGAGACTCCTAGGACCCAGTTATATTCTTAGGACAGGTTGAGCCAACTGAACTTCAAGAGGGTACTTACCTATGAACCTGATGCAAGCCTTTAAACCTAAGGCTATTGTATGGTTTGTTTGTGTTTGCTATTTGTTCAAACATGTCATCATGACATCATAACATCATACCATAGCATTTTCATTAACCATTTCAAAGCTCTCAAATGCCTGTGATGCAAGTTTATCATGAACCATACGTCTAGAAAGGGGCAAGAGGATTTATTTTCCTCTAACCAGATGCCGCCAAAAAATGAAGTATGTTCTCTTGATTCAAAGTCTAGGACCCACTTGACATGGTGAGCTTGATTCTCATAGAAGGACTTTTAAAGTCGTAAAGTTCTTCAGTCAAAGCTGCAGCTAGACTCAACTTCTAACATTTCATCTCTTTTTTGTTTACCTCGAGAGATCCTTGAAAATATTGCATATGCATTTACACACCATACATACCAAACAGGTTTCCATGAAAGGTTTTCTCATCTTCTTGCTGTTTATTTCAGTAAAAGATGGCACTCGAGCAAACTGTGAAAGATCTTTAGGCGCTCCTGAACTTAGCCTAGGGGGAGAAAGAACTGATGGCCCTCATTACCATGAAGAAAAAGACTAGGAAAATGGTTGGTATTCTCAACATAGGAAGAAGGTTCAAAGGTCCTCCAAAACAAGCTCAGAGATGTGATATTCCCTCTGATGAAGATGACAATCAGGGTGAAGAAGATAAGAGTGTGAAGGATGAGAGAGTAAGTAACCTTGGTTCTAGCCAATATTATGAAGAAAACTACTCTGATGAACAGTATCCTCCCGCTGATGACAGATACAAACAGCTGGAAGATTGTATGAATGCCATGGAAATCCAGAATGTGCCTTGGCTGGATTTTGAAGAGCTGGGTCTTATCTCAAGGGTTGTTATCCCTCACAAGTTCAAGGTCCTCGTCTTTGCAAAATATGGTGGTGTTTCTTTTCCTAAGCTTCATCTAAGGTCTTATGTCCGGAAGATCAAACCCCATACAGATGATAGGAAGTTCTGGGTACACTTCTTTCAAGAGAGCTTGTTGGGGACACAATTAGAATGGTTCTATTAACTGAAAGGAACCAAAATTTGTACTTTGGAAGACTTGGTTGCTGCCTTTTACAAAAAATACCAATACAATGTTGATTTGGCACCAACCCGTGTGCAATTACAAAGTATGACAATGGGCTCGAACGAAGGCTTTAAGGAATATGCCCAAAAATGGAGGGATCTAGTTGGAAGAGTTCAACCTCCTTTTTCTAATAGGGAGCTGGTTTATATGTTTATGGGAACTTTGACATGACCTTTCTTTAATCATCTGATCGGAAGCTCTTCATCTGGTTTCATCGAGCTGATATTAATCGGGGAACATGGTTAAATCGCAATTAGAAGTAGAAAGATTCAGGTAGTTATGTCTTCAAGTGTTGTGAAGAAGATGTTGAACAGAAAGAAAGAAAGAAACTAATGTTGTGTATGGCCAGAAGGGTCGTGCAAGAAATGAATGCAACTAGTATGTGGGAGCTGTGCTAATTTCTAATTCTGCACCAGTACAACAACATCAACAAGGTAATCAGTGTAGGACAGATGCACCCACGAGACAATTTACTAAGATTAACATGCCATTGTCTCAGTTATTACAACAACTATTGAAGGCAAAGTTGATAATGTTAAGAGATACGCCTCAGAATCCCAACACTTCCTCCCCCAAGTACAATCCCAATGTAAGATGTGCTTACTATTCCAATAGTCTCGGACACAGCAGCAATAGTTTTTGGGCGTTGAAAAATAAAATCTAGGATATGATTGATAATAAAGAGATTGAGTTTGATCCTCTTGAGACTCCCAATGTAATTACTTCACCTATGCCTAAGCACGACAAAGGCATAAGTTTTATTGATGATGTTATCTATGTTACTGCTCTAAGTGACCTGATTACTCCATTGACAATTATTAAGAAGAATCTGTTGCAAGTCGGTTTATTTCTGGGTTGTATTGAAAGATGTTATTTATGCGCAGCCCAACCCAACGGCTTCCAACTGCTAAAAGAAGGTGTGATACGGTGGGAGAACTGACTTGAGGTTTTGCGTTTGTATTCGCATTTGTTCGGTTTAGCAAGAGTCGCCACCGACTTTTTATTTTATCCTAAAGGAAAGGTTAAAAAAGCACAAGAAAAACCTTTTGAGATGTTTCGTGGGTTCAGGGGGTAGATTATGAAAAGGGAAGGTGTTAGCACCCTTTTCATCCATGGTTATCCATGGGCTCTTAGTTACTTGTTTTAGATCACTTGCCTTTGATTTTCAATTGCTTGAAATGGTGGTGTGTGTGTGTGTTTTGAAAATGTTTTGAAAAAGATGCCTTTTCTAGGCAACCGTTGTAACAATTCTTTACTCGAATGTTTTACAAAGGTGTGTGTCTTTTCGAAAAGATGTTTCAATGTTTTTGAAAGTTGTTTTTGAAAGTTGTTTTTGAAAGTTGTGTTGTGGAGTGGGTTCTGAAAAGTAGGCAAGTGTGTTTTGCAAGTTTGATCACGTAACTAAGAGTTGTCTACCCCTAAATTTACTCAAAGATTTTCCCTATGTTTTAACCCTTTTAACAGTTTTGTTCCACCATTGTATTTGGTGGACAATCTTGTATTAGGATGTTAACGGGACGGGCGCGGGTCATCGTTTAGACCATGAACGCAATGGTGCCAAGTATCTTTGGCAATTTTCTTGAGGGACTATGATCATTTTGTTTAGGCAACTTCGAAAGCGTCATCGAGGGACTATGATCATTTGAATTGTTTTGCCAAAGAAACTCAACATGCAAGCATGGCCCATTTTTGAAGGCAACAAGCGGGATTATCCTAGGGGTGCAAGTGTGAATTGCGTATTGATTGTCATGCATTTGTCTTGTATTAGGTTATCTAGCGGTTGATTTTATTTACATACAAGCCCTAGGTCTAAACATGGTATAATTGAAAGCGATAAATTGCGGGAATTTAAAGTCCTAAACTATTACAAATGAGTATCTGGGGATGGGGGTACAAATATTTACAAATGGGGATGAGACTTATTAGGAGAGTAGTGTCCAAATATATTTACAACCAAATCGAATCGCATTCTCAATATCAATGTAGCAATGTACAAGAATAAAAGATAAACAAATGTATTGGTGAAAGTATTTGTGTAAGTGTATATGATTATTTACAAGGGAGAAAAGTATGTTAACTTAATGCAAAATTAAGTATTTATTAAGTATTATTATCTTTTTGGATTTTTGTTGATTATGTACAAACAAATGCTTTAGTTATAGAAAAGTATTTAACTTAAAAAATCTATTTTTTTATGTATTTTGTTAATGTTGTATAAACAAAAGGTTTAATGAAAGAAAAAGATAAAAATCCATTGTTTATGTATTAATGTCTTTATGTATGAAAAAGATTTATGAAAAAGAATTTTAAGATAAAAGTCTATCAACCTAATTAAATCTAATATTCATGTATTTTTCAAATATAATAAAATAAAAGAAAGTTTTGTATAAAAATAATGTATTGTTTTATTTAACAAAATAAATAAAATATATTAGTTTAAATTATAAAAAAGAAAAATAAAATGATAAGTAAAAAAGATATTAGTTTATGTACAAAAAAAAAAAAAGGGCTTTAGTCTAGTAAGAGGGGCAGGCCCAAGCGAACGGTTTTAAGCAAAAGGGGGGGTATGCACGCTGGAATTCTGATGGGCTTAGGATTTTGTGGGGCAGGGCCCAAACGCATTTTACACATTTGTTAGGGTTTCATTGAGTTAGTCTCAGAACTGGATTAGGGTTACAGGCTTAGAGCGGCGTCGTTTCTAACATTGTCTTCTTCGTTCTTGAGCCATGGTCTCTGAACAAAATTCTTCTCCGCCTATGGCCCCCAAGCACCACCTCTGACTCCTTCTCCCTCCATGGTCGAGCATAACAGCGACAAAAAAGGTAACAGCTTCCCCTTCTTTACGTCTTAAGGTTTCGTATTTTGTCTTGCTCGTGTTTTAGCTTTGTGGTGTTCTGACCTTTATATTATGCATGTTTATGTGAGGTGTGAAGCTGAAAAGAGGAAGGGGAAAAGTACTACCTTTGGAGAGGAGACGGAGGAGGACGGCGGCGTCCTAGGCGGCCGAGCGGAGGGAGTGCAATGACGAGGCTTGTTCTGGTATTCCTGGTATCTTTCTTTTATGGGTTTTATGATGATTGCCTTGAAAACCCTAGCTCAAACACTTCTGAAACTTATTTTCTTCTTCTCTTTTGCTTGCTCCTGAAATACTTGCTTAATGATGTTGATTACTGAGTTGCCTTGTTGGTTATTGCTTAAGGTTTTGTGATGATGATTTTCTGAATCTGAGCTTGCCTGCTTTGTCCTTCTCTTTGTCTTTGAGTGAGCTTCTGATTGCTAATGATATTGATTCTGATATCTTTGATATGCTTGCTCAATGATGAACTTTCCAGTTCTGAGAGCTTTGTTTGGATATGTTGGATACTTTGAAATGGTTTGGATATTGTAGGTAAGCTTACTGGTAAAGGCTTTTTCTGGTTTGATGTCCTAGTTTTGACAGGTTTAAAGGAAGCTTTGTTTTTTTTGTGATATGTTGGCTTTTGAAACTGAGTTTTGACAGGCTTCAAGCTTGTGTTCTTTGTTGTTTGACAGGCTTGAACAGGTTTGAAGCTTTAGGCTTGTGTTTGAGATTTAGAAAGGCAGGAGGTTTATGCTTAGCAGGTAGTTTGAATGTTTTACAGGATGCAGGGCTTTGTTGTTTGAAGTCAGGTTACAGGCTTGGCTTAAGCTTCAAACCAGCTTGAGGCAGCTCTGGTTTGTTACAGGCTTGCTTGAAGCAAGCTCTATGCAGGCAAACAGCTTTGAAATTGTAACAGGTTTTGAGGCTTGAGGCAGGCTGTTTGCTTAAGCTTCTGGTTTGTATTACAGTTTGTGGTGAGCTTGTGTTTTCTAGAGTTTGTGTTATTTCTTATGTATTCTGCCTCATTTACTGTGTTCTGATATGTCTTGTTTATATCTTTTTCTAAGCCTCAAACCTGTAAGCCTCTTCTCTCTCTCTTTTCTCTCTCCACAGAAAAACATATTATATTGTTTAAATTTGTACTATTCTGAAAAGATGATAGGCTGGGAAATGATGAATTTGAAATAAGCTTGCATTGTCTCTTTCCTCTGTGTACTTTCAAGATTTTCTGCATATCTCTTGACAGCTTTATATCTTTTGATATCTTTGGCAGCTTGGTTTTGACATTCAGTTTGCTTAGTTTGAAACTGTGATTTAGTTTGGAATTTTGAAATGGGCAATTTGTTCTTTTTTTCATATTCAGTAGCTGTTCAGTTTGCCTCTTTGGTTGAAAATTTGGAATTTATGCAGTATTGTAGCTTTGTGCATTTCATATTTTTTTTGCAAGCATATTTCTATCCCTCTTTGTGAACCAAGAGCATTCTTGTGATTTGCAGAGAGGGTGAATAAACTGATTCCGGCCAGTCACTTTTAATGATGAGCTTTTTAAATTAACTGTCTGCTTTTTTTTATTTCATCTGCATTTGACTTCTTTCTTTTCTTTTTTGTTTTTGCAGATGAAAATCAATTGAGCAAAGGAGCATCAGTAGAAGATGAAGACTTAGGAAATTTTAGGATGTAGCTTTATTTTATTTTAATTATTTGTAATAACATTATTTGTAAATACTGTAAATGTATTCAAATAACATTTGTACTTAATAATTAAACGTAAATAAAAGCTCTTTTGTCAATTAATCCTTTTTAATTCTTCTTCAATTGTTTATTTAATTATTTATAATTCTTAAATTATAATAAATGGAAATAAATCCCAATTATTCTAACTTAGAATAAATAATTAATTAATAAACACTGTAGTCTTATGGCTTAGCATTAATCAATAATAAACTCGGCGCCCCAATTAACCATAGCAATGCACAGTTAATCACAACAAATGTCCACATGTCTTTTCTTTTACTGATTATACCAACCACTGCAAGTTCTCAATTCAAATGCCTCAGCCCATATTCCAGAGTAAATTGAAAAGAACTGTAGAATTAATTCTTTCTGAGAATGTGCGCACAAACCCTAGTTCTTAATTTAATTTTCACAGAAGCGCCTGCCTGATCAAACCCTGAGCCAAACTCAACCAAACCCTAATAATCTGCTTGAACTGTTCCAGAGTCCATGAAAAGCCTAATTTGGATAGACTGATAAGAAAAAGTCTATTTGACTGATTCTTACGCCAATTTGAAAAAGTCAGGGAAAACCCGAAGCTGTGATTTCTTGTGGAAAAATAGGAGGGAAAATTTTGGGGTACAACAGTTGCCCCTGTTCAATCTTATTGAACCTGAAGAGTTAGATTGGCAAGTTTGCCTTTCGCGACTCGAGGGTAAAAGGAGATTGGACACTAGAGTGCCCAAAAAAAAAATTTGCACTCGTTGATGTGATGGTAGAGGGAATGGGCTTAAAGATGCCATTTGGTGATGGGCTTAGAGATGTCATCTAGGGATGTGACAGAATCTTGTCGAGGGATGGGCTTAGAGATGCCATCTGGAAGTTGTTGGTAGGAGGATGGGCTTAGAGATGCAATCTGGAAATGTTTGTTGAACTGTATGTCGTTGGTGAGTGAGTATCAGAGAGGTATCCATGTTTTGGGACATCTCTGAACTGGGGGTCTGAATAAGCAATAGATTGACATCCGTATCTGGAAGTGTGATCAGTGGATCTGGAACTGACTGTTTAACGCTGGTTCGCGAAATGTCGCGGAAGCAAGAGTCACCACCGTCTTTTATTTTCTCCAAATGGAAAGGACAAAAGCACAGAAAAATTCCTTATAGAGATTGCTCTCGGTTCGGGAGGTAGATTTATAGAAAGGGAAGGTGTTAGCACCCTTTCTATCCATGGTTATCCATGGGCTCTTAGATACTTGCTCATTTGTGTTTTCAACATTGTTTGTTTGCTTTTCAACTGTGGGTTTAAAAAAGTTTCTTTGAAAATTTCAGTTCTACTCTTGTATCAGTCCTCAAGAGTGTTTGAAAAATTGCTTTTGAAAGCTTTTTGAAAAGTGTCGGTGTGAAAAGAGTTTTTTTATTTGTTTTGAAATTAGAGCAAGTATTTATGAGTCATCTACCTACCCTAAGGAATTCGTCCGTGTAAATGTCCTTAAGATAGTGCCATCCCACCATTGAGGGGTAGGTAGCACCACCGTTGGAGGTGTTCGGGTCAATTCGAGGGTTCGGGACATTGTGGTCACCAGAGCAATAGGAAGACACCTTAGAAGCTACCCTCATGCCATGTTTATGGACATGAGGACTTACTAAAACATCCTCTACTCGACGACCACCTTTCGAGGGGCAAGGCAACAGTGAGGCGTACCCTAGGGGTGGTGTGTGATTGGTGTGTCATTTTCAGTTATATTTGTCTTGTTCGTGCATTGGTGATCTACGCTTTGTTTTTATTTTTGGCATTCATTCTTTCATGCAAATTATTAACAGTTAAAAGATGCGAAAAGGTAAAAGTCCTACGCTATTACAAAGGCGCGGGTCCACATCGCCAAATTAATCCAAGACCCGATTTGAAAAAATAAAATGCGGAAGAATAAATATCCTAATTAATCTATTACAAGGCTTTGGAGTAATTACATGAAATTTACAAAAAGAAACAAAATAAGCGCGCGAAACGGAATTATAATCGAAAGCGAGGGCGTTGGACCCTTTTAAAGAAATTGAATTGAAATTAATAAATTAATTAAGTTTAAATAAAAAGGAAGAATTTTTTGGAGTTTTTGTATTTATGGAGTTTAATGAGACAATTAAATTGGAATTAAAAAAGTTAATTAACCCTAGTTCTAAATTGTTTTTTATTTATTAAAAAAATATTTTTAGTTTGACCTAATTTACATTAATTATTTACATGGCATATTTATTTATAAAAATAATTAATATTTAATAGTGGCAAAAGAAAAGAAAAAGAATAAAAGTATTTAAAACCCTAATTCTACATTTTTTTTAGTTTATTAAAAACATTAAAATTAAACCTAGAATTAAAACTAAATTAATTAATAAAATTTATTTACAAAAACATTTAAATAAAAAAATATTTTTTATTTTTTTGTCTTTCTGATTTTTTGTTGTTTTTTATGTTGTAAAAATTATTTTTTGTGAATTTATTAAAATAGTTAAAACAAAATAAAAAAGGAATTAAAATAAAAGAAGAAATTTAGAAAGAAATATACAAACAGGGGGGGTTATCTGGCCCTTTTGGAGGTATCATTGTAGCAATCAGGCCCACTTCAAACAGGCCCCATTGACTTTCCACGTTCGTATGCATATGGTTGACTGAGGGTATATGGTGTACTGTCCATCCTGGCCACTAGATGGATCTTCATGGCCACTTGGCAATCCCTTGATGAGAGCGCATGGTAGACTTCTGGGCGCGTTGATCACCTGAACATGGAAATATGAAAAACATAGAGAAATAGGGGGGACCTGGGATTCGAACCCAGGTCCCAAGGCTTGCCAACACCACCTTCCACCAACTGAGCTATGCACGCGTATTCGTTAGTATAATAGGATGTAATTAATATATGTAACAAATAAACATTATGCTGGAATCAAATAAAAAACGCGCTGAATTTCAAATAAGCCAATCACACGCTTACAACTCGTCTTCTTCTCCACTTCTTCGTTTTGGCCTGAAAAAAAGAGAAAGGATAGCGGGGGTTTTAAACCCCCACAAACTTCAACATTCAAAAATAGCGATTAGCGTATGGTTACTCATAAATTGAGCACGAGGTGTGAGTTATCATCGTTGGGATGTCACGAATCTATTGGTGTTGGTTTGAAGGTCTGATTTTACCCTATGTGCAAAGCCCCAAAATTAGAACTCTGAAACCCTAAGCATCTTCCATGGCATTTTTTGATACAGGGCCTCACAACTCAATTAAGTTATGTCATTAGCTTCAGGAGATGCACGTTAGTATAAATCAACATCAAAAACACATGAAAAATGCATGGAATTCAAGATACGATTATGAGTATTTTCATGAAATATGCAACATGGTTCTACCAGTTCTTTGCGTGCAGAGGTCTGATTTTGATTGGAGAAGATTCCTGGATGTGTCAGGAGTGCAATGGAATAGTTGTTTTGCTTTGAAACACCCTGAAACTAGGAAAACAGTTTTGAGTTTTTTGACAAAAAATGCAAAGTGTATATGAGGTTTGAGGCGCAGCTTCAAGGTTCTTGGCATTAGGGTTGCATTCTGCTTATGTATGGGAACGTTTTAGGGTGAAAATTCAAGCCAAGGAATCAATGTTTTGATGAATCAAATATTTGATTTTTAATGAAATCTTTTTCAATCTTTTTATCATGAAACCTAGCCAATTTGCATGGAATCTTTCTCCTTTGGGCATGCACGAAATCCTTAGGCCTTGATGAGAGATTATACTGCACAAAAAGATTTGAAAACCTTATTTTAGTATTTTTCATGTAATTAATTTTGATTAAATGAGTTAAATAGATTAAATATTCAATTAATTAATTAAAAATAAGAAAATAACTCCCCTTTGGGTCAATGGGTCGTGCATAGCTTTTGGATGATGATTCTTGGAAGAAAATGTGGCCCATTAGCAATTTTGAGGCATTTGAAGTAAAGTTGACTTTTCAAAATTCCCAAAACTTTCCCAACTTCCACAAGGCATATCTTGCTCAATTTTTAAGCTTTGATCATGTTCTTGGACATTTTGGAAAGGCCTTGAAGTCCTCTAACCAATTCCTTTGGTCCCATGTCATTTTGATTTACCAATATCAAGTTATGGTCTTTGACTTAAAGTGCCTTTTTGTTGACTTTTGAAAATGACCTATAATGTTGAGATTGATAACTTTTTGTGAGAGCATTTCTTGGTCTTGAAGTGTGAAGAGGAGTTGTAGGAAATGCCTTTCTCTTCAAAATGAGCTTTGGATGGAATTTTTATGATAAACCATGTGGAAGTTATGCCTTGGTCAAGTTACAGTTGACTTTTTCAACTGTCCAAATATGGAAACTTTTGCATCTTGAGACTTTTTGAGCCATGCCTTGAGAATCATGATCAAGAATTGATCAAATGATGTTTGTGGCTTCAAAATAAGATGTTGACCAAAAATTTGAACTTTTGACTGTCAAATGACCATTTTGCCCCTATAGTTGACTATTGAGCAATTAGGGTTTTTGACTGTGCAATTTTGTGCTGTGAGTCTTGAAACTTGACATATGGATGCTTGACAATGTTTATAGGCATGTGGGACTTGATTGGACCCTTGGAAACTTCAACTTCTTTGCCAGAATCAAAACCCTAGTTTTTGACTGTTAGGAGGCCATTGAACTGTGCAACTCTTGAGAGATTTTGAAGCATGCTCTTTGCAAATATTGAAGAATATGGGAGGGCAAATTTTAGGGTACAACAGTTGCCCCTGTTCAATCTTCTTAGACCTGAGGATGCAGATTGGCTGACGTGCCTTTCGTAATCCGAAGGTGGAAGATGATTGAACACTAGAGTGCCCAGAAATTTGCGCTCACATAGCAGTGTGATGGTGGGAATGGGCTTACAGATGCCATTTGGAGATTGATGGATAGGATAATGGGCTTATAGATGCCATGCTGAGAGGTGATGGATAGGTGGATGGGCTTATAGATGCCATCTGGATGTCGATCGCATAAGAGATTCCTTAGCAAGAACTTGCATACCTGAAAAAAAAGAAAATGATTACCTGGCCTGTTACAAGAGCTGGTCTTCAAACTCTTATGTAGATGTGCCCTGACTGGTTACAGGAATTGGGTCTGGAGCTTCGAACGGTAATGAATGAACCAGTGATGGTTACTACCTCAACGGGACGGTGAGAGAACCTTGGACGATTACTACCTCAACAGGAACGCTGAGAGCACCTTGGACGATTACTACCTCAACAAGAACGCTGAGAGAATCTTGGGGCGATTACTACCTCCACAGTAACGAGGAGAGAACCATAGGCGACTTCAACCTCAACAGTAACGCTGAGAGAATCATAAGCGACTTCAACCTCAACAGTAACGCTGAGAGAATCATAGGCGACTTCAACCTCAACAGTAACGCTGAGAGAATCTTGGACGACTTCAACCTCAACAGTAACGCTGAGAGAATCATAGGCGACTTCAACCTCAACAGTAATGCTGAGAGAATCTTGGATGTCTTCTACTGGGATAAGAATCAGGGAGATCTTAGGGTCGATCTGACTGAACCAGAGAAGGCCTTTGACTGGATGAGAATCAGGAAAATCTTAGGGTCGATTTAACTGAACCGGACAAGGTCTTGAAATCTTCAACTGGATAAGAATCAGGGAGATCTTAGGGTCGATCTGACTGAACCAGAGAAGGCCTTTGACTGGATAAGAATCAGGAAAATCTTAGGGTCGATTTAACTGAACCGGACAAGGTCTTGAAATCTTCAATTGGATAAGAATCAGGGAGATCTTAGGGTCGATCTGACTGAACCAGAGAAGGCCTTGGAATCTTCAACTGGATAAGAATCAGGGAGATCTTAGGGTCGATCTGACTGAACCAGAGAAGGCCTTGGAATCTTCAACTGGATAAGAATCATGAAAATCTTATGATCGATTTAACTGAACCAGGCAAAATCTTGAATATCGCTGAGAACTTAACTGGATCTTTCCTGAAAGGTAAAGGTACGTCATATGCAATGCATGATATGGATCAAGCAATGATGTTCTCAACATAAATGAGATCTGTAAGATATGATGCGTATATGCATGCTATAATGTATGGAAATGCGATGTTTATGAACGTATGTTTTTTGTCTAGGAAAATAAATCCTTGACGGATGCCGGGAAGTCATATCCTGGACTGATGTTGGAGAATAATGCTTTGTTGTCTCCATTGGGGATGATAGTTGCAAGAATACCGGTAGAAGAAGATAACTCCGTTGGGGAATAAACTTGGCGAATAGAACACTCTGCGGGGAGAAAATTACTCTAACGATCTTGCTGGGGAGCAGTACTCTATGGGGAGAGAGATGCTTTGTTGGGATGTTGATGGTAACTTCGCTGGGGATACCATTGTTATGTTGGAAGTGTTAATAGACCTCGCTGGGGATGGGAAGACTTCGCCGAGGACGATCTTTCCGTGGCTTTTGGCTGAGGATAACCCAGTTATATCCTGGTAGGGAAGTAACTTTTGAATAAAGCCGGGGGACGCGTTCGTGCTCTGCGGGGAAGAAGCTTCCAGAATCTACTGGGGATAAGCTTACTGTTTGGGGAGATGGATTCAACCTTTCCTGGGGAAATCTTGATTGGACTCTCCTGGGGAAGTTTTTGAACTATATTGGGGAAGTGGCTCCATTGAATGTTTGATATACTGCCGGGGAACAATCTTTAGGTCAAGACTGCCGGGGATGCTTGTTTAAGAATATTTGTATGATGTGCTGGGGAATGTTGAGATCTGCTGGAGAATACTCAACTTCCTTAAGGCTGATTGTATAGCTTGGGGAGAGTGCATTGACTTGTTGGCTCACTCTCTGGGGAATTAAGGCATACTGGTTATGTTC
This sequence comes from Vicia faba, assembly GCA_948472305.1. Lineage (NCBI taxonomy): Eukaryota > Viridiplantae > Streptophyta > Magnoliopsida > Fabales > Fabaceae > Vicia > Vicia faba. The sequence continues at coordinate 1,355,856,735 of OX451735.1, forward strand.
TTCAGCTGAACCTACCTTGGTACCTTGGTGAACAGAACAATTAGATCGCTTGGACAAACATTATTGCCCCTATTTCTAATGTTACCTGTAATTAATCCTTTGTTTCGTATGCAATCATTTATGAATTAGCAATTAGTGTCAAATGCATATATCACAAATTGAACTTTGGACGTTCTTCGCAAAACAAAACAGAAAAGGAAAAACAAACAATTGGCAATTTTAACTGAAAAGTGATTTTTGTATTGATTTTTGAATTTTCCTGTGAAATAGGCGTTTATGTACAAGAGGCTGACGTCCTAGTAAGAGAACACCGCCGAACAAAAGAGTTTATACAGATTTGTACAAAGGAAAATAAAACAGCTGTGTGAATAGAATGATCCCACTGGGTTCCAACTCTGCTATCGCCTTTATATCTTCGAGCGTCTCATCACTTGATGACCTAGTTGACGATGAAGCTGATTGATCGATGCCGTCTGAACTTGATGTTGATACCGGATTCTGGATGCAAGGTGATCCAATGAGACATAGTATTACGCTTCATCCCTAACTTTTTCCTGGACCGCCCTTTCGGGTTTTCAGTCCACCGAGATACCCATTTTTGCCCAAGCCGCCTTTTCAGGTTTTCGACTTGCCGGGTGTACAGATTTTTTATTTCATCCCTTCATTTTGCCCGAACCCTTTTGGTTCGCCGGGAAGCCCTAATTTTTGCCTAGGTATGTAAACCTAGCGGGTCTTTTTTCATGCGTAGTATCTTTTTACTATGTCTGCATTGGCGGGGTGTGGAAGGTCGTCACCATCCATGTTGGTTAGAATCATGGCTCCTTCCGAGAACACATGCTTAACCACAAATGGCCCTTCGTATGTAGGGGTCCATTTGCCCCTTGGATCACTCTGAGGAAGGATGATACGCTTGATCACCAAATCCCCAACTTGATATTCTTGTGGTCTGACCTTTTTGTTAAATGCCCTGATCATCCGTTTCTGATACGTCTGACCATGACAGATAGCAGCAAGTCTCTTTTCGTCAATTAAGTTTAGCTGATCAAGTCGTGTCTGGATCCAATCATCTTCACTCAGGTCTGCATCCTTCATTATCCGGAGAGAGGGAATCTGCACTTCGATCGGTAAGACTGCCTCCATACCGTAGACCAAGGAGAAAGGAGTTGCCTCGGTTGACGTCCTGGCTGAGGTACGGTACCCATGTAGAGCGAACGGTAACATCTCGTGCAAATCTTTATAAGTCACTGTCATCTTCTGCACAATTTTCTTAATGTTCTTATTTGCTGCTTCTACAGCCCCATTCATCTTCGGCCGGTAGGGGGAAGAGTTGTGGTGCTGTATCTTAAACTGCTCGCAGAGCTCAGTGATCATCTTGTTATTAAGATTGGTACCGTTGTCTGTAATGATCCTTTCAGGGACACCGTATCGACAGATCAGGTTGTGCCGAATGAACCGTGCCACGACGTTCTTGGTTACTGTAGTGTAGGAAGCTGCTTCAACCCACTTCGTGAAGTAATCAATCGCTACCAGGATGAAGCGGTGTCCGTTGGATGCCGTAGGTTTAATCTCACCGATCATATCTATGCCCCACATTGCAAACGGCCAAGGTGCAGTCAAGACATTCAGAGGAACTGGAGGAACATGCACCTTGTCTGCATAGATCTGGCATTTATGGCATGTCCGAGAATGTTGGTAGCAGTCGGCTTCCATTGTGGACCAGAAATACCCTGCCCGAAGGATCTTCTTTGCCATAGTGTGTCCACTAGAATGTGTTCCGAAGATCCCTTCATGTAGCTCTTCCATGATCCTTTCTGCTTCTGTCTTGTCCACACAACGCAGTAAGGTCGAATCATGGTTTCGCTTATACAGGATGCCGTTACTAAGGAAGAACTTCGCTGCGAACCTTCTCAGAAACTTCTTATCGTTGACAGATGCACCTTCAGGGTATTCCTGAGCTTCCAAGTATCTCTTCACCTCATGGTACCAAGGCTTCTCAGTTACCAATCCAGTCTCAAGATCACAACAGTATGCCGGTTCGTCCAGTTTCTAGATAATGATCCGGGGAGCCTCATTGTCCCATTTGACTTTGAACATGGAAGACATCGTAGCTAACGCGTCCACTAACTGATTCTCCTCTCTCGGGAAAATGTTCAAAGGTTATCTCTGTGAAGTGGGGGATCAAGGTCAACACACATTCTCTGTAAGGAATAAGATTCGGATGTTTCGTATCCCACTCTCCTTTGATCTGATTGATCACGAGGGCGGAATCTCCGAAGACACTCAGATACTTGATCCTTAAGTCGATCGCAGCTTGGAGACCCATGATGCATGCCTCATACTCCGCCATGTTGTTGGTGCAGTTGAAACATAGCCGGGCAGTGAGTGGAGTATAAGTGCCTTGGGGAGATATGATCATAGCACCAATACTGTTACCCAAAGCATTGGAGGCTCCGTCAAAGTGCATAGACCATCGGGATCCTTCCTCAGGTCCTTCATCCGGTCCAGGTACTTCACAATCGGTCACTATCATGATACTCTCGTCTGGATACTCGAAGTTCATTGACTGATAGTCGTCTACTGCCTGATGTGCCAAGTGGTCTGCCAATACACTTCCTTTGATGGCTTTCTGAGTTGTGTACTGGATATCATATTCTGTCAAGATCATTTGCCATCTTGCTATTCTCCCAGACAGAGCAGGCTTTTCAAATATGTACTTTATAGGATCCATCTTTGAGATCAACAAGGTAGTGTGAGTCAGCATATACTATCTCAGCCGGCGAGCAGCCCATACCAAAGCGCAACAAGTTTTCTCGAGTAGTGAGTATCGGGTCTCACAGTCGGTAAACTTTTTGCTAAGGTAATAAATGGCATGCTCTTTTCGGCCAGACTCGTCATGCTGCCCTAGCACACACCCCATTGAGTTGTCAAGTACTGTTAGGTATAGTATCAGAGGTCTCCCTTCAACCGGTGGCATAAGAATGGGTGGTTCTTGGAGATACTCTTTGATTCTGTCAAAAGCGGCCTGACATTCATCATTCCAACGTACTACCTGATCTTTCTTCAGCAGCTTGAAGATTGGCTCACGGGTAGCAGTTAGATGCGAGATGAATCGGGCAATGTAATTCAGGCGTCCTAAAAAGCCTCTGACTTCTTTCTCTGTCTTAGGAACTGGCATCTCTTGAATGGCTTTAACCTTGGCAGGGTCCACTTGAATACCCTTATCACTTACCACGAAGCCTAGCAACTTCCCAGATCTTACCCCGAAGGTGCACTTGTTCGGGTTCAACCTCAGCTTGTACAACTTCAGACGGTCAAACAATTTCTGCAGATGATCAAGGTGTTCTTCCTCAGTTTGGTACCTTGCAATCATGTCGTCAACATACACTTCTATCTCATGATGGATCATGTCATGAAATAAGGCAACCATGGCACGTTGGTAGGTTGCCCCAGCGTTCTTCAGTCCAAAAGGCATGACCTTGTAGCAGAAGGTGCCCCACTGAGTAACAAAGGTAGTCTTTTCCATGTCTTCAGGAGCCATCTTGGTCTGATTATAGCCTGAAAAACCATCCATGAAAGAGAACACCTTGTGCTGAGCCGTATTGTCAACAAGGACATCAATGTGAGGTAAGGGGAAGTCATCCTTGGGGCTGGCCCTATTCAGATCCCTGTAGTCGACACACATTCTGACCTTTCCATCTTTCTTTAGTACTGGTACCACATTAGCAACCCACTGAGGGTAAGAAGTCACTGCAAGGAAACCGGCATCAAACTACTTCATAACCTCGGCTTTGATCTTCTCAGACATCTCTGGACGCATTCGGTGTACCTTTTGCTTAACCGGAGGGCAGTCTTCCTTGGTAGGTAAGTGATGAACCACAATGTCGGTATCCAACCTGGGCATGTCTTTGTAGGACCAGGCAAAGATCTCCACATAATCATGCAACATCTGAGTCAACCGTTGCTTCATGCTGAGCTCTAGGTTGGCACCAATCTTAACTTCCTTTCTGTCTGTCTCGGTACCCAGATTTATCGTTTCCACCGGCTCTTCATGTGGTTGAATTGCCCTCTCTTCCTGGAGTAACAGTCTTGCAAGCTCGCCAGGCACTTCTCAATCATCTTCACCTTCAACTTCGGCGAAGTTGATCGGATTTTCGAAGTCATAACTGGCAGTAGCAGAGTCGTTACCAGTGAGATCCAAAGTGGATTGAAACCTGTATGAGTGAGTGTGTGTAAATACAGCTGTTTTGCAATATATAAAGAAAGGAAAGAAAGAAAAGGAGCATAATATTTGAAATGCGAGAAAACGTCCAAGGTCTTTATTCATGATATATGAAATGACAATTAATATACCCTCACAAATGAAGCCACGGTGCCCCGGGTAAGACACCGGGCCAGAGTTTTAATTCATTGTTTATTACAAATAACAAAAACAAAAGAATTCATTACTCAGTAACAAGATAAATAAGTAGGTTGTTGTTGTACCCAAAAATTTGCCCTCCCATATTCTTCAAGATTTTCAAGGAACATGCTTCAAAATCTCCCTAAAGGTTGCACAGTCCAAGGGCCTCCTAACAGTCAAAAACTAGGGTTTGGGTCTGGCAAAGAAGTTGAAGTTTTCAAGGGTCCAATCAAGTCCCACATGCCTATAAACATGGTCAAGCATCCTCATACCAAGTTTCAAGACTTACAGCACAAAATTGCACAGTCAAAAACCCTAATTGCCCTACAGTCAACTGCAGGGGCAAAATGGTCATTTGACAGTCAAAAGTTCAAATTTTTGGTCAACATCTTATTTTGAAGCCACAAACATCATTTGATCAATTCTTGATCATGATTTTCAAGGCATGGCTCAAAAAGTCTCAAGATGCAAAAGTTTCCATATTTGGACAGTTGAAAAAGTCAACTGTAACTTGACCAAGGCATAACTTCCACATGGTTCATCAGAAAAATTCCATCCAAAGCTCATTTTTAAGTGAATGACATTTCCTACAACTCCTCTTCACACTTCAAGTCCAAGAAATGCTCTCACAAAAAGTTATCAATTTCAACATTATAGGTCATTTTCAAAAGTCAACAAAAAAGGACTTTAAGTCAAAGACCATAACTTGAGGCTGGTAAATCAAAATGACATGGGACCAAAGGCATTGGTTAGAGGACTTCAAGACCTTTCCAAAATGTCCAAGAACATGATCAAAGATTAAAAATTGAGCAAGATATGCCTTGTGGAAGTTGGGAAATTTTTGGGAATTTTGAAAAGTCAACTTTACTTCAAATGCCTCAAAATTGCTAATGGGCCACATTTTCTTCCAAGATTCATCATCCAAAGACTATGCACGACCATTTGGCCCAAAGGGGATTTATTTCATCATTTTTATTATTTATTTGAATTTTTAATCACAAATAATTCATTTAATTAAATAAAATATGGAAAAAATACTAAAACAAATGTATGTGAATCTTTTTATGCAGCATTTGCTCTCATTGGTCATTGAAGATTCGTGCACACCCAAATTGGAAAGGTTGGCCATGATTGGAATCAAAAACACATGAAAAAGATTGAAAAAATATTCATTGAAAATCAAATATTTGATACATCAATGCATTGATCTTTTGGCTCAAAATTCAACCCTAATTCGTCCCATACATAAGTCAGAATGCAAACCTAATGGAAGAGACCTGAATGCTGCGCTAGAACTCAAGGTCCAAAACTCACTTTTTGCTAAAAAACTTCAAATATGTTTTCATAGTTTCAGGATATTTCAAGGCGTGGAAAGTATCTCAAGAGCTTGCTGAGACTCCTCTGAACACAATCCAATCAAAATCATATCCCCATACACAAAGAACGGGTAGAACGAAGCCGCCCTGTTCTTGATATTTTGCATAATCGTATTTGCCTTTTCACGCCATATTCATACATTCTAATGCTTGTTTTATACTAATATGAACTCAACGAAACTCATGGTATCATTGAATTGAATTAACACTGCTTGTACAGAGAATTGCCATTGCTGTTTTTTAGGGTTGCAGGAACCATGAATTAAGGCTTTACGCTTGGGGAAAAATTAGCCAACCTAAGTGGCATCATTGGAATCAGAAGCTCATGACGAACCAATTCCATATGTCGCGCTCAATTTATGAGCGACAGGGTTCTATTCGCTATTTTTTTTTGTGTCATATAGTGGGGGTTTAAAACCCCCGCAATCTTATGTTATGTTTCAGGCAAAATAAAGAATGAACGAGGAAGAAGATGAGTTGTCATAGCCTGGTTGGATCATTCAAATGCTTTAGCGCGTTTTTTTTGTTTCTACCCATAAACGTGTTTTTCACATATAATAATTTTATCCCATTATATTTATGAATGAACATGCAGCACAGTTGGTGGAAAGTAACGCTGGCAAGCCTTGGGACCTGGGTTCGAATCCCAGGTCCCCCCATATTCTTGTTATTTTTCTTTGCAATACGTTCAGGTACTCCACAAGCCCAGACGTCCACCATACGTTCACTATCCAAGCGTACCACATGGCCACCAAGATCAAATCAAAAGCCAGGATGAGAGGTCCATCATACACCTCCATTGACCATGCCACACGCGCACTGAAAAGTCAACCAGGCCAAGCTTCAATGGGCCAAATTCCTGCTGATCATACCTCCAAATGGGCCTACAACCCCCCATGTTTGCATTCTTTTCTCTATTTCTTTTATTCTTTTCTATTAGTTATTTTAATTCTTTTCTCTATTTTATTTAATTCCATAAAATTGATCTTTTAAATATAAATAAAAAAAATCAGGAAGACAAAAATAAAAATATATTTTATTTAATGCTTTTTTTTGTAAATAAATTTAACAATTAAGTTAGTTTTAATTCTAGGTTTAAATTTTAATATGTTTTGTAATAAACTAAAAAATGTAGAATTAGGGTTTTATACTTTTTTTTCTTTTTTTTCTTTTTTCACCCTATTTAATTATTAATTATTATTTTGTAAATAAACTTGCCATTAAATAATTAGGTTAATTCTAGGTTTAATTTTAACATTTTTTTTTTAATAAATTAGAAATAGTTTAGAATTAGGTTTTAATTCCATTAATTTTCTTAAACTCCATAAATACAAAAACTCAAAAAATAACTTCTCTTTTTTTTCATTAAATTTAATTAATTTCATAATTGTAATTTAATTTCCTTAAAAGGGTCCAACGCCCTCGCATTCCCGACTTTAATACTCTTCGCATTTTTATTTCTTTTTGTGAATATTCATGTAATTCTCCCAAAGCTATGTAATAGACTAATTAGACATTTATTTACCGCATTTTGCTTTATTTCAAATCGGGTCTCAGATTAATTTGGCGATGTGGACCCGCGCCTTTGTAATAGCGTAGGATCTTTTAATTCCGCATCTTTTAACTGTTAAAAAAACTTGCATGAAAGAATGAATGCCAAAAATAAAAGTAAAGCGTAGATCACCAATACATGACAAGACAAAAATATCTGAAAACGACACACAAATCACACACCACCCCTAGGGTACGCCTCACTGTTGCCTTGCCCCTCGAAAGGTGATCGTCGAGTAGAGGATGTTTTAGTAAGTCCTCATGTCCATGAACATGGTATGAGGGTAGCTTCTAAGGTGTCTTCCTATTGCTCTGTTGATCACCATGTCCCGAACCCTCGAATTGACCCGAACACCTCCAACGGTGGTGCTACCTACCTCTCAATGGTGGGATGGCACTACTTCAAGGACATTTACACAGACGAATTCCTTAGGGTAGGTAGATGACTCTAGATACTTGCTCTAATTTCAAAACAAATAAAAAAATACTTTTCACACCGACACCTTTTCAAAAAGCTTTCGAAAGCAACTTTTCAAACACTCTTGAGGACTGATACAAGAGTCGAACTAAAATTTTCAAAGAAACTTTTTTTAAACCCACAGTTGAAAAGCAAACAAACCATTTTGAAAACACAAATGAGCAAGTATCTAAGAGCCCATGGATAACCATGGATAGAAAGGGTGCTAACACCTTCCCTTTCTATAATCTACCTCCCGAACCGAGAGCAATCTCTATAAGGAATTTTTCTGTGCTTTTGTCCTTTCCATTTGGAGAAAATAAAAGACGGTGGCGACTCTTGCTTCCGCGACATTTCGCGAACCAGCGTTAAACAGTCAGTTCCAGATCCACCGATCACAGTTGTCCTTTGCAATCCAATTGCTAGGTTCACTGTCGGTTGCCGGGTAAATCGAACTGTCGAACTCAGCTTCATCCACTTCATCATCCTCCCTGATAGCGTTTACTCCATGGTTAGGCATGGGAGCAGTCACCACATTGGGCTTCTCAGGTGCCTCAAACTGTACCTCCTTGGCATCAATAAGATCCTGCACCTTATTCTTTAAGGCCCAGCAGTCATCAGTGGAATACCCCGGGCTATCGGAGTGATAAGAACAGCGAGCATTTGGATTGTACTTGGGAGAAGCAGTATTCACAACCTTCGGGGCCTCCCTGACAGTCACCAAATTGGTGGATAGCAACTGCGGCAAGATTTGTGATAGAGTCATTCTTAGACGGGTGAACTCTCTTCTGGGTCTTTCACCCCTTTGTGGATTGGTTTGCCAAGGAGCGGCAGCAGGTTTAACAATCATCACCGCGTTGACAGATTGGAGGCGCTCAAGTTTTTCTTGCCTCCTAGGCCCATACACAGCACTGGCCTCCTTCTTAAAGGGTTTCTTCTCAGAACTTGAAGATGCACCCTTCTGAATTTTTCCAGACTTCATTCCGGCCTCTATCCTCTCTCCAGTCAGAATAAGATCAGTGAACCCCGCAGACGAATTACCGATAAGATGATTGAAAAATGGCCCAGATAGGGTCCCCAAGAACATATCCACCAGCTCACAGTCAGTTAACGGAGGCTGCACCCTGCCAGCCAGATCCCTCCACTTCTGTGCATACTCTTTAAAACCTTCGCTTGATCCTAGCGACATACCCTGGAGTTGGGTACGTGTAGGAGCAAGGTCGTCATTATATTGATACTGCTTGTAAAAAGCAGTAGCCAACTCCTCCCAGTTACGAACTTTGGTCCCATCCAGCTGATAGAACCATTCGAGGTGAGTCCCTGAAAGACTCTCCTGGAAGAAGTGGATCCACAAATTCTTATCCACAGTGTACGGCTGAATCTTCCGCACATAAGATCTGAGGTGTAGCTTGGAACAAGACGCCCCGTCGTACTTGGTGAAAGATGGTGCCTTAAACTTGTGAGGAATAATCACACCAGTAGATAAGCCCAAGTCTCCGAAATCCAGCCCAGGCACTTGTTGGATCTCTATTGCATTCAGTTTGTCTTCCAACTGCTTATACCGGTCTTCAGCAGGAGGATACTGTTCCTCATTAAAGTCAGTCTCGTTGTCAGAGACTACTGGACTTGAAGCCTTTCCCCCCTGGGGACTGCCTTTGCCTACAGAAGAACCAGCTTCTTCATTCTGCAGAGTGTTGCCAAACCTTCGGCCCGAGTTGAAAAGAACAGTTCTCTTCTTCTTCTTCTTCTCCTTCTTCAGGAGTAAAGCCTTTAGCTCTTCTTGGCCTTGAGCCAAACCCATGATCAGCTCCTGAAATTGCGCGTTCTGCGCCTGAAGGGCCTTGATAGACATCTCGGTTGATGATGAGTCAGGGTTCATGATGCTGAAATAAACAGCGAAGAACAGTAAGCAACCTGAAAAGAAGAAAACCTGCTATGCACATGATGAATGGAATGCGTATGATTTATGTTTTCAAAGACAATCGGGAATCAACTTTGTAAACAAAAAGGAACACACTTCATTAGATTCAACTTTGAAACTTAAATTGTTCAACAGGTTGCCCTTAGGCGTTACATAGAAAGGGAAATACTGAAAAAGGAAATAAAACTGTAAAAAACATCCAGAGCTCCTTATTGATCCCATGGTCTCCTCTTCTCAGTACGGATGTAATCATTCAGAGCCCGCTCATTCTCCAACTGCTTTGTCAGCTTCTGGATCTTCAATTCCTGCTCGTTGAACTTTTCCCGGTAAGAATCCCGTTCTTCTCGCAAGTGCGACCAAGACCTCTTTAATGTCTCATAATCAGTAGGTATCTGAGGAGGGAGGACAGTTGGAGTAGCCCCCTCTTTGTCAGGATACTCAAGAATGATGGGTCTGACAGCTTCATATAGCATACCTAACTTCTGAGCACGGATGCGAACCCATTTGTAGTAGGCTTCCATAGGTAGAGAAGTCTTTGGCCCCAACTCTTGTGGGTCAGCCTTATGAACTTTGTCCCAAGCCTTGATGAACCTACGACGCAGCTCGTCACTATCCACCTGAAACTCAAAACTGATGTGGGGCACCAACATCTCATGAGGCCCTGCTCTTCTGGCTCTTCCAAACTGACGGAGCGCTAGACATGGATTGTAAGAGATTCCTCCTTGGGTACCAATCAAAGGAACATTAGGGTATTCTTCGCACCGATCAATAACAGTTATCTCATCCAAACCTCTAAAAGTCCAAATAATGTCCTTGTCAGTGAGAGACATTAACCTTTGAGCCCAACCTCTTCCTTCTTGGTTCTTCAGCACGAAATTAGGGAGGTGCGAAATAAACCACCTCACCAACAAAGGGATACAACACCACAGGGTTCCTCGTCTTCGGGCAGTACGAGCATAAAGTTGTTGCAGGATGTCACCCAAGAGAGTGGGCACAGGGTTCTGAGACATGAAGATCCTTATGGCAGTGACATTGATGAAGTTGTCAGGATTAGGAAACAAGACTAGCCCATAGATTAAGAGAGCCAAGATGTCTTCATATGCCCTAAAGTCCAAGTCATTCCAGAAGCTGTTAGCTTCACCAATCAGAAATTTGGCCAAGAAACCCTTAACTCCGCTTCTAGTCACCCAGTTGTCCATTACTTCTTGATGTGTCAAGGGAAGATCTGCAGCAACCTCCTCAAGCCTGAGGGTCTTTTCCCAACCATTGTAAGGAGTCTGATCCGATATAGGGATACCAAGCAAATCAGAGAACTCTTTCAGGGTAGGGACCAGCTGGAAGTCTTGAAAGGTGAAGCATTGGTACAGAGGGTCATAGAAATGGGTTAGGACACTCATCAACTGTTGATCCCGCTTTGCAATGACTAAACTGAGAAGAGAACCATGCCTCTGGATGAAGGAGGTGGTATTTGGAATTCTGCTAACCAACTCTTCAAGCAACTCAGGTAGGTGAACAAAGTTGAACCGGATAGTATTCCTTCGCATAGGCATCATGATGTCCTACAAAACAGAGCAAAGGTGAAACCCTCTTGTCTTTGAAATGGTCAGTCCTTATGCAGGATGCATGCAATGCTCATGATGTTATGATGTTATGATAAAGCACACCACAAATATTTACAAAGGCACACATGTAAGGCACACAAGTCACACAAGGCAAGCCCTTAAAGTTTAGGCCAACATGAGGTCTAGGTATTACCCTCTTTCAGTTTATTGGTTCATACCTGTCCTATCAAAAGTAACCGGGTTCTTAGAGGATCCCAATATCATTGACTACCCTCAATCGGTCATAACTCCAGCATCGCAATCTTTTCTTGCAGCCAGAACCATCACGAGAGTTTAGCCTCAATGGGCGTAGCATACTGCTACTGTTCTAATGGCCAAGTTGTGTCATTTAAGGTTCTAAGGTCTGTTGGTGTTTAACGACTCCTTGGAAGACCCATATTCTCCTCGTTGCGACACAAGGGATATCGGTACAGACCAAGGTGCCACACCAACATAGCCACTGCTTCACCTGTGTCGGTCTATGCCGGACAGGTCCCTCACAGCTTATGCTACCTAAACAGGGTATCCCCAGATCCGGGTTAGGATCTATGTAACTCCCATGCAACCCACAATTTAAAGCAAACAAGTCAATACAATTGAAAACACAGTTATGAACTATCCTAAGGTACACCTCACTTTAAAAAGATGTCCCCAGCAGAGTCGCCAGTTCTGTGATCGGTGGATCTGGAATGACTGTTTAACCCTGGTTCGCGAAATGTCGCGGAAGCAAGAGTCGCCACCGTCTTTTATTTTCTCCAAATGGAAAGGACAAAAGCACAGAAAAATTCCTTATAGAGATTGCTCTCGGTTCAGGAGGTAGATTTATAGAAAGGGAAGGTGTTAGCACCCTTTCTATCCATGGTTATCCATGGGCTCTTAGATACTTGCTCATTTGTGTTTTCAACATTGTTTGTTTGCTTTTCAACTGTGGGTTTAAAAAAGTTTCTTTGAAAATTTCAGTTCGACTCTTGTATCAGTCCTCAAGAGTGTTTGAAAAATTGCTTTTGAAAGCTTTTTTAAAAGTGTCGGTGTGAAAAGAGTTTTTTGATTTGTTTTGAAATTAGAGCAAGTATTTACGAGTCATCTACCTACCCTAAGGAATTCGTCCGTGTAAATGTCCTTAAGATAGTGCCATCCCACCATTGAGGGGTAGGTAGCACCATCGTTGGAGGTGTTCGGGTCAATTCGAGGGTTCGGGACATTGTGGTCACCAGAGCAATAGGAAGACACCTTAGAAGCTACCCTCATGCCATGTTCATGGACATGAGGACTTACTAAAACATCCTCTACTCGACGACCACCTTTCGAGGGGCAAGGCAACAGTGAGGCGTACCCTAGGGATGGTGTGTGATTGGTGTGTCATTTTCAGTTATATTTGTCTTGTTCGTGCATTGGTGATCTACGCTTTGTTTTTATTTTTGGCATTCATTCTTTCATGCAAATTATTAACAGTTAAAAGATGCGAAAAGGTAAAAGTCCTACGCTATTACAAAGGCGCGGGTCCACATCGCCAAATTAATCCAAGACCCGATTTGAAAAAATAAAATGCGGAAGAATAAATATCCTAATTAATCTATTACAAGGCTTTGGAGTAATTACATGAAATTTACAAAAAGAAACAAAATAAGCGCGCGAAACGGAATTATAATCGAAAGCGAGGGCGTTGGACCCTTTTAAAGAAATTGAATTGAAATTAATAAATTAATTAAGTTTAAATAAAAAGGAAGAATTTTTTGGAGTTTTTGTATTTATGGAGTTTAATGAGACAATTAAATTGGAATTAAAAAAGTTAATTAACCCTAGTTCTAAATTGTTTTTTATTTATTAAAAAAATATTTTTAGTTTGACCTAATTTACATTAATTATTTACATGGCATATTTATTTATAAAAATAATTAATATTTAATAGTGGCAAAAGAAAAGAAAAAGAATAAAAGTATTTAAAACCCTAATTCTACATTTTTTTTAGTTTATTAAAAACATTAAAATTAAACCTAGAATTAAAACTAAATTAATTAATAAAATTTATTTACAAAAACATTTAAATAAAAAAATATTTTTTATTTTTTTGTCTTTCTGATTTTTTGTTGTTTTTTATGTTGTAAAAATTATTTTTTGTGAATTTATTAAAATAGTTAAAACAAAATAAAAAAGGAATTAAAATAAAAGAAGAAATTTAGAAAGAAATATACAAACAGGGGGGGTTATCTGGCCCTTTTGGAGGTATCATTGTAGCAATCAGGCCCACTTCAAACAGGCCCCATTGACTTTCCACGTTCGTATGCATATGGTTGACTGAGGGTATATGGTGTACTGTCCATCCTGGCCACTAGATGGATCTTCATGGCCACTTGGCAATCCCTTGATGAGAGCGCATGGTAGACTTCTGGGCGCGTTGATCACCTGAACATGGAAATATGAAAAACATAGAGAAATAGGGGGGACCTGGGATTCGAACCCAGGTCCCAAGGCTTGCCAACACCACCTTCCACCAACTGAGCTATGCACGCGTATTCGTTAGTATAATAGGATGTAATTAATATATGTAACAAATAAACATTATGCTGGAATCAAATAAAAAATGCGCTGAATTTCAAATAAGCCAATCACACGCTTACAACTCGTCTTCTTCTCCACTTCTTCGTTTTGGCCTGAAAAAAAGAGAAAGGATAGCGGGGGTTTTAAACCCCCACAAACTTCAACATTCAAAAATAGCGATTAGCGTATGGTTACTCATAAATTGAGCACGAGGTGTGAGTTATCATCGTTGGGATGTCACGAATCTATTGGTGTTGGTTTGAAGGTCTGATTTTACCCTATGTGCAAAGCCCCAAAATTAGAACTCTGAAACCCTAAGCATCTTCCATGGCATTTTTTGATACAGGGCCTCACAACTCAATTAAGTTATGTCATTAGCTTCAGGAGATGCACGTTAGTATAAATCAACATCAAAAACACATGAAAAATGCATGGAATTCAAGATACGATTATGAGTATTTTCATGAAATATGCAACATGGTTCTACCAGTTCTTTGCGTGCAGAGGTCTGATTTTGATTGGAGAAGATTCCTGGATGTGTCAGGAGTGCAATGGAATAGTTGTTTTGCTTTGAAACACCCTGAAACTAGGAAATCAGTTTTGAGTTTTTTGACAAAAAATGCAAAGTGTATATGAGGTTTGAGGCACAGCTTCAAGGTTCTTGGCATTAGGGTTGCATTCTGCTTATGTATGGGAACGTTTTAGGGTGAAAATTCAAGCCAAGGAATCAATGTTTTGATGAATCAAATATTTAATTTTTAATGAAATCTTTTTCAATCTTTTTATCATGAAACCTAGCCAATTTGCATGGAATCTTTCTCCTTTGGGCATGCACGAAATCCTTAGGCCTTGATGAGAGATTATACTGCACAAAAAGATTTGAAAACCTTATTTTAGTATTTTTCTTGTAATTAATTTTGATTAAATGAGTTAAATAGATTAAATATTCAATTAATTAATTAAAATAAGAAAATAACTCCCATTTGGGTCAATGGGTCGTGCATAGCTTTTGGATGATGATTCTTGGAAGAAAATGTGGCCCATTAGCAATTTTGAGGCATTTGAAGTAAAGTTGACTTTTCAAAATTCCCAAAACTTTCCCAACTTCCACAAGGCATATCTTGCTCAATTTTTAAGCTTTGATCATGTTCTTGGACATTTTGGAAAGGTATTGAAGTCCTCTAACCAATTCCTTTGGTCCCATGTCATTTTGATTTACCAATATCAAGTTATGGTCTTTGACTTAAAGTGCCTTTTTGTTGACTTTTGAAAATGACCTATAATGTTGAGATTGATAACTTTTTGTGAGAGCATTTCTTGGACTTGAAGTGTGAAGAGGAGTTGTAGGAAATGCCTTTCTCTTCAAAATGAGCTTTGGATGGAATTTTTCTGATAAACCATGTGGAAGTTATGCCTTGGTCAAGTTACAGTTGACTTTTTCAACTGTCCAAATATGGAAACTTTTGCATCTTGAGACTTTTTGAGCCATGCCTTGAGAATCATGATCAAGAATTGATCAAATGATGTTTGTGGCTTCAAAATAAGATGTTGACCAAAAATTTGAACTTTTGACTGTCAAATGACCATTTTGCCCATGCAGTTGACTGTTGAGCAATTAGGGTTTTTGACTGTGCAATATTGTGCTGTGAGTCTTGAAACTTGACATATGGATGCTTGACAATGTTTATAGGCATGTGGGACTTGATTGGACCCTTGGAAACTTCAACTTCTTTGCCAGAATCAAAACCCTAATTTTTGACTGTTAGGAGGTCATTGAACTGTGCAACTCTTGAGAGATTTTGAAGCATGCTCTTTGCAAATCTTGAAGAATATGGGAGGGCAAATTTTGGGGTACAATAGGAAGCATCCGTAAACTGTTTTCAAAAGTTGCATCTGAACAAGCGATAGATTAACATCCGTGTTTGGAGAATCCGTAAACTGTTTTCAGAAGTCTTGAAATTGAATAAGCAATAGAGCAACATCCGTTGTTGGGAAGCGTCCGTAAACTGTTTTCAAAAGTTGAGAAGAATCTGAACAAGCGATAGGTTAACATCCGTTACTGGAGAACCCGTGAACTGTTTTCAGAAGTCTTGAGGTTGAATAAGCAATAGAGCAACATCCGTTGTTGGGAAGTGTCCGTAAACTATTTTCAAAAGTTGAGAAGAATCTGAATAAGCGATAGGTTAACATCCGTTACTGGAGAACCCGTGAACTGTTTTCAGAAGTCTTGAAGTTGAATAAGCAATAGAGCAGCATCCGTTGTTGGGAAGTGTCCGTAAACTGTTTTCAAAAGTTAAAGTTTGAATAAGCAATAGAGCAGCATCCGTTGTTGGGAAGCGTCCGTAAACTGTTTTCAAAAGTTGAAGTTTGAATAAGCAATTGAGCAGCATCCGTTGTTGGGAAGCGTCCGTAAACTGTTTTCAAAAGTTGAGAAGTGGAGAAGGAACCGGTGTAGGGTTTCTTGATGGTGAGTCCGTGTAAAACTGCATCTGAATGAATCTGGAATAAGTATCAGAATGTCTCCATGTCTGGGTCACATCTGAACTATTTCTAGAAAGAATCTCGGAAGATGATGATCTTTGTCTGTCGACTGATCTTTCCTGAAAAGGTAAAGAGTTAGTTGTATGCAATGTCATGATGCATGATGCAATGTATGTTATATCAATGTTTATGATATGAATGGATGCGCATGTAAGCTGAGTAGATGTCTTGCTGAGGATAGAGGAATCCTGGATGGCTGGAGATAAAAGAATCTTGACTGCTGTCGGGGAAAGTAATTCCTTGAATGCTGCAGGGGATTGAAAATCCTTTGATTGTTGAAAATGAGAAGTCTTGGGACCGCTGTTGGGGAATCAGGTGCTTGGGTTGTATGCCAATCTACTGGGGATTCCTGCCTTGAGGAGATCTTCACTGGAGAATATCTGAATATCCTGTGAGGAACTGAGAATGAAAGTCTTCATTCTGCTTGGGGATTGATAGTTGGAAGTTTTAGCTCCGCTGGGGATTGACAGTTTTGGCTCCACTAGGGATTTTGAAACTTAACTCTAAGGGGAATTAGGTTCTGGAAGGCTCTCTGGCTGGGGAAATCAGCTTTGAGAAAGCTCTTGTTCTGCTGAGGATCCTGAAGTTAAACTCTGTTTGGGGAATTGAGAACTCGGGTTATATGCCACTTTGAGAATGAGAATCTTCATTCTGTTGGGGGTTAGCAATTGGGAGTGTACCAATCTTCTGAGGTGATGAGAATATTCATGAAGTTAATGGTCAGAAACTGGGAGTATACCAATCTTCTGAGGTTTTAAGGATGAGAGTCTTCATTCTTGAGAGAAACAGATTTTCAGTTTGTCTGTTATCTTGTTGGTGGTTGTAATTTCCAGCAGGTGATGAAGGAAATTTTGACGATTACTACTCCAAAAGATGAAGGAATCTTTGATTACTACTTCAAAAGATGAAGGAACCTTGACGATTACTACTTCAAAAGATGAAGGAACCTTGACGATTACTTCTTCAAAAGATGAAGGAACCTTGATGATTACTACTTCAAAAGATGAAGGAACCTTGATGATTACTACTTCAAAAGATGAAGGAACCTTGATGATTACTACTTCAAATGATGAAGGAACCTTGATGATTACCACTTCAAATGATGAAGGAACCTTGATGATTACTACTTCAAAAGATGAAGGAACCTTGATGATTACTACTTCAAAAGATGAAGGAACCTTGATGATTACTACTTCAAATGATGAAGGAACCTTGATGATTACTACTTCAAAAGATGAAGGAACCTTGATGATTACTACTTCAAAAGATGAAGGAACCTTGATGATTACTACTTCAAAAGATGAAGGAACCTTGATGATTACTACTTCAAAAGATGAAGGAACCTTGATGATTACTACTTCAAATGATGAAGGAACCTTGATGATTACTACTTCAAAAGATGAAGGAACCTTGATGATTACTACTTCAAAAGATGAAGGAACCTTGATGATTACTACTTCAAAAGATGAAGGAACCTTGATGATTACTACTTCAAAAGATGAAGGAACCTTGATGATTACTACTTCAAAAGATGAAGGAACCTTGATGATTACTACTTCAAAAGATGAAGGAACCTTGATGATTACTACTTCAAAAGATGAAGGAACCTTTTCTGTCGATCAATCTGCATATGTTAAGAATGCTGTTGAAATGTAATTTGTTTTGGAGAATAAATCCTTGACAAATGTTGGGGAAATAAACCCATGACTGCAGGTCTGCTAGAGAGGTTTCATCACTGCCCCCGGTATCAGATGCATGTGATATTTCCAGGAAACTTGGACTGTTCGTAACCCTTGAGATTGACATTCGAATGCCCCAAGTGATGGTGACGGAGACTTGCCCCAGGTTAATCTTCAATTGAGAAATTTTGTTGAAATCTTGACTGGACTGCCCCAAGTTAATTGAACTTTGAAAGATCTGTTGAAACCTTGACTGGACTGCCCCAGATTAACTGAACTTTGAAAGATCTGTTGAAACCTTGACTGGACTGCCCCAGGTTAACTGAACTTTGAAAGATCTGTTGAAACCTTGACTGGACTGCCCCAGGCGTGCTGGATGGTGACCTGTTAAGCCCCCTTGTTGATAGGAGATTTGTCAATGGAAGTGTCGTCCTTCTTGAAGTGATTTTGCTCACTGAGAGGGCTTTCGTTCCTCCGAACATTCGCTGCATGAATTTCTTCGCTGTCAAACAAATAACCATGTGCAAACAATGATATTCAAATAATGCAAAGTTTATGCTTGTCTCGAAGTTTTGAAAAATGCGTTTTTTAGCAGAAAACTTTTTATAAGACAAATTCAACACAAGATTTAGGGCAAAGCCTTACAGGAGTCAGGATACCTTTTGTAACAGTATGCTTTCAAACTAACACGTGCTTCAATTAGGACTTTTGAAGGGTTGTAATGCGGCTTGGTTCACGGTTTAAGAAACAAAGGATAAAGGCTCAAAGTATATTTGTACCCACCCGCTCTTCGTGATGTTCTTCAATCCTAAACTCAGTCAACTGCGCATCGCACTCTTTTCGAGTTTGGAACGACTTTTGGGTGATGGTTCACCAATTGAATTTATTGGGAAGGCAGTCATTATCTCCTTTTTCTTTTGCAAAATTTTTTCATGTTGTTGAGGATTTGTAATGACCTCTTTCTTTTGATTTTTTATCCCTAACTTTTGCCTGACTGTTCCTGTTTTCGGGATTATAGTCAGCGGGATGCCCCAGCTTCTTTAAGCTTCCTTTGTAGGTTTTAGCTTAGTGGGCTTTTCTCTTTTGAGAGATAGCGACTGCCTATGAGATAGGGAACCATCACTGTCTTTTGATTCCAAAGGAATGCTTTTCTTTCTTTTGATGTTGTTCGTTGTATTACGAACTGAGAGTTTGCGACTTCAATGTGCACCTCTTTTTTTGAATTAACTGAGATACTACCCTGCCCCTGGTTTATATCAAAGGTTTTGATTGTTTAGGACATAAAACTCCTACTTCTTTGGCTCGAAGGGGTTGACTAGGGATTATCTTCCTTATAACTCCAGTGTTTAGGAATTGAAAGAAATGCTTGTACATCATTAGCAAGGTCTGTTCAAAAGCATATTGTATGAGATTATGGTATTGTTTCGTCATCCTCCCTCTAAAGGCTTGCAGCTTTTTATCAAGAGTTTAAATATCATAAAGAAAGTAGAAAGCATAGTTCAAGTGTAATGAAAATGAGTGGATCAAATCAAGACAAACATATGCAATGCATTAATGAAACAAAGTTTGTCATTAATAGATAATTGTTTGAATGACAAAGAGATTACAACTTGAAAAATCAAAGAAACAAAGACGCTCTCAATGATTTGGCATAAGAGCAGTGATCACATTTGGAGTCTCCGGAGGGTCAAAACTTGATCTCCTCGGCATCAATCAAGTCTTGAATCTGGTTCTTCAAAGTCCAACAGCTATCGGTGTCATGCCCAGGACTGTCAGAATGGTAGGCACATCTCACACTCGGGTTATACTTGGAAGAGGAAGTATCAGGATTTTGAGGAGGATCCTTTAGCGTGATTAACTTCAACTTCAGCAAATGTTGTAATGCTTGAGACAAAGGCATGTTGATGTCAGTATACTTCCTTTCTTGATATCTTACCCTACGCCTCTTGCCCCGTTTTTGTTGAACAGTCGTGGGATCAGAGATCAGGATTGCCCCTACATGTTGATCATGACGACTCTTTTAACCAGTCACTGCATTGGACTCTTTCTTTCCATTATAGGGAATTATCTGAGTATCCGAGGGTGTAGTTCCTTGGATCTTCCCACTTTTGATGCCAGCTTCGACTCTTTCACCAGTTAGTATTAGCTCGGTGAACCCAGCTGAGGAGCTTCCGATTAAGTGATTGAAGAAAGGCCCTGTCAAAGTTCCCATGAAGATGTCAATCAGCTCTCTGTCAGTTAAAGGGGGTTGCACCCAACCAGCCAGATCTCTCCACTTTTAGGCATATCCCTTGAAGCTCTCGTTAGAACCCATGGTCATGCTCTACAATTGCACACGAGTTGGTGCAAGATCAGCATTGTACTGATACTTCTCATAGAAAGCAACAGCTAAGTCCTTCCAGGTGTGGATGCGAGAACTCTCCAATTGATAGAACCACTCGAGTTGAGTCCCTACCAGGCTTTCTTGGAAGAAATGGATCCAAAGCTTTAGATCAATTGTGTATGGTTGAATCTTGCGGACATAAGACTTTAGATGCATCTTAGGGAAAGAGACTCCATCATACAGGGCCAGGGTAGGGACTTTGAACTTTGGAGGTATGACCAATCCAGGAACCAAACCCATGTCTCCTAAATCCAAGCCAGGTATTTGTTGAACCTCCATAGCATTGAGGCGATCCTCCAACTGTTTGTACTTGTCATCGGCGGGAGGATATTGTTCTTCGGAGTAGTCAGCTTCATCAATATCCAGATTATGGTCTTCTTCAAGACTGACCCCCTTGTCTTTGAGAAGAAGAGCTTTCAGATCCTCTTGCCCTTTACCCATAGCCAGAAGCATTTGCTGGAATTGAGCGTTTTGAGACTAGAGATCTTTCAGCGTTTGTTCCATATCCATCTTACTGAAATAAACAGTAGGAAGGTAAGGAGGCCTGTGATCGGTGGATCTGGAACTGACTGTTTAACGCTGGTTCGCGAAATGTCGCGGAAGCAAGAGTCGCCACCGTCTTTTATTTTCTCCAAATGGAAAGGACAAAAGCACAGAAAAATTCCTTATAGAGATTGCTCTCGGTTCGGGAGGTAGGTTATAGAAAGGGAAGGTGTTAGCACCCTTTCTATCCATGGTTATCCATGGGCTCTTAGATACTTGCTCATTTGTGTTTTCAAAAATGGTTTGTTTGCTTTTCAACTGTGGGTTCTAAAAAGTTTCTTTGAAAATTCCAGTTCGACTCTTGTATCGGTCCTCAAGAGTGTTTGAAAAATGCTTTCGAAAGCTTTTTGAAAATGTGTTGGTGTGAAAAGTATTTTTGAATTTGTTTTGAAATTAGAGCAAGTATCTACGAGAACCTACCTACCCTAAGGAATTCGTCTGTGTAAATGTCCTTTAAAGTAGTGCCATCCCACCATTGAGAGGTAGGTAGCACCACCGTTGGAGGTGTTTGGGTCAATTCGAGGTTCGGGACATGGTGATCACCAGAGCAATGGGAAGACACCTTAGAAGCTACCCTCATGCCAGGTTCCCGGATCATGAGGACTTACTAAGACATCCTCTACTCGACGATCACCTTTCGAGGCAAGGCAACAGTGAGGCGTACCCTAGGGGTGGTGGGTGATTTGTGTGTCATGTTCATTTGCATTTATCTTGTCATGTTATGAGTGAGCTATGCGTTTGTTTTTATTTTTGTCCATTCATTCTTGCATGCATTTGCTTAACAGTTAAAAAGAATTGCGGGAAATAAAAGTTCTAAGCTATTACAAAAGGCGCGGGTCCACATCGCCAAAATTTCCAGGACCCGATTTGACAGAAAATAAATAAATAAGGTAAAAGTGCGAGAAATTAAATTTACACGGTCTTGGGAGAGGTACATAAAAATTATACGAAAAAGAAATAAATACGCGAATTAAATAAGAATTAAAACCGAGGGCGTTGGACCCTTTTTGCAAAATTAAAATTAAAATGAAAGGAAGTTATTTTTGAAATGAAAGGAAGTTATTCCTGGAGATACTCTTTGATTCTGTCAAAAGCAGCCTGACATTCATCATTCCAACGTACTACCTGATCTTTCTTCAGCAGCTTGAATATTGGTTCACAAGTAGCAGTTAGGTGTGAGATGAATCGAGCAATGTAATTCAGGCGTCCTAAAAAGCCTCTGACCTCTTTCTCTGTCTTAGGAACTGGCATCTCTTGAATAGCTTTGACCTTGGCAGGGTCCACTTGAATGCCCTTATCACTTACAACGAAGCCTAGCAACTTCCCAGATCTTACCCCGAAGGTGCACTTGTTCGGGTTCAACCTCAGCTTGTACAGTTTCAGACGGTCAAACAATTTCTGCAGATGATCTAGGTGTTCTTCCTTATTCTGGGACCTTGCGATCATGTCGTCAACATACACTTCTATCTCATGATGGATCATATCATGAAATAAGGCAACCATGGCACGTTGGTAAGTTGCCCCAGCATTTTTCAGTCCAAAAGGCATGACCTTGTAGCAGAAGGTGCCCCACTGAGTAACAAATGTAGTCTTCTCCATGTCTTCAAGTGCCATCTTGATCTGATTATAGCCTGAAAACCCATCCATGAAAGAGAACACCTTATGATGCGCTGTATTGTCAACAAGGACATCAATGTGAGGTAATGGGAAGTCATCTTTGGGGCTGGCCCTATTCAGATCCCTGTAATCAACACACATTCTGACCTTACCGTCTTTCTTTGGTACTGGCACCACATTAGCAACCCACTGAGGGTAAGACGTCACTGCAAGGAACCCAGCATCAAACTGTTTCATAACCTCGGCTTTAATCTTCTCAGACATCTCTGGACGCATACGGCGGACCTTTTGCTTGACCGGAGGGCAGTCTTCCTTAGTTGGCAAGTGATGGACCACGATATCGGTATCGAACCCGGGCATGTCTTCGTAGGACCAGGCAAAGATCTCCACATAGTCATGTAGCATCTGAGTTAACCGTTGCTTCACGCTGAGCTCTAGGTTGGCACCAATCTTTACCTCTTTCCTGTCTATATCAGTACCCAAGTTTATTATCTCCACTGGCTCTTCATGTGGTTGAATTTCCCTCTCTTCCTGAAGTAGCAGTCTTGCAAGATCGCCAGGCACTTCGCAATCATCTTCACCTTCGTCTTCGGCTAAGTTGATCGGATTTTCGAAGTCATAACTGGCAGTAGCAGAGTCGTTACCAGTGAGATCCAGAGTGGATTGGAACCTGTATGAGTGAGTGTGTGTGTAAATACAGCTGTTTTTGAAATATATAAAGGAAGGAAAGACAGAAAAGGAGCACAAGTTTTGAAATGCGAGAAGACGTCCAAGATTTTCATTTATGATATATGAAATGACAATTTATATGCCCTCACAAATAAAGCCACGGTGCCTCGGGTAAGACACCGGGCCATAGAGTTTATTTATTGTTTATTACAAATAACGAAACAAAGAAGTTTATTACTGCGTAACAAAAGTAACAGGAGTATGGTCTTTGACAATCCAATTGGTCAATCCGCCTTCGGTCGTCGGGTAGATCCAGCTATTGAACTCAGCTTCGTCCACTTCATTGTCCTCCCCAACAGCATTCACTCCTGGATTTGTAATGAGCACAGGAGGTCTTCTGATCTTCGCCTTCCGCATAGCTCTCTGACCCTCTGCAGTAAAACCCAGTCCAAATTTGTCAGTTTTCTGTGTAAAGTCGGGAAGCCTGCCCCAGTTAGTACATTCACCTTTCTGAACCACAGCCCGGGCATCCTTTAGGGAAGCCATCTTCAAAGGAACATCCTCTTCGACCGCTGTTTCTGCTGCTGCTGAAATTGGAAGCACCTCCTCGAAATGCCGAAAGGGAGTTTCTATAAACTCCCCGTCCATCTCAATGTATCTGAAAGAATTCAAATGGCTCACCATATACTCCTCCTCTCCTTACACAGTGACGATCTTCCCTCTGACGGGGTATTTCAGCTTCTGGTGCAAGGTAGAGGTCACTGCCCCAGCTTTATGGATCCAAGGTCGACCCAATAGACAAGAATAAGATGGACGGATATCCATCACATAAAAAGTAGAGTCAAACACCTGAGAGCCCACACGAATAGGAATGTCAACCTCTCCATGAACCATCCTTTTTGAACCGTCAAAGGCCCTGACGATGATATTGCTGGGTTTTAATTCCAGGCCTTCACAATCCAAACGGTCTAAAGCCTTCTTTGGTAGAACATTCAAGGAAGAACCAGTATCCACCAATACATGTGCCATAGTAGTGCCCCTGCATTCAATAGAGACATGCAGGGCGTCATTGTGGTCTCTTCCCTTCGCAGTCAAGTCAGCATCTGAGAAGCCTAAGCCATTATCCGCTGTCAGATTTGCTACGCAGTCAGTGAACTGAACTGCAGATGTCTCCTGTGGCACATGGGCCGTCTTGAGAAATGAGATCAAGGCCTTAGCATGGGCCTCGGAGCATAGCAATAAGGAGAGCATGGAGATCTTGGAGGGCGTATGCCCCAGCTGTTCCACGACATTAAAGTCACTCTTCTTTATTATCTTTAGAATTTCCTCCACCTCTTGTTGGGAGGCCTCAGCATTTATAGGTATCGGTGCCTCCATCCGGGCAGGCTCATCTTCAATTCCCTTGCCCCGAGCATTGGATGACTCGGCGGCAGGGGAAACCAATTGGTCAGTAACAGGAACATGTACACTTGTAGGTCTTATAAGGAGGGGTCTTCGAGCAGCGGGTGGCGCAATTTCAGGCGAGAAGAGCCTGCCACTGCGGGTAACCTTGGCTGGACCAGTGATATCGCAGATGCTGGCGCCAGTGTTGAATTCTTGTTTGATCCCATTCACATATACATCTGCCCCATAGTGCCAGGGGACAGCCTTATCAGATACGTAGGGGAGAGGCCCCGGAACAGTAATAACCACAGGTGCGACAGTCATGATTTGGACAGGCTTCTTCAGGAGAGCCTTGATTGGATTATTATAGATTGTAACCACAGAAACCTCTTCCACCGGAACAAACTGAACAGCAGACTTCTTAAACAGAATCTCCTTGCTATCCATTAGGCTTTGGACGCCTAACTTCAGCAAAGGACAACCGGATAGGGAAACAGCACAGAACAGGCAACCCTCACTGCAACCCGGAAATAAACCGGCCAACAGTAGGTTCTTCTTGACAGTCATTAAGGGAGTGGCTAGATCATCCACAGAAACAGCGTACACCTCTTCATCAACAGCGTTTACCCCATGCTGAGGCATAGGAGCAGTCACCACATTCGGCCTCTCAGGCGCTTCGAACTGTATCTCTTTTGCGTCAATAAGGTCTTGCACCTTATTCTTTAATGCCCAACAGTCATCAGTGGAATGCCCCGGGCTATCAGAATGGTAAGCACAACGAGCTTTTGGGTTGTACTTGGGGGAGGCAGTGTTCACACTTTTTGGCGCCTCTCTGACAGTCACTAGATTGGTGGATAGCAACTGTGGCAAGATCTGCGACAAAGTCATACTCAAACGGGTGAACTCTCTCCGGGGTCTTTCAGTCCTTTGAGGATTGGCTGGCCGAGGAGCGGCAGCAGGCTGAGCAATCATTATCGCACTGACAGATTGGCGGTGCTCAGATTTCTCTTGTCTCCTGGAGCCATATACAACACTGGCCTCCTTCTTGAAGGGTTTCTTCTCAGAACTAGACGATTCACCCTTCGGAATCTTACCAGACTTCAACCCAGCCTCAATTCTCTCTCCAGTCAGAATAAGATCAGTGAACCCTGCAGACGAGTTCCCGATAAGATGGTTGAAAAATGGCCCAGATAGGGTCCCCAAGAACATGTCTACCAACTCCCGATCAGTCAACGGGGGCTGCACCCTGCCAGCCAGATCTCTCCACTTCTGAGCGTACTCTTTAAAACCTTCACTTGAACCTAACGACATACCCTGGAGTTGGGTACGTGTAGGGGCAAGGTCGACATTATACTGATACTGCTTATAGAAAGCAGTAGCCAACTCCTCCCAGTTACGAACCTTGGTCCCATCCAGCTGATAGAACCATTCGAGATGAGTCCCTGAAAGACTCTCCTGGAAGAAGTGGATCCACAAATTCTTATCCACTGAGTACGGTTGAATCTTCCGAACGTAGGACCTGAGATGTAGCTTGGGACAAGACGCCCCGTCGTACTTAGTGAAAGATGGTGCTTTGAACTTACGAGGAATAATCACACCGGTAGACAAACCCAAATCTCCAAAATCCAGCCCAGGTACCTGTTGTAACTCCATAGCATTCAGCCTGTCCTCCAACTGTTTGTATCTGTCTTCTGCCGGAGGATATTGCTCTTCATCAAAATCAGTCTCGTTGTCGGAGACTACCGGACTAGGACCTTTTTCCGCTTGAGGAGTACCCTTGCCAATAGAAGAACCAGCCTCTTCATTCTGCAGAGTGTTGCCAAACCTTCGGCCCGAGTTGAACAGAACAATTCTTCTCTTCTTCTTCTTCTCCTTCTTCAGGAGCAGAGCCTTCAACTCCTCTTGGCCTTGAGCCAAACCCATGATTAATTCCTGAAATTGCGCATTCTGCGCCTGAAGAGCTTTGATGGACATCTCAATTGATGACGAGTCGGGATTCATGATGCTGAAATAAACGGTGAAGAACGGTAAGCAACCTGAAAAGAGGAAAACCTGCTATGCACGTGATGAATGGAATGCGTATGATTTATGTTTTCAAAGACAATCGGGAATCAACTTTGTAAACAAAAAGGAACACACTTCATTAGATTCAACTTTGAAACTGAAATTATTCAACAGGTTGCCCTTAGGCGTTACATGAAAGGAAATACTGAAAAGGGAAATAAAACTGTAAAAGAACATCCAGAGCTCCTTATTGATCCCATGGTCTCCTCTTCTCAGTACGGATGTAGGCATTCAGAGCTCGCTCATTCTCCAACTGCTCTGTCAGCTTCTGGATCTTTAATTCCTGCTCGTTGAACTTTTCCCGGTAAGAATCCCGTTCTTCTCGCAGTTGCGACCAAGACCTCTTTAATGTCTCATAATCAGTAGGTATCTGAGGAGGAAGGACAGTTGGAGGAACACCATCTTTGTCAAGAGACTCAAGAATGACGGGTCTGACAGCTTCATACGACATACCTAACTTCTGAGCACGGACGCGAACCCATTTGTAATAGGCTTCCATAGGTAAAGAAGTCTTTGGCCCCAACTCCTGTGGGTCAGCTTTATGAACTTTGTCCCAAGCCTTGATGAACCTACGACGCCGCTCGTCACTATCCACCTGAAACTCAAAACTGATGTGAGGCACCAACATCTCATGGGGGCCTGCTCTTCTGGCTCTTCCAAACTGACGGAGCGCTAGACATGGATTGTACGAGATTCCTCCTTGAGTACCAATCAGAGGAACATTAGGGTATTCCCCGCATCGATCAATAATAGCTATCTCATCCAAACCTCTGCAAGTCCAAATGATGTCTTTATCGGTGAGAGACATTAACCTATGAGCCCAACCTCTTCCTTCTTGGTTCTTCAGTACGAACTTAGGGAGGTGCGAAATAAACCACCTCACCAACAAAGGGATACAACACCATAGAGTTCCTCGTCTTCGGGTAGTACGAGCATGAAGTTGTTGCAAGATGTCACCCAAGAGAGTGGGTACGGGATTCTGAGACATAAAGATCCTTATGGCAGTGACATTGATGAAGTTGTCAGGATTAGGAAACAGGACTAACCCATAGATTAAGAGAGCCAAGATGTCTTCGTATGCCCTAAAGTCCAGGTCATTCCAGAAACTGTTAGCTTTACTAATCAGAAATTTGGCCAAGAAACCCTTAACTCCGCTTCTAGTTACCCAGTTGTCCATTACCTCTTGATGTGTCAAGGGAAGAGCTGCAGCAACATCCTCAAGCCTGAGGGTCTTTTCCCAACCAATAAAGGGAGTCTGATCCAAGATAGGGATACCAAGCAAATCAGAGAACTCTTCCAGGGTAGGGACCAGCTGGAAGTCTTGAAAGGTGAAGCACTGGTACAGAGGGTCATAGAACTGGGTCAGAACACTCATCAACTGTTGATCCCGCTTTGCAGTGACTAAACTGAGAAGAGAACCATGCCTCTGAATGAAGGAAGTGGTATTTGGAATTCTGCTAACCAACTCTTCAAGCAACTCAGGTGAATGAACAAAGTTGAACCGGATAGTATTCCTTCGCACAGGCATCATGATGTCCTACAAAACAGAGCAAAGGTGAAACCCTCTTGTCTTTGAAATGGTCAGTCCTTATACAGGATGCATGCAATGCTCATGATGTTATGATGTTATGATAAAGCACACCACAAATAGATACAAAGGCAAACATGGTAAGGCACACAAGTCACACAAGGCAAGCCCTTAAAGTTTAGGCCAGCATGAGGTCTAGGTACTACCCTCTTTCAGTTTGTTGGTTCATACCTGTCCTATCAAAGTAACCGGGTTCTTAGAGGATCCCAATATCATTGACTACCCTTAATCGGTCATAACTCCAGCATCGCAATCTTTTCTTGCGGCCAGAACCATCACGAGAGTTTAGCCTCAATGGGCGTAGCATACTGCTACTGTTCTAATGGCCAAGTTGTGTCATTTAAGGTTCTAAGGTTGTTGGTGCTTAATGACTCCTCAGAAGACCCATATTCTCCTCGTTGCGACACAAGGGATATCGATACAGACCAAGGTGCCACACCAACGTAGCCACTGTTTCACCCGTGTCGGTCTACGCCGGACAGGTCCCTCACAGCTTATGCTACCTAAACAGGGTATCCTCAGATCCGGGTTAGGATCTATGTAACTCCCATGCAACCCACAAATTTAAAGCAGACAAGTCAATATAATTGAAAACACAGTTATGAACTAACCCTAAGGTACACCTCACTTTATAAATATTTCCCCAGCAGAGTCACCAGTTCTGTGATCGGTGGATCTGGAACTGACTGTTTAACGCTGGTTCGCGAAATGTCGCGGAAGCAAGAGTCGCCACCGTCTTTTATTTTCTCCAAATGGAAAGGACAAAAGCACATAAAAATTCCTTATAGAGATTGCTCTCGGTTCGGGAGGTAGGTTATAGAAAGGGAAGGTGTTAGCACCCTTTCTATCCATGGTTATCCATGGGCTCTTAGATACTTGCTCATTTGTGTTTTCAAAAATGGTTTGTTTGCTTTTCAACTGTGGGTTCTAAAAAGTTTCTTTGAAAATTCCAGTTCGACTCTTGTATCGGTCCTCAAGAGTGTTTGAAAAATGCTTTCGAAAGCTTTTTGAAAATGTGTTGGTGTGAAAAGTATTTTTGAATTTGTTTTGAAATTAGAGCAAGTATCTACGAGAACCTACCTACCCTAAGGAATTCGTCTGTGTAAATGTCCTTTAAAGTAGTGCCATCCCACCATTGAGAGGTAGGTAGCACCACCGTTGGAGGTGTTCGGGTCAATTCGAGGTTCGGGACATGGTGATCACCAGAGCAATGGGAAGACACCTTAGAAGCTACCCTCATGCCAGGTTCTCGGATCATGAGGACTTACTAAGACATCCTCTACTCGACGATCACCTTTCGAGGCAAGGCAACAGTGAGGCGTACCCTAGGGGTGGTGGGTGATTTGTGTGTCATGTTCATTTGCATTTATCTTGTCATGTTATGAGTGAGCTATGCGTTTGTTTTTATTTTTGTCCATTCATTCTTGCATGCATTTGCTTAACAGTTAAAAAGAATTGCGGGAAATAAAAGTTCTAAGCTATTACAAAAGGCGCGGGTCCACATCGCCAAAATTTCCAGGACCCGATTTGACAGAAAATAAATAAATAAGGTAAAAGTGCGAAAAATTAAATTTACACGGCCTTGGGAGAGGTACATAAAAATTATACGAAAAAGAAATAAATACGCGAATTAAATAAGAATTAAAAACGAGGGCGTTGGACCCTTTTTGCAAAATTAAAATTAAAATGAAAGGAAGTTATTTTTGGTATTTTTGTATTTTATGATTTTAACAAAAAAGATTAATTGAAATTAAAATACTAACCCTAATTCTAGTTGTTTTTTTAGTTTATTAAGAAAGTATTAAAATTAAACCTAAATTAACCAAATTATTTACATGCAATTTTAATTTGTAAAAATAATAGGAAATATTTAATTATTATGAAAGAAAAGAAAAAAGATAAAAATTAATACAAACCCTAATTCTACCAAATTTTAAATTGATTGAGAAAAATATTAAAATTTAAACCTAATTTAAAAACTAAAATTAATTAATGCAATTTATTTACAAAATATTAAAATATTAAATGAAAATACTATTTTTTGTCTTTTTCTGATTTTATATTATTTTATGTTTTCTATAAAAATAATTAAATTAAAGAAACTAATTAAAAATAATAATAATTGAAATAAGTAAAATAAAGAAAAGAAATAAAAATTCAAACCTAGGGGGGTCTGTCCCCAAATAGGAGGTTTTTGTTTAGCAATTTGGGCCCAATGGCCTTTGGCCTGGCTGACTTTTCCACTAGCGTGCCCAGGCGTTGACTCACGTTTACCATGCTCTCCAGATCTGTGCCCTTGGATTGATGAGATTGGCCAAGTGGCGTCTTGGAGATTGTGGACGCATGGTGTTCCTCAGGGCATAATCTGCATAGGATGATAATTGAAAGAAAAATAATATGAAAGGGGTGGGGACCTGGGATCGAACCCAGGTCCTGAAGGTCACCAAACACATGTCCAACCAATTGAACCAAACGCGCTTTCTGTATATTGAATAACAAACAAATATTATAAAATAGAATAATGCGTTAGTGCCTTTTGCGCGCGAATTTTTAAACGAACCAATCAACCTTGGCCACATAATCATCTTCTTCGTTGCTTTGTTTTTCCCTGAAAATAGAAAAGAGTTAGCGGGGGTTTTGAACCCCCCCAAAACAGGCCATATCTGAAAATAGCGAATAGGCCATACGGCCTCATAAATTAGGCGCGAGGGTGGGGTCTAGATCGTCCAAGCGCGCTTGTTTCAATGGTGGTACTCAGGAGTCTCAATTTTACAGTATGTGAAAGTTCCCAAATTGAAACCTGAAGAACCCTAAAAATCATTGATGGTGATTCTTCATATAGCGCATAAAAATTCAATTAAATCATATGGTTAGTTCAAGAATAGTCCAATTAGTATGAATCCATGGAAAAAATGCAATAGAAATGCTTGAATATCAAAATACGATTATGGAAAAAATATGAAAAAGCTTGAATCCCCTATACCGATTCTGGGCGTTAGGAATGTGGAAACCTATTCAGACACGTTGCTTGATGTCTTATGAAGGTGATGAGATGGTTCTTTTTGCTTGAAACCTCTTGGAACCTTATTTTCAGTTTCAAAAACTTTAGGTAAAAGTGCAAGCTTTTTTCTTTGTCTATGGCGCAGCTGAGAGTTCTCTAGGATTAGGTTTGCACTCTATATGTATGTGTGAAGGTTTTAGGTCAAAGAAATCACACAAAAGCCTTTGCATTCATGATTTGCAAGATTTGATTTTCCAAGATCTTTTCAAATATTTTTTCATGCCTATTTGGTCTCAATCATATCCAATCACCATAATTCCTTCCATATTTGATTGTACACGAAATATTGATCCTATTCTATGCACAAAAAGATTCAAAACATTAGGTTTGGTATTTTTCATGTATTTTATTTAATTAAATGAATTATTAATAATAAAAAATCCAAATAAATAAATAAAAATGATAAAAACTTCCCTTTGGGCCAAATGGTCGTGCACATGTCTTGGATGATGAATTGTGGAAGAAAAAGAGGCCCATTAGCAATTTTAGGTCACTTGAAGCAATGTTGACTTTTCAAAATATCCAAAAATTTCCCAACTTCCACAAGGCATAACTTGCTCAATTTTTAAGATTTGCTCATGTTATTGGACATTTTGGAAAGGTCTTTGAGTCCTCTAACCAATGTCTTTGGTCCCATGTCATTTTCATTTACCAATCTCAAGATATGGTCTTTGACTTAAAGTCCCTTTTTGTTGACTTTTGAAAATGACCTATAATGTTGAAATTGATAACTTTTTGTGAGAGCATTTCTTGGACTTGAAGTGTGAAGAGGAGTTGTAGGAAATGTCTTTATCTTCAAAATTAGCTTTGGATGGAATTTTTCTGATAATCCATGTGAAAGTTATGCCCTGGTCAATTTACAGTTGACTTTTTCAACTGTCCAAATAAGGAAACTTTTGCACCTTGATGATTTTTGAGCCAAGCTTTGAGAATCATGATCAAGAATTGATCAAATGATGTTTGTGGCTTCAAAATGAGATGTTGACCAAAAATTTGAACTTTTGACTGTCAAATGACCATTTTGCCCCTACAGTTGACTGTAGTGCAATTAGGGTTTTTGACTGTGCAATTTGGTGTTGAAAGTCTTGAAATTTGGTATGAGGATACTTGACCATGTTTGTAGGCATGTGGGGCTTGATTGGACCCTTGGAAACTTCATTTTCTTTGTTAGAACCAAAACCCTAATTTTGACTGTTAGGAGGCCCTTGAACTGTGCAACCCTTGGGGAGATTTGAAGCATGACTTGGCAATTTCTTGAAGAATATGGGAGGGAAAATTTTGGGGTACAACAAGGCCTGTATGGGAGAAACCTGTTATGCAATGATATGTATGATATATGTATTCAATGTTTTCAAGGATCCCTTGGGGTAAACACAAGAGAATGTTAGAGGTTGAACTTCAATCTTTGATTGGAGAACTTTGCACATGTGGATGTCTTTCCACAAGAATCAAGCTCACCATGTCAAGTGGGTCATAGCCCCTGATTCAAGTTGTTGCACTTGATCTTTGATGGCATTTGTTTAGAGGAGAAACCTCTTGTCCTTTGGTAGACGTCTGGTTCAACGTGACCCTGCATCAAAAGACCCTCAAGATCCTTGAAGTGGTTATTGAAAATGCTATGGTATGATGTCATGATGTTATGTACATGTAAGCAAGTGTATATACAGGTAATCATATTCACACAAAGCAAACAAGTCCTTAGGTTTAGGCTTGCATGGGGTTTGTAGGTAAATACCCTCTTGAAGTTAGTTGGCTCATCCTGTCCTATAATAGAAACCGGGTTCTAAGGAGCTCAATATCACTGGATTGTTTTCTGTGTTCATTGTTTTGGTTTAGCCACTTAACTGGCGACCAAAATATTCCAAGAAAACAACCCTCAATGAGTGTAGTATCGAGTATCTACCAACTTCGGACTGCATCAAAGTCGGTCATCTCACTACCCCTAAAAAGGCTAAGATGGTCAATTAAGGTTCTAAGAGTTCGTTAGTGCTTCACGACATCACTCAGCGGCCCCGTACTCTCCTTGATTGAACTCAAGGGTTACCGATACTCACAAATATGTCACACTAACATAGCTTACTGCTTCAACCATGTCGGTATACCCCACACAGTTCCCTCAAAGTTTTATTGCTATTTACCTAAGAAGGTGCCCCCAAATCCGGGTGTAGGATTTACAACAAACCCAAACAAGGAACCCAAAAAGTAAAGCAATCAAGGCAATCAAAGCAAGTATATAAAGGTGATCTAAAACCCTAAGGTAACCCCACTTTTAAATTTCTCCCCAGCAGAGTCGCCAGTTCTATGATACGGTGGGAGAACTGACTTGAGGTTTTGCGTTTGTATTCACACTTGTTCGGTTTAGCAAGAGTCGCCACCGAATTTTTATTTTATCCTAAAGGAAAGGTTAAAAAAGCACAGGAAAAACCTTTTGAGATGTTTCGTGGGTTCGGGGGGTAGATTATGAAAAGGGAAGGTGTTAGCACCCTTTTCATCCATGGTTATCCATGGGCTCTTAGTTACTTGTTTTAGATCACTTGCCTTTGATTTTCAATTGCTTGAAATGGTGGTGTGTGTGTGTGTTTTGAAAATGTTTTGAAAAAGATGCCTTGTCTAGGCAACCGTTGTAACAATTCTTTACTCGAATGTTTTACAAAGGTGTGTGTCTTTTCGAAAAGATGTTTCAATGTTTTTGAAAGTTGTGTTATGGAGTGGGTTCTGAAAAGTAGGCAAGTGTGTTTTGCAAGTTTGATCATGTAACTAAGAGTTGTCTACCCCTAAATTTACTCAAAGATTTTCCCTATGTTTTAACCCTTTTAACAGTTTTGTTCCACCATTGTATTTGGTGGACAATCTTGTATTAAGATGTTAACGGGACGAGCGCGGGTCATCGTTTAGACCATGAACGCAATGGTGCCAAGTGTATTTGGCAATTTGTTTGAGGGACTATGATCATTTTGTTTAGGCAACTTCGAAAGCGTCATTGAGGGACTATGATCATTTGAATTGTTTTGCCAAAGAAACTCAACATGCAAGCATGGCCCATTTTTGAAGGCAACAAGCGGGATTACCCTAGGGGTGCAAGTGTGAATTGTGTATTGATTATCATGCATTTGTCTTGTATTAGGTTATCTAGCGGTTGATTTTATTTACATACAAGCCCTAGGTCTAAACATGGTATAATTGAAAGCGATAAATTGCGGGAATTTAAAGTCCTAAACTATTACAAATGAGTATCCGGGGATGGGGGTACAAATATTTACAAATGGGGATGAGACTTATTAGGAGAGTAGTGTCCAAATATATTTACAACCAAATCGAATCACATTCTCAATATCAATGTAGCAATGTACAAGAATAAAAGATAAGCAAATGTATTGGTGAAAGTATTTGTGTAAGTGTATATGATTATTTACAAGGGAGAAAAGCATGTTAACTTAATGCAAAATTAAGTATTTATTAAGTATTATTATCTTTTTGGATTTTTGTTGATTATGTACAAACAAATGCTTTAGTTATAGAAAAGTATTTAACTTAAAAAATCTATTTTTTTTATGTATTTTGTTAATGTTGTATAAACAAAAGGTTTAATGAAAGAAAAAGATAAAAATCCATTGTTTATGTATTAATGTCTTTATGTATGAAAAAGATTTATGAAAAAGAATTTTAAGATAAAAGTCTATCAACCTAATTAAATCTAATATTCATGTATTTTTCAAATATAATAAAATAAAAGAAAGTTTTGTATAAAAATAATGTATTGTTTTATTTAACAAAATAAATAAAATATATTAGTTTAAATTATAAAAAATAAAAATAAAATGATAAGTAAAAAAGATATTAGTTTATGTACAAAACAAAAAAAGAATGGGCTTTAGTCTAGTAAGAGGGGCAGGCCCAAGCGAACGGTTTTAAGCAAAAGGGGGGGGGGGGGTATGCACGTTGGAATTCTGATGGGCTTAGGCTTTTGTGGGGCAGGGCCCAAACGCATTTTACACATTTTTTAGGGTTTCATTGAGTTAGTCTCAGAACTGGATTAGGGTTACAGGCTTAGAGCGACGCCGTTTCTAACATTGTCTTCTTCGTTCTTGAGCCATGGTCTCTGAACAAAATTCTTCTCCGCCTATGGCCACCAAGCGCCACCTCTGACTCCTTCTCCCTCCATGGTCGAGCATAACAGCAACAAAAAAGGTAACAGCTTCCCCTTCTTTACGTCTTAGGGTTTCGTATTTTGTCTTGCTCGTGTTTTAGCTTTGTGGTGTTCTGACCTTTATATTATGCATGTTTATGTGAGGTGTGAAGCTGAAAAGAGGAAGGGGAAAAGTACTACCTTTGGAGAGGAGACGGAGGAGGACGGCGGCGTCCTAGGCGGCCGGGCGGAGGGAGTGCGATGACGAGGCTTGTTCTGGTATTCCTGGTATCTTTCTTTTATGGGTTTTATGATGATTGCCTTGAAAACCCTAGCTCAAACACTTCTGAAACTTCTTTTCTTCTTCTCTTTTGCTTGCTCCTGAAATACTTGCTTAATGATGTTGGTTGCTGAGTTGCCTTGTTGGTTATTGCTTAAGGTTTTGTGATGATGATTTTCTGAATCTAAGCTTGCCTGCTTTGTCCTTCTCTTTGTCTTTGAGTGAGCTTCTGATTGCTAATGATATTGATTCTGATATCTTTGATATGCTTGCTCAATGATGAACTTTCCAGTTCTGAGAGCTTTGTTTGGATATGTTGGATACTTTGAAATGGTTTGGATATTGTAGGTAAGCTTACTGGTAAAGGCTTTTTCTGGTTTGATGTCCTAGTTTTGACAGGTTTAAAGGAAGCTTTGTTTTTTTTGTGATATGTTGGCTTTTGAAACTGAGTTTTGACAGGCTTCAAGCTTGTGTTCTTTGTTATTTGACAGGCTTGAACAGGTTTGAAGCTTTAGGCTTGTGTTTGAGATTTAGAAAGGCAGGAGGTTTATGCTTAGCAGGTAGTTTGAATGTTTTACAGGATGCAGGGCTTTGTTGTTTGAAGTCAGGTTACAGGCTTGGCTTAAGCTTCAAACCAGCTTGAGGCAGCTCTGGTTTGTTACAGGCTTGCTTGAAGCAAGCTCTATGCAGGCAAACAGCTTTGAAATTGTAACAGGTTTTGAGGCTTGAGGCAGGCTGTTTGCTTAAGCTTCTGGTTTATATTACAGTTTGTGGTGAGCTTGTGTTTTCTAGAGTTTGTGTTATTTCTTATGTATTCTGCCTCCTTTACTGTGTTCTGATATGTCTTGTTTATATCTTTTTCTAAGCCTCAAACCTGTAAGCCTCTTCTCTCTCTCTTTTCTCTCTCCACAGAAAAACATATTATATTCTTTAAATCTGTACTATTCTGAAAAGGTGATAGGCTGGGAAATGATGAATTTGAAATAAGCTTGCATTGTCTCTTTCCTCTGTGTACTTTCAAGATTTTCTGCATATCTCTTGACAGCTTTATATCTTTTGATATCTTTGGCAGCTTGGTTTTGACATTCAGTTTGCTTAGTTTGAAACTGTGATTTAGTTTGGAATTTTGAAATGGGCAATTTGTTCTTTTTTGCATATTCAGTAGCTGTTCAGTTTGCCTCTTTGGTTGAAATATTGGAATTTATGCAGTATTGTAGCTTTCTGCATTTCATTTTTTTTTTGCAAGCATATTTCTATCCCTCTTTGTGAACCAAGAGCATTCTTGTGATTTGCAGAGAGGGTGAATAAACTGATTCCGGCCAGTCACTTTTAATGATGAGCTTTTTAAATTAACTGTCTGCTTTTTTTTATTTCATCTGCATTTGACTTCTTTCTTTTCTTTTTTGTTTTTGCAGATGAAAATCAATTGAGCAAAGGAGCATCAGTAGAAGATGAATACTTAGGAAATTTTAGGATGTAGCTTTATTTTATTTTAATTATTTGTAATAACATTATTTGTAAATACTGTAAATGTATTCAAATAACATTTGTACTTAATAATTAAAAGTAAATAAAAGCTCTTTTGTCAATTAATCCTTTTTAATTCTTCTTCAATTGTTTATTTAATTATTTATAATTCTTAAATTATAATAAATGGAAATAAATCCCAATTATTCTAACTTAGAATAAATAATTAATTAATAAACATTGTAGTCTTCTGGCTTAGCATTAATCAATAATAAACTCGGCGCCCCAATTAACCATAGCAATGCACAGTTAATCACAACAAATGTCCACATGTCTTTTCTTTTACTGATTATACCAACCACTGCAAGTTCTCAATTCAAATGCCTCAGCCCATATTCCAGAGTAAATTGAAAAGAACTGTAGAATTAATTCTTTCTGAGAATGCATGCACAAACCCTAGTTCTTGATTTAATTTTCACAGAAGCGCCTGCCTGATCAAACCC
Source organism: Vicia faba (assembly GCA_948472305.1). Lineage (NCBI taxonomy): Eukaryota > Viridiplantae > Streptophyta > Magnoliopsida > Fabales > Fabaceae > Vicia > Vicia faba. Next base: position 1,355,894,482 of record OX451735.1, read on the forward strand.
TGAGCCAAACTCAACTAAACCCTAATAATCAGCTTGAACTGTTCCAGAGTCCATGAAAACCCTAATTTGGATAGACTGATAAGAAAAAGTCTGTTTGACTGATTCTTACGCCAATCTGAAAAAGTCAGGGAAAACCCGAAGCTGTGATTTCTTGTGGAAAAATAGGAAGGCAAATTTTGGGGTACAACAGTTGCCCCTGTTCAATCTTCTTGAACCTGAAGAGTTAGATTGGCAAGTTTGCCTTTCGCGACTCGAGGGTAAAAGGAGATTGGACACTAGAGTGCCCAAAAAAAAATTTGCACTCGTTGATGTGATGGTAGAGGGAATGGGCTTAAAGATGCCATTTGGTGATGGGCTTAGAGATGCCATCTAGGGATGTGACAGATTCTTGTCGAGGGATGGGCTTAGAGATGCCATCTGGAAGTTGTTGGTAGGAGGATGGGCTTAGAGATGCCATCTGGAAATGTTTGTTGAACTGTATGTCGTTGGTGAGTGAGTATCAGAAAGGTATCCATGTTTTGGGACATCTCTGAATTAGGGGTCTGAATAAGCAATAGATTGACATCCGTATCTGGAAGCATCCGTAAACTGTTTTCAAAAGTTGCATCTGAACAAGCGATAGATTAACATCCGTGTTTGGAGAATCCGTAAACTGTTTTCAGAAGTCTTGAAATTGAATAAGCAATAGAGCAGCATCCGTTGTTGGGAAGCGTCCGTAAACTGTTTTCAAAAGTTGAGAAGAATCTGAACAAGCGATAGGTTAACATCCGTTACTGGAGAACCCGTGAACTGTTTTCAGAAGTCTTGAGGTTGAATAAGCAATAGAGCAGCATCCGTTGTTGGGAAGTGTCCGTAAACTGTTTTCAAAAGTTGAGAAGAATCTGAACAAGCGATAGGTTAACATCCGTTACTGGAGAACCCGTGAACTGTTTTCAAAAGTCTTGAAGTTGAATAAGCAATAGAGCAGCATCCGTTGTTGGGAAGTGTCCGTAAACTGTTTTCAAAAGTTGAAGTTTGAATAAGCAATAGAGCAGCATCCGTTGTTGGGAAGCGTCCGTAAACTGTTTTCAAAAGTTGAAGTTTGAATAAGCAATAGAGCAGCATCCGTTGTTGGGAAGCGTTCGTAAACTGTTTTCAAAAGTTGAGAAGTGGAGAAGGAACCGGTGTAGGGTTTCCTGATGGTGAGTCCGTGTAAAACTGCATCTGAATGAATCTGGAATAAGTATCAGAATGTTGCCATGTCTGGGTCACATCTGAACTATTTCTAGAAAGAATCTCGGAAGATGATGATCTTTGTCTGTCGACTGATCTTTCCTGAAAAGGTAAAGAGTTAGTTGTATGTGTGATACGGTGGGAGAACTGACTATGGTTTTGCGTTTGTTTTCGCAAATGTTTCGGTTGAGCAAGAGTCGCCATCGACTTTTTATTTTATCCTAAGGAAAGGTTTAAAAAGCACAGCAAAAAAACCTTTGAGATTTTTCTTGGGTTCGGGGAGTAGATTATAGAAAGGGAAGGTATTAGCACCCTTTCTATCCATGGTTATCCATGGGCTCTTAGTTACTTGCTTAGATCACTTGCCTTTTGTTTTCAATTGTTTTAAATGGTGCTTGTGTGTGTGGGTTTGAAAAATGTTTTGAAAAGAGGCCAATGTGGTGGCAACCTTTGTAATGATCCATGTTGGGATGTATACAAAGGTGTATGTCTTTTGAAAAGGTTTTCATTTGTTTTTGAAAGTTGTTTTTGAAAGTGTTGTGAGGTATGTTTTAGAAAATAGGCAAGTGTTTTGTTTTTGCAAGTTTGATTCAAGTAACTAAGAGGCTATCTACTCCTAAATTTCTCAAAGTTTATTGCTATGTTTTAACCCTTTTAATAAGTTTGTTCCACCATTGTATTTGGTGGACAATCTCATGTTAGGATGTGAAAGGGACGGGCGCGGGTCATCGTTTAGACCATAATTGCAACGGTGTCAAGTATCTTTGGGCATTTTCTTTAAGGGACTTGATCATTTGTTTGGCAATATTTTGAAAAATGTTATCGAGGGACTATGATCATTCAATTTGTTTGTTTTGCCCAAAGAGACCTAACATGCAATATGGCCCAATTTTGAAAGGCAACAAGTGGAATACCCTAGGGGGTGCAAGTGTGATTCGTGTGTCCATTTTCATGCTTGTTTGTCTTATATTAGGTCCAACTATTTTGTTCATTTTTTTATTCGCATATAAACCCTAATTCTAGCATTGTATATTTAGAAAGCGATAAAGTGCGAAATTTAAATTCCTACGCTATTACAACACAATAATATAGGGAGGGGGGTACAATGTTTCAAATGGGGATTTTGACAAGGAATTTAAACCTAAAACTATTACATCAATTTTGAATTTATACAATTTAATTAATGTACAATAGTTAAAAAATGGAATAAAATATGCAAGAATGCAAAAAAGAGGTTTTTTATATGTATGAAAAAAAGGATTATTTATGTAAAATAAAAAGATATTATTTTTGGAGTATTTTAAAATTTAGGGCAAAAACCCTAATTCTATTAAATAAAAGGTATTATTTATTAATATATACAATATTTATCATTTATACACAAAAATAAAATAAGAAAAGAAATATATTTGTAAAAAATGATTTTTTTAGTGTTTAATATTAATAAAATAAAATATGTATATTTTTAGTATTTTATTCTAAGTATATTAATAAATATATATATTTATGTATTAAGTTCTAAATATGTATTATATATATAAAAAATAATAATATTTAATATTTAATAAAAAAATAATTTTCCTATAAAATATTTTCAGAAAGTAAAACAATAAAAAAAAATGTATAGAAATGCATTTGTACTATTTTTTTAGTATTTTAAACAAAATATATATATATATCTATTTATGTATAAACTAAAAGAAAATTAGATAAATGCCTAACAAAATCAAAAATAGTGAGAAAAAATATTTTTATATTTTTTATGTCATGAGAAAAAATAAACAAAGTCAATAAAAAAAAGAAAAAGTCAAAAAATCAAAGAAATAAGCAAATGGACCCTGGGGGTGCAAAAGCAATTATGTGGTGCAAAAAGCAGAACCAAAACTGGCCCAGTCCATGAAACACCTTCTTCAACCTCTGAACAAAAATTTGTTCAAAAACGCGCGCAAGAAGCTCCATTTGAATATCCTGATTCTTTGATTTTTTGAACAAACTTCCAACATAAGAAATGTTAATCATGAAACCACGATTCCAAATATATAAAGAACATCTCCTAACTCTCAGAAATGAGAGAGAATTTTAACAATCCCAAATCCTGACCTAAGTTTTCTACCATTTTCAGACCTTAAATTCTCACAGCTCAGGCAAAAGAAATGAAAAGTAAAAGAATGTACATGTTCAGTGGCATGAGTAGAACATTGTTTCTTCACAAACTTAAAGCTAATGATGCCTAATAAGAGAGATACGAATTCAAAAACTTACCTGTTCAGTTGAAGTTCTATCTGGAAATGTAGGAACTTTCAGTGCAAGGTGATGATTGGAAAAGCTTCCTTGAGGTCCAGGGATGCTATTCCAATGTTTACTTTGTCTTGAAAGCTTCTGAATCGAGCTAGAGAACTTCACCTGTAAGTCAGAAATATGAAAATGGTGGAACCAGTTAGAGGGATTACAGGTCGTGTTTTTGCTTTTGGTTAGCTTGCATAGATGTTAGGGGATGTATGTGAACTGGTTTGGGCAAGAATGCTTGAAGGGATTGAGAGATGATACTCAAACTGCAGGCCTTGCCCTGTTTTAGCAGTTTGAGAGTGATTCTGAGATTGAGGGTGTTTTGAAGGCTAAGGGCTCGTGTATTAGCTTGGTTGTGTTGTGTGGAATGTGTTTGATAACTTTGTCTAAGTGTTCTTGAGCTGATATGGTAGTTTGTATTAGTTATGCAATGTTTCTTACTTCTTAAGCAAACAAAGGCAACTTGTGTTTCTAGGTCAGTAGAGGACCCCTAATCCTGCTGCAAAGCTTCTCTTGATCAGAGTGATTTGTTCATAATCTTGTGCTAGTCAGATTTGCAATGTACTTGTTGGATTTTCAATTTGACATAAAGTGCCACTTTTCAAGAATGGATATTATGCTTTTTCCAATTTGGGATTAATCCTTTAGACAATGCTTGAACTCAAAGAACATGGTCTTGGCACAAAGAATATGCATTAAATTTATGAGTGTAACTTGGTTTAAGGACCTGTAATCTAGCTTAAAGCATGCTGAGTTCAAATTGCAAGGTTATGGACATGTAACTTGGTCATGAACAAAGTGAGTTTTTGCCATATTGAGAAATTCGATTCTCCCTAACCATGAGGTTGTTTGAGAAGTTCTTGGACATTTTGGAAAGCTTGGAATGTGTAATACAATCCATCTTTGAAATGCAAATTTAAATTCCAAGTGGAAGTGTATGGAAAATGGCCTTGAAGTGGGGTAGAAAAACTTGTCAAAATAGGTCAAAAATTCACTAAGTTAAGAATGGTTTAGTGCCCTTATTCAAAAATTTGTAACTTGAGATACAAGCTTCAAATGAGAAAACTTTGTGAATCAAAGTTGTAGATTATGCAACAAGCTACAACTTTCATGTTTTGACTTTTGTTTTAATCCAAATGAATCATGGTGAAAAAGTGGGACAAAGTTAGGAAAAAATTAGGGTTTTCCATAACTTAGAAAAATTCTAAGTTATGAAAAATTCCATTTCAAACCCTAATTTGCATTTCTTGGTTTCTTGGTGAACAAGTTTCATGATTTGGCATGTTTTGATGAAAAATGAATCTTGACTCTTGATTTTGACCAAAAAGTCAAAGTTTGACTTTTCAGTATACAGTCAAAATTGATCAATTGACTGGGAAATTCAACTGTCAATCTTGTGTACTTGGGATCTTTTGAGTTTGTTTAGCATGTCAAGATAATTCCATGGGGTCCTTGAGTCCATATGTGATCTTGGTTTGCCATTGGCTAGGTCAAACAGTCAAAAATTGCCTTTGTGCAGTCAAAACCCTAAAAATGACCATTTTGCCCTTTTGATGATCTGATCAAATTTCTTGTGGAATTGTGATCCAAACTTGATCAAATGGTCCATATGAGTTCATAATGTTGATGTGGGTAAATTTCCATGAGATTTGACTGTCAATTGGCTACAATTGACTTTTTCCCAATACAGCTGATTTCTAGGTCATCTGTCCAATTGACTGGGCAAAACTTGGAATCAAGACTTGAAACTTGGTATGGATAAACTTGGGAGTCCAACATGAAGCATGAAAGTCATCTTAGGCATTTTAGGTCAAAACATCTTTGTTCAAACACAAACCCTAATTTGGGTCCATAGTGCAAGGAGAAGTCCTAAGCAGAGGAAACCCTAACTGAATCTTGATCTTCAAAGGTCTGGTGGTGAGAAAATGTTGAGGAATGGGAGGGCAAATTTTGGGGTACAACAGTTGCCCCTGTTCAATCTTCTTGAACCTGAAGAGTTAGATTGGCAGGTTTGCCTTTCGTGACTCGAGGGTAAAAGGAGATTGGACACTAGAGTGCCCGGAAATTTGCACTCGCATGTTGGAGTCTCAACAATGTGATGTCGGGAATGGGCTTACAGATGCCATTTGGAGAGATGGTGGATAGGGAGATGGGCTTATAGATGCCATCTGGAGATGTGACAGAAACTTGTCGGGAATGGGCTTATAGATGCCATTTGGAAGCGTTGATCGCATAAGAGATTCCTTAGCGAGAACTTGTGTATTTGAGAAAGACAGATATTTTCCTGGCTTGTTACAGGTGTTTGATCTTCCATCTCTTTATGCAGATATGCCCTGGCTGGATACAGGTGTCGAGTCTACAAATGGTTGCTCACAGATGTGCCCTGGCTGGATACAGGAATCGAATCCGGAAATAGTTGTCAACAGATATGCCCTGGCTGGATACAGGAATCGAATCTTCGAACTCTTCAGACGTGCCCTGGCTAGATACAGTAATCGAGTCTGGAAATGTGGTCAACAGATATGCCCTGGCTGGATGCAGGAGTCGAATCCGGAAATGTTGTAGTTGATAGATGTGCCCTGGCTGGATACAGGAATCGAATCTTCGAACTCTTCAGACATGCCCGGGCTAGATACAGGTGTCGAGTCTGGAAATGATCACTCTCAGATGTGCCCTGGCTAGATACAGGTATTGAATCTGGAATTTGTGACAGTTGAAGGTAGTTGTCTTTAGGGTTGTCTTTTTCCCTGAAAAGGCAAAAACATAAGTTGAATGCAATGTCATGATGTATGATATGCATGATGTCATGATGTTCAACATGAAATAGTGTTGTATGCACTTTATCATGCACGTAAGCAAGATGTATGCAATGTGAAATGTTTATGAATATATTTTTGTTTTAGGGAAATGAATCTTTGACGATCGGCCGGGGAATTGCTCTGTGGAAGAGATACTTTGCTGAAGTTTGACGAGAGGCCCGCTGAGGACTTCAATGATGGATTCCGCTGGGGATAAAGATGATAAACTCCGCTTGGGGAATACCAAAGACAAACTCTTGTCGGGGACTGAAAGAACCTTGCCGAGGGCGATCTTCCATGGCAAATAGCTGAGGATAACCCAGTTATAAACCCTGGTGAGGAATAACTCTGAATAAAGCTCGGGAGAGACGTCTGTATTCTGCAGGGAACAAGCTTCCAGAGTCTACTGGGGATAAGCTTTTGGACCTGCCGGGGAAAGTTGACGACTTCACTGGGGGAAGTATTGCTGAATCTTGCCTTACTCTGCGAGGAGCTGAGATCATTTGATCACATTCTTCAGTCGAATCTACCTTGGTACCTTGGCGGACAAAGCAACCAGACTGCATCAGGCAACTTCACATTGCCCCTATTTCTGATGTCACCTGTAATTAATCTTTCGTTTCATATGCAAATATTTATGAATCAGCAATTTAATGTCAAACGCATATATCAAAAAATGAACATTGGACGTTCTTCGCAAGACAAAACAGAAAAAGGAAAAACAATGGCAATTTGTATGGACACGTGAATTCGTATTGATTTGAACTTTGCCTGTGAATAGGCGTTTTTTGTACAAGAGGCTGACATCCTAGTAAGAGGATGCCGCCGGATAACACAGAATTTATAATTTTGAAAAGAAAACAAAACAGCTATGTGAACAATCCTACTGAGTTCCAACTCTGCTATCGCCTTTATGTCTCCAAGCGTCTCATCGCTTTGCTGCCTAGTTGAAGATGAAGCTGATTGGTCGATGCCGAAGTCTGAGCCAGATAGTTGATGCCGAATTCCGGATGTGAAGTGATCCAATGAGACATAGTATTACGCTTTATCCCTGATTTTTTCCTGGACCACCCTTTCGGGTTTTCAGTCCACCGGGATACCCATTTTTGCCCAAGCCGCCCTTTCAGGTTTTCGACTTGCCGAGTGTACAGATTTTTTCATTTCATCCCTTATTTTGCCCGAACCCTTTTGGTTCGCCGGGAAGCCCTAATTTTTGCCTAGGTATGTCAACCTAGCGGGTCTTTTATTTATGCGTAGTATCTTTTCACTATGTCTGCATTGGCGGGGTGAGGAAGGTCGTCACCATCCATGGTGGTTAGGATCATGGCTCCTCCTGAGAACACATGTTTAACCACAAATGGCCCTTCGTAAGTAGGGGTCCATTTGCCCCGGGGATCGCTTTGAGGAAGGATGATGCGTTTGATTACCAGGTCTCCAACTTGATACTCTTGTGGTCTGACTCTCTTGTTAAATGCCCTGATCATCCGTTTTTGATACGTCTGACCATGACAGATAGCGATGAGTCTCTTTTCGTCAATCAGGTTTAATTGATCAAGTCGAGTCTGGATCCAGTCATCTTCATTCAGATCTGCATCCTTCATTATTCGGAGAGAGGGTATCTGGACTTCAATTGGCAAGACTGCCTCCATGCCATAGACCAAAGAGAAAGGAGTTGCCCCGGTTGACGTCCTTGCTGAGGTACGGATCCCATGAAGAGCGAACGGCAACATCTCGTGCCAATCTTTATAGGTCACTGTCATCTTCTGCACAATTTTCTTGATATTCTTATTGGCTGCCTCTACAGCCCCATTCATCTTCGGTCGGTAGGGAGAAGAATTGTGGTGCTGTATCTTGAATTGTTCACAGAGTTCAGTGATCATCTTGTTGTTGAGATTGGTACCATTGTCCGTAATGATTCTTTCCGGGACGCCGTACCGACAGATCAGATTATGCCGGATAAAACGTGCCACGACGCTCTTGGTTACTGTGGCGTAGGAAGCTGCCTCAACCCACTTCGTGAAATAATCGATCGCCACCAAGATGAAATGATGCCCATTGGATGCCGTCGGTCGGATCTCACCGATCATATCAATCCCCCACATTGCAAAAGGCCAAGGTGCCGTCAGGACGTTCAGAGGAACTGGAGGAATATGCACCTTGTCAGCATAGATTTGGCATTTATGACAAGTTCGAGAGTGTTGGTAACAATCAGCTTCCATTGTGGACCAGAAGTATCATGCCCGAAGGATTTTCTTAGCCATGGTGTGCCCACTGGAATGTGTTCCAAATGTACCTTCATGCAGTTCTATCATGATCTTCTCTGCTTCGGCTTTATCCACACAACGTAGTAGAGTTGAATCATGATTCCGTTTGTAGAGAATGCCGTTGCTGAGGAAGAATTTTGCCGCAAACCTCCTCATGAATTTCTTGTCATTGACAGATGCACCTTCAGGGTATTCCTGAGCTTCCAAGTACCTCTTCACCTCATGATACCAAGGTTTTTCAGTCACCTTCTCGGCCTCGAGATCGCAGCAGTATGCCGGTTCATCCAACTTCCAGATAATGATCCGGGGAGCTTCATTGTCCCATTTAACTTTGAACATTGAAGACATCGTAGCTAGTGCATCCGCTAGCTGATTCTCCTCTCTTGGGAAGTGCTCAAAAGTTATCTCTTCAAAGTGGGGAAGCAAGGTTGACACATACTCCTTGTAAGGAATAAGATTTGGGTGTTTCGTATCCCACTCGCCCTTGATCTGATTGATCACGAGAGCGGAATCTCCGAAGACACTCAGAAACTTGATCCTTAAGTCGATTGCAGCTTGTAAACCCATGATACATGCTTCATATTCTGCCATGTTGTTGGTGCAGTTGAAACACAATCGGGCGGTGAGTGGAGTATGAGTTCCTTTGGGAGATATGATTACAGCGCCGACGCCGTTACCCAAAGCATTGGAGGCTCCGTCAAAATGCATAGACCATCGGGACCCTTCCTCAGGTCCTTCATCCGGTCCAGGTACTTCACAATCAGTTACCACCATGATGTCTTCGTCCGGAAAATCAAAGTTCAATGATTGGTAATCGTCCACAGGTTGGTGTACCAAATGATCTGCCAGTACACTTCCCTTAATGGCTTTCTGAGTTGTATACTGGATGTCATATTCTGTCAAGATCATTTGCCATCTCGCTATCCTTCCAGACAGAGCAGGCTTTTCAAATATGTACTTGATGGGATCCATCTTTGAAATCAATAGAGTAGTGTGAGTCAGCATATACTGTCTCAGCCGGCGAGCAGCCCATACTAGAGCGCAGCAAGTTTTCTCAAGCGGTGAGTAACGAGACTCACAGTCGGTGAACTTTTTGCTCAAGTAATAAATAGCGTGCTCTTTTCGGCCAGACTCGTCATGCTGCCCCAGCACACACCCCATTGAATTATCAAGTACTGTTAAGTATAATATTAGAGGTCTTCCTTCCACTGGTGGCATAAGAATGGGTGGCTCTTTGAGATATTCCTTTATCCTTTCAAAGGCAGCCTGGCATTCATCGTTCCAGCGTACTACTTGATCTTTCTTCAGTAATTTGAAGATTGGCTCACAAGTAGCAGTCAGATGTGAGATGAATCGGGCAATGTAATTCAGTCGTCCCAGGAAGCCTCTGACTTCTTTCTCTGTCTTAGGGACTGGCATCTCTTGAATGGCTTTAACCTTGGCAGGGTCCACTTGAATACCCTTATCACTTACAATGAAACCTAACAATTTTCCGGATCTTACCCCAAAGGTGCATTTGTTGGGATTCAATCTCAGCTTGTATAACTTGAGTCGGTCAAACAGCTTCCTCAGATGGCCAAGATGCTCCTCCTCAGTTTGAGACCTTGCTATCATGTCATCGACATATACCTCAATCTCATGATGGATCATATCATGAAATAAAGCAACCATGGCGCGTTGGTAGGTTGCCCCAGCATTTTTCAACCCGAATGGCATGACCTTGTAACAGAAGGTGCCCCACTGAGTCACAAAGGTAGTCTTTTCCATATCTTCCGGAGCCATCTTGATCTGATTATACCCTGAAAAACCATCCATGAAGGAGAAAACCTTGTGTTGAGCGGTATTGTCAACGAGGACGTCAATGTGAGGTAGAGGAAAATCATCCTTGGGGCTGGCCCTGTTCAAATCCCTGTAGTCGACACACATTCTGACTTTACCGTCCTTCTTCGGTACTGGAACCACATTGGCAACCCACTGAGGGTAAGAAGTTACTGCTAGAAACCCGGCGTCGAATTGCTTCATAACCTCAGCCTTGATCTTTTCAGAAATCTCTGGGCGCATACGGCGGACCTTTTGCTTTACCGGAGGGCAGTCTTCCTTGGTCGGCAGGTGATGAACTACAATGTCGGCATCCAAACCAGGCATATCTTCATAGGACCAAGCAAATATCTCCATATAATCCTGTAGCATCTGGATCAATCGTTGCTTCACGCTGAGCTCTAGATTGGCACCAATTTTGACCTCTTTCCTATCTGTCTCAGTGCCCAGGTTAATTGTTTCCACCGGCTCTTCATGTGGTTGAATAGCCCTCTCTTCCTGGAGCAGCAGTCTTGCGAGTTCACCAGGCACTTCGCAATCATCTTCACCTTCGTCTTCGGCCAAGTTGATCGGATTCTCGAAGTCATAACTGGCGGTAGCAGAGCTGTTGCCGGTGAGATCCAGAGTGGATTGAAACCTGTATAAGTGAGTGTGTGTAAATATAGTTGTTTTGCAATATATAACACAGAAAGGAAAAGAGCGCAAGATTTGTAATGCAACAAACGTCCAATGTTTTGATTGATGATATATGGAAATGTCATACAAAAAGCCCTCACAAATGGAGCTACGATGCCCCGGGTAGGACACCGAGCCAATAAAAGTTTCAACACATTGTTTGTTAAAAATTGGAAATCAAAAGAAATTAATTACTGCGTGACAAATGTGATATGCGTAAAATCCTTTGCCGTCCAGTTGCTCGGTCCGTTGTTGGTAGTCGGGTAGATCCAACTGTCAAACTCTGCTTCCTCCACATCCTCCTCAATAGCATTCACCCTTGGGTTGGAGATAAACACCGGAGCCTTTCTGATCTTTTCCTTGCGCACAGCCCTCTGAGCCTCTGCAGTAAAGCCCAGCCCAAACTTGTCATTCTTTTGAGTGAAGTCAGGAAGCTGACCCCAGTTTGCACGATCGCCTTTCTCGATTACAGCCCGGGCATCCTTCAAGGATGCCATCTTCAACGGAAAGTCTTCTTCAACCACTGCTTCAGCTGATGCCAACACTGGAGGTACTTCCTCAAAATGCTGAAAGGGGGTTTCAATAAACTCCCCGTACATCTCGATATATCGGAATGAATTCAAGTGACTCACCATGTATTCCTCCTCACCCTGCACAGTAACAATCTTCCCTTTGACAGGGTATTTGAGCTTTTGGTGTAAAGTGGAAGTTACTGCCCCAGCTTTGTGAATCCAGGGTCGACCCAATAAGCAGGAGTAAGATGGACGAATATCCATTACATAGAACGTTGAGCCGAAAACTTGGGAACCCACACGAATAGGGATGTCTACCTCACCGTGCACCATCCTCTTAGAACCGTCGAAGGCTCTAACAATGATGTTACTAGGTTTCAACTCCAGACCCTCACAATCTAAGCGATCCAATGCCTTCTTGGGTAAAACATTCAGGGAAGAACCGGTATCCACCAATACGTGCACGAGAGTAGTGCCCCTGCACTCTATAGAGACGTGCAGGGCATCATTGTGATTTTTCCCTTTGGCGGTAAGGTCAGCATCTGAGAACCCCAAGCCATTGTCAGCCGTCAAATTAGCCACACAGTCGGTGAATTGATCCACGGAGGTCTCCTGCGGCACATGGGCCGTTTTCAGAAATGAAATCAGGGCTTTTGCATGGGCCTCTGAGCATAGCAGCAATGATAGCATAGAGATTTTGGAGGGAGTATGCCCCAATTGTTCAACAACATTAAAGTCACTCTTTTTGATAATTTTAAGAATTTCCTCCATTTCTTGTTGGGAGGCTTCCACAGCAGTCTTCTTTGGTGCCTCCGTCCTGGCAGGCGAATCGGTAGCAACTTCTTTGCCCCGAGTATCAGAGGACTCGGCGGCAGTAGTAGACACAGGAACTTGAATTGGAACATGCACACTTGCGGGTGTGATGGTGAGAGGTTTTCGGATAACTGGCGGTGCAATGTCAGGCGAGAAGAGTCTGCCACTGCGGGTAATCTTGGCGGGACCAGTGATGTTACTGATACTGGTATTGGTGTTGAACTCCTGCTTCACCCCAAGCACATACACGTCGGCTCCATAATGCCATGGGACCGCTTTATCAGACTCATATGGGAGAGGCCCTGGGACAGTAATAGTGATGGGTGCAACAGACATAATCTGGACTGGTTTCTTCATAGGAGCTTTGGCAGGATTGTAGATTGTGACAACAGATATTTCTTCAATGGAAACATACGGAACAGCAGTTTTCTTGAATAGAATTTCCTTGCTATCCATCAGGCTTTGGATGCCTGACTTCAGCAGTGGACAACCGGTAGGGATTACAGCACACAGGAGGCAACCCTTACTACAACCCGGAAATAAACCGGCTAGTAGTAAGTTCCTCTTAACAGTCAAAAGAGGGGTAACAACTTCATTCACCGAAACAGCATACAACTCTTCCTCAATGGCATTTACCCTATGCTGGGGCATAGGAGCAGTTACAACATTTGGTCTCTCAGGCGCTTCAAACTGAATTTCCTTCGCGTCGATAAGATCTTGCACTTTGTTTCTCAAGGCCCAGCAATCATCAGTAGTGTGCCCGGGACTATCAGAATGATAAGCACACCGGGCATTTGGGTTATACTTAGGAGACGCAGTATTCACGACTTTAGGAGCTTCTTTGGTGGTAACCAAATTGGTTGATAGCAGTTGGGGTAAAATTTGAGATAAGGTCATACTCAGCCGAGTATACTGCCTCTTGGGCCTTTCACTTCTTTGTTGATTGTACTGCCGAGGAGCAGCAACAGGTTTTGAAATGACCAGAGCATTGACGGCTTGATGACTTTCTGGCTTGACTTGTCTTCTAGGACCATAGACGGCACTTGCTTCCTTCTTAAAAGGCCTCTTCTCAGTACTTGTAGAGGCAGCCTTCTGAATCTTTCCTGACTTGATGCCAGCTTCTATTCTCTCGCCCGTTAAGATCAAATCGGTAAACCCCGCGGAAGAGTTACCAATCAGATGATTGAAAAATGGCCTAGATAGGGTCCCTAGAAACATATCAACAAGCTCACGATCGGTTAAAGGAGGCTGCACCCTGCCAGCCAAATCCCTCCATTTTTGTGCGTATTCTTTGAATCCTTCGCCTGTTCCTATTGACATACCCTGAAGTTGGGTACGAGTAGGGGCAAGGTCAGAATTGTATTGGTATTGTTTGTAGAAAGCGGTGGCCAAATCTTCCCAATTCCGGACACTGGTTCCTTCTAGCTGATAAAACCACTCCAACTGAGCTCCAGAAAGGTTGTCTTGAAAGAAATGAATCCAGAGGTTTTTATCTGCCGTATAGGGCTAGATCTTTCTCACGTAGGACCTGAGATGCATTTTGGGGCAGGACAGCCCATCATACCTTACAAACACTGGCACTTTGAATTTTGGGGGAATCACAATCCCGGCAACCAAACCCAAGTCTTCAAAATCCAAACCCGGTACTCTTTGTAATTCCATGGCGGCTAATTTGTCTTCTAAACCCTTGTATTTATCATCAGCTGGAGGGTATTGTTGATCAGTATAATCCTCATCCTCTTCAATCTCTTCTTCTTCCGCATCAGATTCGGAAGGTACCGCAGCTCCACCTCCTTTGTTGGTTCCTTCATCAGAAGTAGGAGGAAATTCAAGCACTCTTCGAGCTTCTCCGTCAAATCTTCTCCCCAAAGTAGCCACTCCGAGTCTCTTTTTCTTCTTCTTCACTGGGTCTCTGTTCCCCAATTGAGTCTTGATATCCTCCTGACCCTTAGCCAAGGTCATCAGGAGTTGCTGGAATTGTGCATTCTGAGCCTGTAGGTCTTTGATTGTTTGCTCGAGATCCATCCTACTGAAATAAACAGCAGACAGATAAGGAAACCTGGAATGAGACTTGCTTATGCACATGATGAATGGTATGCTTATGTATGCAATGCATTCAAGGATTTAGGACATTCAAAATTGTTTTAGACAAAGAAGAACGCACGTCATATTAATAAGAAGAAATTTGTCAGTACATAAATGCCCCATGGGCCAAATATTACAAAATAAACTTCTTAAAGCAAAAAGACATTGCGCATCCTTTTGGGTGCGATGTAGGTATTGAGGGCCTCTTGCTCGTGGAGTCGGCGGGTAAGCTCTAGAACCTTCTTTTCACTGGCGTAGTAGCTAGCTTCAAAAGTGTTTCGTTCCTCCTTGAGCTGAATCCAACTTTTCTGCATTTCCTCCCACGATGTAGGCATGTCTGGATGTAGGATGGTGTAGGGAACCTCTCCTTCATTGACGGGCTCTTTAATCACTGGGAGTACATGGGGATAAGGCATCATTAGACTTTGGGCTCGGGCTCGTACCCACTTGAGATAGGGCTCAAGAGGGATGGAGTTCTTGTGTCCCAGAGTCTTGCTATCAACCTTGTTGAGTTTTCCCCAAGCTCTGATGAATCTTTGGCGAAGTCCTTGCGCATCGTTGTCGAAGTCAAAAACTAGGCTAGGAATCAACATATCATGAGGGCCATCCCTCCGTGCATATCCAAATTGCCTCAAAGCTAGGCAAGGGTTGTAGGTGATACCTCCTCTAATTCCAAGTAAAGGAACATTAGGAAATTCTCCGCAACGATCGACAATGATGACATTTTCTCTGGACCGAGAACACCAATGCACATCAGAATGAGTAAGAGTCATCAATCGTTGGGACCACCTTGTACATTGGTCATTCTTCAAGACAGACTGTGAAAGGTGCGAAATAAACCACCTTGCAAGGATAGGAGTACAACACATGAGAACACCCCTCTTTCTCATTGTTCGTGTGTAAAATGAGTGAAGAATGTCCCCAAGCAATGTTGGTATTGGATTTCTGGACAAGAAGATTTTGACGGCGTTGACATCTACCAATTGGTCAGGATTTGGGAACAAGACCAACCCATAGATAAGGAGTGCCACAATCTCTTCAAAGGCTTGTAGGTCCAATGAGTTCCAACATTCTTGTGCCTTCTCAAGCAAGAATTTTGCTAAGAATCCTTTGACGCCGCTTCTGGTTTCCCAATGCCCCTTGATGTCGGATGGTTGTAGATGTAATGCTCGAGCAACATCTTCCGGCTTTGGTTCCTTTTCCGTACCGTTGAAGGGTAGTTGATTAAGGATAGGAATTCTCAGGAGTTGAGAAAATTCCTCCAAAGTGGGCACCAACTGATAATCAGGGAAAGTGAAACAGTGGTGAAGGGGGTCAAAGAACTGGAATAGCACTTTCATCATGTCTTCTTCAATGTTGGTGTTGACTAGGCTGAGCAGTCTACCATGTCTTTCACTGAAGGATGAATTTTCCGGAATTCTTGAGGTGATCTCCTTGAGTTGAGGAGAGATTCTCACAAGGTTGACTTGAATGGTATTTCTGCGAGGAATTTCCATGTCCTACAAAACAAGAACAAAGATGAAGATCCAAAACCCTTGAAATGGTTAGAGAATGCATATGATGCTTCATGATGTTTATGATGTATGCACAAAACACATGTACAAGCAAATCACACCAAACCCTAGTTTCAGGCTTGTATGGGGTTTCATAGGTAAGTACCCTCTTGAGTGTAGTTGGCTTAAAAACATGTCCTATAAATAGTAACTGGGTTCTAAGGAGCTCAATATCACTGGATTGTTTTCATTGTTCATTGTTTTGGTTTAGCCACTTAACTAGCGACCAAAATATTCCAAGAACACAACCCTCAATGAGTGTAGTATCGAGTATCTACCAACTTCGGACTGCACCAAAGCCGGTCATCTCACTACCCCTAATAAAAAGGCCAAGATGGTCAAGTAAGGTTCTAGGTCATTAGTGCTTAGTGACATCACTCAGCGGCCCCGTACTCTCCTTGATTGAACTCAAGGGTTACCGGTACTCACAAATATGTCGCACTAATATAGCTATTGCTTCGACCGTGTCGGTATACCCTGCACAATTTCCACAACGTATTGCTATCTATGAATGTCTCCCAAAATCCGGGTGTAGGATTGCAAACCCAAACAAATAGAGCCAAAGTATAAAGCAAACAATTCAAACAATTAGTCATGCAAGAGGGTGATCTAAGCCCTAAGGTTACTCCACTTTTAAAATATTCCCCAGCAGAGTCGCCAGTTCTGTGATACGGTGGGAGAACTGACTATGGTTTTGCGTTTGTTTTCGCAAATGTTTCGGTTGAGCAAGATTCGCCACCGACTTTTTATTTTATCCTAAGGAAAGGTTTAAAAAGCACAGCAAAAAAACCTTTGAGATTTTTCTTGGGTTCGGGGAGTAGATTATAGAAAGGGAAGGTATTAGCACCCTTTCTATCCATGGTTATCCATGGGCTCTTAGTTACTTGCTTAGATCACTTGCCTTTTGTTTTCAATTGTTTTAAATGGTGCTTGTGTGTGTGGGTTTGAAAAATGTTTTGAAAAGAGGCCAATGTGGTGGCAAACTTTGTAATGATCCATGTTGGGATGTATACAAAGGTGTATGTCTTTTGAAAAGGTTTTCATTTGTTTTTGAAAGTTGTTTTTGAAAGTGTTGTGAGGTATGTTTTAGAAAATAGGCAAGTGTTTTGTTTTTGCAAGTTTGATTCAAGTAACTAAGAGGCTATCTACTCCTAAATTTCTCAAAGTTTATTGCTATGTTTTAACCCTTTTAATAAGTTTGTTCCACCATTGTATTTGGTGGACAATCTCATGTTAGGATGTGAAAGGGACGGGCGCGGGTCATCGTTTAGACCATAATTGCAACGGTGTCAAGTATCTTTGGGCATTTTCTTTAAGGGACTTGATCATTTGTTTGGCAATATTTTGAAAAATGTTATCGAGGGACTATGATCATTCAATTTGTTTGTTTTGCCCAAAGAGACCTAACATGCAATATGGCCCAATTTTGAAAGGCAACAAGTGGAATACCCTAGGGGGTGCAAGTGTGATTCGTGTGTCCATTTTCATGCTTGTTTGTCTTATATTAGGTCCAACTATTTTGTTCATTTTTTTATTCGCATATAAACCCTAATTCTAGCATTGTATATTTAGAAAGCGATAAAGTGCGAAATTTAAATTCCTACGCTATTACAACACAATAATATAGGGAGGGGGGTACAATGTTTCAAATGGGGATTTTGACAAGGAATTTAAACCTAAAACTATTACATCAATTTTGAATTTATACAATTTAATTAATGTACAATAGTTAAAAAATGGAATAAAATATGCAAGAATGCAAAAAAGAGGTTTTTTATATGTATGAAAAAAAGGATTATTTATGTAAAATAAAAAGATATTATTTTTGGAGTATTTTAAAATTTAGGGCAAAAACCCTAATTCTATTAAATAAAAGGTATTATTTATTAATATATACAATATTTATCATTTATACACAAAAATAAAATAAGAAAAGAAATATATTTGTAAAAAATGATTTTTTTAGTGTTTAATATTAATAAAATAAAATATGTATATTTTTAGTATTTTATTCTAAGTATATTAATAAATATATATATTTATGTATTAAGTTCTAAATATGTATTATATATATAAAAAATAATAATATTTAATATTTAATAAAAAAATAATTTTCCTATAAAATATTTTCAGAAAGTAAAACAATAAAAAAAATGTATAGAAATGCATTTGTACTATTTTTTTAGTATTTTAAACAAAATATATATATATATATATATCTATTTATGTATAAACTAAAAGAAAATTAGATAAATGCCTAACAAAATCAAAAATAGTGAGAAAAAATATTTTTATATTTTTTATGTCATGAGAAAAAATAAACAAAGTCAATCAAAAAAAGAAAAAGTCAAAAAGTCAAAGAAATAAGCAAATGGACCCTGGGGGTGCAAAAGCAATTATGTGGTGCAAAAAGCAGAACCAAAACTGGCCCAGCCCATGAAACACCTTCTTCAACCTCTGAACAAAAATTTGTTCAAAAACGCGCGCAAGAAGCTCCATTTGAATATCCTGATTCTTTGATTTTTTGAACAAACTTCCAACATAAGAAATGTTAATCATGAAACCACGATTCCAAATATATAAAGAACATCTCCTAACTCTCAGAAATGAGAGAGAATTTTAACAATCCCAAATCCTGACCTAAGTTTTCTACCATTTTCAGACCTTAAATTCTCACAGCTCAGGCAAAAGAAATGAAAAGTAAAAGAATGTACATGTTCAGTGGCATGAGTAGAACATTGTTTCTTCACAAACTTAAAGCTAATGATGCCTAATAAGAGAGATACGAATTCAAAAACTTACCTGTTCAGTTGAAGTTCTATCTGGAAATGTAGGAACTTTCAGTGCAAGGTGATGATTGGAAAAGCTTCCTTGAGGTCCAGGGATGCTATTCCAATGTTTACTTTGTCTTGAAAGCTTCTGAATCGAGCTAGAGAACTTCACCTGTAAGTCAGAAATATGAAAATGGTGGAACCAGTTAGAGGGATTACAGGTCGTGTTTTTGCTTTTGGTTAGCTTGCATAGATGTTAGGGGATGTATGTGAACTGGTTTGGGCAAGAATGCTTGAAGGGATTGAGAGATGATACTCAAACTGCAGGCCTTGCCCTGTTTTAGCAGTTTGAGAGTGATTCTGAGATTGAGGGTGTTTTGAAGGCTAAGGGCTCGTGTATTAGCTTGGTTGTGTTGTGTGGAATGTGTTTGATAACTTTGTCTAAGTGTTCTTGAGCTGATATGGTAGTTTGTATTAGTTATGCAATGTTTCTTACTTCTTAAGCAAACAAAGGCAACTTGTGTTTCTAGGTCAGTAGAGGACCCCTAATCCTGCTGCAAAGCTTCTCTTGATCAGAGTGATTTGTTCATAATCTTGTGCTAGTCAGATTTGCAATGTACTTGTTGGATTTTCAATTTGACATAAAGTGCCACTTTTCAAGAATGGATATTATGCTTTTTCCAATTTGGGATTAATCCTTTAGACAATGCTTGAACTCAAAGAACATGGTCTTGGCACAAAGAATATGCATTAAATTTATGAGTGTAACTTGGTTTAAGGACCTGTAATCTAGCTTAAAGCATGCTGAGTTCAAATTGCAAGGTTATGGACATGTAACTTGGTCATGAACAAAGTGAGTTTTTGCCATATTGAGAAATTCGATTCTCCCTAACCATGAGGTTGTTTGAGAAGTTCTTGGACATTTTGGAAAGCTTGGAATGTGTACTACAATCCATCTTTGAAATTCAAATTGAAATTCCAAGTGGAAGTGTATGGAAAATGGCCTTGAAGTGGGGTAGAAAAACTTGTCAAAATAGGTCAAAAATTCACTAAGTTAAGAATGGTTTAGTGCCCTTATTCAAAAATTTGTAACTTGAGATACAAGCTTCAAATGAGAAAACTTTGTGAATCAAAGTTGTAGATTATGCAACAAGCTACAACTTTCATGTTTTGACTTTTGTTTGAATCCAAATGAATCATGGTGAAAAAGTGGGGCAAAGTTAGGAAAAAATTAGGGTTTTCCATAACTTAGAAAAATTCTAAGTTATGAAAAATTCCATTTCAAACCCTAATTTGCATTTCTTGGTTTCTTGGTGAACAAGTTTCATGATTTGGCATGTTTTGATGAAAAATGAATCTTGACTCTTGATTTTGACCAAAAAGTCAAAGTTTGACTTTTCAGTATACAGTCAAAATTGATCAATTGACTGGGAAATTCAACTGTCAATCTTGTGTACTTGGGATCTTTTGAGTTTGTTGAGCATGTAAAGATAATTCCATGGGGTCCTTGAGTCCATATGTGATCTTGGTTTGCCATTGGCTAGGTCAAACAGTCAAAAATTGCCTTTGTGCAGTCAAAACCCTAAAAATGACCATTTTGCCCTTTTGATGATCTGATCAAATTTCTTGTGGAATTGTGATCCAAACTTGATCAAATGGTCCATATGAGTTCATAATATTGATGTGGGTAAATTTCCATGAGATTTGACTGTCAATTGGCCACAGTTGACTTTTTCCCCAATACAGCTGATTTCTAGGTCATCTGTCCAATTGACTGGGCAAAACTTGGAATCAAGACTTGAAACTTGGTATGGATAAACTTGGGAGTCCAACATGAAGCATGAAAGTCATCTTAGGCATTTTAGGTCAAAACATCTTTGTTCAAACACAAACCCTAATTTGGGTCCATAGTGCAAGGAGAAGTCCTGAGCAGAGGAAACCCTAATTGAATCTTGATCTTCAAAGGTCTGGTGGTGAGAAAATGTTGAGGAAATGGGAGGGCAAATTTTGGGGTACAACAGTATGCAATGTCATGATGCATGATGCAATGTATGTTATATCAATGTTTATGATATGAATGGATGCGCATGTAAGCTGAGTAGTTGTCTTGTTGAGGATAGAGGAATCCTGGATGGCTGGAGATAAAAGAATCTTGACTGCTGTCGGGGAAAGTAATTCCTTGAATGTTGCAGGGGATTGAAAATTCTTTGATCGTTGAAAATGAGAAGTCTTGGGACCGCTGTTGGGGAATCAGGAGCTTGGGTTGTATGCCAATCTACTGGGGATTCCTGCCTTGAGGAGATCTTCACTGGAGAATATCTGAATATCCTGTGAGGAACTGAGAATGAGAGTCTTCATTCTGCTTGGGGATTGATAGTTGGAAGTTTTAGCTCCGCTGGGGATTGACAGTTTTGGCTCCACTAGGGATTTTGAAACTTAACTCTGAGGGGAATTAGGTTCTGGAAGGCTCTCTGGCTGGGGAAATCAGCTTTGAGAAAGCTCTTGTTCTGCTGAGGATCCTGAAGTTAAACTCTGTTTGGGGAATTGAGAACTCGGGTTATATGCCACTTTGAGAATGAGAATCTTCATTCTGTTGGGGGTCAGCAATTCGGAGTGTACCAATCTTCTGAGGTGATGAGAATATTCATGCTGTTAATGGTCAGAAACTGGGAGTATACCAATCTTCTGAGGTTTTAAGGATGAGAGTCTTCATTCTTGAGAGAAACAGATTTTCAGTTTGTCTGTTATCTTGTTGGTGGTTGTAATTTCCAGCAGGTGATGAAGGAAATTTTGACGATTACTACTCCAAAAGATGAAGGAATCTTTGATTACTACTTCAAAAGATGAAGGAACCTTGACGATTACTACTTCAAAAGATGAAGGAACCTTGACGATTACTTCTTCAAAAGATGAAGGAACCTTGACGATTACTACTTCAAAAGATGAAGGAACCTTGATGATTACTACTTCAAAAGATGAAGGAACCTTGATGATTACTACTTTAAATGATGAAGGAACCTTGATGATTACTACTTCAAAAGATGAAGGAACCTTGATGATTACTACTTCAAATGATGAAGGAACCTTGATGATTACTACTTCAAAAGATGAAGGAACCTTGATGATTACTACTTCAAAAGATGAAGGAACCTTGATGATTACTACTTCAAATGATGAAGGAACCTTGATGATTACCACTTCAAATGATGAAGGAACCTTGATGATTACTACTTCAAAAGATGAAGGAACCTTGATGATTACTACTTCAAAAGATGAAGGAACCTTGATGATTACTACTTCAAATGATGAAGGAACCTTGATGATTACTACTTCAAAAGATGAAGGAACCTTGATGATTACTACTTCAAAATATGAAGGAACCTTGATGATTACTACTTCAAAAGATGAAGGAACCTTGATGATTACTACTTCAAAAGATGAAGGAACCTTGATGATTACTACTTCAAAAGATGAAGGAACCTTGATGATTACTACTTCAAAAGATGAAGGAACCTTTTTTGTCGATCAATCTGCATATGTTAAGAATGCTGTTGAAATGTAATTTGTTTTGGAGAATAAATCCTTGACAAATGTTGGGGAAATAAACCCATGACTGCAGGTCTGCTAGAGAGGTTTCATCACTGCCCCCGGTATCAGATGCATGTGATATTGCCAGGAAACTTGGACTGTTCGTAACCCTTGAGATTGACATTCGAATGCCCCAAGTGATGGTGACGGAGACTTTCCCCAGGTTAATCTGCAATTGAGAGATTTTGTTGAAATCTTGACTGGACTGCCCCAAGTTAATTGAACTTTGAAAGATCTGTTGAAACCTTGATTGGACTTCCCCAGGTTAACTGAACTTTGAAAGATCTGTTGAAACCTTGACTGGACTGCCCCAGGTTAACTGAACTTTGAAAGATCTGTTGAAACCTTGATTGGACTGCCCCAGGCGTGCTGGATGGTGACCTGTCAAGCCCCCTTGTTGATAGGAGATTTGTCAATGGAAGTGTCATCCTTCTTGAAGTGATTTTGCTCACGGAGAGGGCTTTCGTTCCTCCGAACATTCGCTGCATGAATTTCTTCGCTGTCAAACAAATAACCATGTGCAAACAATGATATTCAAATAATGCAAAGTTTATGCTTGTCTCGAAGTTTTGAAAAATGCGTTTTTAGCAAAAACCTTTTTATAAGACAAATTCAACACAAGATTTAGGGCAAAGCCTTACAGGAGTCAGGATACCTTTTGTAACAGTATGCTTTCAAACTAACACGTGCTTCAATTAGGACTTTTGAAGGGTTGTAATGCGGCTTGGTTCACGGTTTAAGAAACAAAGGATAAAGGCTCAAAGTATATTTGTACCCACCCGCTCTTCATGATGTTCTTCAATCCTAAACTCAGTCAACTGCGCGTCGCACTCTTTTCGAGTTTGGAACGACTTTTGGGTGATGGTTCACCAATTGAATTTATTGGGAAGGCAGTCATTATCTCCTTTTTCTTTTGCAAAATTTTTTCATGTTGTTGAGGATTTGTAATGACCTCTTTCTTTTGATTTGTTATCCCCAACTTTTGCCTAACTGTTCCTGTTTTCGGGATTACAGTCAGCGGGATGCCCCAGCTTCTTTAAGCTTCCTTTGTAGGTTTTGGCTTAGTGGGCTTTTCTCTTTTGAGAGATAGCGACTGCCTATGAGATAGGGAACCATCACTGTCTTTTAATTCCAAAGGAATGCTTTTCTTTCTTTTGATGTTGTTCGTTGTATTACGAACTGAGAGTTTGCGACTTCAATGCGCACCTCTTTTTTTGAATTAACTGAGATACTACCCTGCCCCAGGTTTATATCAAAGGTTTTGATTGTTTAGGACATAAAACTCCTACTTCTTTGGCTCGAAGGGGTTGACTAGGGATTATCTTCCTTATAACTCCAGTGTTTGGGAATTGAAAGAAATTCCTGTACATCATTAGCAAGGTTTGTTCAAAAGCATACTGTATGAGATTATGGTATTGTTTCGTCATCCTCCCTCTAAAGGCTTGCAGCTTTTTATCAAGAGTTTAAATATCATAAAGAAAGTAGAAATCATAGTTCAAGTGTAATGAAAATGAGTGGATCAAATCAAGACAAACATATGCAATGCATTAATGAAACAAAGTTTGTCATTAATAGATAATTGTTTGAATGACAAAGAGATTACAACTTGAAAAATCAAAGAAACAAAGACGCTCTCAATGATTTGGCATAAGAGTAGTGATCACATTTGGAGTCTCCGGAGGGTCAAAACTTGATCTCCTCGGCATCAATCAAGTCTTGAATCTGGTTCTTCAAAGTCCAACAGCTATCGGTGTCATGCCCAGGACTGCCAGAATGGTAGGCACATCTCACACTCGGGTTATACTTGGAAGAGGAAGTATCAGGATTTTGAGGAGGATCCTTTAGCGTGATTAACTTCAACTTCAACAAATGTTGTAATGCTTGAGACAAAGGCATGTTGATGTCAGTATACTGCCTTTCTTGATATCTTACCCTACGCCTCTTGCCCCGTTTTTGTTGAACAGTCGTGGGATCAGAGATCAGGATTGCCCCTACATGTTGATCATGACGACTCTTTTAACCAGTCACTGCATTGGACTCTTTCTTTCCATTATAGTGAATTATCTGAGTATCCGAGGGTGTAGTTCCTTGGATCTTCCCACTTTTGATGCCAGCTTCGACTCTTTCACCGGTTAGTATTAGCTCGGTGAACCCAGCTGATGAGCTTCTGATTAAGTGATTGAAGAAAGGCCCTGTCAAAGTTCCCATGAAGATGTCAATCAGCTCTCTGTCAGTTAAAGGGGGTTGCACCCTACCATCCAGATCTCTCCACTTTTGGGCATATCCCTTGAAGCTCTCGTCAGAACCCATGGTCATGCTCTGCAATTGCACACGAGTTGGTGCAAGATCAGCATTGTACTGATACTGCTCATAGAAATCAACAGCTAAGTCCTTCCAGGTGTGGATGCAAGAACTCTCCAATTGATAGAACCACTCGAGTTGAGTCCCTTCCAGGGAAAACCCGAAGCTGTGATTTCTTGTGGAAAAATAGGAGGGAAAATTTTGGGGTACAACAGAAGGTATTTAGCGCCTAATGGATAACCACATGATTCTAGTTGAGAAAACTCCCTCTGTGGAGAATTTGTTTCAAGACTTGGAGCTGGAAGAAGCATCTGTAATTTACGACACTCCTATCAGGATCACTTCCAAGGGTCATGTAAAGATTACTGCTAAACCCAAAGTTATTCCTCTAATAATCACTGCACCCGGACCTATTCTGTATTCCTTGGACAAAGTTATCCCTTAGACCTATGGAGCTGACGTCTACTACCATGGCGTCAAGCAAGAGCCATTGACTGTTGAGAATGAAGGTACAGAAGTTGTTGATCCCAACATTGACAATATTGCTGGGACCAGTAAGGTTACTAGAAGTGGAAGGGTTTCTCTCCAGAAATCTCTCTGAAGACTGTCGCTACACCAGTTCGTGTTACTGCTACCGAATCAATTACTGAGACTCGGGCCAAAAACAAAATGATAGAGCCTGCCCAGATGGAGGCACCTAAAGAAGTTACCATTGAAGATACCTCCAGGCAGGAATTGGAGGAGGTATTAAAAATTATCTGAAAAAGTGATTACAAGATTGTTGAACAGCTGAGGCAGACTCGCTCAAAGATCTCCATGTTATCCCTCTTATTGTGTTCTGAAGCCCATTCCCAAGCTTTGGTAAAGTTCTTGAAATCTGCGCATGTGCCACAAGAAATCTCTGCTGATTAATTTGAAAGTTATTTTACTATCCTGACGACTGATAATGGGCTAGGCTTTTCTGGTGCCGACCTAACTCCTGAAGAAAGAAACCATAACAAGGACCTTTATGTCTCTATTGAATGTAGGGGAACTACTTTAGCTCATGTGTTGGTTGATACGGGTTCCTCGTTGAATGTTCTACTGAAGGGCGCTCTAGGAAGGCTGGACTGTGAAGGGGTTGTGCTAAAACCCAATGATATTTTGGTTAGAGCCTTTGATGAATGAAACAGGATAGTGCACAGAGAGGTGGATCTTCCGACCAAAGTAGGTACTTAGGTCTTTGACTCCACCTTTTATGTGATGGAAATTATTCTGGCCTATTCTTGTTTACTTGGACGCCCCTGGATTGATGGGGCAAATGCTATTACCTCTACGTTATACCAAAAGCTAAAATATCCCGTGAAAATAATGATTGTTACGTTTTGTGGTGAAGAAGAGTATATGGTGAGTCACTTGAACTCTTTCAAGTATGTAGAGATGGATGGAGAATTCATCAAAACCCACTGCCAGACTTTTGAAGTTATTCCTCGGACGACTACCGTTACTGAAGACATTTCTTCTATTCCCAAGGTTACCAAGGTCTTTCCAATAATGGATTCTTTGAAGGATGCTAGAGCTATAATAGAAGAAGGTGGATGCACTACTTGGGGTCAGCTTCCTGACATTCCATACAAATCTGACAAATTTGGATTGGGTGTCACTTCATGGCCTCAGAGGGTTATTCGTCGTGCTCGGGCTGGAAGAACACCATTTTACGTCAGTGACAATGTAGTTAACGCTATAGAAGATGCTGATAATGACTACGACCTAAATAGCTGGATTTTTCCCATCATCGGCAACAGGCTCAACAACTGGAAGACTGAAGACATTATCTCAATCTTCTTTAGTCAGGAGTAAATTCTACATTCAATTTTATTTCTTTCAAGTTTTGGTTATGTAATTTTAAAACAATAACTTTAAGCCTTGTGTCTTACCCGGGGCACAACGGTTCATTTGTTATGGTTATCATTTCATTCGCATATTCTCATTCAATAAAACATTGGACGTTCGCATTCCAATTTTGCGCTATTTTCTCTTTCTTTTATTTTATCACTATCAGAATATCTATGTGTTCTTACACACACCCACACGACAAATTGTAGATCCACGTCCACTTTGGATCTCATTGATAACAATTATGTTATTGCCTCTTATGACTTTGAAAGTCCGATCTACCAAGCTGGGGACGAAGGTTAGGAAGATTGTGAAGTACCTGGAGAACTTTCCTGACTACTAATGCAAGAGGAAAAGGCTATACAACCGCATGAAGTTCCAGTCGAGGTTGTAAACTTGGGTACTGAAGCAGACAGGAAAGAAGTCAAGATAGGTTCCAACCAAGAGGAAAATGTCAAAAACAGATAAATCCATGTGTTACGCGACTATGTCAAGATCTTTTCTTGGTCATACGAAGACATGCCAGGGCTCGATACTGATATTGTGTTCACCGTCTGCCAATGAAAGAGGGTTGTTCTCCAATAAAGCAGAAGGTTCGTCGTATGCGTCATGAGATGTCCGAGAAGATCAAGCCTGAAGTTATGAAACAATTCCATGCAGGTTTCTTAGATGTTACATCCTATCCTCAATGGGTTGCAAATGTGGTTCTGGTACCAAAGAAGGATGGTAAGGTGCATATATGTGTAGACTATAGGGATTTGAATAGGGCAAGCCCCAAAGATGATTTTCCGCTTCCACATATTGATGTTCAGGTTAACAACACCGCTCATCACAAGGTGTTTCTGCTTCATGGATTGTTTCTCAGGTTATAATCAGATCAAGATGGTGCTCGAAGACATGGAGAAAACTACCTTCGTCATACAGTGGGGTACTTTCTATTAAAAGGTTATGCCTTTCGGTTTGAAATACGTCGGTGCAACATATCAGCATGCTATGGTAGCTTTGTTGCATGACGTGATCCATAACGAGATAGAGGTTTATGTTGATGACATGATATCTAGACCTCATACTGAAGAAGAAGATCATAACCACCCGCACAGTTGTTTAAGAGGCTGAAGAAGTACAAGTTGAGGTTGAATCCGAATAAGTTCACTTTCAGGGTAAGATCTGGTAAACTTCTAGGTTTTGTTGTCAGTGGTAAAGGTATTGAAGTTGATCCTACTAAGGTTAAATCAATTCAAGAAATGCCATCTCCATGTACGGAGAAGGAAGCCATGGGTTCCTTAGGACGAATGAATTACATTTCCATATTTATTTCTCATTTGACCGCTACTTATGAGCCGATCTTCAAGTTGCTGAAGAAAGATCAAGTAGTGAGGTGGAACAATGATTGCAAGGTAGCCTTTGACAAAATTAAGGAGTACCTCCAAGAACCTCCAATTCTGATGCCACCAGTTGAAGGGAGACCTCTTATCATGTGCCTAACAGTGTTAGAGAACTCAATGGGGTGTGTAATGGGGCAACATTACGATTTTGGTCGAAAAGAGCGTGCAATATACTACCTTAGCAAAAATTTTACCGATTGTGAAACAAGATACTCACTGCTCAAGAAAACTTGATGTGTTTTAGCATGGGCTGCTCACCGACTAGGACAGTATATGTTGACTCATACCACTTTGTTGATCTCTAAAACGGATCCCATAAAATACATATTCGAGAAACCCACTCTCTCTGGAAGAATAGAAAGATGGAAAATGGTCTTGACAGAATATGAAATTCGTTACACCACTCAGAAAGCAATCAAAGGGAGTGTACTGGCAGATCATTTAGCCCATCAAGTTATAGATTATTATCAATCTATGAATTCCGAGTTCCCAGACGAGAACATTATGCTAGTTATAGACTGTGAAGAACCTGGACCGTGTGAAGGACCTTAGCTAGGATCCCGATGGAATTTGGTTTTCGATGGAGCTTCTAACGCACTTGGAAACAAAATTGGTGTTGTGATTATCCCTCCCAAAGGTTTCCATACACCATTTACCGTTAGACTGTGCTTTGACTATACCAACAACATGGCCGAATACGAAGTGTGCATCATAGGTATCAAGGCTGCTATTGATATGAAAATTAAGTTCTTGGATGTGTATGGGCACTCAGCCCTAGTAATCAGTCAAATCAAGGGAGAATGTGATATGAAGCATCTAAATCTCATTCCTTATCGGGATCATGTATTGGCATTAATTTCGTACTTCGAGGAAATCACTTTTGAACATATCCTACAAGAAGAGAATCAGTTGGAAGACGCATTGTCAACCATGTCATCTAAGTTCAAAGTCAGATGGGACAACGAGGCTACTCGAATTACTATTGAGAGATTGGATGAACCGGAAAATTGCTACGAGGTTCATGCTGATGGAGTAGAGGAAAAGCTTTGGTTTCATGAAGTAAAGATATACCTCGAGGCTCAAGAGTACCCAGGGGGCGTCTATTAATGATAAGAAATTTCTATGAAGGTTCTCTACTAAGTTCTTCCTAAGAAACGGAATTTTATACAAGCGCAATCATGATTTGACTCTGTTTCGTTGTTTAGACAAGAAGGAAGCCAAGAAAATTATGGAAGATATGCACGAAGGTATCTTTTGTACTCACTCTAGTGGGCACACAATGGCTAAAAAGATTCTGAGAGCGGGATATTATTGGTCAACCATGGAAACTGATTTCCATCACCATTCAAGAACTTGTCACAAATTCCATATTTATGCTGACAAAGTACACGTGCCTCCGGTTCCTCTGAATGTTTTTGACTGCTCCTTGGCCGTTTGCAATGTGGGGAATTGATATGATTGGAGAGATCAAGCTAACCGCTTCTAATGGACATCACTTTATCCTCGTCGCTATTGAGTACTTCACAAAGCGGGTTGAAGCATCCTCATTTGCCTCCGTCACCAAGAATGTTGTGGCTCGATTCATTAAGCATAACCTTATATATCGGTACGGCATCCTCGAAAGGATTGTCACGGACAATGGTACTAATCTTAACAATATCATGATCATGGAACTATGCATGCAGTTCAAGATTAAGCATCATAATTCCTCTCTGTATCGACCAAAGATGAATGGCACAGTGGAAGCCACCAACAAGAACATCAATAAGATCTTGTAGAAGATGGCGATAACATATAAATATTGGCATGAGATGTTACATTTTATCTTCATGGCTATCGCACTTCAGTACGGATATCAACTGGGGAAACCCTATTCTCCCTAGTCTATGGTATGGAAGTTATCCTACCCGTCGAAGTCCAGATTCCTTCTCTAAGGATTATGAAAGACGCGGGTTTAGAAGAAGATGAGTGGATTCAGACTAGGATAGACCAGATAAAATTTTGATCGACGAGAAAAGGCTTGCAGCTGTTTGTCATGGTCAGATGTATCAGAAGCGTATGATCAAAGCCTTCAACAAGAAAGTCAAGCATTGGGTATACTAGGTTGGTGACTTGGTAATAAAACGCATCATCTTACCATAAGGTGATCCCAGGGGAAAATGGACTCCCACCTATGAAGGGCCATTTGTAATCAAGAAGATATTTTCTAGTGGCACTATGATACTGACCACCATGGAGGGTAAAGATTTCCCGCACCCTATGAACGCGGACATAGTCAAAAAATACTACGCATGAAGGAGTGATCTGCTAGGTTGATTGGCCTAGGAAAAAATAAGGGCATCCTGGCGAACCAAAAGAGTTCAGGCAAAAACTAGGGATATATATATATATATATATATATATATATATATATATATATATATATATATATATATATATATATATATATATATATATATATATATATATATATATATATATATATATATATATATATATATATATATATATATATATATATATATATATATATATATATATGAACATTTGTACACCCGGCAAGTCGAAAACTTGAAAAGGCGACTTGGGTAAAAAAGGGTATCCTGGTGGACTGGAAACCAGAAAGGGCGGTCCAGGAAAAAGTTAGAGATTAAAGCATACGACTATGTCCCATTGGATCATCTACTCGCGGAAAGCTTCATTACAAACATCAAGTTCGAATGGTACAGATCAATTCAGCCAACTTCTTCCGACAACAAAGGATGAGATGCTTGAAGATATAAGGGCAATAGCAGAGTTGAAATTCGATGAGATCACTTCCACATAGTTTTTTTTCTCTATTTTACGTTGTACTCTTTTCATTTTACGGCAATTTCCTCTTACTAGGATCTTTGTCTATTTGTACAAAACCACCTGTTTATAGGCAAATTATCAATACAAGTCAATTTCAAAATTCAAAATTGATTTACTTTCTCCGTTTTGTTTGTAAAAACGTCCAATGACTAGTTTGAATGAACATGTGCATATGAATATGATTACTGTTAACAAATATGTGCATAAAAACATGAATAAGAATTTACTAAAGACTCTAGGAGTTGGGATAGCATTTAAGTCATCCATAAATCCCCACAGAAAAATCCCGCAAAGCTATCTTCACCAGCTCATCCTTGACTGAGATACATTCCCCAGAAATTCAAATATTCCTTCATACGGGAATTGGGGAATCTTCCAGAAGTTCACATAATCATCTCCCTTAGTAGGTCCTCTAGCGTACAAGGAAGTTTTACCATTTCCCCAACATATAGTGGAAACTTCCTTCGCACATCCTATTAAATCAGAAATGATTCCCTCAGCACAGTTTACGGGAATCTAATTCTCCAGCGGAGTCTATTTCTCTAACACTGTAAAAATCCCCTGTAGAGTTTATTTCCCCAATAGGTTTTATTTCCCCAGTAGGGTTTATTTCCCCAACAAAGTTCATTTCTATGATTATTGTAAGTCCTCGGCAAAATTCCCTTCTCTAGCAAAGTGTAGTCAAGGTGAATGTCCCAAGAGAGTTTCTACGGAATCTGAAATTGGGCCAAATATCATTTAACTTTGTCCTTCCCAAAAGAGTTGATACGGTATCAGAAACATGGTCAGATAGCGCCTCAGAAAGTTATCCATCTCTTTTATCCCCAGTCAGGGTATATAAGAACTAAATTACCCAGTAGAGCGATGAACGACCAATTTTCTTGGAATTCCTATATTCCCCAAGCAGAAGTCAAACATTCTCAGCGGAGTATCCTAAAATAGAAAGCAGGAATCCCCAACATGGACATTCCAAACAAGATTGAAGATTCATATTCTTCATCCCCAGCAACATTCAGGAATTTATTTTCCCCAGCCAAAGATGCTACGCGAAGCTACCAATACACTTCAACGACATCTTACATACATACATCATTTACAAAATATCATAGCATATGTATACGAAACACATTCTCATTTCATTTGAGAACATCATTACACAATGAATTACATACATCATGAAATTTCATAGAGACTAACTTTGTCTTTTCAGGTATAGTCTACCAACAGACGAATGTCATCAACAATTTTCAAATAGGTCAAAGATTAATTCCTGAAACAGGACGGGAAATTATCTATATGACCAGGTCAGAGATTAATTCTAGAAACAGGACAGGGAAACTATCTATATGACCAGGTCAAATATTAATTCCTAAAACAGGACGACACAACTATCTATACGACTAGGCGGTATGAATTCCCGAAACAGGATGGGTTTTACCGATAAAAAGCATGTCCTAAATTAATTCCCGAAACAAGACGGGGCAACTATCTGTATGACCAAGCCCAGATTAATTCCAGAAACAGGACAGGGAAACTATCTGTATAACCAGGCAAAGATTAATTCCTGAAACAGGATGGGGAAACTATCGACATGGCCAGGTGTTGTACCCCAAAATTTGCCCTCCCATTTCTCATCGATTTCTCATCACAAAGCCCTTGGAGATCAAGATCCAGTTAGGGTTTCATCTGCTCAAGACTTCTCCTTGCACTGTTGACCCAAATTAGGGTTTGTGTTTGCACAAAGATGTTTTGACCTAAATTGCCTAAGATGACTTTCATGCTTCATATTGGACTCCCAAGTTTATCCACATCAAGTTTCAAGCCTTGATTCCAAATTTTGCCCGGTCAATTGGACAGTTGACCTAGAAATCAACTGTATTGGGGAAAAAGTCAACTGTGGCCAATTGACAATCAAATCTAATGAAAATTGACCCACATCAACATTACAAACTCAAGTGGACATTTGCTTGCTTAAGTGTGAAGAAATGTGGCATAACTAAACACAACTTTCATCTCAACACAAGCAAGCTTAAGAAAATACTTTGTGCACTTTCTAAACATCCATCCTAAGCTAGAACACGAGTTAACCAAGTCCCAAACACTCTCACTCAAAAAATCACCATTGAACTGCACAAAAATAGGGCCTGCTGCAGTTTGAGTTCCAACTCTCTTCCCTTTCATGCATTCTTGCTAAAACCACATCAAACACACTCCACAACATCCCTTGAAGCTAATCCAAACCTCAAGCACGACCTGTAACACTCCCAAGCATCACCACCATTTTCATTTTCTTGTTTTGCAGCTGAAGTTCCATAGCTTGATTCAAAAGGTTTCAAGACAAAGTAAAGCTTGGAATAGCATCCCTGGACATCAAGGAAGTTGTACCAATCATCACCTTGCCCTGAAAACTCCTCCATTGCCAGACACGATTCCAACTGAGAAGGTATATTCATGAACTTCTAACTCTTAATGTAGACATTGTTAGCTCTAGGTTTGTGAATAAAAAGTGTTCTACTCATGCCCCTGAATCTGTACATACTTTTACTTTCCATTTATTTTGCCTGAGCTATGAGAATTTAAGGTCTGAATGTTGATAAAAAGTTAGGTTAAGATTTGGGAATGATAAAATTCTCTCTCATTTCTGAGAGTTAGGATGAGTTCTTTACATATTTAGAATCGTGGTTTGATGATTAACATTTCTTATGTTGTAAGTTTGTGCTAAAACTCAAGGAATCAGGATGTTTGAATTCATGAACAAGGCGCGCATTTTTGTCACAGTTCTGGCCAAAGGTTGAAGACAAAGTCTTCTTGGGCTGGGCCTGAATTGATTTCTTATTTGCACCCTATTTCTGCTTTGGAACCCCCTTGGCCCATTGTGTTTATTTGAAGGATTTTTTGACTTTTTCTTGTTATGTTTGACTTATTTATTTTTCCTAATAATATTAAAAACATAAAAAATATTTTTTACACTATTTTTATATTTTTTAGGTATTTATTTGTTTATATGGACATTTGTACATAAATAATATAAATACTATTATTTAGAATAACTAGGAAAAAATAATGCAAATATATTTTATTTCTGATTTTTATTTCATTTTCTCTTTTGAAAATATTTTATATCAAAAATACTTTTTTTATAAATATTAAATATTATTATTTTGTATATATAATACACATTTAGAAAATAATACAAATATATATATATATATATATATATATATATATATATATATATATATATATATATATATATATATATATATATATATATATATATATATATATATATATATATATATATATATATATATATATATATATATATATATATATATATATATATATATATATATATATATATATATATAATATATATATATATATATATATATATATATATATATATATATATATATATATATATATATATATATATATATATATATATATATATATATATATATATATATATATATATATATATATATATATATATATATATATATATATATATATATATATATATATATATATATATATATATATATATATATATATATATATATATATATATATATATATATATATATATATATATATATATATATATATATATATATATATATATATATTAGAATATTTAGGACAAAATACAAAAATACATACATTTTTTATTTTATTAATATTTGACATAAAAAAATACTTTTTATAAATATACTTCATTTTTATTTTGTTTTTGTATATAATTATTAATTATTGTACATATTAAATAAATAATATCTTTTGCCTAATAAATTAGGGTTTTACCCTTAAAACACAAAAACTCCAAAAAATAATACTTTTTATTTTTGTTTATTTGACATAAAAAAATACTTTTTTTCATACATATAAAAAACCCTTTTTGCATCTTGCATATTTATTTTATTTCTATTTAATTTGTGCAAATTAATTATCTTGTAAATAAATTCCAAATTGATGTAATAGCTAGGTTTAAATTCCTTGTCAAAACCCCCATTTGAACATTTGTACCCCCCTTCCCATATTGTGTTGTAATAGCTTAGAAAATTTAAATTTCGCACTTTATTGCTTTCTAAATATACCATGCTAGAATTAGGGTTTGTATGCAAATAAAAACAACAAAATAGTTTGACCTAATTTCAAGATAATCAAGCATGAAAATGGACAACACATATCACACTTGCACCCTCTAGGGTACTCCACTTGTTGCCTTCAATAAATGGGCCATATTGCATGTTAGGTATCTTTGGGCAAAAACAAAACAAACAATCAAATGATCATAGTCTCTCGATGACGCTTTCGAAAAGTTGCCTAAAATGATCAAGTCCCTCTCAAGGAAAAACTGCCCAAAGATACTTGGCACCATTGCAACTATGGTCTAAACGATGACCCGCGCCCGTCCCTTTCACATCCTAACACAAGATTGTCCACCAAATGCAATGGTGGAACAAAATTGTTAAAAGGGTTAAAACATAACAAAAAATCTTTGAGAACTTTAGGGTAGATAGCTCTTAAGTACTTGTCAACTTGCAAAACAAAAACACTTGCCTATTTTTCAAATCACACTTTCAAAACAAACTTTCAAAAACCTTGAAACATCTTTTCAAAAAGATAAACACCTTTTGTAAAACATTCGAGTAAAGAATTGTTACAAGGGTAGCCTAGACAAGGCATCTTTTTCAAAACCTTTTCAAAGCCACACACAAAGCACCATTTCAAACAATTGAAAACCAAGGCAAGTTGATCTAAGCAAGTACCTAAGAGCCCATGGATAACCATGGATAGAAAGGGTGCTAATACATTCCCTTTCTATAATCTACTCCCCGAACCCAAGAAAATATCTCAAAGGTTTTTGCTGTGCTTTTTAAACCTTTCCTTAGGATAAAATAAAAAGTCGGTGGCGAATCTTGCTCAACCGAAACATTTGCGAAAACAAACGCAAAACCATAGTCAGTTCTCCCACCGTATCACACCAGGTGGTATGAATTCCTGAAATAGGACGGGTTTACCAACAAAAACAGATTGTGGATCAATTCCCGAAGCAGGACGGGGAGATTATCTACATGATAAAAATTTCCCTCAAAGACAAAATCTAAGAAGCATTTCCTTGGAGACTAAATTTGACAAGCAGGTGCTTAAGCACCTTCACCGGAGAGTCGTCTTGAAAAGCATTCTTCAGATATAGTCAGGCATGGACTCATTCTAATACTCCTATCAACAATCACTTTGATAACATCTATAAGCCCATCTCTGGCGACACTCCGTATTCTCTCCTAATGGTATCTTTAAACTCATTCAAGCAATATTATCAACCAACAATGTTACCTCCTACACATGCGAGTGAAAATTTTTGGGCACTTAAGTGTTCAATCCTCTTCTACCTTCAGATCACGAATGGAGGACATGTCAATCTAACTCTTCGGTTTTAAGAAGATTAAATAGGGCCAGCTGATGTACCCCAAAATTTTCCCTCCCATGTTTCTTCAAGACACCTCCTCATGCTCCTAGGGTTTTCAATTGCTCAAGTCTACTCAATGTTTGATCAGACAAATTCTCCTCCTAAGCAGTTGACGTACAACTAGGGTTTCCATTTTCTCAAGGAAGATTTGGTTTCTAATGCCTCAAGTGGTTTTCATGGTTCCTCATATGTCTCAAATAATGCTCATGTCAAGTTTCAATCCTTGCATCACAAGTTTGCTCAGTCAATGGCTCAGATGATTGAAAACCAACTATATTATACAAAAAGTCAATTATGGTCAACATAGAGTCAAACCTAAAGATTTTTGGTCAAAATAAAGTTTTTGAAGTCATATTCATCATATGATTAAGGTTTGATCATGACTCATCAAGAAAAACTCTCAAATCATCAAAAGTCAAAAGTTGCCAAATTAGGGTTTTCTTAAGGAAAAGTCAACTGAACTTTGACCAAGCACAACTTTCACATACTTCATCATATTTTTCTCAACCAAAGCTCACTGTGAAGGAAATTTAATTCTCTACAATTTTGTCTCTCTAAGCTCAAGTCCAAAAAATACTTCATTTGAGAGATATGGGCCAAAAGATTACAGGTCATTTCAAAAGTCAACAAAAAGACACTTTTTGTCAAGGCAACT
Source organism: Vicia faba (assembly GCA_948472305.1). Classification (NCBI taxonomy): domain Eukaryota; kingdom Viridiplantae; phylum Streptophyta; class Magnoliopsida; order Fabales; family Fabaceae; genus Vicia; species Vicia faba. The sequence continues at coordinate 1,355,931,405 of OX451735.1, forward strand.
TACATCAAGATAAATCATCAAATATAAAAATGATCAAAATAAATATTGTAGAGGACATCTTGGGCTTTCCAAAAAGTAAAATATCTCCTTAAAATGATGAAAATTGAGAGAGTTATGATTGGTGCAAGTTGGGAAATTTTGAGCAAATGCATGAAACCAAAAGTGATCAAACTTGAATTTTTAGGATAATGGGCTATTGTTTCAAGGTCCATGTGTGTTATATACTTCATAGTGAACCCCTGAATCACTTCATACACCCCTTGGGTTTTTATTTTATTTATTTTTTATTTTTATTTATTTAAAATTCAAAATAAATGAAATAAAACAAGGCTTTTTACAAAGGTCCAAGCCCATTCTTTGGTTGACCTAATTTCATCATTATATATTCTCATCAATTCAGACAGGCATGCACACAAACCCTTGTAGCAAGAAATCTCTTCCAAAACACCAAAAATATCAAAAACTATGGAAACTTGTAAATCCTAGTTACAACTTCTTTCACAATAAACTATCTGTTCCATTAACTTCCAGAAGAACTACACGGTAAGATGGGATCAAATTTGATGATCCCAAGGGCATAGAATCAGCATGCATGCACCTCCGTATCTTTTTTTTTTGAAAATTCGTATCTTTATTTTCTTCACGTTTCAATGCATACTAATGATACTGACTTGTTTTTGAGGTTTAATAGTGTAGGAATAGACCATCGTGTGAACCCCATGCTACAAGAACCATGAATGGCCATGATTACACTGATCCATGTTATTTTTTCCATACCTCACAAACCAGCGTGAATCAGCCAAAAATAATAGTTCCATTGAACTCGCAAGGCTTGAGTTAGATGGGTATGGTCCCTTTTGATCGTTAACAATTGTTGTTTTTGCAGGTTAAGAAAAAGAGTCACCGGAGAAGACAACCGGAGCAAGGGTTATGGCGCCTCTCCGGTCCATGCAATAAGGTTTATGTTGTATTTAATTCGTTTCACCAATAATACCAAATTTATATCCACTCCAGTGGCAAGGCAGCGCGCGTTAATGCATTACCCTACAAAGGCGTGGGTTCGATCCATACCTTTTGGTGTTTTAGTTTTTTTTACATTTTCATGTTTTGCAGGTTTAACATAAAGCACACTGGTTCTATTCTTTCAACACAAGTGCGCGCTTGGCGCAGTGGTAAAGTGTATGTCTGAAGAAGCTAAGGGTGTAGGTTCAACACCCACCCCTAGAATTTTGTGTTTTTTTCTTATTTTCTAACCTTTTTCTCTTTTCCCTTAAACCCCAAATCCACCTAACCATGAAACAAAACTTTTTCTATTACAAACCCTAAAATTAATTAGGTTTTTGGTTTTTATCATTGACTTTTTTTAATTAATTTAATTAATCAATCTTCTTTTTAATTAAAACTAATTAGATTTTTTTTAGGTTTATTAACCATTAAAAAACCTTTTTTTCATAAAAAAACCTCCAAAAACATTTCCTTTTTCATCTTTCTTATTCTTATGTTATTTTCGAAATTATGAATAGCGTAGTTTATTTTTTCCGCTTTATTCTTATCATGTAACTATTCTGGGATGTAATAGTTAGGTTTACTTTCCGCACTTTTCTATTATGTATTTGCCCCGAAGCGATGTAATAGTTTAGGTTTATCTTTTCTGCTTTTACATTCCGCACCTTTACTATCTTTACTTTTTCATATTCTACATTACTACTTAGTAACTAGGGTTGTATGGAAATACTAAAACAAATCGTTAGAAAACCCTAACTTCAAAAGATAAAATAAAGGAATACAACACACTTGCACACTCGCACCTCTAGGCTGACCTCCCTTGTTGCCTTCAGAATAAAAATAGTCATGTCCCTCGAAAGTGGGGACGCTTTAGCCAAGTCCCTCGAATCAAAAATCATAGTCCCTCGATGACCATTTCAATGTTGCCTTTCGATAAATGATCTAGTCCCTTACAATAATTTCTAAAGCGTCATTACTAGTTGCCTTCGATGACTGTATGATGACCTTCGTCTGTCCCTTCACATCCAATGATAGGGCTTCCTACTAACTAATGGTATGGATAGCACTATCTAATAGAGGAGGAAAATTACAAGAATGACCTTGAGTGGATAGATACTTTTAATCGCTTGCTCAAACAAAAAATTCCACACAAACACTTTCAAAATATTTTCAAAAAAACACTTTGTACGCATTCTCGAGGACAGATACGAGAATCATTATAAAGTCTCGCCTTACATTGGAAACTTTTCAAAATATTTTCGAACACATAGAAATTTTTAAAATGTGAGCTAAGTGATTAAGATCCCGTAGATAACTACGGATGAAAAGGGTGCTAACACCTTCCCTTTTCATAATCTACCCCCGAACTCAAAATATATCAAGGTATTTCCTGTTCTTTTCACCCTTTCCTTATTAGATAAATGAAAAGTCGGTGACAACTCTTGCTATCTGCAACATTTGTGATAAAACGCAAAACCAAGTCAGTTCTCCCACCGTGTTACACAGGCCAAGGATCAAAAGATTTTCCAGAATAGCAAAGACATTCTCCTCTACTCCTACCAACTTTATAAATCATAGAAGCCATTTTTGTCTTGTTAAAGCCATGGATGACAAACTGCTTAGAAGCCTTTTCATACTTATTAAGAGGTTTGTCAAACATGCCATTAATTAAAGTCGTATGATCTCTTTCTGATTCAACCATTTTGTTTTTATAAAAATTTGATTCATCTTTCAAGACATCATAACACTTTGTCATAATTTTCACATGTTTGCCTTTAACTCGGGAAACACCCATAACATCCTTTGCAAGGTTTATTAAATCAAAATGAGACAAGTTAGAAAATACCTCATCTTCCTCTTCAGATTCTAAACCAGAACCTTAGTTATATTCTGCATCAAAGGATGTATAAGCCATCAGAGATAGATTGGCTTTTTCTTTATTTTTGTCAGAATCTTCTTTATCTCCAAGTTCATCCCATGTTGCCATGATATTGTTCTTGTTCTTGTTCCTGAAGCTATCCTTCTTAAAGCTTTATTTCTTTTTCTTTTCCCTTATGTAATTATGGATAGTCATCAATGACGTGATCAGGTTCTTGCAGTTGAAACAACCCTTCTAATCATCCTTATTTTCTCTAGAGCTAGTTCCTCTGAAGCCATTTCTTCTGTCAAAGAATATTTTGTCTCCTTATTTGATAGATATTGAAATCTTTTGATAAGAAATGCCATCTCCTCATTATTTGTTCCATCTTCAGAACTTGTTATAGAAGCAACTATTTCATATTTTTAGACTTTGAGAGATTTAGCATATTTATCAACAGATTCCAAAGCAAGAGACTTTGACTTCTTAACTGTTTCATCTCCAATAAGCTCCCTCTCATGGACTTGGAAATTACTAACCAAACTTTCCAGACTAATTTTATTCAAATCTCTGGCTTCTTTTATGGCAGATATCTTTGGTCTATATCTGACAAGAAGACACATGAGAATCTTCTTGACATGATCAGGTGTAGTGTAGCTTTTGTTCAAAACTTGAAGTCCAAACACAAGAACCTAAAACCTTAGGACATGGTTTCAGTGTCTTTATCTTCCTTCATTTTGAACAGTTCATATATTGTTGGACCACAAGGTTTTACTTAGCCTCTTTCACTTGTTAATTGCCTTCATATGAAGCACAAAGAGATTCAAATATGGTTTTGGCAGTAGATTTGTTGAGAATCTTGATATATTCAGAATAAGGTAGATCATCCACCAAGATTACTCTAACTCTATGATTTTTCTTGTAAAGCTTTTTCGGAGCAGGTGTGAATCTCTTTCTATCAGTCACCATACCCACTCCATCAACTTCAAATTTAATTCCATCTTCAAGAATATCCCATGACTTATCATCAAGACATATGATGTGACTGTAAATTTCACTTTTCCATCATTCAAACTCAGTAGAATTTCCACTGAATTTAGGAGGTTTAGTCATGTATTTTTCTCTTTAGAGGCACTATAATCAAATGGCACATTACGAAAATTAGGACCATAGGTTTCAGAATCAGATTCATCCATGTGGTTTTTCTCTCAGGATCTTTTATCTACCACTATTAAGTGTTAATGCACAAAATGTGCTCTGATACCAACTGATGGTGAGAAAAACACAAGAAGAAGGGTTAAATTGTGTTGACTTTTTTATAATTTTTCTCTTCAAGTTCACTTATCAGATTCTGAATGCAATTTTAAGAATCTGACTTAGATTACGAACAATAGAAATGGAATAATGTTGAATAGAAATAAATAAGAGGGCAAGACAACACACAAGCAATTATCTTGGTTCCTCCTACAAATTAGGAGTAGTTCAGTCCCCTTACACGTCCAAGAGATTTCCATTATAACCAAATTTGGTTATAAGTTTCTCAAGCACACAAGCAAGAGACTTTCAATGCCCAAACACACAAGTAAGGAATTTCAGTGCTCAAGCACACAAGCAAGAGACTTCTGATTGCTCAAGCACACATGCAAGAGACTTCCAAATGCTCAAGCACGTAGGCAGGAGACTTCCAATTGATCAAACACATAAACAAGAGACTTCTAACTGATCAAGGAAGTAAGCAAGAGAGTTTACTTCTCAATCATGCAAGCAATAGACTTCTAACAATCTATCTAATAGATAAATGATAGTGATAGAGTGATAATTACACTTGATATACAATCATAGGTGTAAACAAAATTACGACACTTAAAACTCTAAGACTTAAGAACTTATAAGAATTTATAATTGATAAAAAGTTATAAGTTAACTTGTGCTCTTTGTTTTAATAGAGTAACTTCTCTTTTCTTTTCAAGGCGCAATGTCGTGTGTTTCTCCAAATCTTCAGCTTCTTTTATAGAATTCCATGAAGGAGTCATTGTAGAGAAATTCAAGCATAAGAGAGAAGCTTCAACATATCTGTTTAAAAGCTTTCATATATGGTTAATGTCGTTGCAATCCTATTTGAAACTCTTTTGCTACATAAGGAATTATCAATTGTGAAACTTCACGCTTATGCAACTTTCTACTAAGTTTTCATGTGATCAGAACATGACAAATTGACATCGGAATCTGATAGTTACATGTCAGAAATTCCTCGGCTCTTGAGCTTCGACTGGGTTTAGGTTCTAGTCCTTTAGAGTCTGAGTCTTATCTTTTAATCCTTCAGACTCCGACTCTTCAAATGTTGGTTTGATCTTCAGAAGCTGACTTGATCAGAGTATAGAGACTTTAGGTTTTAATCATCAAAATATAACTTGATCAAAAGTTGATTCTTTAGAGTTTGATCTTCAGAATTTGTCTCTTAAGAGCTTTTCATAGAATGTTCAGTGCATTTTTAGAATTCACTTCTAATAAGTATATTAAACATCGTACTTGGATAATTGAACATACATTAGTCTATCCAAATGTTCTTTAAATACTTTGATATCATCAAAACCTAAGGGATATGGTATAAACCAATTTTGTTCCAACATTATTATCTACCAATGGTGCTTTCAGGACTAATATTTCATCACCATCATACACCTTCATCTGCTTCTTTTCTAGGTCTATGTTGTACTCTTTTGCAAGTAATTGACTTATGCTTATCATGTTACTTGTTATCGAAGGTACATACAACACATCAGGGATGCTGGCTTTTCGACCATCCTTTATGACCATAAGTATGCTTCTTTTTCCACATGACGTTACATGTTTACTATTGACAAACTTAATCATTTTCATAACTGATTCCCTCTAATTTGGTGAACTAGTTTTTATTTCAAATCATGTAGTTACCGCATCTTGAATCTAGGTACAACATGTTGGTGGTATGGTTTTCCTTGTACGTAGATATTACCTTGTACACATGTGCAACACTCATGAAGTTTTTTGGATCTCTATCTTTCAAAGCAACACTTACGTATCTAGGAGCCATATTGTTTTTGGTCATTGTCATTCACAAACTTTCTTTCATTATCTTTTAAACGACCTAATACATCATGACCATCTAAACAGTGTGATATTGTTATCCTACTAAACATTAACACATTATAAAAATGTCAAATTTACTTTAAATGTATTAATGATGTCTCTCAAAATAGGGTGTGGTGTCCCTCAAAATAACGGTAACGCCTAACATCCTAACAAAGTTAAGGTCATTTAGTTGATAGAACATAATTGTATGTGTTTTATTTTAAGAGGAGAACAATAAAAACAATACTTATGGTATTGTACTTAAGTTTTCTCCTTAGAATAAAACAAAGAAATTAGTAAAGTGTATATCTAGTTATATGTGATTGATAACATTGAACTGGTGTAACTGCATTAATTTATTAATGCAGAAGACAAAGTATCATATCACTGGTGTTCAGAAGGTTATGCGTTTTCATAATAAATTTGAGACAGAAGCTAAGCATCCATCAATTCTAACAAGATCCCTTATTTGTATAATGATAGGTGTATTAGAATATGAATAGAAAAAAAGTGAATTCTAACATTAAAACTCTAGGAATTGAATTTGAAACTATAATCACTATAGTATTTGATCATTTGAAAAATCAATTCATTATCATAATCTTAAATGGCTGAATCTAGAGACAATTTCCCCAAGAGCATGAATTAGTTTAATTGAAAACATGTATATTCTAGTAGAAGACAAGTATATTCTTTTAGATGCAAAATTCTAGTGGAAGACAAGTATATTCTTTTAGATGCATATACTCTTAGTGAATTTTTAAATATTGTAAATCATGCTTAAAAAGGTTAAAGAAATGAATATTAATATAGGAAAAATACTCATTATGGTCCCTTAATGATAGGCCATGGTTCACTTTGGTCCCTTATCTTTTTTCCGTGTCAAATTGGTCCCTTAATTATCAAAATGTTGCAAACAAGTCCCTTTCGTCTACTTCGTTAGTCAAAGTCTGTTAAAAATCTACGTGGCACATTTGACCAACTATTGTGACGGAGTTAGCATCGTAAAAACCAACGCTAATAACTATTTATGGATTTTAATTATTGTTCATCTCTTTGCCCAATTTTTTCTGCATTTTAACTTCAGAACTTGAAAAAAATCAATGTTAATCAAAATTTGTAACCTAAAATGAATTTTCTGGATTAAATATCGAAGCAAAGTATTACTACAATGTAATTACAACAAAAACAACCATAGTGAAAAAAACAAGTGTTTTGAACCAATCAATCAGCCTCTTGCAACCCACCTAACACAACCGACCCAACGAACAACCCAACCGCGCCAACACCAAGAGCGGCGGCCACGACGGCCTGAACAACAACCAAACCAGTATAATATATTATCTAGAATATGAATCATGAAGAAAAAATAAATGAGTTTAGTGAATGCCTCTTAAGTTTAGTGAACGAGAAATATTTTGTATTGATGGTGGTTAATGAGGAATCTTCAACACCGACGATGAAAACTGATAAACCCCTCTACAAATTTGTTTAAACGGTAGTTGATGTTGAACTCTATGATCGTCTCCTTCATATTTTGTCCAAAACTTACAACAACAAAAGAACCATTTCTGATTTTTTTTTAAATGCCTTTCTCCTCTCACTCATCTCCGTCAAAGCTCGTAACAGTTCACACAATACAGGTTCACATCATTCCTGTTGCTTTGTGATTCATCTTCATTGTTCTATTATATTATTCTACAAATTCAATTTGTCTACATTCAATTTCTCTAAACCCTAAATAGGTGAAAATTCAAAATGGGAATGGTCCATCAACAAATTTGAGTTTGGGAAAGGCAAATTAGTACCATCTACGTCGCCAGAGAAAATAAGGTATCCATATTCTGTATTCATATTCTGTATTTGAAAAAAATAGAGAAATACACAAAAATTAAAATGCTGAAAATTTGGGGAAAGATGTGAATAATAATTAAAATCTAGAAATAGTTTTTAGTGTCAGTGTTTTCGACGCTAACTCCTTCATAATAGTTGGTCAGATGTGCTACATAGATTTTTAACAGACTTTGCCTAACGAAATAGATGGAAGGAACTTGTTTGCATCGTTTTGAAAATTAAGGGAACAGTTTGGCACGAAAAAAAGATAAGAGACTATAATGAACTATGACCTATAGTTAATGGACCAAAATGAATATTTTGTCATTATTTTAATACTTTTCCAGGGATCATACTTAGAATCACCCAGAGATGGTAGACATTCTTCTGAGTCTAACTACTGAGTTGAAGATAATGGAACATCAAGGAGATATAATTAGAGACTAAGATTTGATAATTTCAGTTTTTTGTATTGTGATGCTTATTATAAAGAATGACTATGGATCTTGCACTTTTCTTGTATTATGATTAAGCAACTCGTACTTTTTCTTATGTTATGATTAAGGAACTCACACTTTTTCTTGTCATATTATGATGTTTAATTGAAATTTTAAATTTGTGATTGCAATTTCAATTTATTAGAAAGCTATAAAAAGTAAAATGAAAACTTAAAGAAAAAGGATAAATAAATATTATCAAAATAAAAATACTAATAATTTAAAGAAATAAATATAAAAATTAGTAAAAAATTATTAATAAAAACAAATAAAAAATGCTAATTAATAATAGGTTATCTGTTATTAAAGTAAAAAAAATTAAATGAATAGTGTCACTATAAACCGCTACAAGATATATTGCTAGAATTTATAAAATAATTTGCAACAGTTAGAACTGCCACAACATCCAACTCATGACTGTCCCAATCAACTTTGAAAGTAAAACAACTAACATAATTTCACAGTTAACTTTGAAAGTAACACAACTAACAAAATTCACGACAATTAGAAATTGTCGCAAATAAAGATTTAAGGCGTTCCTTAACTGTCGTGATGGTTAGGGTGGCAATTCTTATAATAGTCGTAGTTCATAGTTGCAACACTAGATTTTACAGTGGTTTGAATCGTCGTAACTCCAAAAAAAAAAATCGTTGCTACCTTCCTTTTTTTCTTCTTGTAATGTTAGTTAGTATATGATTATGAAACCCACACCTAACTGTAACCTTCCAACAACTTCCACTTAGCACAGATCTTAGCATAAATAGATATTTAACTTTCATACTCTAACTGCCTTCAGATACATTCTTTCTTTTCTAGTTTTCTCTTCTCTCACAGGCCATAATCAATTTATCTTTCCTCCAACTATTCTCATTTGTGATATCAAAACAAATAATACAGTATACCAGATTTCTACAAAAATCTGAAACTTTTCAATGTTTCTCGAATATTTTAAAATCTTTGGTACATATGTACTAAGCTTTTTGAAACTTCCGGTAAAAATACAACTACTTCCCGGAATTTTACCGGATTTAAAAAGAAATCAAATGTTTCAAAATAACTACCAGATTTTTTGTTTTTAACCAATTATTCAAAATGAGTTTTTTTTACGGAATGTCATTTTTTGAGAGGTAAATATGCAAATGTATTTTTATCATTATCAAAATATGTGGGGTTCTAGGTATAAATGGAAGGGTGGCGGGATAAAATATCTTATATAACTCAATTCAAACAAGGTAAATAGGAGGTCAGTTTATAATAAACACTACAAAACAAAAGTAACCTCACAAAAAAATTCATATCTCCTTCGCACCATACCAGTTTAAATATGTTACTCCTGGTAATGTTAATTGAAGGCTTAATTTTTGAGATGTGTATGTCAAAGCTCTTGCCTTAGTAGTTAGTCACGAGCTCACAAAGACAAGGATATTCTTTTTTTAAAAAATTGTATTTTTATGACATCCATTTTTATCATTTGTCACGAGCTCACTAAACAATAAATACTTTCACATGATACCATGCATAACAACACCATGCATGTAACAACGCATAAACACTTAATTCAAAGAACAAAATGATCAAAGATAAAACACAACTCACAAGTTTTTCCAAACCTTTCCTACTAAAACAACAAAGCTTAACACATCAAAGTGCCTTTCTATTACATAATTACTCTACCAGGAATCATTTAGTGCATGCATGTTCTGATTTGAGGTAAGAATGGCATAATCATGATTTTTCCAAACTCACCTTTTATTAAAACGTAATACCCAATCTACTCAATGCCCATCTTCTTCCTCATCTCCATGATGAACTGATAGACTTTATCTTGATCAGGAATAGACTTTGAAACACTCTCAATCTTGATACATCTCTTAGCCCAACCAATGAACTTGGGGCACTCCTTCTCTATATTGATGTTAGCAATGGTCTCATAGCCTTTAAACCAAGTGTAGAATGGAATAAGTGCTACATCCACATAACCAAGCTTCTCTCCTCCAAAATAACTCTTGTCTCCCAACTCTTGCTCCATCAATTTGAGGACTTCTATGAATTCCTTCTTTGCAGCTTCTTGTTCTTCTCCTTTTTTGGTCCAAAGGTTCCTTCCACTTTCATAGATCTATTCCACATTGAAAATTGATACACATTGTATTAGATAACCAAATGATAGAACAAGAAAAACAACAAACAAAACATGCAAAAGGGTAAGTGTATACACCTTCTTGTCACCAAAATCAGCCCAGAATCTAGCTTGTGATCTCTGATAAGGATCAGAAGGCAACAAAGGAGATTTATCATTCCAAGCTTCATCAATATACTGAACAGCAATGAGAGATTCACAAATGGCTTTACCATTATGAATCAGAACAGGAATTTTCTTGTGAATAGGGTTCATCTGTAACAACAAAGGACTTTTGTTGCTCAAGTCTTCTTCTTTGTACTCATACTTGATACCCTTTTCAGCAAGGGCTATTTTGAGCCTCTTCCCAAACGGACTTGGCCAGAAATCTAGAAGAATCACTTCATCAGCCATGGCTGTAGTTAGAGAAAAACAAAGGAAGAAGAATAAAATGTTAATGTGAAAGAAGAAATGAGTGGCTGTGATAACAAAAACAAGAGTTAGAAGTCTATTTATAGATGAGATTTGGAATGAAAAAGAGTGTAGATGTGAAGTTTGTGGAATGTAGAATTGAACAGAATGAACGACAATTTTGTAGGAGAAATCTAGATTATATGTTCCAAAATAAGCTATGGATGGCTAAAACAGTAGTGACATTTGTTTAATAGTTTTCTTAAAATGTTGACCATTTCAGTTATGATTAGCTTGGTCAAACACATTTAAAATGACACGAGAACAAGGGCTTGAACTCATTATTTAAAGGTAACCACTCAATCAATTTATGTTTTTAAAACTTACAAAAACTAGCTTTTAAGACCATTAAAAGCTATTTTTTATAGTGTCATTCTTGTTAGAAAACAATTCAATCATAAAAAACAGCTTTAAGACTTAAATAATAAATAGCAAAAAAAATTTTAATTTGTTTAATATTATTTTGAAAAATTAAATACTTAAATGTGTTTGAATATTATTTTAGTTCAAATGATTTAAGTGTGTTTGAAATTTAAATATTATTGCAAAAATAAATAGTTTGTATTTTTAGTTTGAATATAAATGAATTACGCAAAATAATTTTTAGTTTGTATTATGGTTTTGGTTTTCTATGGGAAATTGTACCTTCCAATTTACTAATTATCATTACTTGGACGATTATTATCTTAATTGTTCCGTTAAACATCTTCTTTGATTAGGCAAGACCTTTTGTGATAAATGTCATGTATTGATTTTTTCTCTCTCTAGTCTTCTCCCCCTTTGTTGTTGTTGTTGTCTTTTTTTTCTTCCTTTGATTTCATTTCTTAGCCATGATTGTCTTTATGGGATTTTCTTTCTCTATGAGGGGGTCGTTTTTTCCTTGGGGATCTATCACGCCTCTTGTATTCTTTCTTCCTCTTATGGTCATCTTTCTAGTAGTCCTTCATGGTATACTTGGTAAGCATCCTTTTCTTGATCAATTCTTTGATTGTGTCTTTCAAGTATACGCATTCGTCTGTGTTGTGATCATGACTCTTATGAAAACAAAACAAAAATTGTCTATCCTAGTTGATTCATTCATTGATTAGGTAGGGGTTTCTTATCACAGCTTCCAAGAAGTTGATATTCTAACACTTTTGCATGATTTTTTCCTCAAAGCATTCTAGGAAGTGTAGCGCGAGAATTTGGCTTGAGGTCGTTGGTCTTCGTCGTCTCGATGGTGGTAGTGGCCTCATTTTGATATCTGACTATTCCTTGAGTTCCCCGACCTTGAATTTTCTCTATCTCTCTGGTCATGAGTTCTTCTTCTAGGTGATGTATGGCATAGCCTTAGTTAACATATCATTTAGGCTTTTGTCCCTCTTTTAGCCCTAGATTTTTCCTTGACATGCAACTCGCCAACATCCCTTTCTTTAATATCCAACACTATAATTTGCCATTTGTTCCTTTGACTTCTATCGTCATCTTAGTGAACCAGTCTATGTATTCTCGCAGGGTTTCCATTATCTTTTGTTGGATTATACTAAGTACGACTATTATAATGAATTTCCACTTTAAAGCAAACAAATGGACAATAAAGGAGTCATAAATCTCCTTTTAGGAATTTATGCAACCATCGTGCAGAGTCTTGAACCATGTTATAGCAACTCCTTTGAGAATCCGTACAATCAACTTACATTTCACAACTTCACGGGCATGGTAATAGTCAAGCATGTTAGAACAAAGTTTGAATCTACTACCCTATATTTAAGTTTTGATGATAACAAAGTGAAAAGATATATTATTTATAAGATTCATGTATGAACTATCTGCTGCCTAAAATTATTATGTTCTGACTTGCAGATACTCTGATTGATATAAGCAAGATCACATCTAATCAGCATCAGAATTTGGTTCTTGACACCAGCATCAGAAGTTGCCATATCAGAATGTCAGAATCAGATGATCAACTCACGTATATGCTGAAGCCTGATGAACAAGACTGCGCTCAACACTCTGATATAGAAACACAACAGTTCATCAGCAGCTAAGCAGAGTCAGAATGAGCCAAGCCAGAACTTGCATTAAGTAAGCAACGGTACTGTGCATTGAAAGCAAATTAATACCAACGGCCTCATTCCAGACAAGATCTGCTCAATAAGGAAAGTTCGTAAATAGCATTGAATCAAGAATATTGCATCCAACGTTCAACATCTCAGTGCTATATAAACAAGACTTTGAAGATTGAAATGGCTAATGCTCTCCAAATCTCTACACGCATAAAAGCTGATCAAAATCTTCTTTCTCTCAGTTTTGCTAAACACCACACATTCTGATATTCTATCATTGTTTAGCAATCTAGTTTCTAAGCTTTAATTTGTGTATACATCACAGTTGTGATACAGTTTTGTAGAAAACATTCACACACTTAGTTTTATCTCTTTGTAAGAAAGTGTTTCCTTGACAAACCGGGTTGTGGTTTGGATCAAGAAGGCTTTAGCAGTTGTTAAAGCAGTCTGTAATATTCAGTTGAATATAGTGGATTAAGACCTCGTTGGAGAGAGGCGAAATCACCTTGACGGGTGGACTGGAGTAGTTTGAGATCAAACGAACCAGGATAAAAATATCTTGTTCATTGCATTAGATTTCAGTTTTACAATTCAACCCCCCCTTCTTGTGTTTTTCACCCCTTCAATTGGCATCAGAGCGCCTGATTCTGAGCTAAAACACTTAACCGTGTCAGTACAAGATCCAGCGTCAGAAAAACACAATGGCAGGAAACAATTCTCACATCAGCAATGACAACAATGAGGACAGAGACAGATTCAGCGGCAAACCTCCAGTCTTTGATGGAGAAAACTTTGATTACTGGAAAGACAGAATTGAAAGCTTCTTTCTGGCACATGATGTTGATCTGTGGGATATGGTGACAGATGGATACACGCACCCTGTGAATGCAAGCGGTCAGAAGATTGATAGAAAAACAATGTCTGATCAACAAAAGCGTGACTTCAAGAATCACCACAAGGCCAGAACCATCCTCCTCAGCGCCATCTCCTATACTGAGTATGAAAAGATCTCCAACAGAGACACAGCAAAGAATATTTTTGACTCACTCAGAATGACGCATGAGGGCAACGTTCAGGTCAAAGAAACAAAAGCTCTGGCGCTCATTCAGAAGTATGAGGCGTTCAAAATGGAAGAATTTGAATCCATTGAAACCATGTTCTCTAGATTCCAGATTCTGGTAGCTGGTCTCAAAGTTCTGGACAAAGGATACTCTACTGCTGACCATGTCAAGAAAATCATCAGAAGTTTACCCAAGCAGTGGAGACCAATGGTTACAGCTCTGAAGCTAGCTAAAGATCTCAACAAAATCACTCTGGAGGAACTTATCAGCTCCCTCAGAAGTCATGAGATAGAGCTAGAAGCTGATGAGCCTCAGAAGCAAGGTAAGCCTTTAGCATTAAAATCTAACAAGAAATTTGAGTCTAAAGTTTTGCAGGCAGTTGAAGAAACATCTGATGGATCCTCATCAGAAGAAGACGAACTCTCTCTCCTTTCCAGAAGAGTAAATCAACTGTGGAAGCAAAGACAAAGAAAATTCAGGAATCCCAGAAGATCTGATCAAAACGAGTCTTCTTCCAGATACAGAAGGAAAGATTCTTCCTCTGGATACAGAAGATCTGAAGGCTCCTCCAGTAGCAAAAAGCCAAACACCAAGGACATCATCTGCTATGAGTGCAATGAGCAAGGACACTATAAGAGTGACTTCCCAAAGCTTCAGAGGGAAAAGCCCAAAAGGAAGTTTGGAAGAGAGAAGAAGAAAAGTCTCATGGCCACATGGGATGAGTCTGACTCGTCTGAAGCTGACTCAGAATCAGATGATGAGAGGGCAAACATAGCTCTCATGGCTAACATCTCAGAAGATAGTGAAGCTTCTGAATCAGACTCAGAATCAGATAGTGAAGAGGTATTTCCTAAATTTGCTGTTAATTTTACAAAGACTGAACTTGCTGAAAGCCTTAATGAGATTCTAGAACGTTATCAGCAAATTAGAGCTAAATTCAGAGACCTGAAAAGGAATCTTGAATCTGACTCTAATAAGACTGAGAGTCTCAAATTGGAAAATTCTGAGCTGAGAAATAATATTTCAAAATTAGAAAACACTTTACAAAACTCTCAGAAGGAACCAATTTCTGAAACTCCCAGCAACGCTGATGAGATCATCAAGGAGTATGATCACAGTTTCCAGAAGTTCCTAGCTAAAAGCATAGATAGAAGCAGAATGGCTTCAATGATCTATGGAGTTAGCAGAAACGGCAGGAAAGGAATAGGATACCAAGGTAAGGTTCCTACACCAAAGAATGTCATGGACTTAACAATTAAACACACTCCTTTAAATTCACATTTTGTGTATGGTCACACACATGATATTAAATACACTAGCAGTAAGCACTCTGTGAAACCAAAATTCAACCAGAGTTTTGGTAAAACTAACAAATCAGGACCCAAGAAAATCTGGGTACCTAAGGATAAAATAATACATGTTGCAGATATCTTTAGCAGCAAGTTAGAAACACCAGTCATGGTACCTGGACTCTGGCTGCTCACGACACATGACGGGAAGAAGGCATATGTTCCAAAGCCTGGAACTTAAGCCTGGAGGCCACGTTGGCTTTGGAGGCAATCAGAGGGGAAAGATAATTGGCTCTGGAACTATAGGTAATGGAAATCTTCCCTCTATTAATAATGTTCTGCTAGTAGATGGATTGATGCATAATCTGTTATCCATAAGTCAATTAAGTGATAACGGTTATGATATAATCTTTAATCAAAAATCATGTAAAGCTGTTAGTCAGAAAGATGGGACTATCCTGTTTAATGGTAAGAGGAAAAACAACATTTACAAAATCAAACTTTCTGAACTAAAGAGTCAGAATGTAAAATGTCTTCTGTCTGTTAACAACGAGCAGTGGATCTGGCACAGAAGATTGGGGCATGTTAGTTTGAGAAGAATATCTCAGATTAACAAACTCAATCTGGTCAGAGGACTTCCTAATTTGAAGTTCAATTCAGATGCTCTGTGTGAAGCATGTCAGAAAGGCAAATTTACAAAACCTTCTTTTAAATCCAAAAATGTTGTTTCTACCTCTAAGCCATTAGAACTTCTGCACATTGACTTATTTGGACCAGTTAAAACTGCTTCAGTCAGTGGTAAGAAGTATGGGTTAGTAATCGTAGATGACTACAGCAGATGGACATGGGTAAAGTTCTTAAAACACAAGGACGAGTCACACTCTGTGTTTGTTACCTTCTGTAACCAAGTTCAGAATGAAAAGGATCTTAGAATCGTTAAAGTCAGAAGTGATCATGGTGGAGAATTTGAAAACAAAGATTTTGAGTCATTCTTTAATGACAGAGGCATTCTGCATGATTTCTCTTGTCCTAGAACTCCCCAACAAAATGGAGTTGTAGAACGAAAGAACAGAACATTGCAAGAAATGGCCAGAACCATGATCAATGAGACAAACGTTGCTAAGACCTTCTGGGCAGAAGCAATAAACACAGCGTGCTACATTCAGAATAGAATCTCAATAAGACCTATTCTGGAAAAGACTCCATATGAATTGTGGAAGAACAGAAAGCCCAACATTTCATATTTTCATCCATTTGGACGTACTTGCTTTATATTAAATACAAAGAATTATTTGAACAAGTTTGACTCTAAAGCACAGAAGTGTATTATGTTAGGATACTCTGAACGCTCAAGAGGGTACAGAGTATACAATACAGAAACACAGATTGTGGAAGAATCAATCAGTGTTCGTTTTGATGATAAGCTTGACTCTGAAAAGTCAAAGCAGAATGAAGTTTTTGCAGGTATAGAAATTGAATTTGCAGGTTCTGAAGACAAGTCATCAGAAGCTCTCAACACAGACATTCCTTCAACGTCTGAAAGGAGCACTGCTAGCAATCCTACAACAGCTGCTGATCAACCTCAGAAGAGATTACCCAGAAGCAGCTTGGATCACCCAGAAGAGACTATCCTAGGAAGAAAGGAAGATCCAATCAGAACAAGAGCAAGCTTCAGAAACTCTGAAGAAACTCTTATGGGACTTGTGTCTCTGATTGAACCTTCTTCTATTGATGAAGCACTTCTGGATAATGACTGGATTCTGGCAATACAAGAAGAGCTGAATCAATTCACCAAAAACGACGTATGGGATCTCGTTCCCAGACCAAAAGGATTCAACGTCATTGGAACAAGATGGGTGTTCAGAAACAAGCTAAATGAACAAGGTGAAGTCATCATAAACAAGGCACGACTGGTTGCACAAGGTTATAGTCAGCAAGAGGGGATAGACTATACAGAAACCTTTGCCCCAGTCGCCAGGTTAGAATCTATCGGACTTTTAATTTCATTTGCTGTTAATAGAGGCATCACTCTGTATCAGATGGATGTCAAAAGTGCATTCTTAAATGGCTATATAGAAGAAGAAGTTTATGTACACCAACCCCCTGGTTTTGAAAATACAAAACATCCAGAACATGTTTTCAAACTAAAGAAATCACTGTATGGTCTGAAACAAGCTCCCAGAGCTTGGTATGAAAGGCTAAGTAACTTTCTGTTAGAAAATGAATTCACCAGAGGGAAAGTGGACACTACTCTATTATGTAAATCAGTTAAGAATGACATCTTAGTCTGTCAAATTTATGTTGATGATATTATTTTTGGTTCTACTAATCCTTCTCTTGGAAGAAAATTTGCTAAGTGTATGCAGGCAGGATTTGAGATGAGCCTCATGGGGGAACTGAAATTCTTTCTAGGAATTCAGATCAATCAAACTCCAGAAGGAACTTACATTCATCAGAGCAAATACATCAGAGATCTTTTGAAGAAATTTGACCTCTCAGAATGTAAGCCATCAAAGATTCCAATGCATCCCACGTGCATTCTGGAAAGAGAAGAGGTAAGCAAAAATGTAGAACAGAAAGTCTACAGAGGTATGATTGGTTCTCTCCTCTATCTGACTGCTTCAAGACCTGACATATTATTCAGTGTTTGTATCTGTGCTAGATTCCAATCAGATCCTAGAGAATCTCACTTAACAGCTGTTAAGCGAATTTTCAAGTATCTGAAAGGTACTACTAATCTGGGTTTGTTTTATAGAAAATCTAGTGATTACAGCTTAGTAGGCTACTGCGATGCTGATTTTGCTGGAGACAGAGTGGAACGTAAAAGTACTTCTGGAAGCTGCCAGTTTCTGGGAGAAAATCTGATCTCTTGGTCCAGCAAAAGGCAATCAACAATTGCGCTATCAACAGCAGAAGCTGAGTACATAGCAGCAGCAGGATGTAGCACACAAATGCTCTGGATGAAAAGTCAGCTTGAAGACTTCCAGATTTTTGAGAGTAACATTCCTATACTTTGTGATAATACTTCTGCTATTTGCTTAAGTAAGAATCCCATTTTACATTCTAGAGCTAAGCATATAGAAATAAAACATCACTTCATTAGGGACTATATTCAGAAAGGTATTTTGAACTTAAAATTTATAGATACAGACCATCAATGGGATGATATCTTTACTAAACCCCTTTCAGAAGATAGGTTTAATTTCATTCTGAAACATCTCAGCATGAAAATCTGTCCAGAGTGAAAATGTTTTAATTCCATATATTTACCTTCAGAATGTAATTGTTTTACTGTGAACTTCTGATCAATCTTCTTTCAGAAAGATAGAACATGCAGATTGTATCAGATGCAAGTCTAAAGATCTGAGAGTCTAAGCTCAAAGGCAGACGTGCTGATCACTACATCAAACAAGTGTCATCCAATCATCAGCATATCTCTGAAGCAGAACGCGTGCACGCTTCTGAGAAGGCAAAGCGCTGATTGGGTGCATTGAGACACATGTCTGGTAACCGTTTTTAAGTATCTTTCTCAAATCCCCCAAAATCAGCAAGCATTTAATGAAAAGTAATCATGCTTTTAAAATGTAATCATGATTTTTCTCTTTCTTAAAAACGTTTATCTTTTCAAAATATTTTGAAAATCTATTTAAGCACATTAATCTCTTATTCTCATTCTTTACGCTTTCTCACTAATACTCAAGCATTTTCTGCATATTTCTGTGTTCATCTCTTGCAAAACCTTTTTTTTCTCAGTTCTTCTCAAAACCTTTTTAGTGTGAACATGGCAACCTCCAGCAGTGCTTCTGCAGGTCCTCAGAAGAAAGCATCATCTGAGCAATATCAAGTGCCATTCAGAACTCTCCTCACTCCTGTGAAGAATCTTGAAGTGCTTTCTGAATTAATCATTGATTTTGGAAGCTTGAAGGAGAACGGTTTTGACCTAACTGAAGAAGTTAGGGCACAGAAGTGGGAAAGGTATTTTGACAGGTTGGTTGGACCAACATTCCCTATGCTTGTCAAGGAATTCTGGATTCACGCCAAGGCTTCAACACATCTAGTCACCTCCTTTGTTATGGGGAAGAAGATTCTGATCACTGAGGATCACATTGCAAGGCTGAATGACATGCGTCTGCAGCAGCGGATGGATGAAAGCGACCAGAAGATGAAAGAAATAATGGATGTGCAGGATAGCAAGATTGACACTGTTGTCAGCATGGTGCACAAGCAGAATGAGACTGCTGAAAAGATCCAAGCCATGCTGGAGAACCTGTTCACACGCTTGCCTCCTCAACCTTAGTCTTTTTTCATTCATGTCTGTTTCATGTTTTCTTTGATTTTCTGATGTACTATTTGAATATGTTTTGTACTATTTTCATGTTTTGATTCTGAACTCTTTTAATATAACTAGTTTTTCTGATCTTAACTGTTTTAGCACATCACTTACACTTTTTGATTGCTGACAAAAAGGGGGAGAACAAGAATGATATTTTAAACAATAACGGCTAACTAGACAGAAATTCTCAAACATTCTAACTCTATTACTTGAAAATGTTTCTTCTGTGTTGCTTAAAGTCTACAGGTACAAGGAAGCTCCTGGACACTCTGAAGACTAGAAGCTCTGATCACTATGAAGCTCTGCTCCGCTCAGATACTCTGATCCAAAGCAAAGCTCTGACAAGAAAAGCTCTGAAGCTCTGCTCTGACATAAAGCTTCTGATAGTCAAAGACTCTGATACTCTGACGTTCAAAGAAAAGCAAAAAGATCTGATCCTGAAGAACACGTGTAATCAAAGGGAAGTAATAAACTCAGGGGGAGTATCTCTCAACTCTGATATCCTTTTACTCCTTATCCTTTTTACTTCTTACTCTGATGCATATATTTCATACCTTTTCACGTTATTTTCATTTAAAAATATCTAGTTTTTGTCATCATCAAAAAGGGGGAGATTGTTAGAACAAAGTTTGAATCTACTACCCTATATTTAAGTTTTGATGATAACAAAGTGAAAAGATATATTATTTATAAGATTCATGTATGAACTATCTGCTGCCTAAAATTATTATGTTCTGACTTGCAGATACTCTGATTGATATAAGCAAGATCACATCTAATCAGCATCAGAATTTGGTTCTTGACACCAGCATCAGAAGTTGCCATATCAGAATGTCAGAATCAGATGATCAACTCACGTATATGCTGAAGCCTGATGAACAAGACTGCGCTCAACACTCTGATATAGAAACACAACAGTTCATCAGCAGATAAGCAGAGTCAGAATGAGCCAAGCCAGAACTTGCATTAAGTAAGCAACGGTACTGTGCATTGAAAGCAAATTAATACCAACGGCCTCATTCCAGACAAGATCTGCTCAATAAGGAAAGTTCGTAAATAGCATTGAATCAAGAATATTGCATCCAACGTTCAACATCTCAGTGCTATATAAACAAGACTTTGAAGATTGAAATGGCTAATGCTCTCCAAATCTCTACACGCATAAAAGCTGATCAAAATCTTCTTTCTCTCAGTTTTGCTAAACACCACACATTCTGATATTCTATCATTGTTTAGCAATCTAGTTTCTAAGCTTTAATTTGTGTATACATCACAGTTGTGATACAGTTTTGTAGAAAACATTCACACACTTAGTTTTATCTCTTTGTAAGAAAGTGTTTCCTTGACAAACCGGGTTGTGGTTTGGATCAAGAAGGCTTTAGTAGTTGTTAAAGCAGTCTGTAATATTCAGTTGAATATAGTGGATTAAGACCTCGTTGGAGAGAGGCGAAATCACCTTGACGGGTGGACTGGAGTAGTTTGAGATCAAACGAACCAGGATAAAAATATCTTGTTCATTGCATTAGATTTCAGTTTTATAATTCAACCCCCCCTTCTTGTGTTTTTCATCCCTTCAAAGCATGATACTTATGGGCTCAATGTGTTCTTTTAGATCACCCATGCCATTGTAGATGTCAAAATTTAGAGGTTTCTCGAGGGACTTTGGGTTCCTACCATTGAGGATATGCCCAAATAATTGACTTCTCTTCTGATCAGGAACATATTCTTCGGCATCACATATATCCCATCTTCGAAACTGGTGTGACAGTGATTAGTATGAATGATAACTCCTCATTGGAGTGTGTCTATCACGCCTTTCTCCAAAATCATATGGAGGAGTTTGTTGTTCTCGATTCCTGGTTTAGTTAAGCGATCTAGGTGTTCCTCTGTATTTCAGAATTATTAACACCTCTTTTTCAACATACAATTCAAATTACAAAAGCTATTTATCTTTCAATTTTCAAGTGTTCTACACCATAATTTTCATTGAAACTTTCTGCACTCACTTTTCATTAAAATATTACTCTAAGTTTCATATCATCATTGTGAACACTTGTATCCATTATTGAGAATTGTTTTGCTTGAAGGAGAAGATCAATCCAAGATTGATATATTGTAGCATACTTCAAAATCACTTGTAAAAATTCATATTACTTTATCACTTCCGTTTCTATTCAGGATTGTTGAAAGCAATTTTGTACATTGAAGAGGACTGTTCTTCTTGTACTTAGTATTCAAGATCTTAAATGTGTTAAGAGCCTTTGATCTCCATATAGGTTAGAGAGTAAGCAACATAATTGGTGTGAATATGTTGTACAATCATTATAACTATAGTGAAATCTCTTTCATGTTGAAATGGTAATGGAGTACTCTCGGATTGTGAGGGGAACCAAGATATATCCTTGTGTCATTTACTTTCCTCATTTTATCGCTTTCATCACTTAACCAAAAACCAGAAAAGAAAGATCAAAGATTCATAAAACCAGAAATATTTTTAAAAGTCCTAATCCACCCCCCTCTTAGGAAAACCTTATAATTACATTTGGTATCAGAGCAGGTTATAGGTAACTTGTTCCTATAGATCCAGAATGGCTTCCGCAAATCAAAATCCGGTATTTAAAGATGGTGGTAGCAATAACAAGCCTCCACTATTTTGTGGTGAATACTTTGATTTTTGAAAAATCCGCATGAATGCTCATTTAGAAGCACAAGGAGAAGAAATATGGGATGCCTTCGAAAATGGTCCTTTTGTTTCTACAAGTGTTGTTAACGGTGTTGGTACGTCAAAGCCTAAAGGTGTATGGAATGACGATGATAAGAAAAATATCCTCTGTGACAAAAAGGAAATCAATATTCTTCAAGGTGCACTTAGCATGGATGAATTTTTTCGTGTCTCGGTATGTACAGCGGCAAAATAAATATGGGATACTTTGGTAGAAACATATGAAGAAACCATTGAAGTTAAAAGATCAAGATTGAATACCTTAAGTCAAGAATACGAGTTATTCAGAATGCAGCCTGGAGAATCCATTCTTGACTTGCAGAAAAGATTCGTGCACCTAACAAATCATCTTAAAGCTCTTGGAAAAACCCGTTACTACCGAAGAACTTAATTTTAAAGTGTTTAGATCTCTAACCCGGGAATGGCAACCAAAAGTAACGGTGATATCTGAAAAGAAAAATCTATCCTGATTGACTTCCGCAACATTATTTGGAAAACTTCAAGAATATGAGACGGAACTTGGAAGATTGAAAAAATATGAAAATCAAGATAATAAATCTAAAAGCATTTCCTTAAAGGTTGATTCCAAACAAGTTCAAAAAGAAGACAATCCGAAAGAAGACGAAAATTCCATGCTTCTTGTTAAAATGTTAGGAAAATTCTTTGGACCTAAAAATAATTTTGGTAATTCTAACTTTGTAAAAAGGAAGAAATTGTCAAACAACAAAGATAAAGAAACCTCCACATCAACACAAGATGTCATATGTTATGAATGTGGCAAGCAAGGTCATATAAAGTCAGATTGTCCAAAACTCTCCAAGAAAAATGGATTCAAAGGCAAAAAGGAGTTTAAAAAGGCTTATGTTGCATGCGAAGATAACGAGATAAGTTCCTCATCTGATTCGGATAGTGACGAAAGTGAAACTCTAGCATTAATGGCTCCACACCATTCCGATGATGAAGATAGTGAGGTTAGTTATGATTTTTCTCTCTTTGATAATGATGCACAAGGTGTAATAAATGAACTCTTAAATGAATGCAAAATTCTATACAAAACTATATCATTTCAAAACAAACAAAACTCATCTTTAGAAGAAAAGGTTGAGATAATGGAAAAAGATTTTAATAATGAAAAAAAAAAAGATGATTAGTGGGCAAAAACAAAATTTTGTATGCAAAAACTGTGAATCACTTTCTTTCTAAATTGTCCAATTGAAAAGAGTTATTGAAAGATATGAAAAAGGATAAATTGGGTTGGAAGGTGTCCTTAGTCAACAAAGATACTCCAATGGTAAAAGTAGACTTGGATATTCAAAGTTTTCAAAACCAAGTTCTAACAAAACTATCTTTGTTAAGGCTAGTGACCAAACAATCCAAGAGAAAGTGAACAAACCTAAGGTGATTCATCATTATCCTAAAAAGAAAAATTTTGTTAAAAAGAAATCTTATCCTCCTAGATATAGAAGCAATTTTGTACCTACTTGTTTTTATTGTGGTATTGTTGGCCATACACCTAATGCTTGCTATGTTAGAAACTTTAGTGTAGCAAGTGGGCATTATGTGTGGGTGAAGAAAGGTACTAATTATGAAGGACCCAAAGAAACTTGGGTACCTAACAAAACCTAGTTTGTTTTGTAGGTATGCTTAAATACCACATCAAATCTATGGTATCTCGATAGTGGTTGTTCCAAGCATATGACGGGAGACATAAACCAATTTTCAAATTTAGTGCTAAAGGCCAAGGATTTTGTCACTTATGGAGATAATAATAAGGGAAGAATTATTGGTAAAGGCAAAGTTGGTGCACCACCTTTCACATCCATTGAAGATGTACTTTATGTTGAAGGACTAAATCATAATCTTCTAAGCATAAGCCAAATTTGTGACAAAGGCTTCAAGATCAAGTTCACTAAATATGAATGTTTGATTATAGATGAAGTCACCAATTAGGTAACAATCAAAGGTAAAAGAATTAACAATATTTTAATGATCTCTTTAGATGATTTATCTTTGAAAGTAAAATGTCTTATGGTAAACAATAATGGATCATAGTTATGGCATAAAAGGGCGACTCATAAACATATGGAACATTTAAATAAGTTAACCAAACATGATCTTGTCATTGGGTTACCAAAAATAAAATTTGTCAAAGATAAATTGTGTGATTCTTGTCAAAATGGAAAACAAACTAGATAAACTTTCAAATCTAAGAATGTGGTGTCTACTACAAGGCCACTACAATTGTTGCATATGGACTTATTTGGTCCATCAAGAGAAAAAAGCTTCAGAGGTAATGTATATGCTTTAATTATTGTTGATGATTTTTCTAGATATTCTTGGACTTTTCTCCTTGTGCAGAAAAGCGATGCTTTCAAGGCATTTAATAAGTATGCAAAGCAAATTCAAAACAAAAAATTATTAAAGATTGTATCCATAAGAAGTGATCATGGTGGAGAATTTCAAAATGCATCTTTTGAAGAATTTTGTGAAGAACATGGTATCTCTCACAATTTTTCAGCACCAAGGTGTTGTACCCCAAAATTTTCCCTCTCATATTCCTCAAAACATTACAAGAAAAATCTCCAAGTTGCTCAAGTTTGCTCAAGAGTTGGACAGACAAGCTATCTCCTAAGGCAATCTACCCCAAATTAGGGTTTTGTGTTACATTAAGATCCTTGAGTCCAAATGACCTCAAGGGCTCCCCAATGTCCTAATATGTTCTCAAGGTCATCCATGTCAAATTTCAAGCCTTGAAGAGGAAGTTTGCTCAGTCAATTGCTCAAAGGTCTAAAATTGACTGTGCTAGGGCAAAAGTCAATTGTGACCTATATACAGTCAAACTTCAAGATTTTTTGTCAACATTCTAATTTTGAAGGATATTTCATCATTTGATCAAGATTTGATCATGATTCATCAAGTATTTCTCAAAATTCATCAAGACTCAAAAGTTGCTAAATTAGGGTTTTGTAGGAAAAGTCAACTCAACTTTGACCAAGCATACCTTTCTCATACTTTATGAGAAATGACCCATCCAAAGCTAATTTTTAAGAGGATGAAATTTCCTACAATCCATCTTCATATCCCAAGATCAGAAAATGCACTCACAAGAAGTTACAAATTTGGACATTATAGGTCATTTTTGAAAGTCAACAAAAACACCTTTTTTGCCAAAGCTTATAACTCGAGCATGGAATATCAAAATGAGATGAGACCAAAGGTTTTGGTTATAGGACATATCAAGCTTTCTAAAAAGTCCTATAACACTTCCAAAAGTTCAAAATTGAAGAAGTTATGCATTGTTGAAGTTGGACATTTTTGCAAAATTGCCAAAAGTCAACTATCTCCAAAACTTCAAATTTTGTCAAATGGGCCCATTCTTTTCCACTTGATTTAAGCTTGCATAGTTTCCCACGTGTCCTAGCTTCATCCATGAGCCCATATTCTATTTTTATTATTTTATTTGATTTTTATTTGAATTTATTCATTTTAAATCAAATTAAATCATATAAAATCCAAAACTTTGATTACATGAGATCTTTTGCTATTTCAGGTCTTGATTATCATCATTAACATCATCAAAATTCGTATCAAGCAATCCATGTACAAAAAGATTAAAAATTGGCAAATTTGGAAGGTTTAGTAATGGAGAATCAAATCAAATTGGCAATCATTATTGGAGCAAGATTTGAATCAAGTTTGTTACCCTAATACATTCAACACTACATAAACAGGCCAAAGCAATCGAAACAAGGGTTGAAAAGTTCAAGCATAGGCAGAACAAAGTTTGAAAAAAGTCACCAAAAGCTTGAATTCAAAATCATAGCTAGAGGCGTTTTCAGAAGCCAAAACCTATCTCAATCGCTTCCTGGGGGTTCACTCAATCTTCCTGGATCAAAAGCAAGCTTGCTCATACGCCCAAACGCGTTGTAAGTCCCTCGTTACCTAGCTCTGTTCTTGGATTCGGTTGCGCTCATTCTTGCATCATTTGAACAAATCATTGACATATTTGTGACCCTCATAACATTTCCAAGCTTCTGGCATTATTTAATTTTTTTTTATCTGACCTATACTGCAAAATGCCATAACTAGGGTTTCTTGGATATTTTTTGGTGTTTTTATTTCAGGAATAATTGGCCATCAAGAAGGGTATGGTTGTGACCGGGATGATGAGACGAGCACAACCATGCCTTTAGAATTCATTTTTATGTCCTACAGCGGATTTTGGAATATACACGACCTGTGGTGACGGCCTGTGTCCGTAGCTATAAGTTTTACAGGGTTTTAGCCATTGATGGTAGGTTGAAGATGAAGGCGTGTCACGCCATCATTGGCCCTTTCAAAACCACACGCGCATTTTTGTTTTTGTTCTGACCATTGACTTGTTTTACTAAATAATATATTCTTTTCATATTATTAACAAATAAACAAAGCAGTGTAGTGGCAAGCGTGCGTTGGCAATCACTTTCAGGACCTGGGTTCGAATCCCAGGTCCCCCACTCTCTTTGTTATTTTTCTTTTTCAGATGATCATGTGCATATCCAGGCTTGCAGCCCACCATAGTCCATCAAGCATCCAGTGGCCAGATGGCCAAAGGCCAAGATCTGGTGGCCAAGATCTGAGGGTCTACCATGGAGCCAAGTCAACGCGTGCACACCAGATTCCAGGAGTCAAACGAGGCCAGCTCAATTGGGCCACAGATTTGCTTCTCAAACCACCAAAATCAGGCCCAAACCCCCTTTCTTTTCTATTTTATTTATTTAGTTTTATTAATTGTTTTTATTGTTTTATTTAATTTACTAACCAATTAAAATTATTTTCTTTATAAAATAAAAAAAAAACACAAAAATATTTTCTTTGTCAAATCAAATTTTTATTTTTATTTTATTAATAAACACTAATTAAATTAACTTAGGTTTTAATTAGAATAACTTTAACATATTTTGTAAATAATTAAAATTAAATTAGATTTAATTAGGTTTTACTAATTCAATTAATTTTATTTCTTTCTTAAAATACCAAAAACCCAAAAATAACTTTTTCATTTAATTTATTTATTTATTTAATTCAATTTAGTAATTAATTTAGAATTTGTTTCTTTCTTAAAATAAAAATTACAAAAAAATCTTTTCTTTAACAAAAAGGGTCAAAACCCTAATTTGCGCTCGATTTAATTTCCCGCACGCGATTTATTTATTTTTATCCAATAATGTACTTGCCTCCGGTTTGTAATAGTTAATAGGACCCTTATTCATTTTTTATCGCTTTATTTATTCTTAAAGGGTTTGTCTTTGGCGATGTAAATACCCGACGCCTTGTAATTTAAATTCCGCATTTTATTTCCGCAAAATATAACTGTTAGATGTTTGATAATAGGGATGCATGACAAGACTGAATGTTTAATCTAAAATCAACTTAGATCACCCTTAACATGTAGAAAGATAAAATTAACTGAAAATGACACACTCGCACATGCGCACTCTTAGGGTACGCTCCACTTGGTTGCCTTCGTACGCGGTCATTAAGTATAGGTCATTTTAGAGGTCATCCTCTTGTCTAAAAGATCATAGTCGCCTCGAAACGGTTGCCTCTGATATTGTTGCCTCAAACAAATGATCTAAGACATTAGGGTTATCGCTAAGGCGTCCTAACATTGCTTTAGTGACCATAAGTCCCTAATTCGAATTGACCCTTAAACTCCAACGACGGTGCTACCCACTCATCAATAGTGGGATATCATTGTCTAAAGGAAGATAGCATGGAATGATTCCTTTTTCGAGTAGGTAGATGGTTCTTAAGTACTTGCTCTTTCAAAAAACAAAAACTCTTCACACTTACACTTTTCGAACAAAGTTTTCAAAAACACTTCATACGCTCTTGAGGGCAGAAGCAAGAGTTAAATCGAAGTTTTCAAACAAAAACTTTTTTTCAAACCCACAAACACAAAGAAAGCAATATTTTGAAAACATTTGAGCAAGCACCTAAGAGCCCGTGGATAACCACGGATAGAAAGGGTGCTAACACCTTCCCTTTCTATAATCTACCCCCCGAACCCGAGAAACATCTCGAAAAAGGAATTTTTCTGTGCTTTTTTCCTTTCCTTGTTGGATAAAATAAAAGTCGGTGGCGACCTCTTGCTTACCGCGATATTTTGCAAAAACAAACGCAAAACACAAACCAGCATTCCAAAAAACAGTCAGTTCTTCCCACCGCATCACAGAACTGGCGACTCTACTAGGGAATATGTTGTAAGTGGGGTGTACCTTAGAAATAGTTCATATTGTTTTCAATTGCTTGACTTGTATGCTTTATATTTGTGGGCTTGTATCGGAGTTACTATAGATCCTAACTCGGATCTGGGGGATACCCTTTAGGTAAGTATCAATAAACTGTGAGGGAATTGTACGACGTAGACCGATACGGTTGAAGCAGTAGCTACGTTGGTGTGGCACTTTAGTTTGTACCGATATCCCTTGTGGTGCAACGAGGAGAATATGGGTCTGCTAAGGGGTCATTAAGCACCAACTGACCTTAGAACCTTTAAATTGACCAACTTGGACATAGAACAGTAGCAGTATGCTACACTCATTGAGACTAAACTCTCGCGATGATTTCGGCCGCAAGAAAAGGTTGCTAAACTGGAATTATGACCGATCGAGGGTAGTCAATGATATTGAGATCCTCTAGAACCCGATTACTATTTTTAGGACAGGTTTGAACCAACTGAACTGAAAGAGGGTAGTACCTAAGCTCCTTGCCAGCCTGAAATCTAAGGGCTCTCTGTGTGACTTGTGTGCCTTTACCATGTTTGCTATTTGTGGATACTTGTGGTGTGCTTTATATCATGACATCATGACATCATGACATTGCATGCATCTTGCATTGGACTAACTTATTTCAAAGACAGGAGGGATTCATCTTTGTTCTGTTTTGTAGGTCATGGCACCCATGCGTAGAAACACCATCCGGATCAACTTTGTCCAAGTTCCCACTCTGCTTAAAGAATTGGTTGCAAAGATGCCAGATACTACCTCCTTTATCAGAAGGCATGGTCACCTCCTGGGTTTGGTCACTTCCAAATTGGATGAACAGATGATGAGTGTCTTAGTCCAGTTCTTTGATCCACTTTACCATTGCTTTACTTTTCCGGACTACCAGTAGGTCCCTACCTTGGAAGAGTTCTCTGATCTACTGGGTATCCCTATTCTAGAGTAGACCCTGTTTACAGGTTGGGAGAAGATCTTTAGGCCATAAGAGATTGCTTTAGCCCTCCATCTGACAAAGGCTGAGGTAATGTCTAACTGGGAAACTCGTAGTGGAGCAAAGGGCTTCTTGACTAAATTCTTGCTTGGTAAGGCTAATCAGTTCTGGGACAGTCTAGACTTCCAGGCATTTGAAGACATTCTGGCTCTGCTCATATATGGTTTGGTGTTGTTTCCTAACTTTGATTCCTTTGTTGACGTGAATGCGGTAAAGATCTTCATATCCGGTAATCCAGTACCCACTCTCTTGGGTGACATTCTTCACTCTCTGTATGCCCGTACCGCTCGGAAATGGGGAACCCTGATGTCCTGTGCTCCATTGCTGGCGAGGTGGTTTATTTTTCACCTCCCCAAATCAGTTTTGAAGAACAAAGAAGGCATGGGCTGGGCCTACAGGGTTATGTCTCTCTCTCTCATAATGACATCATTTGGATTATCAAGGGTATGGAATATGTGGCTATTATTAATCGCTGCGGGGAATCTCCCAACGTTCCACTGATAGGAACCAATGGAGGGATCACTTATAATCCGTGCTTGGCCTTACGTCAGTTTGGGCGAGCTAGAAGAGAAGGACCTCATAAGTTGCTAATGCCTAGTATTGTCTTTGATTTCCAGGGAGATAGTGACGAGCAATGCCGCATATTCATAAGAGCTTGGGATAGGGTACACAGGTCTGATCCACACGAGCTGGGTGCGAAGACTTCTCTACCAATGGAACCATATATCTGATGGGTTCGCATACGCGCCCAAAACCTGGGAATGCCCTACGAAGTTGTCTTGCCTATAACTCTTGAAGTTGCTGATGAAGAAGGGGTTCCTCCTACCATCCTACACCCTTACATGGCTACTGACATAGGGGCACTGAAGAGGTCCTGGATACAACTGAGAGAAGAGCGGGATACTTACCGAGAAAAGTATCACGAGCAAGAGAAGAAGATCCAGAAGTTGACAAGGCAGTTGGAGAACAAGCGGATCCTCAATGATTATGTCCGCACCGACAAGAAGCGACCATGGGAGCACTGGTTGTCTTTTGATTATTTCTAGTCTTTGATTTACTTTTCAATTTTTCTTTCTTGTAACGCCTTAAAGGCATCTGTTGAACAATTGAATTTCAAGTTTATCTAATGAAAGTGTGTTTCGTTTTTGTTTACGAATTTGAATCTCTCGATGTCTTTGAAATCATATCATACACATTTCATCCCATGCACCTCATAATAGGTACCCCTACAGGTTTTCTCATCCTCTTTGTTGATTATTTCAGCATCATGTCTTCTGAACCATCAACTGAACAAGCAATCGAGGCTCTGCAGGCTCAAAACGCCCAATTCCAGGAGTTGTTCATGAATCTGGCTAAGGGTCAGCAAGATCTGAAGGCCCTTATCTTGAAAGAGAAGAAGAAGAAGACGGTCTTATTTAATATAGGTCGCAGGTTCGGAAACGATTTGCGAGAAGAGGTTGAGTTGACCCACTCATTTAGAGGGGGAGATAATCAGGAAAAAAGGAGGGCTCCTAGCCCTGTGGTTTCAGACAACGAGACTGACTTTGACGAAGACCAGTATCCTCCGGCTGAGGATAGGTATAAGCAACTGGAAGACCGTTTGAGCGCGATGGAAGTTCAGAAAGTGCCTGGTTTGGACTTTGGTAATATGGGTCTGTCATCTGGGGTGGTAATTCCTCACAAGTTTAAAGCACCAACCTTTGCTAAGTACGACGGGGTTTCCTGCCCAAAGATGCACCTCTGTTCGTATGTTAGGAAGATTCAGCCGTACACCGCTGATAAAAACCTCTAGATCCACTTCTTTCAAGACAGTCTCTCAGGGACTCAGCTTGAATGGTTTTACCAGCTGGAAGGAGCTAGTATTTGTAACTGGGAAGACTTGGTTGCTGCTTTCTACAAGCAGTACCAATACAATGCCGACCTCGCGCCTACGCGTACCCAACTTCAGGGTATGTCCATGGGTGCGGGCGAAGGTTTCAAAGATTACGCTCAAAAGTGGAGGGACCTTGCTGGTAGAGTACAACCTCCCTTGGCTGATAGGGAGCTAGTGGATATGTTTCTGGGGACCCTGTCTGGTTCATATTTTAACCATCTGATTGGGAGTTCTTCGTCCGGGTTTACAGAGCTGATTATGATCGGGGAAAGGATTGAGGCTGGTATCAAATCTGGTAAAATACAGAAGGGTGCTTCATCAAGCACCGAGAAGAAGCCTTTTAAGAAAGAGTCCAGTGTTGTTTACAGTTCAAAAAGCTAGAATAGACCTGAATGTCGCCAAGCTGTTAATGCGGTTGTTATTTCAAGACCTGTTGTTGCTCCTCAGCGCAACAAAGCCAAGGGCCGAGAGACCTCGAAGACAGTTCACTCAGCTCAACATGACTTTATCTCAGATTCTGCCGCAGTTATTTAAGACCAACTTGGTGATTCTAAAGGAGGCCCCAAAGACTCCTAACACTGCATCACCCATGTATGATCCGAATGCCCGTTGTGCTTTTCATTCTGGTAGCCCGGGGCATGACACGGATAACTGTTGGGTCTTGAAGAACAAAGTACAGGACCTGATTAATGCTAAGGAAATTCAGTTCGAAGCGCCAGAAAAGCCTAATGTCATAACGCCACCTATGCCCAAACATGACGCAGGAGTGAATGCTATTGAAGGCAAGGATGAAGAGTTTGACATTGACAACTGGATTTACCCGACTGCCGACGGTGGATTAAGCAACTAGACAGCAAAGGACTTCATCCCAATTTCTTTTGTTACCCAGTAATGAGACTTTTGTTTTGTATTTGTAATAGACAATGTTTTAAAATTTATGGCCCGGTGTCTTACCTGGGGCACCGTGGTTTCATTTGTGAGGGCTTTATGCGTGTCATCTCCATATATCATTAATAAAAGCATTGGACGTTTCTTGCATTTCAAATTTTGCGCTCCTTGTTTTTTATTTATATATATTGCAAAACAGCTATTTTACACACACTCACATATACAGGTCTACATCCACTCTGGATCCCACTGATAACGACTCTGCTATTGCCGGTTATGACTTTGAAAGTTCGATCAACTTAGCCGAAGACGAAGGTGAAGATGATTGCGAAGTGCCTGGTGAACTTACTAGACTGCTACCTCAGGAAGAGAGGGCCATACAGCCGCATGAGGAGCCTGTGGAAACGGTAAATCTGGGTACAGAAATAGACAAGAAAGAGGTCAAGATCGATGCAAATCTGGAGTCTAGTGTTAAGCAGCGGTTGATTCAGATACTGCGTGACTATGTTGAGATCTTTGCCTGGTCTTATCAAGTATGCCTGGGTTGGATACCGACATTATGGTTCACCGCCTGCCTACCAAGAAAGACTATCCTCCAGTAAAACATAAGGTCTGCCGAATGTGCCCAGAGATGTTTGAGAAAATCAAGGCTGAAGTGATGAAACAGTTTGACGCTGGTTTTCTAGCAATTACTTCTTACCCACAGTGGGTGGCCAATGTGGTTCCTGTGCCAAAGAAAGATGGTAAAGTTTGAATGTGTGTTGACTATAGGGATCTGAACAGGGCAAGCCCCAAGGATGATTTCCCTCTGCCTCATATCGACGTTCTGGTTGACAACACCGCTCAGCATAAGGTCTTCTCCTTTATGGATGGTTTCTCCGGTTATAATCAGATTAAGATGGCTCCCGAAGACATGGAGAAGACAACCTTTGTTACTCAATGGGGTACCTTTTGCTACAAGGTCATCCCTTTCGGATTGAAGAATGTTGGGGCAACGTACCAGCGTGACATGGTTGCTTTATTCCATGACATGATCCATCATGAGATTGAGGTATACGTCGACGACATGATTGCAAGGTCCCAGACTGAGGAGGAACATCTGGACCATCTTCAGAAGTTATTTGACAGGTTGAGGTTGTACAAGCTGAGGTTAAACCCGAACAATTGCACCTTCGGGGTGAGATCTGGTAAGCTGTTGGGTTTCGTTGTAAGTGACAAAGGTATTCAGGTGGATCCTGCAAAGGTGAAGGCTATACATGAAATGCCAGCTCCCCGGACAGAAAAAGAAGTCAGAGGCTTTCTGGGACGTTTGAACTATATTGCCCGATTCATCTCACACCTGACTGCTACATGTGAGCCAATTTTCAAGTTACTGAAGAAAGATCAAGTGGTAAGATGGAACGATGAATGTCAGGCCGCTTTTGAAAGAATCAAAGAGTATCTCCAAGGGCCACCTATTCTGATGTCTCCAGTTGAAGGGAGACCTTTGATCTTATACTTGACAATACTCTATAATTCAATGGGGTGTGTGATGGGTCAACATGACGAGTCTGGCCGAAAAGAGCATGTTATTTATTACCTTAGCAAAAAGTTTACCGACTGCTAGACCCGATACTCGTTGCTTGAGAAAACTTGCTGCACTTTGGCATGGGCTGCTCGCTGGCTGAGACAGTATATGTTGACTCACACTACTCTATTGATATCAAAGACGGACCCAATCAATTATATCTTCGAAAAGCCTGCCTTGTCCAGAAGAATAGCAAGATGGCAGATGATCTTGACTAAGTATGATATCCAGTATACGACTCAAAAGGCAATCAAGGGAAGTGTGTTGGCAGATCATTTGGCACATCAGGCAGTGGATGATTACCAGTCTATAAACTTTGAATTCCCGGATGAGAACATCATGTTGGTAACTGACTGTGAGACACCTGGACCGAATGAAGGACCTGAGGAAGGATCCTAATGGTCTATGTACTTTTATGGAGCTTCAAACGCTTTGGGTAATGGCATTGGCGCCGTGATCATATCTCCTGAAGGCTCTCATACTCCATTCACCGCCCGACTATGCTTCAACTGCACCAACAATATGGCGGAGTATGAAGCGTGCATCATGGGTCTTCGAGCAGCAATTGACCTAAGGATTCAGTTTCTAAGTGTTTTCGTAGATTCCGCTCTCATGATCAGTCAAATCAAAGGCGAGTGGGATACGAAACACCCTAATCTTATTCCTTACAAGGAGTACGTGTTGACGTTGCTCCCACACTTTGAGAAGATAACCTTTGAACACTTCCCTAGAGAGGAGAATCAGTTGGCGGACACGCTGGATACAATGTCTTCTATGTTCAAAGTCAATTGGGACAATGAAGCTCCCCGGATTATCATTGAAAGATTGGACGAGCCTGCACATTGATGTGATATTGAGACTGAAGAGGTAGCAGATAAACCCTGGTTTCATGAGGTGAAGAGGTATCTTGAAACTCAGGAGTACCCCGAGGGTGCATCTGTTAATGACAAGAAGTTTCTGAGGAGGTTCGCGGCGAAGTTCTTCATCAGCAATGGTATTCTTTACAAGCGTAACCATGATGCGACCTTACTGAGTTGTGTGGATAAGAATGAATCAGAAAGGATCATGGTGGAGTTACATGAAGGTACTTTCGAAACTCATTCCAGTGGACATACCATGGCAAAGAAAATCCTTCGGGCAGGATATTTATGCTCCACAATGGAAGCCGACTGTTATCAGCATTCTCAGACCTGTCATAAGTGCCAAGTATATGCTGATAAGGTGCACATACCTCCAGTACCTCTAAACGTCTTGACAGCTCCGTGGCCTTTTGCAATGTGGGGCATTGATATGATCGGCGAGATCAGACCTGCGGCATCCAACGGGCATCGTTTCATCCTGGTAGCAGTTGATTACTTTACGAAGTGGGTTGAAGAAGCTTCCTTTGCTACAGTGACCAAGAACATTGTGGCACGGTTCATTCGGCATAATCTGATTTGTCGATATGGTGTACCAGAGAGGATCATTATGGACAATGGTACAAATCTCAATAATAAGATGATCACTGAACTCTGCAAGCAGTTCAAGATACAACATCACAACTCTTCTCCTTACCGGCCGAAGATGAATGGGGCTGTTGAAGCGGCTAATAAGAACATTAAGAAGATTGTGCAGAAGATGACAGTGACATAAAAAGATTGGCACGAGATGTTACCATTTTCTCTTCATGAATATCGTACCTCAGCACGGACGTCAACAGGGGTAACACCCTATTCCTTGGTTTATGGCATGGAGGCCGTCTTACCCATTGAAGTTCAGATACCCTCTCTTCGGATTATGAAGGATGCAGGTTTGAGCGAAGATGACTGGATCCAGACCCGGCTTGATCAGCTGAACTTAATCAACGAAAAGAGACTTACGGCTATTTGTCATGGTCAGACGTATCAAAAGCAGATGATCAAGGCATTTAACAAGAAAGTTAGACGACAAGAGTATCAAGTCGGGGATCTGGTAATCAAGCGCATTATCTTACCTCAAGGTGATCCCAGTGGCAAGTGGACCCCTACTTACGAAGGGCCATTTGTGGTTAAGAATATTTTCTCAAGAGGAGCTATGATTCTAACCACCATGGATGGTGACGACCTTCCTCACCCCGTCAATGCAGACATAGTGAAAAAATACTATGCATAATCAAAGACCCACTAAGTTGACTGACCTAGGAAAAAATAAGGGCTTCCCGGCGAACCAAAAGGGTTCGGGCAAAAATAAGGGATGAAAATAAAAAATCTGTACACCCGGCAAGTCAAAAACCTGAAAAGGTGGATTGGGCAAAAAAGGGTATCCTGGTGGACTGAAAACCCGAAAGGGCGGTCCAGGAAAAAGTTAGGGATTAAGGCGTAACACTATGTCTCATTGGATCACCTTGCATCCAGACTTCAGCATCAACTATCAAGCTCGGACGACACTAATCAATCTGACTTATCTTCAACCAAGTAGTAAAGTGATGAGATGCTCGAGAACATAAAGGCAATAGCAGAGTTGGAACCCAGTGGGATTATTCACATGGCTGTTTTGTTTAGTTTTTCACAAATTGTATAAACTATATTTGTTCGGCAGCATTCTCTTACTAGGACGTCAGCCTCTTGTACAAAAACTCCTATTTACAGGCCAAAACTTCAAAATCAATACAATTCATTTTCAAAGAAATTTCAAATTGTTTTTCCTTTATCTGTTTTATTTTGCAAAGAACGTCCAATGTTCATTTTTTATATATGCACTTGACGTTAATTGTTGCACATAAATACTTACATGCGAAACAAAAGACCATTACTTGTAATATCAGAAACAGGGGCAAACAAGAATCGTCCAAACTGTACAGTTGTTCTGTCCACCGGGTACAAGGTAAATTCAGCTGAAGAATATGGTTGAGATGCATTCACTCCCTGCAGAAGAAGACAGTAAGGATAGTTCTCCCCAGCTGAGACTTGCAACTGTGAATGAATCGGTAATATTCTCCCTCAAGCAGAGTTTATCTACCATCAACACTGAACAGGTTTAATATCCCCGGCAGTCTTAATATTCCCCAATGGAGTATAATAATATTCCCCGGTAGAATACAACATATCCCCTAGTGGAGTCTGAAATTTTTTCCAGCACAGTCTGAAAAAGCTTCCCCAGTAGAGCTAGGAGAATCATCCCCATTAGACTTTGGAAGATTGTCCCCAGCAAGTTCAAGGGATTATCCCCATAAGAGTCTAAAAGATTATCCCCAGTGAAGTCGCAGCTGAAAGATCATCCCCAACGGAGTTCTTTCCCTTCACAAACAAGAAGTCAATCCCCAACAGGATTCAGTATCACCAGCAACGGTAATTCATCCCCAGCGGAATTTATCAGTGGAATCCTCAACAGAGCATCTCTTCCCCACAGAGTAATCTCCTCATCAGTTTATTCCCCAACATATTTATCCTCTTCTGCAGGTTTATTCTCGCAATCATGTTCGTTCGCCATCTCCAGCAGAAATGAAGAATTCAACTCTTTCTCCAGCATCCATCCGGGATTTATTTTCCCCAGCTAAAACATTACATTTACATACATCATGATACATGCATATACGCATCATACAACACAATCTCATTTATTTTGAGAACATCATTGCTTGATATATATCATGCATTGCATAAGACTCACCTTTACCTTTCAGGAAAGATGCAGTTAAGTTCTCAACTATGTCGAACTACTGACCGGTTCTTAAATCTCAACTGAATTAGTCTCGGTTGAATTACAGATAAGGTTCTAAATCTCGACAATTTTCCTCCGTCGAAATGTGGACGAGTTCTTAAATATCAACATAATTATCCTCCGTTGAAGTACAGACAGTTCCTAGATCTCGATGAAGATGTTTCCTTTAGTCAAAGTACTGACCGGTTCTTAAATCTCAACCAAATTAGTCTCGGTTGAATTACATATAAGGTTCTTGTGATCGGTGGGAATGAGAACTGACTGTTTTGGAATGCTGGTTCGCGTTTGCGTTTGTTTTTGCAAAATGTCGCGGTAAGCAAGAGTTGCCACCGTCTTTTATTTTATCCAACAAGGAAAGGACAAAAGCACAGCAAAATTCCTTTTCGAGATGTTTCTCGGGTTCGGGAGGTAGATTATAGAAAGGGAAGGTACTAGCACCCTTTCTATTCGTGGTTATCCATGGGCTCTTAGGTACTTGCTCATTGTGTTTTCAAAATTTTGCTTTTCTTGTGTTCGTGGGTTTTGAAAAAAGTTTTGTTTGAAAACTTCGATTTAACTCTTGTTTCTGTCCTCAAGAGTGTATGAAGTGTTGTTTGAAAACTTTGTTTGAAAAGTGTAAGTGCGAAAAGTTTGTTTTGTTTTGAAAGAGCAAGTACCTGAGAACCTCTACCTACTCAAAAGGAATTAATCTGTGTAAATGTCCTTTAGACAGTGCCATCCCACTATTGAGGAGTAGGTAGCACCGTCGTTGCAGTTTTCGGGTCAATTCGATTAAAGGACATGTGGTCACTAAAGCAATGTTAGGACACCTTAGCGGTAACCCTAATGTCTTAGATCGTTTTATCTGAGGCAACCGTTTCAAGGCAACTTTGATCTTTAGATAGGAGGACGACCTCTAAAACTTCCTATACTCAATGACCACGTCGAGGCAACCAAGTGAGGCGTACCCTAGAAGTGGCATGTGCAAATGTGTCAATTTTCAGTTATGTTATCTTTGTACATGTTATGGTGAGCTACGGTTGATTTTAAATTAAGGTAGATCTTGTCATGCATAGCCTAGTACTCATACATCTAGCAGTTAATGATTGCGGAAAATAAAACTAAGCTATTACAAGGCGTCGGGTATTTACATCGCCAAAAAACAAACCCTTGAAAATAAATGCGGAAAAGTAAATGAAAGCGATAAATAATCCTAAGTTAAAGCTATTACATCCTCGGAGCAAATATAATTATATGGACAAAAAATGAATCAAAAAATCATACGCGCGAGAAAAAATTGAATCAGAGAGTTTTTAGGGTTTTGACCCTTTTTTTAAGAAAGAAGGAGATTTTTTTTGTTATCTTGCATTTAATTAAATTAAACCTAGACTAATTAATTAATTAAATAAAAGAAATATATTTTGGTTTTTGAATGTTTAAGAAAATAAAAATAAAAATGATTAAAAGTTATTAAAAAACCCTAATTCTACATTGATTTTATTTTGTTGCAAAAATGTTAAAATTATACCTAATTAAAAAAGCTAAGTCAATTAAATTGTTTATTTACAAAAATAGTGAAATTAATAAAAATAATATATTTTTTATGTTTTCTGATTTTTATTAGGAAAAATAAATTATTTTAGTTAGTAATTAATTAAACATAATGAAAATAAATCAAGCAAATAAATAATGAAAGAAAATAAAAAAATGCAAACTCAGGGGGGTTTGGGCCAACTTTGGAGGTGTATTTGGAAATTCTGGGCCCATTAACATTCCAGCCTCGTTTGACTTTTTAGATCATCCACGCGTATGTTGACCAGGGAGTATGGTGGTCCTTCAACTTTGGCAACTGGATCTTGGCCTGAAGCCACTTGGCGTGCTGAGATTTGAAGCATATGGTGGACTCCCTTTTGAAACTTGCACGTGAATACCTGTGGAAGAAAAATAACAAGGTTTGGGGGACCTGGGATTCGAACCCAGGTCCCAATTCTCACAGGCCAACATGTTTACCACCCAACCAAGCTGTTTCAATTATTATAGGAATAAGAGGCAGTTATTATATGTGAAAATAAATCAATATGCTGAAATTATAAAAAAAACGCGCTAAGATTCAAACAGGCAAACCAGATGACAACACGTCATCATCTTCAACCTTGGTTCTGTGTAAAAGAGAATCAGATAGCGGGGGTTTTTAACCTCCACTACCTCCCTGCACGAAAAATAGCGAATAGACACAGAGCAAACATAAATATTTCGCGAGGTATGGGTTCCAATCGTCTTGGCCTCACGAATTCAACCATGTATCCCATTGGTCCTAATTTTTCCTGGTATGAAAAGCCCTATTTGAAAGCTTGAAAACCCTAGAAATTCAATCATGGCATCTCTCGATTCAGGGCACTATAGTTCAATTCAATCATTCCATTAGCTTCGTATGGTCTCTAGCAATGCAAATCAATCACAAAAACATGTCAAATGCATATGAATTAAGAGATACGATTTGGAATTATAAGTGCAAACCGTGAAACTGTATTTCGTGATTCCTTGAGCTTTGATGCTTGAATTTGATTTCAAAACACTCCTGGGACCTCCTACAATGTGTTTGGATAGACAAGGCACCTTGAATTAGCCTAGAATGCAAGAACAGGTTTTTGAGTTTTCTTGAAAATTCTTGAATTTGATATGGCCGTTTTTGCAGCTTTCAGTCGTGAATTAGGTTATGGTTGGCTTGCTTGCATATAAGGGAATGATTTTAGGTCAAGAGCTGGGCCAATATCCATGTGCATTGAAGATTGAATCCTTGATTGATAAATCAAATATTCTTGATTTTTCATGATTGAACAAGTTGCCAAAATTGGATATTTTTGTATCTTTTAGCTTGTGCACGAATTGGTCAGCATATTTGGATCATATTTGGTTCAAAAATTGATTTAAAAATCAAATCTTGTATTTTCTTATGATTTAAATTAATTAAATGAATTAATATATATTAAAAATCCATTTAATCAATAAATTTAAGAAAATAAATCCAATTTAACTTGGTGGGTCGTGCATAGGTCATGGGTGAAGTTTCAAGAAGAGATTTGAGGCCCATTAGCAAAAAGAAGGTGTTTTGAGCAAAGTTGATTTTTGCAAATTCATGAAAATTTCCCAACTTCTCCAATGCATAATTTGCTCAATTTTGATCATATGGCCATGTTCTTTGACTTTTTAGAAACCTCCAGATGTCCTCTAATCAACTCTTTTGGTCTCATCTCATTTTGATCTTCCATTCTCAAGTTATAAGCTTTGGCACAAAAGGTGTTTTTGTTGACTTTCAAAAATAACCTATAATGTCCAAATTTGTAACTTCTTGTGAGTGCATTTTTTGATCTTGGGGTGTGAAGATGGATTTCAGGAAATTTCATCCTCTTAAAAATGAGCTTTGGATGGATCATTTCTCATAAAGTATGAGAAAGTTATGCTTGGTCAAAGTTGAGTTGACTTTTCCTACAAAACCCTAATTTAGCAACTTTTGAATCTTGATGAATTTTGAGCAATCCTTGATGAATCATGATCAACCCTTGATCAAATGATGAATTATCCTTCAAAATGAGAGTGTTGACAAAAAATTTGACTTTTGACTGCAAAATGACCATTTTGCCCTTGCAGTTGATTGTAGATCAAATGGAGCTTTTGACTGTGCAAACTGGCACTGTGAGTCTTGAAACTTGGCATGTAGGTGCTAGAGAATGTACATAGGCCTATGAGACTTGATTGAACCATTGAAAACCCTAAATTCTTTGAAAGAACCAAAACCCTAATTTTGAATTGACTGCCTTAGGAGGTGATTTGACTGTACAACCCTTGAGCAATCTTGAGCAATTTGAGGATCATTCTTGACAAATCTTGAGGGATATGGGAGGGCAAATTTTGGGGTACAACAGTTCTAAATCTCGACAATTTTCCTCCATCGAAGTGTGGACGAGTTCTTAAATCTCAACTGAATTATACTCGGTTGAAGTACAGACAGTTCCTAGATCTCAATGAAGATGTTTCCCTCAGTCAAAGTACTGACCGGTTCTTAAATCTCAACTGAATTAGTCTCGGTTGAATTACAAATAAGGTTCTAAATCTAGGTAATTTTCCTCCGTCGAAGTGTGGACGAGTTCTTAAATCTCAGCTGAATCATACTCGGTCGAAGTACAGACAGTTCCTAGATCTCGATGAAGATGTTTCCCTCAGTCGAAGTACTGACCGGTTCTTAAATCTCAACTGAATTAGTCTTAGTTGAATTACAGATAAGGTTCTAAATCTCGGAAATTTTCCTCCGTCAAAGTATGGACGAGTTCTTAAATCTCAGCTGAATTATACTCGGTTGAAGTACAGACAGTTCCTAGATCTCGATGAAGATGTTTCCCTCAGTCGAAGTACTGACCGGTTCTTAAATCTCAACTGAATTATTCTCGGTTGAATTACATATAAGGTTCTAAATCTCGACAATGTTCCTCCGCCGAAGTGTGGACAAGTTCTTAAATCTCAACAGAATTATTCTCGGTTTAATTACAGACAGTTCCTAAATCTCGATGAAGATGTTTCCCCCAGTTGAATTACGGACAAGTTCTTAAAACTCAGCAGAGATGTTCTCTCAGTTGAAGTACAGGCAAGTTCCTAAATCTCAACAAAGATCAAACTTCCCCAGTGGAATCTTCTACAACAACAGGTATGCAAGTTCTCGCTAAGGAATCTCTTATGTGATCGAAACTCCTCCAAATGGAATCTGTAAGCCCATTGCCGACATCACAAGACTGATACCACTTCATGCGAGTGCAAATTTCTGGGCACTCTAGTGTTCAATCATCTTCCACCTTCGGATCACGAAAGGCATGAAAGCTAATCTACATCCTCAGGTTTAAGAAGATTGAACAGGGGCAGCTGTTGTACCCCAAAATTTTTCGTCTCATATTCCTAAAAACATTACAAGAAAAATCTCCAAGTTGCTCAAGTTTGCTCAAGAGTTGGACATACAAGCTATCTTCTAAGGCAATCTACCCCAAATTAGGGTTTTGTGTTGCATCAAGATCCTTGAGTCCAAATGACCTCAAGTGCTCCCCAATGTCCTAATATGTTCTCAAGGTCATCCATGTCAAATTTCAAGCCTTGAAGAGGAAGTTTGCTCAGTCAATTGCTCAAAGGTCCAAAAATCGACTATGTTAGGGCAAAAGTCAATTGTGACCTATATATAGTCAAACTTCAAGATTTTTTGTCAACATTCTCATTTTGAAGGATATTTCATCATTTGATCAAGATTTGATCATGATTCATCAAGGATTGGTTAAAATTCATCAAGACTCAAAAGTTGCTAAATTAGGGTTTTGTAGGAAAAGTCAACTCAACTTTGACCAAGCATAACTTTCTCATACTTTATTAGAAATGACCCATCCAAATCTCATTTTGAAGAGGATGCAATTTCCTAGAATCCATCTTCATATCCTAAGATCCTAAAATGCACTCACAAGAAGTTACAAATTTGGACATTATAGGTCATTTTTGAAAGTCAACAAAAACACCTTTTTTTCCAAAGCTTATACCTCGAGCATGGACTATCAAAATGAGATGAGACCAAAAGGGTTGGTAAGAGGACATCTCAAGCTTTCTAAAAAGTCCAAGAACACTTCCAAAAGTTCAAAATTGAAGAAGTTATGCATTGTTGAAGTTGGACATTTTTGCAAAATTGCCAAAAGTCAACTATCCCCAAAACTTCAAATTTTGTCAAATGGGCCCATTCTTTTCCACTTGATTTAAGCTTGCATAGTTGCCCACGTGTCCTAGCTTCAGCCAGAGCCCATATTCTATTTTTATTATTTTATTTGATTTTTATTTGAATTTATTCATTTTAAATCAAATTAAATCATATAAAATCCAAAACTTTGATTACATGAGATCTTTTACTATTTCAGGTCTTGATTATCATCATTAACATCATCAAAATTCGTGTCAAGCAATCCATGTACAAAAAGATTGAAAATTGGCAAATTTGGAAGGTTTAGTAATGGAGAATCAAATCAAATTGGCAATCATTATTGGAGCAAGATTTGAATCAAGTTTATTACCCTAATACATTCCACACTACATAAACAAGCCAAAGCAATCAAAACAAGGGTTAAAAAGTGCAAGCATAGGCAGAACAAAGTTTGAAAAAAGTCACCAAAAGCTTGAATTCAAAATCATAGCTAGAGGCATTTTCAGAAGCCAAAACCTATCCCAATCGCTTCCTGGGTGTTCACTCAACCTTCCTGGATCAAAAGCAAGCTTGCTCATACGCCCAAACGCGTTGTAAGTCCCTCGTTACCTAGCTCTGTTCTTGGATTCGGTTTGGCTCATTCTTGCATCATTTGAACAAATCGTTGACATATTTGTGACCCTCATAACATTTCTAAGCTTCTGGCATTATTTAATTTTGTTTATCTGACCTATACTGCAAAATGCCATAGCTAGGGTTTCTTGGATATTTTTGGGTGTTTTTATTTCAGGAATAATTGGCCATCAAGAAGGGTATGGTTGTGACCGGGATGATGAGACGAGCACAATCATGCCTTTAGAATTCATTTTTATGGCCTACAGCGGATTTTGGAATATACACGACTTGTAGTGACGGCATGTGTCTGTAGCTATAAGTTTTACAGGGTTTTACCCACGGATGATAGGTTGAAGATGAAGGCGTGT
Source organism: Vicia faba (assembly GCA_948472305.1). Lineage (NCBI taxonomy): Eukaryota > Viridiplantae > Streptophyta > Magnoliopsida > Fabales > Fabaceae > Vicia > Vicia faba. Next base: position 1,355,975,693 of record OX451735.1, read on the forward strand.
CACGCCATCAATTGGCCTTTCAAAACCACGCGCGCATTTTTGTTTTTGTTCTGACCATTGACTTGTTTTACTACATAATATATTCTTTTCATATTATTAACAAATAAACAAAGTAGTGTAGTGGCAAGCGTGCGTTGGCAATCACTTTCAAGACCTGGGTTCGAATCCCAGGTCCCCCACTCTCTTTGTTATTTTTCTTCTTCAGGTGATCATGTGCATATCCAGGCTTGCAGCCCACCATAGTCCATCAAGCATCCAGTGACCAGATGGCCAAAGGCCAAGATCTGGTGGCCAAGATCTGAGGGTCTACCATGGAGCCAAGTCAACGCGTGCACACCAGATTCCAGGAGTCAAACGAGGCCAGCTCAATTGGGCCACGAATTTTCTTCTCAAACCACCAAAATCAGGCACAAACCCCCTTTCTTTTCTATTTTATTTATTTAGTTTTATTAATTGTTTTTATTGTTTTATTTAATTTACTAACCAATTAAAATTCTTTTCTTTATAAAAAAAAAACACAAAAATATTTTCTTTATCAAATCAAATTTTAATTTTAATTTTATTAATAAACACTAATTAAATTAACTTAGGTTTTAATTAGAATAACTTTAACATATTTTGTACATAATTAAAATTAAATTAGATTTAATTAGGTTTTACTAATTCAATTAATTTTATTTCTTTCTTAAAATACCAAAAACCCAAAAATAACTTTTTCATTTAATTAATTAATTTATTTAATTCAATTTAGTAATTAATTTAGAATTTGTTTCTTTCTTAAAATAAAAATAACAAAAAAATCTTTTCGTTAACAAAAAGGGTCAAAAACCTAATTTGCGCTCGATTTAATTTCCCACATGCGGTTTATTTATTTTTATCCAATAATGTACTTGCCTCCGGTTTGTAATAGTTAATAGGACCCTTATTCATTTTTTATCTCTTTATTTATTCTTAAAGGGTTTTTCTTTGGCGATGTAAATACCCGACGCCTTGTAATTTAAATTCCGCATTTTATTTCCGCAAAATATAACTGTTAGATGTTTGATAATAGGGATGCATGAAAAGACTGAATGTTTAATCTAAAATCAACTTAGATCACCCTTAACATGTACAAAAATAAAATTAACTGAAAATGACACACTCGCACATGCGCACTCTTAGGGCACACTCCACTTGGTTGCCTTCGTACGCGGTCATTAAGTATAGGTCGTTTTAGAGGTCGCCCTCTTGTCTAAAAGATCATAGTCGCCTCGAAACGGTTGCCTCTGATATTATTGCCTCAAACAAATGATCTAAGACGTTAGGGTTGCCGCTAAGGCGTCCTAACATTGCTTTAGTGACCATAAGTCCCTAATTCGAATTGACCCTTAAACTCCAACGACGGTGCTACCCACTCATCAATAGTGGGATATCATTGTCTAAAGGAAGATAGCATAGAATGATTCCTTTTTCGAGTAGGTAGATGGTTCTTAAGTACTTGCTCTTTCAAAAAACAAAAACTCTTCACACTTACACTTTTCGAACAAAGTTTTCAAAAACACTTCATACGCTCTTGAGGATAGAAGCAGGAGTTAAATCGATGTTTTCAAACAAAAACTTTTTTTCAAACCCACAAGCACAAAGAAAGCAATATTTTGAAAACATTTGAGCTTGTACCTAAGAGCCCGTGGATAACCACGGATAGAAAGGGTGCTAACACCTTCCCTTTCTATAATCTACCCCCCGAACCCGAGAAACATCTCGAAAAAGGAATTTTTCTGTGCTTTTTTCCTTTCCTTGTTGGATAAAATAAAAGTCGGTGGCGACTCTTATTTACCGCGACATTTTGTGAAAACAAACGCAAAACGCAAACCAGCATTCCAAAAAACAGTCAGTTCTTCCCACCGTATCACACAAGGACTCCACAACAAAATGGAGTAGATGAAAGAAAGAATTGATTTCTAGTGGAACTCGCAAGAACAATTCTTAGTGATGCAAATCTACCAAAATATTTTTGGGCATATGTGGTTAGTACGACATGTTTTATTGGAAATCGAGTTATTTTTAGACATATCTTGAAAAAGACTCCATATGAACTCTTCAAAGGAAGAAATCCAAACATTGCTCACTTTTACATTTTTGGATGCAAGTGCTTTGTCCTCAACAATGACAAAGACAACCTCGGTAAGTTTGAATCTGATGAAGGTATATTCCTTGGTTATTCTCGTTCAAGTAAAGCTTATAGAATATACAATAAAAGAACTTTAACTATTGATGGTTTTTTACTCATACAAGACTATGTGCCAAATTCATGGAAAAAATTTAACAAAATTCTAGTATTTCTTGGTATGTGTCTAGAATCACAACGAACAAGTGTTACGGTGCAAATTCCCTCATCTTCAAAATTCATCATCTTTGGTTCTAATTTATATGTTAGTGATATAATGCTTCACTATCTCATTGCTTATGTTTTGCTACTGAAGCATTTAAATCACTCCCGCATCAATAAGTTGGAATTGCAAGCACTTTATGCTATTAAGAAAGATCTTCCGGTGAATTGGGCACTCAACATCGTGCACCATATGGATCATCAACATCGGCTAACTAGTGGTTTACCCTATGCTAGGGCTATTACAAAAATCCTTGAACATGCTGGAGTTAGCCTAAAAAGATAGCCCAAGGTAATCATGACTGATAAAGACTATGAGATTGATGATAAAACTTCCTTGAAAAACACAGGTATCATATTGGATCGTGAAGGCAAGTTTATTTACAAAGAAGATCCTGCAGCCGCTTCTCCTACTCCGGTTTCGATAGGTGGATATAATTTGGAACTCCTCTTTAACAAGATATGCTCCATGGAACGTACTGCTGCTCAAAACCATAGGGAAAATCAGGTTGAACATGCTTATTTTAAGCGACAATTAAAAGAACTTATCCAAGCCCAAAAGAACCAAATGGTATAAGAGGAAGTGGATGATGATGGAGATGAACAAGATGAGGAATTTGATGTGGATATGGAAGAATGTGGCTAAAACAAAATTATTAAATCTTACTTCTTTATATTTCTAAGCCTAAATCAGTACTTATATGTTTTATGTTTTCAAACAATTGCATGTCTCATTCTTTATGTTTGAACTAAGTTATGACATGTATTTTGTTATGTATTGTGTGATGTATTGTGTTATGTGTTGTTTTATGTTCTTCTTTTTTTGTATATTTGGTCATCTTCTTTTCCCATTCCTTTTTTCTAATGACAATGGGGGAGAAGAATCGTGTTTGTATGTATTTTATTTTCTCTAAAGTATCCAGCAAGAAAATTTCAAAGAAAAACTCTCATGCATGGATCAAGGGGGAGTATTTAACTTAGGGGGAGTTTTCAAATTGATAGAGAAATCAAGATGCATCAAAATTTTCAAACAAAGGTTGTCATCATCAAAAAGGGGGAGAATATGAAGACAAGATTCCTAAAGAGTTTTGATGAAGGTCAACTATCATTGATTGAAAAATGGAATGGCTCAAGTCAAGACATCTTAATCAAGTCAAATTTATCAAAGTCTTGAAGAATCATTGTATGAACAAATCAAATGTCAAGGTAAAACATTCAACCTCTATATGCATACAAGTGTTCATAACAATGTTTCATGCATGCCATAAATCTTCAAACATGTTTTGGAAATCATGACTTTATGTTTCACACATTTTCTTAATGTATTTTTCAAAATTGCCTTAGGGAAACCGGTTACCCAGTTATGGTAACCGGTTATCCTATAATGTTTCTCAAAAATAAAACGCTATTGACTTGGGGAACCCGGTTACCCAACACTGATTTTGAAATTGTTTAACATTGGGAAAGGTGGTACCCAGGTACCCACTTATCAGAACCGGTTACCACTGAAACAGTATGAAAAATGCCTTTGCTCTTGTCCAAAAAAGTTGTGTGATTTTGTTTTTGAAGCATGGAATCTTTCCATTAAAACATACCCTTTTTGAAAGGATGTATAGAGGCCTATATAATCTCAAAATTTCTGAATTATTAACACCTCTTTTTCAACATACAATTTAAATTACAAAAGCTATTTATCTTTCAATTTTCAAGTGTTATGCACCATAATTTTCATTGAAACTTTCTGCACTCATTTTTCATTAAAATATTACTCTAAGTTTCATATCATCATTGTGAACACTTGTATCCACTATTGAGAATTATTTTGCTTGAAGGAGAAGATCAATCCAAGATTGATATATTGTAGCATACTTCAAAATCATTTGTAAAAATTCATATTACTTTATTAGTTCCCTTGCTATTCAGGATTGTTGAAAGCAAGTGTGTACATTGAAGAGGATTGTTCTTCTTGTACTTAGTATTCAAGATCTTAAAGGTGTTAAGAGTATTTGATCTCCCTATAGGTTAGAGAATAAGCATCACAATTAGTGTGAATAGGCTGTACAATCATTCTAACTATAGTGAAATCTCTTTCATGTTGAAAGGAGACTGAAGTACTCTCGGATTGTGAGGGGAACCAGGATATATCCTTGTGTCATTTACTTTCCTCATTTTACTGCTTTCATCACTTAACCAAAAACCATAAAAGAAAGATCAAAGATTCATAAAACCGGAAATATTTTTAAAAGTCCTAAATCACCCCCCTCTTAGGCAAACCTTATACTTACATGGAAGTCTTTAAAGAACCAGGAAAAGTCCTCTTTAAGAAAATTCCAACACTTTCTGATGAAGAAAAAATTATACTCGTCGGGCCCAGGGCTCTTCGAGCCTTCACAACCCCAAATCACCTCTTTGATTTCGAGATCAGAAAATGGAGCTTCAAAAAGACTCACCTTCGACTGCATTAATCTCTTGAAAGAAATACCTTTAAGAGTGGATCTGCTAACATTCGTTTCCTCAAACTTCTTACAAAAATAATTCCACACCTCCTCCTTAACTTCCCTTACCTCCTGCACAACGCCTTTATCACTAACTATAGATCCCAGAAAATTCCAGCTCCTCCTTTTCTTCATTACGCTATGAAAGAATATGCTATTTGAATCTCCTTCACAATCCCACTTTAACCTTGATTTCTGAAATGTCATTTTGTTATGCTATTGCTTAGAAACATAATTTTAAATTAAAGTTTTGAAGAAAAACTTGTATTGAAATATAAGTTATTTTGTAATTAATATCTTTAAGTATTTATTATCATCTCTTTTTAATTATTTAATTTTTTCTCATATAATTAATGAATAACAATATTGTAAAATCTTTCATAATTTTCGTTTACATACAATGATTATTTTTATTAATAAGTGTGAAAAGTCCAAAATAACTTATATAAAAATCTGAGGGAGTATTACATAACAAATTTTCAACGATAACAAAATTATTATTACAACCACAATTGCAAGTTTTTAAAACTAAAAATGATATTCATTCATTCAAATTGATAGAATACTGTTATACGGTGGCAGAACCGACTGTTATACTGGTTTGCATTTTGTATTCGCAAATGTCGCGGTAAGCAAGAGTCGCCATCGACTTTTATTTCATCCAAATAAGGAAAGTAAAAAGAACATAAAAAACCTTTTTTCGAGATGTTTCTGAGTACGGGGGTAGATTATAGAAAGGGAAGGTGTTAGTACCCTTTCTATCTGTGGTTTTCCACGGGCTCTTAGGTACTTGCTCACTTTGAAATTGCTTGTGTGTGTTTGTTTTGAAAATTTTTGTTTACTTCGTGATAACCCTTGTATCTGTCCTCAAGAGTGTGACGAAGTTGTTATGAAAACTGTTTAGAAAAGTGTTTGTGTGAAAGAGTTTTTTTATTTTGAGCAAGTACTTAAGATCTTTCTACCTACTCGAAAAAAGATTGTTCGTTCTCATGTTGCAATCCTTAAATTTCCTTGAGGATGGCTGTAGTATGGAATCCGATCTGAGATTTTTTGAAAAAGTGCAACTTGTCCTTGCTGTTTCACACGATCAACCCTCCTCCTTGTGCATTGGAATTGTTATGTATATGTATTAGACTGAATTATGTCAACAAAAAGCATTCATATCTTCACCAATTATCAAGATTTGATTTGATTCCATCCTTGCATTATTTCTTTCTAAATCAAGCCAAATCATACCATTTTCATCCCAATCACCCTTGGCACGATTTGATTTTGTTTGACAACATAAATGGATTTTGATTCTATTCAAAATCAGATCAAAAACAAATCTTCCATATTTTATATTATTTATTTGATTTAATTTGACTTTTAAATGATTAAAATCAAAATAAATTAAATAAATAAAGTCAATAATATATGAGAGAGTTTTTTGGTCGTGGACATTTCTAGAAGTAAGATGCAAGCATAAAAAGTTAGGCCCATTTGACAAAAAATGCAATTTTGGGTATTGTTGACTTTTGACAATTTTCCAAAAATGGCCAACTTTGACAATGCATATCTCCTTCAATTTTGACCCTAAGAGGGTGTTCTTGGACTTTTTAGAAATCTTAGGATGTCCCTTAAACAACCCTTTTAGTTTCATCTCAATTGGATCCTCCATATTCATGTAAGAAGCTTTGTCCCAAAAGGTTTTTTTGTTAACTTTTTGGAATGACCTATAATGTCTTAATACATATCTTTTCATGAGTGCATTTATTGAACTTGAGGGATGAAGATGAGTTTTAGGGAATTGTATTATCTTCAAAATGATCCTTGGATGGAAATATTTTGATAAAGTATGAGAAAGTTATGCTTGGTCAAAGTTTGGTTGACTTTTCTTGAGAAACCCTAATTTAGCAACTTTTGAGTTTTGATGAGTTAGGAGAATTCCTTGGGGAATCATGATCAAACCTTGATCAAATGATGGATATCACTTCAAAATTTTGATGTTGACCAAAAATCTTGAGGTTTGACTATATGTGGGCCACAGTTGACTTTTGACCTAATATAGTTGATTTCCAAGCATCTGAGCAGTTGACTGAGAAAACTTCTTATGTAAGGCATGAAACTTGACATGGATGGTCTTGATAACATATTAGGACTATGGAAAGGATTTGAGGCCTTTGGAGCTCACCCATCTTGATGAAAATCAAAACCCTAGTTGGAGGTTCATTGCTTTAGGAGAGAGTTTGTCTGGTCAACTCTTGGGCATCCTTGAGCAAGTTAAGGATCTCAATGATTATGTGTTGAGTAAAAATTGGAGGGAAAATTTTAGGGTACAACAGCTACCCCTATTCAATCTTCTTAAACCCGAGGATGTAGATTGGCTGGTCTGCCTTTCGTGATCTGAAGGTAGAAGATGATTGAACACTAAAGTGCTCATAAATTTGCACTCGTATGAAGTAACACCGATTGATGATATCGGGAATGGGCTTACATATGCCATTTGGAAGTTGACTAGGAATCGTCGGAGATGGGCTTAAATATGCCATCCAGAAAAGATAACGGTTGCATCAGACATTCCTTTGCGAGAATTCCTGTACCTGCCGTTGAGGAGGACTTCTCCGGGGAATGTCAATTTATGTCCTGGGAAATAGAGTATAGGAGCTTCGGTTGTCCATTACTATACTGAGGAATTAACTCCTTATTGAGGAGATAGAAGTGAACTGCTTATCTGGTCAGGGTCCAGGCTGCACAGCGACTTACTGGGGAGATGCGAAATCGACCGTAACTGGTTGGGTTCGGTCTTACAGTGTTGTAAAATGATGTCTGGAGATAAGAGAGAAGGAACCTGGATAGTAGGGTTACTTCGAGATGAAATCCTGGATAATAGGGTTGTGAGAAGGAACATGGATAGTAGGGTTACTTCAGAATGAAAGCCTGGATAGTAGGGCTATGAGAAGGAACATGTATAGTAGGGTTACTTCAAGGTTGAAGCCTGGATAGTAGGGCTATGAGAAGGAACCTGGATAGTAGAGTTGCTTCGAGATGAGAGTCTGGATAGTAGGGCTATGAGAAGGAACGTAGATAGTAGGGCTACTTCAAGGTGGAAGCCTGGATAGTAGGGCTATGAGAAGGAACATGGATAGTAGGGTTACTTCAAAATGAAAGCCTTGATAGTAGGGCTATGAGAAGGAACCTGGATAGTAGGTGTTGTACCCCAAAATTTGCCCTCCCATATTCTTCAAGGTTTATCAAGAATCATCTTCAAATGGTTCAAGATTTCTCAAGGGTTGCATAGTCCAACTGCCTCATAAGCCAGTCAAAATTAGGGTTTTGGTTCTGTCAAGGAATCTGAGGTTTTCAGTGGTCCAATCAAGTCCCATAGGCCTATATATATTGTCAAGCATCTATATGTCAAGTCTCACAATGCCAGTTTGCACAGTCAAAAGCTCCATTTGCTTCACAATCAACTGCAGGGGCAAAATGGTCATTTTACAGTCAAAAGTCAAAAAATTTGGTCAACATCTTATTTTGAGTACACAATAATCATTTGATCAAGTCTTGATCATGATTCCACAAGCATGGCTCAAAAATCATCAAGATGCAAAAAGTTTCTATTTTTGGACAGTAGAAAAGTCAACTGTATCTTGACCAAGGCATAACTTTTTCATGGTTCATCAGAAAAATCCCATCCAATGCTCATTTTGAAGGGTATGACATTTCCTACAACTCATCTTCACATTCCAAGTCCAAGAAATGCTCTCACAAAAAGTTATCAATTTCTACATTATAGGTCAATTTCAAAAGTCAACAAAAATGCACTTTAAGTCAAAGACCATAACTTGAGATTGGTAAATCCAAATGACATGGGACCAAAGACATTGGTTAGAGGACTTCAAGACCTTTCCAAAATGTCCAAGAACATGTTCATATGATCAAAATTGAGCAAGATATGCATTGAAGAAGTTGGGAAATATTTGTGAAATTACAAAAGTCAACTATCCTTAAAACTTCAATTTTTGACAAAAGGGCCCACTTTCTTCCACTTGATTCAGCCTTGTCATGCCACACACGTGTCCCATGCTTAATTTCAAGATCAAACATTTATTTTTCTATTTTATTTAATTTTTATTGATTTAATTCATTTTAAATCCATAATAATTCAAATAAAATCTAAAAATCAATGGAGTAGTATCTTTTTTATTTGAACAGCTTTCATATACCATGTGCCAACTAACAAATTCGTGCTAAGCCTTTTTTGTGCATAAAATCTTAGATTTGCTTCAAATATGGAAAGGTTTTCAATGGTTGTCAACCAAATCTCCAAACTTCAATACACCAAGATACAAGCCCAAATTTAAACCTAGACTGATTGCCTTATACATATACAAGAAGCCTAAACCTAATTCATGACCTAAGCATTGCTAAAACGGCCAAGGCAAAACTGAAAAATTGTTGGAAAAGTGGGAGATCAAGAACAGGATTGCAGACGTTTTCATATCAAAAGAAGCACGTAGCCTTCTTCCTTGCTATCCACTGAAGCTAAAGCGATCATAAACACGTCCTTAGACCACCTACAAAGCGCTGTAAGTCATCACGAAGTCACCCCTGGACATGGAATCGTGATCCTCCATTCTTGCATTTTTTCTCAAAAACATTGGCATATTCATGTTTCTTGTTTAATTTCTAACCTAATGGCAATATTCAATTTCGTTTTTAGGCCTCATATGATGATACCCGCGCCTAGGGTTTGTGTGTGTTGTTTTTAGGCATTTTGTTTTCAGGTGAAATCAGAACAAATCATGAGCATGGATGGACTTAGGAGATGGAGACGAGACCAACCATGGTCTTGGAATGAGTTTTTGAAGCCTAGGGACGATTTTAAGAAAAGCCTACGAAACTACCTGCGGATAAAAATCCGCAGGTAAATAACCAGCAATTTTGATGAAGAAGACGATGATGCGTCACAGTGTGATTGGCCCGTTTAAAATCCAAGCGCGTTTTTTTGTTTTGGCTAACATGTTAATTGGTTTAAGAATATTATATTCAGTCTTCATTATACTAACAAATGGACAAGGCAGTTGGGTTGGTTGAAGCGCACATGCATAGTCCCTTGGGACCTGGGTTCGATTCCCAGGTCCCCCAAATGTTTCTATTATTTTTATTTACAGGTTCCTATGTAGCGTTCCAATAAGATGTCCATCATATACCCCATGCATCAGCCTGTCATGTGTCCCCTAGCTTGAAACATGTGGCCAAAGATGATGACTACCATATACCTTGGTCAATGCACATGCAGCCAATCTCCAAAAGTCAAACGGACTGGCAAAAGAATGGGCCTGGAATCTGCTTGCTCACCTCCTTGCTGGCCCATCACCCCCCATGAGTTTGCCTCTTTATTTTTCTTTTATATTTTTATTTTACTTATTTAAATTTAATTCTTAATTAACTATTAACTAAATAATTATTTTTCCATAATAAATCCAGAAAACATAAAAAATAATAATATTTTTATTGATTAAACTTAATTAGTTATTATTTTGTAAATAAATTCTAACAAATTAGTTTAATTTAATTAGGTTTAATTTTGACTTTTTTTTCATAATAAATAAAATGAATTAGACTTAGGATTTTTCTTTTGACAATTTTAATTTCTTTTATTTTCATTAAAACATAAAAAACACAAAAACACTTTTTTCTTTTAATTAATTAATTAATTAGTAAATTAGGTTTAATATTTAATTAATTTCAAAAAAGACCTAAATTTCTTTCTTCTCTCAAAAAAGGGTCAAAACCCTAAGGACGTCCCGATTCAATTTCTTTCGCGCATATTTATTTTTAATTTATTTTGATGTATCTGCTCAGGGAATGTAATAGATAATTAGGACTTTATCGCTTTCTTTAATTTCTCGTATTTATTTTCCAAAGGGTTATGTTTTTGGCGATGTAAAACCCGACGCCTTGTAATAGCGTAGATTCACTTTCCGCGGTTTATATTCCGCACAATAATTAATTGCTAATTATGCATGCAAAACTTGTCTGAAAAATAAAATCAAAGCGTAGCTCACAAATAACATGTACAAGATAATCTTAACTGAATTTAACACACATGCACATGCCACTCTTAGGGTACGCCTTACTTGGTTGCCTCGAGGTGGTCATCAAGTATAGGGTGTTTTAGAGGTTGCCCTCCTGTCTAAAGATCCAGTTGCCTCGAAACGGTTGCCTCAGATAAAAAGGATCTAGGACGTTAGGGTTACCGCTAAGGCGTCCTACTATTGCTTTGGTGACCACATTGTCCCTATAATCGAATTGACCCGAATAACTCCAACGACGGTGCTACCTGCTTCTCAATAGTGGGATAGTACTGTCTAAAGGACTTTTACACAGCTTAATTCCTTAGAGTAGGTAGATTTCTCCTAGGTACTTGCTCTTTCAAAAAACAAAAACAACTTTTCGCACCTACACTTTCAAAAGGTTTTCAAACAAACACTTCATACACTCTTGAGGACTGATACAAGAGTTACCTAGAAGTTTTTCAAACGAAACTTTTTCGAAACCCACAAACACAAGAAAAGCAAACATCTTTTGAAAACATAGTGAGCAAGTACCTAAGAGCCCGTGGATAACCACGGATAGAAAGGGTGCTAACACCTTCCCTTTCTATAAATCTACCTCCCGAACCGAGAAACATCTCGAAAAGGAATTTTGCTGTGCTTTTGTCCTTTCCATGTTGGAGAACATAAAAGACGGTGGCGACTCTTGCTTACCGCGACATTTCGCGAACCAGCTTTAAAACAGTCAGTTCTATTTCCACCAATCACAGATCTGGCGACTCTGCTGGGGATAATTAATAAGTGAGGTGTACCTTAGGATTAGACCACTCTTGTTTTCAATTGCTTTATTTGCTTTAATATTGTGGGCCTGTCTTGGAGTTTCATAGATCCTAACCCGGATCTGGGGGATACCTTTTAGAAGTAGCAACAAACTGTGAGGGAACTGTGCGGGGTATACCGACACGGTTGAAGCAGTTGCTACGTTGATGTAGCACTTTGGTGAGTACCGGTAACCCTTGAGTCAAGTCAAGGAGAGTACGGGGCTTCCGCGTGGTGTCGTGAAGCATCAATTGACCTTAGGAACCTTACTTGACCATCCTGGCCTCTTTAGGGGTAGTGAGATGATCGACTTTGGTGCAGTCCGAAGTTGGTAGATACTCGATACTACACTCATTGAGGGTTGTTTTCTTGGAATATTTTGATCGCCAGTTCAGTGGCTAAATCAAAACAATGAACATAGAAAACAACCCAATGATATTGAGCTCCTTAGAACCCGGTTACTTTTGATAGGACAGGTTTTGAGCCCACCAACTTCAAGAGGGTAGTACCTAGACCTCATGCTGGCCTAAACTCTAAGGGCTGTCTGGTGTGACTTGTGTGCCTTATCATGTTTTCCTTTTGTGAATACTTGTGGTGTGCTTTTATCATAACATCATAAAACATCATAAAGCATCATATGCATTTACTAACCACTTCAAGGGTTCGAATCTTCATCTTTGTTCTTGTTTTGTAGGACATGGAAACTATCCGCAGAAAGATAATTCAGGTCAACCTTGTAAGGATCCCTCCTCAGCTTAAGGAGCTTACATCCAGGATTCCCGAGAACTCTTCCTTCAGTGAAAGGCATGGTAGACTCATCAGTTTGGTCAACACCAACATTGAAGAAGATATGATAAAAGTTCTCTTCCAGTTCTTTGACCCTTTGCACCACTGTTTTACTTTCCCGGATTATCAATTAGTACCTACTTTGGAAGAGTTTTCCCAACTTCTGAAGGTTCCTATCCTTATTCAACTACCCTACAATGGTACGGAAAGGGAACCAAAACTTGAAGAGGTTGCTAAAGCATTACGCCTACAACCATCTGACATCAAGGGGCATTGGGAAACCAGAAGTGGTATCAAAGGATTCTTGGCAAAGTTCCTGGTTGAGAAGGCATAAGAATGTTAGGATTCCCTTGACCTACAAGCCTTTGAAGAAGTTGTGGCACTCCTTGTCTATGGGTTGGTGTTGTTCCCGAATCCGGATCAGCTTATAGATATCAATGCTGTCAAGATTTTCATGTCCAGGAATCCTATACCTACGTTGCTTGGGGACATCCTCCACTCATGTTACACTCGAACCATGAGAAAAAGAGGTGTTCTCATGTGCTGCACTCCTCTCCTGGCAAGGTGGTTTATTTCGCACCTTCCACAATCAGTTTTGAAGAACGAGCGGGGTTTGAGATGGTCATAACGATTAATGACTCTTACACATGCTGATATACATTGGTGTTCTCGGTCCAGAGAAAATGTCACTATCATTGATCATTGCGGAGAGTTTCCTAATGTTCCTTTACTTGGAATTAAGGGGGGCATTACTTACAACCCATGTCTGGCTTTGAGACAGTTTGGATATGCTCGGAGGGATGGCCCTCATGACATGTTGATTCCTGACATAGTTTTTGACTTCGATAACGATGCACAAGGACTTCGCCAGAGATTCATCAGAGCTTGGAGGATGCCCAACATGGTAGATAGTAAGACACTGGGGCACAAGAACTCCACCCCCCTTGAACCTTATCTCAAGTGGGTACGAGCCCGCTCCCAGAAGCTGGTGATGCCATATCCTCATGTTTTCCCCGTGATCAAAGAGCCAGTTTTGGAAGGAGAGATGCCATACACCATTCAACATCCTGACATGCCGACATCTTGGGAAGAAATGCAAAAAAGCTGGATCCAACTCAAGGAAGAACGGAATTCTCTTGAAACCAGTCTACATGCCAATGAGAAGAAGGTCTTGGAGCTCACCCGTATACTTCACGAGGAAAAGACCCTCAACACCTACATCGCTCCAAAGAGGACGCGCAGTGTCTTTTGGGATTAAGTATTTTGTAATATTTCGCCCATGAGGCATTGATGTACTGAACAGATTATTTCTTAATATAACGTGTGTTCCTTTTTTGTCTACAACGAATTTGAACTTTCGAACCCTTGAATGCATTGCATAAATAGCATATCATGCATCATATGCATAACAGGTACCCCTTTTTTACAGGTTGCTTAATCTTCTTCGCTGTTTATTTCAGCAATCATCATGAATTCTGAGCCTACTACTGAATAAGCTATCAAGGCCCTCCAGACCCAGAACGCCCAGTTTCAAGAGCTGGTCATGAGCTTAGCCCAAGGAAAACAGGAATTGAAGGCTCTGCTTTTGAAGAAGAAGAAGAAGAGGACTGTGTTGTTTAACACCGAACGCAGATATGGGAATACACTGCAGAATGAGGCTGATCTGGCTACTTCCTCTGTAGGGAAGGACAGTCCCCAAGAAAGAAGGGTTCATAGTCCCGTGGTCTCTGACAACGAGACAGATTACAATGATGAACAATACCCTCCTGCTGAGGACAGGTACAAACAGCTAGAGGACCGCCTAAGTGCTATGGAGATTCAACATGTGCCCGGGTTGGATTTTGGAGATCTAGGTTTATCTTCTGGGGTGGTGATCTCACACAAGTTCAAGGCACTTGCCTTTGCGAAGTACGACGGGGCTTCCTGCCCTAAGCTGCATCTCAGATCATATGTAAGGAAGATCTAACCTTACACTGCAGACAAGAATCTATGGATCCATTTCTTCCAGGATAGTCTTTCATGGACTCAACTCGAATGGTTCTATCAGCTGGATGGAACCAGTATTCGTAACTGGGAGGACTTGGCTACTGCATTTTATAAGCAGTATCAGTACAATTCCGACCTTGCTCCTACGCGTACCCAACTCCAGGGTATGTCGCTAGGGACGGGTGAAGGATTTAAGGAGTGCGCGCAAAAGTGGAGAGACCTGGCTGGCAGGGTGCAGCCACCGTTGACTGACCGTGAACTCGTGGACATGTTCTTGGGGATCCTGTCTGGTCCGTTCTTCAACCATCTGATTGGTAATTCTTCTGCAGGGTTTACAGACCTCATTCTGACTGGTGAAAGGATAGAAGTTGGTATCAAGTCTGGGAAGATACAAAAGGGTGCCTCCTCGAGCACTGAAAAGAAGCCCTTCAAGAAAGAACCTAATGTTGTGTATGGTCCCAGAAGACAAAATAAACCGGAGCGCCGCCAAGCTGTCAACGCGGTGGTAATTTCAAAGCCTGCTGCTGCTCCTCAGCAATACAACTAGCCAAGGGGTGAGAGACCTAAAAGGCAGTACACTCGGCTCAGTATGACCCGGTGATCGGTGGATCTGGAACTGACTGTTTAACGCTGGTTCGCGAAATGTCGCGGAAGCAAGAGTCGCCACCGTCTTTTATTTTCTCCAAATGGAAAGGACAAAAGCATAGAAAAATTCCTTAAAGAGATTGCTCTCGGTTCGGGAGGTAGGTTATAGAAAGGGAAGGTGTTAGCACCCTTTCTATCCATGGTTATCCATGGGCTCTTAGGTACTTGCTCATATGTGTTTTCAAAAATGGTTTGTTTGCTTTTCAATTGTGGGTTTTAAAAAAGTTTCTTTGAAAATTCCAGTTCGACTCTTGTATCGGTCCTCAAGAGTGTTTGAAAAATTGCTTTCGAAAGCTTTTTGAAAAGGTGTTGGTGTGAAAAGTATTTTTTTTGATTTGTTTTGAAATTAGAGCAAGTATCTAGAGTCGTCTACCTACCCTAAGGAATTCGTCTGTGTAGATGTCCTTTAAAGTAGTGCCATCCCACCATTGAGAGGTAGGTAGCACCACCGTTGGAGGTGTTCGGGTCAATTCGAGGTTCGGGACATGGTGATCACCGGAGCAATGGGAAGACACCTTAGAAGCTACCCTCATGCCAGGTTCCTGGATCATGAGGACTTACTAAGACATCCTCTACTCGACGATCACCTTTCGAGGCAAGGCAACAGTGAGGCGTACCCTAGGGGTGTTGTGTGCGATTTGTGTGTCGTTTTCACGTATTTTTGTCTTTTGTCATGTTATTGGTGATCTAGCGTTTGTTTTTATTTTTGTCCATACATTCTTTCATGCCTTGATTAACAGTTAAAATATTGCGAGAAAGTAAAAGATTCTAAGCTATTACAAAAGGCGCGGGTCCACATCGCCAAAATTAAACCAGGACCCGATTTGACAGAGAATAAAGAAATAATGAAAAGTAAAGGGCGAGAAATTAATTACACGGCTTTGGGAGAGATACATAAATATTAAAAGAAAAAAAAAGTAAATACGCGAATTAAATAAGAATTAAAACGAGAGCGTTGGACCCTTTTTGCAAAATTAAATTAATGATGGAATTAATTAATTAAAAAAAAGAAAGAAATTGTTTTTGGTATTTTTTGGTATTTTATGATTTTAATGGGAAAACGAATTAAATGCAATTAAAATAAATGCTAACTCTAATTCTAATTGTTTTTTAATTTATTAAGAAAAGAAGATTAAATTTTAACCTAAAATTATCCCTAATTAATTTACATGCATTTTAATTATAAAAATAAATATTTAATATTTTAATTATTATGAAAGAAAAATAAAAAGGAATAAAAAATTATCATAAACCCTAGTTCTACAAATTTTAAATTAATTATGAAAACATTACTATTAAACCTAATTTAATAACTAAATTTAATTAATGTAATTTATTTATAAAAATACTATAAAAAAATATTTATTATATTTTTTCTCTTTTTCTGATTTTTTGTGGTGTTTTTTATATTTATGAAAATAATAAATTAATTAAGAAAACTTTAAAAGAAAATAGAAATAATAAAAAAACAAAGAAAGTGAAAAAAAGTTTAGCAAACCTAGGGGGGTTGCAGTCCCCAAAGTGGAGGTATAGCCCAGCAATTTGAGGCCCATTTATTCATGGCCTGATTGACTTTTGCGCTGGCATGGATCTTTGTTGACTGAGTGCATCATGTTCTTCAGATTATGGCCATTGATCATCTTCATTGGGACGCGTGGACGTCTGATTTTGAAGGCGTATGATGCATCTTCAGCATTGACACTGCAGGTAATTATTAAAGAAAAAATAATATGAAAGTGGGGTGAGGACCTGGGATCGAACCCAGGTCCTAGGGGTTACCAGTGCCATGCTTCACCACTGAGCCATCAAACGCGCTTTGTATATTAAATAACGCACAAATAACATAAGCAATAATATGGATTAATGGAATTCTGGCGCGAATTTTTGAACAAACCAATCAGCGCTTGCCACCACATCGTCTTCTTCATTGATTTGTTTTCCTGAAAAAATAACAAACATTTAACGGGGGTTTTGAACCCCCTCAAAACATGCCTATTCTGATAATAGCGATTAGGCCATGTGGCCTCAGAAATTTGGCGCGATGGTCTCTTCCAATTCGTCCCAACCTGCTGATTTCGTTTATGGCATTGACATGTCTCAATTTTACAGGAATGGAAAACGCCTAAATTAAAAACCTGGAAACCCTAGATATCTCTAATGGTGGATCTTCATATGGGGCACGAAAACAAAATCAAACCACACGGTTAACATCAGAATTGCATAAGGAATACAAATCACATGTTAAAAATTGCAAAAAACGCATGAATTGAGATGCACGAGTATGAAAATTTTTCGGTACAGATGAGATTGTTCTCACGTTTCTGGGCACGAAAGCTTGTGGTTTTTGATGCAAAATTCTTCTATGAAGCCTTAGCAAGCTAATGAGATCAAAATCTTGCCTTGAATCGCCCTAGGACTAGGTTTTCAGAATTTACTTTTCAAGCAAAATTTTCAAGTTCTTTGTATGCTTTTCTGCGCAGCTTAGGGGTCCCTGGCATTAGGTCTTGCTTCTGTACTTATGTATGAGTGAATTAGGTCAAAGAAAGCAATCAAAATCCTTGGCATTCATGGTTTGGAAGATTTGATTTTTCAAGATCTTTTTTTCAATATTTTCCATGCTATTTTGTATCAATCATGACCAATCCTCTTCAATTCTTTCCATATTTGATTATGCACGAATTTTTGAACCTATTACATGTACAAAAAGATTTGATAAATTAGGTTTAGTATTTTCCATCTATTTAATTGATTTAAATGAATTATTATTAATAAAAATTCAAATAAATAAATAAAAATGAAGAAAAACTTCCCTTTGGGCCAAGTGGTCGTGCACATGCCTTGGATGATGAATTGTGGAAGAAAAATAGGCCCATTAGCAATTTTAGGTCATTTGAATCAATGTTGACTTTTCAAAATATCCAAAAATTTCCCAACTTCCACAAGGCATAACTTGCTCAATTTTTAAGCTTTGCTCATGCTCTTGGACATTTTGGAAAGGTCTTTGAGTCCTCTAACCAATGACTTTGGTCCCATATCATTTTGATTTACCAATCTCAAGTTATTTCCTTTGACTTAAAGTCCCTTTTTGTTGACTTTTGAAAATGACCTGTAATGTTGAAATTGATAACTTTTTGTGAGAGCATTTCTTGGACTTGAAGTATGAATATGAATTGTAGGAAATGTCATTTTCTTAAAAATGATCTTTGGATGGAATTTTTCTGATAATCCATGTGAAAGTTATGCCCTGGTCAATTTACAGTTGACTTTTTCAGCTGTCCAAATAAGGAAACTTTTGCATCTTGATGATTTTTGAGCCTAGCTTTGAGAATCATGATCAAGCATTGATCAAATGATGTTTGTGGCTTCAAAATGAGATGTTGACCAAAAATTTGAACTTTTGACTGTCAAATGACCATTTTGCCCCTACAGTTGACTGTAGTGCAATTAGGGTTTTTGACTGTGCAATTTTGTGCTGAAAGCCTTGAAACTTTGTATGAGGATGCTTGACCATATTTATTGGCATGTGGGACTTGATTGGACCTTTGGAAACTTCATTTTCTTGATCAGAATAAAAACCCTAATTTTGACTGTTTAGGAGACCCTTGACTGTGCAACCCTTGGAGAATTTTGCAGCTTGACTTGGCAATTTCTTGAAGAATATGGGAGGGAAAATTTTGGGGTACAACAGTTGCCCCTGTTCAATCTTCTTAGACCTGAGGATGTAGATTGGCTGACGTGCCTTTCGTAATCCGAGGGTGGAAGATGATTGAACACTAGAGTGCCCAGAAATTTGCGCTCACATAGTAGCAGTGTGATGATGGAATGGGCTTATAGATGCCATTTAGAGGTTGATGAATAGGATGATGGGCTTATAGATGCCATCTGGATGTTGATCGCGTAAGAGATTCCTTAGCGAGAACCTGCGTACCTGCAAAGGAAAAAAATGAGTACCTGACATGTTGCAGGAGCTGGTTTTCAGATGCTTGGTATAGATGTGTCCTGACTGGTTACAGGAGTTGGATCTGGAGCTTCAAAAGATAATGAATGAACCAGGGGTGGTTACTATCTCAGCAGGAACGGTGATAGAACCTTGGATGACCTTAACCTCAACAACAATCATTGAGAAAATCTTGGGATTACCACCTCCGCAGGATCGGGAAGATAACCATAGGCAATTATAATCTCAAAAGCGGACGTTTGAGAAAAACCTGGGATGGAATTATCATCTCCGCAACATTGGGGAGAGAACCATAGGAAATTATAATCTCAAAAGCGGACGTTTGAGAAAAACTTGGGATGGAATTATCATCTCTGCAACATTGGGGAGAGAACCATAGGAAATTATAATCTCAAAAGCGGACGTTTGAGAAAAACCTGGAATGGAATTATCATCTCCGCAACATTGGGGAGAGAACCATAGGAAATTATAATCTCAAAAGCGGACGTTTGAGAAAAACCTGGGATGGAATTATCATCTCCGCAACATTGGGGAGAGAACCATAGGAAATTATAATCTCAAAAGCGGACGTTTGAGAAAAACCTGGGATGGAATTATCGTCTCCGCAACATTGGGGAGAGAACCATAGGAAATTATAATCTCAAAAGCGGACATTTGAGAAAAACCTGGAATGGAATTATCATCTCCGCAACATTGGGGAGAGAACCATAGGAAATTATAATCTCAAAAGCGGACGTTTGAGAAAAACCTGGGATGGAATTATCATCTCCGCAACATTGGGGAGAGAACCATAGGAAATTATAATCTCAAAAGCGGACGTTTGAGAAAAACCTGGGATGGAATTATCATCTCCGCAACATTTGAGAGAGAACCATAGGAAATTATAATCTCAAAAGTGGACGTTTGAGAAAAACCTGGGATGGAATTATTGTCTCCGCAACATTGGGGAGAGAACCATAGGAAATTATAATCTCAAAAGCGGACGTTTGAGAAAAACCTGGGATGGAATTATCATCTCCGCAACATTGGGGAGAGAACCATAGGAAATTATAATCTCAAAAGCGGACGTTTGAGAAAAACCTGGGATGGAATTATCATCTCCGCAACATTGGGGAGAGAACCATAGGAAATTATAATCTCAAAAGCGGACGTTTGAGAAAAACCTGGAATGGAATTATCATCTCCGCAGTATTGGGAAGAGAACCATAGGAAATTATAATCTCAAAAGCGGACGTTTGAGAAAAACCTTTGATAACTTCTACTGAGTCTTCATCAGAAAAATCTGTTTGGGGTCGATTTAGCTGGACTAGAGAAGGCCTTGGACTGGACAAGAAATCTTTGGAGTCGATTAACCGAACCAGTCTAGGTCTTGAAATATGATTGAGAGTTTAACTGAATCTTTCCTGAAAGATAGAGGTCAGTCATATGCAAATGCATGATATAGATCAAGCGATGATGTTCTCAACATAAATGAGATTTGTAAGATATGATGCGTATATGCATGATATAATGATGTATGAGAATGTTTAGGAATGTATGTTTTCGTCTAGGAAAGTAAATCCTTGACGGGTGCCAGGAAGTCGCTCCTGGGCAGATGTTGGAGAATAGATTTTTGCTTCTGCTAGGGATGATAGTTGCAAGAATACCGATAGGAGAAGATGACTCTGTTGGGGAATAAACTTGGCGAATGGATAACTCTACGGGGAGAAAAGCACTCTAACAATCTTGCTGGGAAGCGATACTCTGTGGGGAGAGAGATACTTTGCTGAAATGTTGATGATAACTTACTGGGGATACCATTGTTGCGTTGGAAGTGTTAATAGACTTCGCTGGGGATAAGAAGACTTCGTTGACGACGACCTTTCCGTGGCTTCTGGCTGAGGATAACCCAGTTATATCCTGGTAAGGAAATAACTCTTTGAATAAAGTCGGGCGACGCGTTCGTGCTCTGCGAGGATAAGCTTCCAGAATCTACTGGGGATAAGCTTACTGCTTGGGGAGACAAATTCTAACTTTTCTGGGGAAACTGGATTGGACTCTCTTGGGGAAGTATTGAACTGTATTGGGGAAGTGGCTCCACCGAATGTTTGATATACCTCCGGGGAACAATCTTGAGGCCAAGACTGTCGGGGATGCTTATTAAGAATGTATATATACTTGCTGGGGAATGCTGAGATCTGCGGGAGGATACCCAACTTCCTTAAGGCTTGATAATAGCTTCGCTTGAGGAGAGTGTACTGCCTTGCTGGCTCACTCTCTGGGGAATTAAGATATACTGGTTATGTTCTTCAGCTGAACCTATCTTGGTACCTTGGAGGATGGAACAATTAGATTGCTTGGACAACTCGTCATTGCCCCTGTTTCTGATGTGGGAGAGGAAGACCTGTGAGGTGCTGATAGTTGTTGATGGACAAACCTTCTTCTGGTAGACAGGTGACGAGATAACAGGACATAGTCGTACTCTTTGATCCCTAACGTTTGCCTGGACCGCCCTTTCGGGTTTTCAGTCCACCGGGATACCCATTTTTGCCCAAGCCGCCTTTTCAGGTTTTCGACTTGCCGGGTGTACAGATTTTTTCATTTCATCCCTTATTTTTGCCCGAACCCTTTTGGTTCGCCGGGAAGCCCTTATTTTTGCCTAGGTGTGTCAACCTAGCGGGTCTTTGATTTTGCGTAGTATTTTTTCCGACTATGTCCATGCTCTCAGAACGTAGGGAGTTGCCCCTGTTAGAAGTGCTTTGTCATGCCACCCGAAAGTGTTTGATCAGGCAAGATTCGTTGCTGGAGTGCCCCAAGTGACTCGGGCGGAGATTTGCCCCAGGCTATTTGGCCTTTGAGAGATTCTCCGAATCTTGATTGGATTGCCCCAGATGATGGACCCTGCTCATGTCTGCCCCTTGATTGGAGGTACTTCTGTTCATTAGGCATTCGTCGTGCGAACTTCTATGCTGTTCAAACAAAAAGTCATATGCAAACAAAGTTATGTTAAAAATGCGAAGCCTATGTCTGTATTGAAGATTTTGAAAATGCATTCCTTTTCATAAAACAAATGAATGTTTGTAAAACGTGATGTCAACTCCGTATTTTACCGTGAGCCTTAAGGAGTCAGGATACCTTTCGTAACAGTATGCTTTCGAACCAACCCATGCTTCAGCTAGGACTTTTAGGGGTTATAACGTGGCTTGGTTCACGGTTTAAGAAACAAAGGATAAAGGCTCAAAATATTTGTACCCACCCGCTCTTCGTGATGTTCTCCAAACCTAAACTCAGTTGATCATACGTTAGACCTTGTTTGAGTCTTTGTCTTGATATACCAGTGATGGTTCGGATGTTGATAACTTATTTTGAATAGGCAGTCATTTCCCTTTTTTTTTGTTGAGGGTTTGTAGGACCTCTTTCTTTTTGATTTCGTTATCCCTATTTTTTTGCCTGAACTATTTCCTTTTTTGGAATTATAGTCAGCGGGATGCCCCCGTTTTGTAAGTCTCCTTCATAGGTATTGACTTAATGGGTTTTTTTTATTTTGAGAGATATAATGACTGCCCGTCCTTCTTGATTATTCGGAACCATCACTGTCTTCTCTTTTTTGTAAGGACCTCTTCGGTGCCATTTGTTATGCACTTGGATCAACTGAGGGAACTACCCTGCCCCAGGTTATGATAAAGGGTTTTAAATTTCGAAAAGAAAAACTCCTACTTCTTTGGCTCAGAGGGGTTGACGAGGGATTATCATCCTTATAACTCCAGTGTTTAGGAATTGAAACAATGCCTGTACCTCATCAACGGGGTCTGTTCAGAAGCATACTGTGATCGGTGGTTTTGGAACTGACTGTTTAACGCTGGTTCGCGAAATGTTGTGGAAGCAAGAGTCGCCACCGTCTTTTATTTTCTCCAAATGGAAAGGACAAAAGCACAGAAAAATTCCTTATAGAGATTGCTCTCGGTTCGGGAGGTAGGTTATAGAAAGGGAAGGTGTTAGCACCCTTTCTATCCATGGTTATCCATGGGCTCTTAGATACTTGCTCATTGTGTTTTCAAAAATGGTTTGTTTGCTTTTCAACTGTGGGTTTTTAAAAAGTTTCTTTGAAAATTTCAGTTCGACTCTTGTATAGGTCCTCAAGAGTGTTTGAAAAGTTGCTTTCGAAAGCTTTTTGAAAATGTGTTGGTGTGAAAAGTATTTTTGAATTTGTTTTGAAATTAGAGCAAGTATCTAGAGTCGTCTACCTACCCTAAGGAATTCGTCTGTGTAGATGTCCTTTAAAGTAGTGCCATCCCACCATTGAGAGGTAGGTAGCACCACCGTTGGAGGTGTTCGGGTCAATTCGAGGTTCGGGACATGGTGATCACCAGAGCAATGGGAAGACACCTTAGAAGCTACCCTCATGCCAGGTTCCCGGATCATGAGGACTTACTAAGACATCCTCTACTCGACGATCACCTTTCGAGAGGCAACAGTGAGGCGTACCCTAGGGGTGGTGTGTGCGATTCGTGTGTCGTTTTCATTTGCATTTATCTTGTCATGTCATTGGTGTTCTACGCATTGCTTTTATTTAGACATTCATTCTTGCATGCTTTGTTTAACAGTTAAGAGTATTGCGGGAAAAGTAAATTCTAAGCTATTACAAATGGCGCGGGTCCACACCGCCAAAATTAACCAGGACCCGATTTGACAGGAAATAAATAACGTAAAAGAGAATAAAAGAATTAAAAGTGCGAGAAGTAATTTACATGGCTTCGGGAGAGGTACATAATTATTTAAGCAAAATAAAATAAATGTGCGAATAAACAATTAAGCCGAAATGAGGGCGTTGGACCCTTTTTGCAAAATATTAAAATTACATGAATTAATTAATTTAAGAAAAGAAATTGTTTTTGTTTTTTGGTATTTTTATGTATTTTAAGATTTAATAGAAAAAATTAATTGCAATTAAACGCTAACCCTAATTCTATTTTATTTTAATTTATTAAGAAGACGTTAAAATTTAACCTAAATTAAACCTAATTTTTATATTCAATTTAATTCATGAAAATAAATATTTAATTATTTTAATTATTATAAAAGAAAAATAAAAGGATGAAAAATTGTTAATTAAACCCTAGTTCTACATTTTTTGATTTATTATTAAAAGAATTAAAATTAACTCCTAATTTAAGACTAATTTTATTTACATGCAAATTTGCTTATGAAAATACTAAAATAAATAATATTTTATTATTTTTTCTCTTTTCTGATTTTTATGCATTTTTATGTTTTGTGAAAATAATTGATTAATTCAAAACAATAAAGAAAATAAAATAATAATTAAAAATGAAATATAAGGAAAATATAGAGAATTGCAAACCAGGGGGGGTGGTGGTCCCCAAATAGGAGGTTTAGTCCAAGCATTTTGAGCCCAATTCAATTCCTGGCCTTGTGGACCTTTTTTATTCACGTGCAGAGGCGTTGACTGGGATCCACTATGTTCCTCAATTCTTAGCCTTGTGATTATTGAAGCTGGGCACGTGGACGCTTGATTTAGGAAGATGTACGGTGCGCTCCACTTTTGAAACTGCATATGAACATGTATTGCAAAATAATATGGAAATAACGTAGACCTGGGGCTCGAACCCAGGTCATATACATTGCCAGCGTTCTCGCTTACCAACTGTGCCAACTAACGCGTTTGATTAATAAGCAACTAACAATCATTATAAAAATAAAACAAAAGGTTAGTGGATCCACGCGCGAAAATTCAAACCAGCTTATCACGTTTTGCCACGACTTCGTCTTCTTCATGTTCCTGAAAACATAAAAGAACAGGCAACGGTTTTATACGCGTTCTGTTAGGTGGCTTTAGGGAAAATAGCGATTAGCCCTCAGTCACTCATAAATTGAGCGCGAGGGTGGTCTTAAGGTCGCCTGAGTGTGCTGAGTTGGATGGTCTTGGTCTCAGCCTCCAATTTTGCCTTATTTCAAAAGCCCTAATTCTAAGGTTGAAGAACCCTAAATATCAACAATGGCATATTTGCATACAACACATAAAAAGGCAATTAAATATATTGGTTAGCTTCAGAATTTCATAAGGAACACGAATCAATGAATAAAATGTTATGAAAATGCCTAGATTTGAGAACACGATTATGAGTTTTTCATGAAATATTTGGAGTTCTGTATACCGATTCCTTGAGCTTTGATGAAGGTTTTTGATTGTAATCGCTTCTGGGCAACCTTGGCAAGCTAATGGAACAAGAATTATGCTTTGAATCGCCCTCAAAAGTGGTTTTCAGATTTGAGTTTTTAGACAAAAATTCCAAGTTTGATTTGTGCTCTTTTGCGCAGCTTAGTGTCTGTATGAACATTAGGGTTTCCTTTAGGCTTATGTACTGAGTCCATTAGGTTAACAAATTTGATCAGAATCTCTTGTATTCATGAATTTGAAGATTTGATTTTTCCACCATGATTTCCATATCTTTTTCCATGTGTTTTTGGTTCAAATCAGCTCCAATCTCTCCAAATCTTTCCTTATTTGCATATGCACGAATTATTGAGAATAAAACATGTACAAAAAGATTTGTTAGGTTAAGTTAAGTATTTTTCACATATTTAATTGATTTAAGTGAATTAATATAAATAAAAATTCAAATAAATAAATAAAAAATGAATAAAAACTTCCCTTTGGGCCAAGTGGTCGTGCACATGCTTGGAATGATGATTTGTGGAAGAAAAATGGGCCCATTAGCAATTTTAGGTCATTTGGATCAATGTTGACTTTTCAAAATATCCAAAAATTTCCCAACTTCTACAAGGCATAACTTGCTCAATTTTTAAGCTTTTCTCATGTTATTGGACATTTTGGAAAGGCCTTTGAGTCCTCTAACCAATGCCTTTGGTCCCATGTCATTTTGATTTACCAATCTCAAGTTATGGTCTTTGACTTAAAGTCTCTTTTTGTTGACTTTTGAAAATGACCTATAATGTTGAAATAGATAACTTTTTGTGAGAGCATTTCTTGGACTTGAAGTATGAAGATGAGTTGTAGGAAATGTCTTTATCTTCAAAATGAGCTTTGGATGGAATTTTTCTGATAATCCATGTGAAAGTTATGCCCTGGTCAATTTCAGTTGACTTTTTCAGCTGTCCAAATAAGGAAACTTTTTGCAATTTGATGATTCTTGAGCCAAATTTTGAGAATCATGATCAAGCATTGATCAAATGATGTTTGTGGCTTCAAAATGATATGTTGACCAAAAATTTGAACTTCTGACTGTCAAATGACCATTTTGCCCCTACAGTTGACTGTAGTGCAATTTAGGGTTTTGACTGTGCAATTTTGAGCTGAATGTCTTGAAACTTGATATGAGGATGCTTGACCATATTTGTAGGCATGTGAGACTTGATTGGGCCTTTGGAAACTTCATTTTCTTGATCAGAACACAAACCCTAATTTTGACTGTATAGGAGATCTTTGACTGTGCAACCCTTGGGGAATTTTGCAGCTTGGCTTGGCAATTTCTTGGAGAATATGGGAGGGCAAATTTTGGGGTACAACAGTTGCCCCTGTTCAATCTTCTTAGACCTGAGGATGCAGATTGGCTGACGTGCCTTTCGTAATCCGAAGGTAGAAGATGATTGAACACTAGAGTGCCCAGAAATTTGCGCTCATATAATAGCAGTGATGGCGATGGAGGAATGGGCTTATAGATGCCATTTGGAGATTGATGAATAGGATGATGGGCTTATAGATGCCATCTGGATGTTGATCGCGTAAGAGATTCCTTAGCGAAAACCTGCATACCTGCAAAAGAAAAATGAGTACCTGACACGTTGCAAGAACTGGTTTTCAGATGTTTGGTATAGGTATGTCCTGACTGGTCACAGGAGTTGAATCTGGAGCTTCACAAGATGATGAATGAACCAGGGATGGTTACTACCTTAGCACGAACGGTAAGAGAACCTTGGGTGACTTTAACTTCAACAACGCTAGTCGAGAAAATCTTGGTGGGAATTACCATCTTCGCAGGATCGGGGAGAGAACCATAGGTAATTATAATCTGAAAGGAATCATCACCTCACTCACCGTCGGAGAGGGAACCATAAGAAAAGGAATTATCACCTCACTCACCGTCGGAGAGGGAACCATCTGAAAAGGAATTATCACCTCACTTACCGTCGGAGAGGGGACCATAGGAGATTATCACCTAACTCACCGTCGGAGAGGGAACCATCTGAAAAGGAATTATCACCTCACTCACCGTCGGAGAGGGAACCATAGGAGATTATCACCTCACTCACCGTCGGAGAGGGAACCATCTGAAAAGGAATTATCACCTCACTCACCGTCGGAGAGGGAACCATAGGAGATTATCACCTCACTCACCGTCGGAGAGGGAACCATCTGAAAAGGAATTATCACCTCACTCACCGTCGGAGAGGGGACCATAGGAGATTATCACCTCACTCACCGTCGGAGAGGGAACCATCTGAAAAGGAATTATCACCTCACTCACTGTCGGAGAGGGAACCATAGGAGATTATCACCTCACTCACCGTCGGAGAGGGAACCATCTGAAAAGGAATTATCACCTCACTCACCGTCAGAGAGGGAACCATAGGAGATTATCACCTCACTCACCGTCGGAGAGGGAACCATCTGAAAAGGAATTATCACCTCACTCACCGTCGGAGAGGGGACCATAGGAGATTATCACCTCACTCACCGTCGGAGAGGGAACCATCTGAAAAGGAATTATCACCTCACTCACTGTCGGAGAGGGAACCATAGGAGATTATCACCTCACTCACCGTCGGAGAGGGAACCATCTGAAAAGGAATTATCACCTCACTCACCGTCGGAGAGGGAACCATAGGAGAATTATAATCTTAAAGAAAACCCTAAAATGGAAATCTCATGCACCGTCGGAGAGAGAACCAATAGGAAATTATAATATGGAATAACTTCTGCTGAGTCTTTATCAGAAAAATCTGTTGGGAGTCGATTTAGCTGGACTAGAGAAGGCCTGGGACTGGATAAGAAATCTTTGGAGTCGATTAACTGAACCGGTCTAGGTCTTGAAATATGATTGAGAATTTCAACTGCATCCTTCCTGAAAGGTAAAGGTCAGTCATATGCAATGCATGATATGGATTAAGCAATGATATTCTCAACATAAATGAGATTTGTATGACATAATGCGTTTATGCATGCTATAATGATGTATGTGATATTTTATGAATGTATGTTTTCGTCTAGGAAAGTAAATCCTTGACGGGTGCCGGGAAGTCATATCCTGGGCTGATGTTGAAGAATAGATTTTGCTTCCGCTGGGGGTAATAACTGCAAGAATACCGGTAGGAGAAGATGACTCCGTTGAGGAATAAACTTGGCAAATGGAAGATTCTGCGGGGAGAAAAGATACTCTAGCGACCATGCTGGGAAGCGATACTCTGTGGGAAGAGAGATGTCTTGCTGAGTGTTGATAATAGTTTGCTGAGGATACTCTTGTTGCGTTGGAAGTGTTGATAGACTTCGCTGGGGGGTAAGAGGACTTTGTCGAGGACGCTCTTTCCGTGGCTTTTGGCTGAGGATAACCCAGTTATATCCTGTTAAGGAAATAACTCTTTAAATAAAGTCGGGACGACGCGTTAGTGCTCTGTGAAGGATAAGCTTCCAGAATTTACTGGGGATGAGCTTAACTGCTTGGGGGATATGAATTCCAACCTTCCTGGGGAACTGGATTGGACTCTTCTGGGGAAGTTTTGATATGCTGGTGAAGTGATTCCTTTGAATGCTGGTATGCCGCCGGGGAACAATCTTCAGACCAAGACTGCCGGGGATGCTTGTTAAGAATATATGCTGTTGGGGAAGTATTGAGATCTATGGGAGGATACTCAATTTCCTTGAGATTTGATAACTCTGCTTGGAGAAGAGTGTATTGGCTGCTGACTTATTCTCTGGGGAATTAAGATGTACTGGTCATGTTCTTTAGCTGAACCTACCTTGGTACCTTGGAGGATAGAACAATTAGACTGCTCAGACAACTCTTTATTGCCCCTGTTTCTAGTGTCACCTGCAATTAATTCCTTTGTTTCGTATGCAAATATTTATGAGTTAGCAAACTATTGTCAATGCCTATATCACAAATTGAACCTTGGACGTTCTTCGCAAAACAAAACAGAAAAAGAAAAACACTTGGCACGTTTAACTGAAAATATATTTGTATTGATTTTGAATGGCCTGGAAATAGGCGTTTTGTGTACAAGGGGCTGACGTCCTAGTAAGAGAACGCCGCCGAACAAGAGAGTTTATACAAATTTTGTACAAAAGAAAATAAAACAGCTGTGTGAAATGAATGATCCCACTGGGTTTCAACTCTGCTATTGCCTTTATAACTCCGAGCGTCTCATCACTTGATGACCTTGGTTGAAGGTGAAGCTGACTGATCGATGCCGTCTGAACTTGATGTAGATACCGGATTCTGGATGCAAAGTGATCCAATGAGACATAGTATTACGCTTTTATCCCTAATTTTTTCCTGGACCGCCCTTTCGGGTTTTCAGTCCACCAGGATACCCATTTTTGCCCAAGCCGCCTTTTCAGGTTTTCGACTTGCCGGGTGTACAGATTTTTTCATTTCATCCCTTCATTTTGCCCGAACCCTTTTGGTTCGACAGGAAGCCCTAATTTTTGCCTAGGCATGTCAGCCTAGCGGGTCTTTTTTCATGCGTAGTATTTTTTTACTATGTCTGCATTGGCGGGGTGAGGAAGGTCGTCACCATCCATGTTGGTCAATATCATTGCTCCTCCTGAGAACACATGCTTAACCACAAATGGCCCTTCGTACGTAGGGGTCCATTTGCCCCTTGGATCACTCTGAGGAAGGATGATTCTCTTGATTACCAGATCCCCAACTTGATATTCCTGTGGTCTGACCTTTTTGTTAAATGCCCTGATCATCCGTTTCTGATACGTCTGACCATGACAGATAGCAGCAAGTCTCTTTTCGTCAATGAGGTTGAGTTGATCAAGTCGTGTCTGGATCCAATCATCTTCGTTCAGATTTGCATCCTTCATTATCCGGAGAGAGGGTATTTGGACTTCGATCGGTAAGACTTCCTCCATACCGTAAACCAGAGAGAAAGGAGTTGCCCCGGTTGACGTCCTAGCTGAGGTACGGTATCCATGTAGAGCGAACGGTAACATCTCGTGCCAATCTTTATAAGTCACTGTCATCTTTTGCACGATTTTTTTGATGTTCTTATTTGCTGCTTCTACAGCCCCATTCATCTTCGGTCTGTAAGGAGAAGAATTGTGGTGCTGTATTTTGAACTGTTCGCAGAGCTCAGTGATCATCTTATTATTCAGATTGGTACCGTTGTCTGTAATTATCCGCTCAGGGACGCCGTACCGACAGATCAGGTTGTGCCGAATGAACCGTGCCACAACAGTCTTGGTTACCGTAGCATAGGAAGCTGCCTCGACCCACTTCGTAAAATAATCAATCGCCACTAGGATGAAGCGATGTCCATTAGATGCCATAGGTTTAATCTCACCAATCATGTCTATGCCCCACATTGCAAACGGCCAAGGCGCAGTCAGAACATTCAGGGGAACTGGAGGAACATGCACCTTATCTGCGTAAATCTGGCACTTATGGCATGTCCTAGAATGTTGGTAGCAATCAGCTTCCATGGTGGACCAGTAATATCCTGCTCGTAGGATCTTCTTTGCCATGGTGTGTCCGCTGGAATGTGTACCGAAGGTCCCTTCATGTAGCTCTTCCATGATCCTTTCTGCTTCAGTCTTATCCACACAACGCAGTAAGGTTGAATCATGGTTTCGCTTGTACAAGATGCCGTTGCTAAGGAAGAACTTGGCCGCGAACCTTCTCAGGAATTTCTTATCATTGATAGAGGCACCTTCAGCGTATTCCTGAGTTTCCAAGTATCTCTTCACCTCATGGTACCAAGGCTTCTCAGTCACCAATTCAGTCTCGAGATCACAACAGTATGCCGGTTCGTCCAGTTTCCAGATGATGATCCGGGGAGCCTCATTGTCCCATTTAACTTTGAACATAGAAGCCATTGTAGCTAACGCGTCCGCCAGCTGATTCTCTTCTCTTGGAAAATGTTCAAAGGTTATCTCCGTGAAGTGGGGGATCATGGTCAACACACATTCTCTGTAAGGAATCAGGTTTGGATGTTTTGTATCCCACTCTCCTTTAATCTGATTGATCACAAGAGCGGAATCTCCGAAGACACTCAGAAACTTAATCCTTAGGTCGATTGCAGCTTGAAGACCCATGATGCACGCCTCATACTCCGCCATGTTGTTGGTACAGTTGAAACATAGCCGGGCAGTTAGTGGGGTATGAGTACCTTGAGGAGATATGATGATGGCGCCGATACCATTTCCCAAAGCGTTGGAGGCTCCGTCAAAGTGCATAGACCATCGGGATCCTGGTTCAGGTCCTTCATCCGGTCCAGGTACTTCACAGTCTGTTACTATCATGATGCTCTCGTCTGGAAACTCGAAGTTCATCGACTGATAATCATCTACAGCTTGATGTGCCAGGTGGTCTGCCAATACACTTCCCTTGATGGCTTTTTGGGTCGTGTACTGAATGTCGTATTCCGTCAAGATCATTTGCCATCTTGCAATTCTCCCAGACAGAGCAGGCTTTTCGAATATGTACTTTATAGGATCCATCTTTGAGATCAACAAGGTAGTGTGAGTCAGCATATACTGTCTCAGCCGGCGAGCAGCCCATACCAAAGCGCAGCAAGTTTTCTCAAGCAGTGAGTATCGGGTCTCACAGTCGGTAAACTTTTTGCTAAGGTAATAAATGGCATGCTCTTTTCGGCCAGACTCGTCATGCTGCCCCAGCACACACCCCATTGAGTTGTCAAGCACTGTTAGATATAGTATCAGAGGTATCCCTTCAACCGGTGGCATAAGGATAGGTGGTTCTTGGAGATACTCCTTGATTCTGTCAAAAGCAGCCTGACATTCATCGTTCCAACGTACTACCTGATCTTTCTTCAGCAGCTTGAAGATTGGCTCACAGGTAGCAGTCAGATGTGAGATGAACCGAGCAATGTAATTCAGGCGTCCTAAAAAGCCTCTGACCTCCTTCTCTGTCCTGGGAACTGGCATCTCTTGAATAGCTTTGACCTTAGCAGGGTCCACTTGAATACCTTTATCACTTACCACGAAGCCTAGCAATTTTCCAGATCTTACCCCGAAGGTGCACTTGTTCGGGTTCAATCTCAGCTTGTACAGTTTCAACCGGTCAAACAACTTCTGCAGATGATCTAGGTGCTCTTCCTCAGTCTGGGACCTCGCGATCATGTTGTCCACATACACTTCTATCTCATGATGGATCATGTCATAAAATAAGGCAACCATGGCACGTTGGTAGGTTGCCCCAGCGTTCTTTAACCCGAATGGCATGACCTTGTAAAAGAAGGTGCCCCACTGAGTAACAAATGTAGTCTTTTCCATGTCTTCAGGTGCCATCTTGATCTGATTGTAACCTGAGAAACCATCCATGAAAGAGAACACTTTGTGCTGAGCTTTATTATCGACAAGGACATCAATGTGAGGTAGGGGGAAGTCATCCTTGGGGCTGGCCCTGTTCAGATCCCTGTAATCGACACACATTCTGACCTTACCGTCCTTCTTTGGTACCGGCACCACATTAGCAACCCACTGAGGGTAAGAAGTCACTGCAAGGAACCCAGCATCAAACTGTTTCATAACCTCGGCCTTAATCTTTTCAGACATCTCTGGACGCATCCGACGGACCTTTTGCTTAACTGGAGGGCAGTCTTCCTTAGTTGGCAAGTGATGGACCACAATATCGGTATCCAACCCGGGCATGTCTTCGTAGGACCAGGCAAAGATCTCCATATAATCATGCAGCATCTTGGTTAACCGTTGCTTCACGCTGAGCTCTAGGTTGGCACCAATCTTTACCTCTTTCCTGTCTGCCTCAGTACCCAAGTTTATGGTTTCCACTGGCTCTTCATGGGGTTGAATTGCCCTCTCTTCCTGAAGCAACAGTCTTGCAAGCTCGCCAGGCACTTCGCAATCATCTTCACCTTCGCCTTCGGCTAAGTTGATCGGATTTTCGAAGTCATAATTGGCCGTAGCAGAGTTGTTATCAGTGAGATCCATAGTGGATTGAAACCTGTATGAGTGAGTGTATGTGTAAATACAGCTGTTTTGAAATATATGTAAAGGAAAGAAAAACAGAAAAGGAGCACAATATTTGTAATGCGAAAATACGTCCAAGATTTTCATTCATGATATATGAAATGATAATTTATATGCCCTCACAAATGAAACCACGGTGCCCCGGGTAAGACACCGGGCTATAGAGTTTATTTATTGTTTATTACAAAATAACAAAACATAGGAATTCATTACTCAGTAACAAGAGAAACAGGGAGATTGTCCTTTGCGCTCCAATTGTTAAGTCCACCGTCGGTTGCCGGGTAGATCCAGCTATCAAACTCAGCTTCATCAACTTCCTCTTCGTCCCCAATAGCATTCACTCCATGAGCAGGCATGGGCGCTGTCACTACATTAGGCTTCTCAGATGCCTCAAACTGTACCTCCTTGGCGTCAATAAGGTCCTGCAGCTTATTCCTTAATGCCCAACAGTCATCAGTGGCATGCCCCGGGCTATCGGAATGATAAGCACAACGAGCATTCGGGTTGTACTTAGGAGAGGAAGTATTTGGGAACTTCGGAGCCTCCCTGACAGTCACTAAGTTAGTGGATAGTAACTGTGGCAGGATCTGCGATAGGGTCATGCTTAACCGGGTAAACTCCCTCCGGGGTCTTTCAGCCCTTTGAGGATTGGTCGGCCGAGGAGCGGCAGCAGGCTTAGCAATCATTACCGCACTGACAGATTGGCGGCGCTCAGGTCTCTCTGATCTCTTGGAACCATACACGGCACTAGCCTCCTTCTTGAAGGGTTTCTTTTCAGAACTAGATGATGCCCCCTTCGGAATCTTACCAGACTTTAACCCAGCCTCAATTCTCTCTCCAGTTAGAATCAAATCAGTGAACCCAGCAGACGAATTCCCGATCAGATGGTTGAAAAACGGCCCAGATAGGGTCCCCAAGAACATGTCTACCAACTCCCGATCAGTCAATGGTGGCTGCACCCTACCAGCCAGGTCTCTCCACTTCTGAGCGTACTCCTTAAAACCTTCGCTTGCACCTAATGACATACCCTGGAGCTGGGTACGTGTAGGGGCAAGGTCGGCATTATATTGATACTGCTTATAGAAAGCAGTAGCCAACTCCTCCCAGTTACGAACCTTGGTCCCATCCAGCTGATAGAACCATTCGAGATGAGTCCCTGAAAGACTCTCCTGGAAGAAGTGGATCCATAAATTCTTATCCGCAGAGTACGGTTGGATCTTCCGAACATAGGACCTTAAATGCAGCTTGGGACAAGACGCCCTGTCATACTTAGAGAAGGATGGTGCTTTGAACTTGTGAGGGATGATCACACCAGTTGACAAACCCAGATCTCCGAAATCCAGCCCAGGTACCTGTTGAACCTCCATAGCTTTCAACCTGTCCTCCAGTTGCTTGTATCTGTCTTCTGCAGGAGGGTACTGCTCTTCATCAAAATCAGTCTCGTTGTCGGAGACTACCGGACTAGGAACCCTTGCTTCTGCCTGAGGACTACTCTTGCCAACAGAAGAACCAGCCTCTTCCTGCTGCAGAGCATTACCAAACCTTCGGCCCGAGTTGAACAGAACAGTTCTTCTCTTCTTCTTCTTCTCCTTCTTCAGGAGCATAGCCTTCAGTTCTTCTTGGCCTTGAGCCAGACCCTTGATTAATTCCTGGAATTGTGCATTCTGCACCTGAAGAGCCTTGATTGATGTCTCAGTTGATGTAGAGTCAGGATTCATGATGCTGAAATAAACAGCGAAGAACTGTAAGCAACCTGAAAAAGGAAAAACCTGCTATGCACATGATGAATGATATGTGTTTATGCAATGCATTCAAGGGTTCGAAAGTTCAAATTTGTTGTAGACAAAAAGGAACACACGTTATCATTAAGGAAATCATTGTTTAATACATCAAGGCCTCATGGGCAAAGTAATACAAAAATCAAATCAATCCCAAAATATGTTGCGCATCCTCTTTGGAGCTATGTAGGTGTTGAGATTCCTCTCCTCATGCAACAGGCGGGTGAGCTCCAAGACCTTCTTTTCACTGTCATGCAGACTGGTTTCAAGAGAATCCCGTTCTTCCTTAAGCTGGATCCAGCTCTTCTGCATCTCTTCCCAGGATGTTGGCATATCAGGGTGCTGAATAGTGTAGGACACTTCTCCTTCCAAGACTGGTTCTTTGATTACTGGGAGCATATGAGGATAAGGCATCACTAATTTCGGGGAGCGGGCTCGTACCCACTTGAGATAAGGTTCCAACGGGATGGAGTTCCTGTGCCCCAGTGTCTTGCTGTCTATCCTACTTGGCATCCTCCAGGCTCTGATAAATCTCTGGCGAAGTCCTTGAGTATCGTTGTCGAAGTCAAAAACTATGTCAGGAATTAACATGTCATGAGGACCATCCCTCCGAGCATAACCAAACTGCCTCCAAGCCAGGCATGGGTTGTAAGTAATACCTCCTCTGATTCCAAGTAAAGGAACATTAGGGTACTCCCCGCAACGATCAATGATAGTGACATCTTCTCTGGACCTAGGGCACCAATGTATATCTGCATGTGTAAGAGTCATCAACCGTTGTGACCATCTCAAACCCCGCTCATTCTTCAAGACTGATTGTGGAAGGTGCGAAATAAACCACCTTCCCAGGAGAGGAGTGCAACACATAAGGACACCTCTTTTTCTCATGGTTCGAGTGTAACATGAGTGAAGGATGTCCCCCAGCAACGTAGGTATAGGATTCCTGGACATAAAGATCTGGACAGCACTAATATCAATAAACTGATTTGGGTTAGGGAACAACACCAAACCATAGACAAGGAGGGCCACAACCTGTTCAAAAGCTTGCAAGTCAAGGGAGTTCCAACATTCAAGGGCCTTTTCAAATAGAAACCTGGCTAAGAACCTTTTGATACCACTCCTAACTTCCCAATGTCCCTTGAGGTCAGATGACTGTAGGTGCAAGGCTTTAGCAATCTCTTCAAGCTTAGGTTCCTTTTCTGTACCGTTGAAGGGTAGCTGATCAAGGATAGGGATCTTCAGGAGTCGGGAGAACTCCTCCAATGTAGGTACCAGCTGATAATCCAAGAAGGTGAAACAGTGATGCAGAGGGTCAAAGAATTGAAACAGGACCTTAATCATATCTTCCTCAATGTTGGTGTTGACCAAGCTGATGAGGCTTCCATGTCTTTCACTGAATGATGAGTTCTCGGGAATCCGGGATATAAGCTCCTTAAGATGAGGAGGGATCCTTACAAGATTGACTTGAATTGTCTTTCTACGAACAGTTTCCATGTCCTACAAAACAAGAACAAAGATGAAAACTCGAACCCCTGAAATGGTTAGTCAATGCATATGATGCTGGATGATGTCATGATGCTATGATTAAACACACCACAGATATTTACAAAGACAAACATGTAAGGCACACAAGGCACACAAGACAAGCCCTTAAGGTTTAAGGCCAGCATGGGGTCTGGGTAGTACCCTCTTGAAGTTGGTGGGTTCAACCTGTCCTAATCAAAGTAACCGGGTTCTAAGGTTCCCAATATCACGGGATTGCTTTCATTGTTCATCGTTTCGATTTAGCCACTGAACTGGCGACCGAAATATTCCAGGAAAGCAACCCTCAATTGAGTGTAGTATCGAGTATCAACCAACCTCGGACTGCACTAAAGTCAGTTATCTCACTACCCTAAAGAGGCCAAGATAGTTCAATTAAGGTTCCTAAGGTCTGTTGATGCTTCACGACACCACGCGGAGGCCCCGTACTCTCCTTGACTGAACTCAAGGGTTACCTGTAACACCCCAATTCTACCCCTCGTAATTAATAATAAAATCAGAGTTTCAAAATTTCATCCAAACATAAATTGAGGTATCACATATTCGTGTTTTCATCACTTTGCATTATAATGCACATCACAAAAATCAAAAGTCGGATATACCGATTCATAACATAAATCATCATATAAACATATAACTAATCACAGCACAGCGGATGTGTTCACAAAATGTATGTATCATCATGTTATCATCAATACATAAAGTCATAAGATAGTATACATAAACTATCCTATCAAAATAATAACGTCGCCCAAATCCCGAGTGTTACTACTATCAGAGCAGAGCGACTCAAAATAAACATAACCGACTCCATGAGACACGACTATGTTATGCATGTGGTACCCGTCGCTTTTGTCCATAATTAGGGACATTCGGCATAAAAGCCCATCGTCGCTTTGGTATAAAAGCCCTCGTCGCTTGGCATAAAAGCCCTCGTCGCCAATGCAATGTATGTGACTCGACAACACGACATCACAAACACGACACAACAAAACATCATCATCGCACATCAAAATTTGGTATAAAACCCACGTCGCCATATTTATCCACATCAAGATAAACATATCATCGCATTGCATATCATCAAGTACTCATTATAAATAAACCGTCGCAAACATCATATTTAATCACACCACTTCATAATCAAATAATTCACTAAATTTCAAACACGGAAAAATAGTCAAACATCAATAATCGTCGCGAAAGTCATTCATAATAATCGGCACCAATCATAATCATTAACGTTGAAATCGGATTGTCCATACGCGACTTAAACCGACTAAAACGCAACCCGGTTTAACTTAACCGTAAATTGACTTATTTCGGGTCGCTCCGTTAAAAACTCGCAATCTCGAAAAACTAACTTTACCACGACGTTCTACACGTCAAAATTAGCTAGCACGTCTATTTTCGTTAAATTCGGAACAACTTACTTCGTCGCCGAAATTGCCGAAATCGGGAAATTGGAACATAATCGGGTTCCAAATTAAATCGGCTAACTTAAGTCATATTTATATTTAATTATTATAAATATTTAATATATTAATTTAAGAAAATAAAAACAAAACATAATTTAAATAATTTCTAAACTTAGTATAGTAATTATACTGCTATTATTTTTTCTAAGTTCATTAAAAGAACATACTGCTAGTAACTTCTAAAATCCATTTTAATAAATATGGCTACTTGTTTCTAACTTCATTTTATCACAACTAAATTCCATTTTAATGAATATGTCTACTTGTTTCTAACTTCATTTTATCACAGCTAAATTCCATTTTAATGAATATGTCTACTTGTTTCTAACTTCATTTAGTACACCAAACATCACCAAACACTTCACTAAAATACATAACAATCAAATTCACCTATAAACATAAACACTTTCTCCAATAATCACTTATTAAAATAATCTCTTAAAGCTACCTAATTCCTCATAATCATATAGAAAATTTCACTAGCTTTCCAACGCATCAAACGGCGCCTAAATCGGAGTTACGGTTCAAAAGTTATGGCCGAAACGATTTTTGGGAAAAGCCAAGTCAGAGCAGCAACACGGGCACCCGTGTGCTGCAACACGGCCCGTGTTGTGAGGCCTGCGTGAAAACTCCACTCTTTTGAGTTTTTCTCATTCAACTACCATGGTTTTCTTTCCCATTTCAATACTCTTAATTTCCACAAGCTAGCACTTAATACACCCACAAACCATACTCCTAATCCAACTTTTCTAAACCATTCTAACAATCAACCAACAAAACCCTAAAAATCAACTATCAATTTTACCCCTAAATCCAAAATGTATCATACAAAACCTAACAATATGAGATGGAGAATCAAACCCCTTACCTTGGTGTGGGTTTTCTTGAAACAAGATGATGGAGATGTTGCAACTCCAAGCCTAGCTCTCTTTCTCCTCTTCTCCTCTTTTCTTTCTTCTTTCTCCTCTTTTCTTTCTTCTCTTACTAACTCTCCTTTTCTATTTTATAAAACTCCCCTTCTACTACTAACTTTCCTCCCTCTATCTTTCTAAAATTGTAATTTGGCCCCAACAATTATTTAATTCAAATTATAATATATAACCCTATTAAACAATATTACATTAAATAATATTTATTCTATATAAACCTAATCATGCCAATTAATCAAACAAAGCCAAATATTACTACACACCAAATTAATATTACTCAAAATAGTATTTTATCATTATGAATATTTTTATTTCAAATAACCGAATTAACATTTAATCAAAAACGGGGTGTTACAACTCTCCCCCACTTGAAAGATTTTCGGCCTCGAAAATTTTGACCAAAACGAACAAATCGGGACATGCCTACGCATTCGTCCACCCAAACCTTGCGTTAATTAAACAACATACAAAATACACCTAACACAAGGGCATCTCCCTAGACATAACGTTTAGACAAGAACAACCATGCCGAGATGCGAAGCCCACACAATGCACTCGACAATCAGCTAACACCCAACAACTAAACAAGTCGCAGACACACCGGTTCGCTCGAGAACTAAACAAACAAGATCGGTACCATCCTAACGTCTCAACCATAGAATTAGTCATACACTCGAACCGACGCCTCGGAAACGAGTCACCAAAGGTAGGAACATAAAGTCCTATGACACAACACCGACACCATCGCTAAAACAAAAACAACAAAATGGTTATACAAACCAAAACTGAAACAATCAGAAAGGATAAAACCACGCGTGCTACGCAAACACGAAAAGATGCCATCATTCACGCATAAGTACGAACTCAAGAATTACACTTGCCGTTATCGCTCTCATTCCAGAAAATCACAAGGTCACATCGTCCTTGTAGATTACCAACGTACCACCCTTGAACAATACCAAGTTACCCAAACATAACTGAACTGCGACACACCACTCATCCTAGGACGTATACTGACGACTTGCGACTATAACTCACTAGCCCAAATCCAACAATCCCGCATACTCGCTAAAACTCAATGCTCGATACCTAAACCATGCTGTGACACTTTATGCATAAGATGCCAACCGTAAAACAACTTGGTTAATCCTCAACTTCCCAATCACCCAAAATGGATACGTTCAAAGCGTACACCCATCAAGACACCCCGCAACATCAGCTTCATCAACTCGAAGAATCACTCTTTCATTCTCGATTGATCAACGTCCGTTGATCCTCTGAAATACACGACATAGTTTGACCTCTTCAAATACTGTCCAAATATTTCACTTGTGAAACTTCGATGTATACACTTGACTTCCACGAAGTCTTCCCTCATAACAATTCAATTCCCAGAGTTTAATTAAGTAATCACCATCCTCGCATCGCCGCAACGATTAATACACTGATTTCTTATTCGAAACATTTCTCATATTTTTCAATCTTCTAAAGTGGTAATCCAAACCAAAACACTCCCTCAAGAACTCTACTCATCAATTTCGTCTCATACTCCTGAAATTACAACATAGTTTGGACTTAGAACCATAACATCAATTTCTATGGAATCCAACATAAACACCGTCGCGACCGACTTCAGTCACAAACAGAACATCTTCCTCTATAAAACATCAATCATCTTTAAGTACCTGTGGTTACCAAACCATCATCAAATTCCTTACCGCTAAGACTTATTTTAGTCGTAATCTAATAATCCACCGCGACCATTAGTATCCGGCGAAATCCATATGGTAGTAGTGAACGAATCCTTAATAACCTTCTGAGTTTAATCTCAACAAGCGTCTCAAAGCAAACATGCAACATTCTTTCAAAATAATAAATCTCAAATAAGATATTCTTGGGTTATCCTCAATATCAACTTAATAAACTCAACAACAGACGAAGTCTCTTTATAGATCATACTCAACTTGAATTGTCTTCAACAATTCCAATCTCCTTGTCGTTAACATCTGTACCTATAAGGTTCCAATGAGCATAGCTGCATCAAACTCTAACTCCCGCATCCGATAATTTTCCATAAGAAAAATCAAATCGTTCCAAGGTAGTAATACACTTTTCCAACTCTATGTTGAAATACATATTACGTCCAAAACAAAATATCACAACACGTCGCACCAGGTTCTTCAGTACAAAACAAAACCAAAATCAAGGCATTCGCTAAACTTTTCACCGGTCAAAACAAATTCGCTTCCCATGGCGAAGTCCAATTAGTGACTCAACCACTTCGGGTCAAGATACTCACGATCAATACCAACTCATAAAAATATCTTCCATCGAACTCACAAAGTTAACCATCCAAAACAAAAGAACTTCTAAACTATGAATTAGCCCCTTAAAGTCTTCGACAAGACACAAAATAAATCTTCGCGGAACTGTCCAAAATATTGCCGTCTAAGTTGCTTACTTAAGACACTCACGTCCAACAGTTCCAAAACTCCTTCTTTAGAGGGCTCAACACGCTCCAATCTGACTCCACTACGGATAACGCAACACTCGGATGCTTGCCACAATCCCTTAACTTGATGTAAACCAAATAATATCCATGAACGCGAAACAACTCTTCAGCTACTCATGAGAGTACTGTTGGAATATTTCAAAATCTTACCTGACGCATTAGTCACACTAATGACATCAGCTTATACTCGCCCGGACCATACACTATCTTGAAAAGCATTACCTGAACATCTTCAACCCTCACACTAA
This sequence comes from Vicia faba, assembly GCA_948472305.1. Taxonomy (NCBI): domain Eukaryota; kingdom Viridiplantae; phylum Streptophyta; class Magnoliopsida; order Fabales; family Fabaceae; genus Vicia; species Vicia faba. The sequence continues at coordinate 1,356,017,469 of OX451735.1, forward strand.
CCCATAGGCAGCCAGACTTCAAAACGATCTCACTAAACACATAAACTCCAAATAACTGCTTCACTTAAATATCAATCCTCTGAAGCAGACACTCGTCCTCAACATCCGCTTCATTCCTTGACTACAAACGACACACCAACTTAGATAACCTTTGCTCTTCTCGAACAACACAATCGGCGCACTCCACGGCGAACCACTCGAACAAACAAACTCTACTAAAACCAATATTTAAGTTGACTCTTCAACTCTAATTCAGAAACAAACATCCCTTAAGGATACTTCAAATCCCAACTAGTTCCAGAAACTAAATCCATCAAAACTTCACCTCGCACTACAGCGGTAATTCACTCGCATTTCCACAAAAGGTTTCGGAGGAATCACAACAAGAAGTTCGCTTGCCAAAAATCTTATTTCTCACCAAAATCCAAATTCGCCCACAACTCAAGTAACCATGCACTGCCTTGTGTCAACTCATCTGCTTCACACTCTAATAAGTTGGCAAGACAAGTCTATCCCAAACAACACAATTCCCGACTACTATCAACAAGAGATTAAGGATGATCAGTCCCTCAATTTTTCAATGGACAGTCGACAATCATGAGGTTGCATTAACCATCGTTACCAAACCACACATCATCTTCAATCTTACCCCTCAAGCTACTTAAATATAACCATGCTTGAAGCATCAACTGTTCGGCACTACTTACATCTTACAATCGGCGGTATACTGAACCAACCTCTTGCACAAAACTTCAGAGAAGAAACTTCTCCCCCACTTATTTCACACGTACCTCTGCAGACAACGAAAAGGACACAAACAAGTACCGACAGTGTTTCACACACATGTCGCGTACCAAAAGGGATTAAACACATAAACAACCTGGCCGATAGACCGACCTGCTCTGATACCACTAATGTAACACCCCAATTCTACCCCTCGTAATTAATAATAAAATCAGAGTTTCAAAATTTCATCCAAACATAAATTGAGGTATCACATATTCGTGTTTTCATCACTTTGCATTATAATGCACATCACAAAAATCAAAAGTCGGATATACTGATTCATAACATAAATCATCATATAAACATATAACTAATCACAGCACAGCGGATGTGTTCACAAAATGTATGTATCATCATGTTATCATCAATACATAAAGTCATAAGATAGTATACATAAACTATCCTATCAAAATAATAACGTCGCCCAAATCCCGAGTGTTACTACTATCAGAGCAGAGCGACTCAAAATAAACATAACAGACTCCATGAGACACGACTATGTTATGCATGTGGTACCCGTCGCTTTTGTCCATAATTAGGGACATTCGGCATAAAAGCCCATCGTCGCTTTGGCATAAAAGCCCTCGTCGCTTGGCATAAAAGCCCTCGTCGCCAATGCAATGTATGTGACTCGACAACACGACATCACAAACACGACACAACAAAACATCATCATCGCACATCAAAATTTGGTATAAAACCCACGTCGCCATATTTATCCACATCAAGATAAACATATCATCACATTGCATATCATCAAGTACTCATTATAAATAAACCGTCGCAAACATCATATTTAATCACACCACTTCATAATCAAATAATTCACTAAATTTCAAACACGGAAAAATAGTCAAACATCAATAATCGTCGCGAAAGTCATTCATAATAATCGGCACCAATCATAATCATTAACGTTGAAACCGGATTGTCCATACGCGACTTAAACCGACTAAAACGCAACCCGGTTTAACTTAACCGTAAATTGACTTATTTCGGGTCGCTTCGTTAAAAACTCGCAATCTCGAAAAACTAACTTTACCACGACGTTCTACACGTCAAAATTAGCTAGCACATCTATTTTCGTTAAATTCGGAACAACTTACTTCGTCGCCGAAATTGCCGAAATCGGGAAATTGGAACATAATCGGGTTCCAAATTAAATCGGCTAACTTAAGTCATATTTATATTTAATTATTATAAATATTTAATATATTAATTTAAGAAAATAAAAACAAAACATAATTTAAATAATTTCTAAACTTAGTATAGTAATTATACTGCTATTATTTTTTCTAAGTTCATTAAAAGAACATACTGCTAGTAACTTCTAAAATCCATTTTAATAAATATGGCTACTTGTTTCTAACTTCATTTTATCACAGCTAAATTCCATTTTAATGAATATGTCTACTTGTTTCTAACTTCATTTTATCACAGCTAAATTCCATTTTAATGAATATGTCTACTTGTTTCTAACTTCATTTAGTACACCAAACATCACCAAACACTTCACTAAAATACATAACAATCAAATTCACCTATAAACATAAACACTTTCTCCAATAATCACTTATTAAAATAAGCTCTTAAAGCTACCTAATTCCTCATAATCATATAGAAAATTTCACTAGCTTTCCAACGCATCAAACGGCGCCTAAATTGGAGTTACGGTTCAAAAGTTATGGCCGAAACGATTTTTGGGAAAAGCCAAGTCAGAGCAGCAACACGGGCACCCGTGTGCTGCAACACGGCCCGTGTTGTGAGGCCTGCGTGAAAACTCCACTCTTTTGAGTTTTTCTCATTCAACTACCATGGTTTTCTTTCCCATTTCAATACTCTTAATTTCCACAAGCTAGCATTTAATACACCCACAAACCATACTCCTAATCCAACTTTTCTAAACCATTCTAACAATCAACCAACAAAACCCTAAAAATCAACTATCAATTTTACCCCTAAATCCAAAATGTATCATACAAAACCTAACAATATGAGATGGAGAATCAAACCCCTTACCTTGGTGTGGGTTTTCTTGAAACAAGATGATGGAGATGTTGCAACTCCAAGCCTAGCTCTCTTTCTCCTCTTCTCCTCTTTTCTTTCTTCTTTCTCCTCTTTTCTTTCTTCTTTCTCCTCCTTTCTTTCTTCTCTTACTAACTCTCCTTTTCTACTACTAACTTTCCTCCCTCTATCTTTCTAAAATTGTAATTTGGCCCCAACAATTATTTAATTCAAATTATAATATATAACCCTATTAAACAATATTACATTAAATAATATTTATTCTATATAAACCTAATCATGCCAATTAATCAAACAAAGCCAAATATTACTACACACCAAATTAATATTACTCAAAATAGTATTTTATCATTATGAATATTTTTATTTTAAATAACCGAATTAACATTTAATCAAAAACGGGGTGTTACATTACCGGTACACACCAAAGTGCCACATCAACGTAGCAGACTGTTTCAACCATGTCGGTATACCCCGCACAGTTCCCTCACAGCCTTGTTGCTACTTTCTAAGAAGGTATCCCCCAAATCCGGGTTTAGGATCTATAGAACTCCCAAGCAACCCACAATTTAAAGCACATAAGGAAAACAATTGAAAACACAGTGATCTTAATCCTAAGGTACACCTCACTTTAAGTTTATCCCCAGCAGAGTCGCCAGTTCTGTGATCGGTGGTTTTGGAACTGACTGTTTAACGCTGGTTCGCGAAATGTTGCGGAAGCAAGAGTCACCACCGTCTTTTATTTTCTCCAAATGGAAAGGACAAAAGCACAGAAAAATTCCTTATAGAGATTGCTCTCGGTTCGGGAGGTAGGTTATAGAAAGGGAAGGTGTTAGCACCCTTTCTATCCATGGTTATCCATGGGCTCTTAGATACTTGCTCATTGTGTTTTCAAAAATGGTTTGTTTGCTTTTCAACTGTGGGTTTTTAAAAAGTTTCTTTGAAAATTTCAGTTCGACTCTTGTATAGGTCCTCAAGAGTGTTTGAAAAGTTGCTTTCGAAAGCTTTTTGAAAATGTGTTGGTGTGAAAAGTATTTTTGAATTTGTTTTGAAATTAGAGCAAGTATCTAGAGTCGTCTACCTACCCTAAGGAATTCGTCTGTGTAGATGTCCTTTAAAGTAGTGCCATCCCACCATTGAGAGGTAGGTAGCACCACCGTTGGAGGTGTTCGGGTCAATTCGAGGTTCGGGACATGGTGATCACCAGAGCAATGGGAAGACACCTTAGAAGCTACCCTCATGCCAGGTTCCCGGATCATGAGGACTTACTAAGACATCCTCTACTCGACGATCACCTTTCGAGAGGCAACAGTGAGGCGTACCCTAGGGGTGGTGTGTGCGATTCGTGTGTCGTTTTCATTTGCATTTATCTTGTCATGTCATTGGTGTTCTACGCATTGCTTTTATTTAGACATTCATTCTTGCATGCTTTGTTTAACAGTTAAGAGTATTGCGGGAAAAGTAAATTCTAAGCTATTACAAATGGCGCGGGTCCACACCGCCAAAATTAACCAGGACCCGATTTGACAGGAAATAAATAACGTAAAAGAGAATAAAAGAATTAAAAGTGCGAGAAGTAATTTACATGGCTTCGGGAGAGGTACATAATTATTTAAGCAAAATAAAATAAATGTGCGAATAAACAATTAAGCCGAAATGAGGGCGTTGGACCCTTTTTGCAAAATATTAAAATTACATGAATTAATTAATTTAAGAAAAGAAATTGTTTTTGTTTTTTGGTATTTTTATGTATTTTAAGATTTAATAGAAAAAATTAATTGCAATTAAACGCTAACCCTAATTCTATTTTATTTTAATTTATTAAGAAGACGTTAAAATTTAACCTAAATTAAACCTAATTTTTATATTCAATTTAATTCATGAAAATAAATATTTAATTATTTTAATTATTATAAAAGAAAAATAAAAGGATGAAAAATTGTTAATTAAACCCTAGTTCTACATTTTTTGATTTATTATTAAAAGAATTAAAATTAACTCCTAATTTAAGACTAATTTTATTTACATGCAAATTTGCTTATGAAAATACTAAAATAAATAATATTTTATTATTTTTTCTCTTTTCTGATTTTTATGCATTTTTATGTTTTGTGAAAATAATTGATTAATTCAAAACAATAAAGAAAATAAAATAATAATTAAAAATGAAATATAAGGAAAATATAGAGAATTGCAAACCAGGGGGGGTGGTGGTCCCCAAATAGGAGGTTTAGTCCAAGCATTTTGAGCCCAATTCAATTCCTGGCCTTGTGGACCTTTTTTATTCACGTGCAGAGGCGTTGACTGGGATCCACTATGTTCCTCAATTCTTAGCCTTGTGATTATTGAAGCTGGGCACGTGGACGCTTGATTTAGGAAGATGTACGGTGCGCTCCACTTTTGAAACTGCATATGAACATGTATTGCAAAATAATATGGAAATAACGTAGACCTGGGGCTCGAACCCAGGTCATATACATTGCCAGCGTTCTCGCTTACCAACTGTGCCAACTAACGCGTTTGATTAATAAGCAACTAACAATCATTATAAAAATAAAACAAAAGGTTAGTGGATCCACGCGCGAAAATTCAAACCAGCTTATCACGTTTTGCCACGACTTCGTCTTCTTCATGTTCCTGAAAACATAAAAGAACAGGCAACGGTTTTATACGCGTTCTGTTAGGTGGCTTTAGGGAAAATAGCGATTAGCCCTCAGTCACTCATAAATTGAGCGCGAGGGTGGTCTTAAGGTCGCCTGAGTGTGCTGAGTTGGATGGTCTTGGTCTCAGCCTCCAATTTTGCCTTATTTCAAAAGCCCTAATTCTAAGGTTGAAGAACCCTAAATATCAACAATGGCATATTTGCATACAACACATAAAAAGGCAATTAAATATATTGGTTAGCTTCAGAATTTCATAAGGAACACGAATCAATGAATAAAATGTTATGAAAATGCCTAGATTTGAGAACACGATTATGAGTTTTTCATGAAATATTTGGAGTTCTGTATACCGATTCCTTGAGCTTTGATGAAGGTTTTTGATTGTAATCGCTTCTGGGCAACCTTGGCAAGCTAATGGAACAAGAATTATGCTTTGAATCGCCCTCAAAAGTGGTTTTCAGATTTGAGTTTTTAGACAAAAATTCCAAGTTTGATTTGTGCTCTTTTGCGCAGCTTAGTGTCTGTATGAACATTAGGGTTTCCTTTAGGCTTATGTACTGAGTCCATTAGGTTAACAAATTTGATCAGAATCTCTTGTATTCATGAATTTGAAGATTTGATTTTTCCACCATGATTTCCATATCTTTTTCCATGTGTTTTTGGTTCAAATCAGCTCCAATCTCTCCAAATCTTTCCTTATTTGCATATGCACGAATTATTGAGAATAAAACATGTACAAAAAGATTTGTTAGGTTAAGTTAAGTATTTTTCACATATTTAATTGATTTAAGTGAATTAATATAAATAAAAATTCAAATAAATAAATAAAAAATGAATAAAAACTTCCCTTTGGGCCAAGTGGTCGTGCACATGCTTGGAATGATGATTTGTGGAAGAAAAATGGGCCCATTAGCAATTTTAGGTCATTTGGATCAATGTTGACTTTTCAAAATATCCAAAAATTTCCCAACTTCTACAAGGCATAACTTGCTCAATTTTTAAGCTTTTCTCATGTTATTGGACATTTTGGAAAGGCCTTTGAGTCCTCTAACCAATGCCTTTGGTCCCATGTCATTTTGATTTACCAATCTCAAGTTATGGTCTTTGACTTAAAGTCTCTTTTTGTTGACTTTTGAAAATGACCTATAATGTTGAAATAGATAACTTTTTGTGAGAGCATTTCTTGGACTTGAAGTATGAAGATGAGTTGTAGGAAATGTCTTTATCTTCAAAATGAGCTTTGGATGGAATTTTTCTGATAATCCATGTGAAAGTTATGCCCTGGTCAATTTCAGTTGACTTTTTCAGCTGTCCAAATAAGGAAACTTTTTGCAATTTGATGATTCTTGAGCCAAATTTTGAGAATCATGATCAAGCATTGATCAAATGATGTTTGTGGCTTCAAAATGATATGTTGACCAAAAATTTGAACTTCTGACTGTCAAATGACCATTTTGCCCCTACAGTTGACTGTAGTGCAATTTAGGGTTTTGACTGTGCAATTTTGAGATGAATGTCTTGAAACTTGATATGAGGATGCTTGACCATATTTGTAGGCATGTGAGACTTGATTGGGCCTTTGGAAACTTCATTTTCTTGATCAGAACACAAACCCTAATTTTGACTGTATAGGAGATCTTTGACTGTGCAACCCTTGGGGAATTTTGCAGCTTGGCTTGGCAATTTCTTGGAGAATATGGGAGGGCAAATTTTGGGGTACAACACATACTGTACATTGTGGTATCGTTTTCGTCATCCTCCCTCAAGAGGCTTTAGAATTTTAGATCAAGAGTTGACATCAGAAAAAATATGAAAACAGTTTGCATATAGTGAATGCGAATATATTGCTTCAAAACAGACATATGCTATGCATTAATGAACTAACAACGTTTAATCATGAATAAATGTTTGAACAGTTAAAAGAAAGTTACAACTTGAAAATTCTAATAAACACAAGTCTCCCAGTCTCAGGGCTTATTACTTCGACTGGTGCATCTTGTAGGGATGGCAGGAGCATTCAGCCTGGCCCATCTGGGTGAAATCCACAGCTCTTTCATTAATCAGATCTTGAATCTTATTCTTCAAAGCCCAGCAGTCGTCGGTGTCATGTCCTGGACTGTCAGAGTGGTATGCACATCTTTCCTCAGGATTGTACTTTAGGGAGGTTGTGTTGAGACGCTTAGGAGGGTCCCTTAACGTCACCAGATTCAACCTCAACAATTGTTGTAAAGCTTGAGACGGTGACACGTTGAGTTTGGTGAACTGCCTTTTAGGCTTGTCTGGCTTGCTCTGATCAGCCCGTTGTTCTGGGCGAGGTTGTTGTTGGACCTGAGAAGTGGTAACAATTTGAAGAGGTCTATGTTTCCCCATGCCAGACTCTTGTCCTCTTGGAAGCTGATCAAAGACCTGGCCCCTGACTTGGACTGGTTGCTTCATGCCTTGAGGAAGCTGAATGATCATGGCCCTCAACTCTTCTTGCTCCTGAGCTAAACCTTGAATGAGGGCTCTTTGCCCCAGCATCTGGGTTTTCAGTGTGTCTACCTCAGCTTGTAGACGTTTCAACTGTTCGTCCTTGTCATCTTCAGGACTCTTTCTGATCAGATTCCCCATGAGGAGTGTCCTCAACTCTTCCTGCCCCTTGGATAGACCTAGGAAGATTTCCCTGAACTGAGTCTCTTGAGCGTGAAGGTCCTGGTTATCTTGTTGTGAAGCCATTGCTAAAATAAACAGCGAGAAAGGTAAGTGACCTGCAACAAGGATACCTGTTATGCAATGATGAGTATGACATGCATGTAATGTTTTCAAGGACCTCGCGGGGTAAACAAGAAAATTTGTTAGCGTTTGGATCTGGTAGCTTGATTGAAAGAAACTTCATATTTGTTGAGAGTCTCTCTTCCAAGGGTCAAAGGCTCACCATATCAAGTGGGTCATAGCCCCTGACTCAAGTCATCAACCTTATTTTGCTTTCCAAACAACCTTGGTTAGGGGAACCTTCTTTAAGAGTCAGAGCTCACCATATCAAGTGGGTCATAGCCCCTGACAACTCTGTCTAGAGGAAAATAAATCCTCTTTGCCCCTTGCTAGATGTTCTGGTTCGTCATGACCTGCACCACAGACCCTTGAGATCCTTGAAATGGGTTAGGACGTATGCAGGATGTATGCAATGGTATGATGTCATGATGCATGGGGTAATATGAATAAACCCTGTTATGAGCCCTTACTAAGGACTATAAACAGAAACCTGCAAGAAACTCAAGTAAAACCTGTCATGAGTCCCAATTAAGGACTACAAACCAAAACCTATAAGAAACCTAGTATACCCTGTTATGAGTCCTAATTAAGGACTGCAAACCAAAACCTGTAAGAAACTTAGTAAACCCTGTTATGAGTCCCAATTAAGGACTATAAACAAAACCTGCAAGTAGTTCATGTGTCAGATAACAAGCATGCAAATAGTCAAATACGAAGGCACACAAGTCACACAAGAGAAACCCTTAGGGTTTAGGCCAGCATGGGGTCTGGGTATTACCCTCTTGAAGTTGGTGGGCTTAACCTGTCCTATTAGAAGTAACCGGGTTCTAAAGGTCCCAATATCACGGGATTGCTTTCATTGTTCATCGTTTCAATTTAGCCACTGAACTGGCGACCGAAATATTCCAGGAAAGCAACCCTCAATTGAGTGTAGTATCGAGTATCAACCAACCTCGGACTGCACCAAAGTCAGTTATCTCACTACCCTAAAGAGGCCAAGATAGTTCAATTAAGGTTCCTAAGGTCTGTTGATGCTTCACGACACAACGCGGAGGCCCCGTACTCTCCTTGACTGAACTCAAGGGTTACCGGTACACACCAAAGTGCCACATCAACGTAGCAGACTGTTTCAACCATGTCGGTATACCCCGCACAGTTCCCTCACAGTCTTGTTGCTACTTTCTAAGAAGGTATCCCCAGATCCGGGTTAGGATCTATAGAACTCCCGAGACAGTCCCACAATTTAAAGCAAACAAAGAAAGCAATTGAAAACACAGTTATGAACTAACCCTAAGGTACACCTCGCTTTATAAAGGATCCCCAGCAGAGTCGCCAGTTCTGTGACCGGTGGATCTGGAACTGACTGTTTAACGCTGGTTCGCGAAATGTCGCGGAAGCAAGAGTCGCCACCGTCTTTTATTTTCTCCAAATGGAAAGGATAAAAGCACAGAAAAATTCCTTAAAGAGATTGCTCTCGGTTCGGGAGGTAGGTTATAGAAAGGGAAGGTGTTAGCACCCTTTCTATCCATGGTTATCCATGGGCTCTTAGGTACTTTCTCATATGTGTTTTCAAAAATGGTTTGTTTGCTTTTCAATTGTGGGTTTTAAAAAAGTTTCTTTGAAAATTCCAGTTCGACTCTTGTATCGGTCCTCAAGAGTGTTTGAAAAATTGCTTTCGAAAGCTTTTTGAAAAGGTGTTGGTGTGAAAAGTATTTTTTTTGAATTGTTTTGAAATTAGAGCAAGTATCTAGAGTCGTCTACCTACCCTAAGGAATTCGTCTGTGTAGATGTCCTTTAAAGTAGTGCCATCCCACCATTGAGAGGTAGGTAGCACCACCGTTGGAGGTGTTCGGGTCAATTCGAGGTTCGGGACATGGTGATCACCGGAGCAATGGGAAGACACCTTAGAAGCTACCCTCATGCCAGGTTCCCGGATCATGAGGACTTACTAAGACATCCTCTACTCGACGATCACCTTTCGAGGCAAGGCAACAGTGAGGCGTACCCTAGGGGTGTTGTGTGCGATTTGTGTGTCGTTTTCATGTATTTTTGTCTTTTGTCATGTTATTGGTGATCTAGCGTTTGTTTTTATTTTTGTCCATACATTCTTTCATGCCTTGATTAACAGTTAAAATATTGCGAGAAAGTAAAAGATTCTAAGCTATTACAAAAGGCGCGGGTCCACATCGCCAAAATTAAACCAGGACCCGATTTGACAGAGAATAAAGAAATAATGAAAAGTAAAGGGCGAGAAATTAATTACACGGCTTTAGGAGAGATACATAAATATTAAAAGAAAAAAAAGTAAATACGCGAATTAAATAAGAATTAAAACGAGAGCGTTGGACCCTTTTTGCAAAATTAAATTAATGATGGAATTAATTAATTAAAAAAAAGAAAGAAATTGTTTTTGGTATTTTTTGGTATTTTATGATTTTAATGGGAAAACGAATTAAATGCAATTAAAATAAATGCTAACCCTAATTCTAATTGTTTTTTAATTTATTAAGAAAAGAAGATTAAATTTTAACCTAAAATTATCCCTAATTAATTTACATGCATTTTAATTATAAAAATAAATATTTAATATTTTAATTATTATGAAAGAAAAATAAAAAGGAATAAAAAATTATCATAAACCCTAGTTCTACAAATTTTAAGTTAATTATGAAAACATTACTATTAAACCTAATTTAATAACTAAATTTAATTAATGTAATTTATTTATAAAAATACTAAAAAAAAATATTTATTATATTTTTTCTCTTTTTCTGATTTTTTGTGGTGTTTTTTATATTTATGAAAATAATAAATTAATTAAGAAAACAATAATTTAAAAGAAAATAGAAATAATAAAAAAACAAAGAAAGTGAAAAAAAGTTTAGCAAACCTAGGGGGGTTGCAGTCCCAAAAGTGGAGGTATAGCCCAGCAATTTGAGGCCCATTTATTCATGGCCTGATTGACTTTTGCGCTGGCATGGATCTTTGTTGACTGAGTGCATCATGTTCTTCAGATTATGGCCATTGATCATCTCCATTGGGACGCGTGGACGTCTGATTTTGAAGGCGTATGATGCATCTTCAGCATTGACACTGCAGGTAATTATTAAAGAAAAAATAATATGAAAGTGGGGTGAGGACCTGGGATCGAACCCAGGTCTTAGGGGTTACCAGTGCCACGCTTCACCACTGAGCCATCAAACGCGCTTTGTATATTAAATAACGCACAAATAACATAAGCAATAATATGGATTAATGGAATTCTGGTGCGAATTTTTGAACAAACCAATCAGCGCTTGCCACCACATCGTCTTCTTCATTGATTTGTTTTCCTGAAAAAATAACAAACATTTAACGGGGGTTTTGAACCCCCTCAAAACATGCCTATTCTGATAATAGCGATTAGGCCATGTGGCCTCAGAAATTTGGCGCGATGGTCTCTTCCAATTCGTCCCAACCTGCTGATTTCGTTTATGGCATTGACATATCTCAATTTTACAGGAATGGAAAACGCCTAAATTAAAAACCTGGAAACCCTAGATATCTCTAATGGTGGATCTTTATATGGGGCACGAAAACAAAATCAAACCACACGGTTAGCATCAGAATTGCATAAGGAATATAAATCACATGTTAAAAATTGCAAAAAGCGCATGAATTGAGATGCACGAGTATGAAAAATTTTCGGTATAGATGAGATTGTTCTCACGTTTCTGGGCACGAAAGCTTGTGGTTTTTGATGCAAAATCCTTCTATGAAGCCTTAGCAAGCTAATGAGATCAAAATCTTGCCTTGAATCGCCCTAGGACTAGGTTTTCAGAATTCACTTTTCAAGCAAAATTTTCAAGTTCTTTGTATGCTTTTCTGCGCAGCTTAGGGGTCCCTGGCATTAGGTCTTGCTTCTGTACTTATGTATGAGTGAATTAGGTCAAAGAAAGCAATCAAAATCCTTGGCATTCATGGTTTGGAAGATTTGATTTTTCAATATCTTTTTTTCAATATTTTCCATGCTATTTTGTATCAATCATGACCAATCCTCTTCAATTCTTTCCATATTTGATTATGCACGAATTTTTGAACCTATTACATGTACAAAAAGATTTGATAAATTAGGTTTAGTATTTTCCATGTATTTAATTGATTTAAATGAATTATTATTAATAAAAATTCAAATAAATAAATAAAAATGAAGAAAAACTTCCCTTTGGGCCAAGTGGTCGTGCACATGCCTTGGATGATGAATTGTGGAAGAAAAATAGGCCCATTAGCAATTTTAGGTAATTTGAATCAATGTTGACTTTTCAAAATATCCAAAAATTTCCCAACTTTCACAAGGCATAACTTGCTCAATTTTTAAGCTTTGATCATGCTCTTGGACATTTTGGAAAGGTCTTTGAGTCCTCTAACCAATGCCTTTGGTCCCATGTCATTTTGATTTACCAATCTCAAGTTATGGCCTTTGACTTAAAGTCCCTTTTTGTTGACTTTTGAAAATGACCTGTAATGTTGAAATTGATAACTTTTTGTGAGAGCATTTCTTGGACTTGAAGTATGTAGATGAGTTGTAGGAAATGTCTTTCTCTTCAAAATGAGCTTTGGATGGAATTTTTCTGATAATCCATGTGAAAGTTATGCCCTGGTCAATTTACAGTTGACTTTTTCAGCTGTCCAAATAAGGAAACTTTTGCATCTTGATGATTTTTGAGCCTAGCTTTGAGAATCATGATCAAGCATTGATCAAATGATGTTTGTGGCTTCAAAATGAGATGTTGACCAAAAATTTGAACTTTTGACTGTCAAATGACCATTTTGCCCCTACAGTTGACTGTAGTGCAATTAGGGTTTTTGACTGTGCAATTTTGTGCTGAAAGCCTTGAAACTTTGTATGAGGATGATTGACCATATTTATTGGCATGTGGGACTTGATTGGACCTTTGGAAACTTCATTTTCTTGATCAGAATAAAAACCCTAATTTTGACTGTTTAGGAGACCCTTGACTGTGCAACCCTTGGAGAATTTTGCAGCTTGACTTGGCAATTTCTTGAAGAATATGGGAGGGCAAATTTTGGGGTACAACAGACCCTGTCTCAGATATTGCCACAACTACTGTCAACCAATCTGGTAACTGTCAAAGAAGCTCTGAAGGTGGTGAACACAACATCTCCGAAGTACAATCCCAACGCCCGCTGCGCTTATCACTCTGACAGCCCGTGGCACGCTACGGATGATTGTTGGGCTCTGAGGAATAAGGTTCAGGACCTTATTGACGCTAAAGAAATACAGTTCGAGACGCCCGAAAGGCCCAATGTTGTGACTGCTCCCATGCCCTAGCATGGAGTGAATGATGTGGAAGAAGACCGGTATGTAGCCTCTGTGGGTGATATTGTTACTCCGTTGTTGACTGTCAAAAGGAACTTGTTGCTAGCCGGTTAATTTCCGAGATGTAGTAAAGGTTGCCATCTATGTTCTGTTTCACCTGCTAGTTGTCCTTTGTTGAAGTCAGGCGTCCAAAACCTGATGGATAACAAAGAGATCTTGTTCGAGAAGATTGTTGTTCTTGCTACCCCTACTGAAGAAGTGTCTATTGTTACTATTTACTCTCCTAAGGCTCCCTCAAAGAAGCCTGTCAAAATCATGTCTACTCAGAAGATTGCTCCTATCATCATCACTGTTCCGGGGCCCCTCCCCTATACGTCCGACAAAGCTGTCCCGTGGCACTATGGGGCAGATGTTTATGTGCTTGGAGTTAAACAAGAGTTCGATACAAGTACCGACGTCAGTAACATTACCGGGCCTGCTAAGGTCACTCGTAGTGGTAGACTTTTCTCACCAGATATTGCGCCACCAGCTATCCAGAGACCTATTATCATCACACCTGCAAGTGTGCCTACTCCCCTTCCTGACCAAGTTCCTATTTCTACCCCTGCTGCCGAGTCATCTGATACTCGGGGCAAAGGGATTTCTACTGATGTGCCTGCCCAGACGGAGGCACCAAAGACAACCAATGTCGAAGCTTCCAGGCAGGAGATGGAAGAGATTCTTAAGATTATCAAGAAGAGTGATTTCAATGTAGTTGAGCAGCTGGGGCATACCCCATCAAAGATCTCTATGCTATCATTGTTGTTATGTTCAGAGGCCCATGCCAAGGCCCTGATTACCTTCCTGAAGACGGCCCACGTGCCACAAGAGACATCTGCTGATCAATTTACCGAGTGTGTATCCAACTTGACTGCTGATAATGGTTTGGGTTTCTCTGACGCCGATCTGACTGCTAAAGGGAAGAACCACAACGACGCCTTGCATGTCTCCATTGAATGCAGGGGCACTACTCTTGCCCATGTGCTGGTCGACACTGGTTCCTCGTTGAATGTATTGCCCAAGAAAGCTCTAGACAGGCTGGATTGTGAGGGTTTAGAGCTCAAGCCTAGTAACATTGTTGTCCGGGCCTTTGACGGGTCGAAGAGGTAGGTACATGGTGAAGTTGACATTCCAATCAGGGTTGGTTCTCAGGTTTTTGATTCTACTTTCTATGTGATGGATATCCGACCATCCTATTCTTGTTTGCTGGGTCGTCCTTGGATCCACAAGGCTGGAGCTGTGACCTCCACACTACATCAGAAGCTGAAATACCCAGTCAGAGGGAAGATCGTAACAGTTCAAGGGGAAGAAGAATATATGGTCAGCCACCTCAACTCGTTCCGGTACATAGAAATGGATGGGGAATTCATTGAGACCCCCTTTCAACACTTTGAAGAGGTGCCTCAGACATTGGCAGCAGCAGAGACCGTGATTGATGATTCTCCTTTGAAGATGGCTTCCTTGAAGGATGCCCGGACTGTGGTTGAGAAGGGTGAGTGTGCAAACTGGGGCCGACTTCCTGATTTCACTCCGAAGACTGACAAGTTTGGTTTGGGTTTCACTGCAGAAGCTCAGAGGGCTGTTCGCAAGGCAAGGATTGGAAGACCTCATGTATTCATCACCAACCCGGGAGTAAATGCTATTGAAGATGACTTAGAGGAATCTGAATTCAACAGCTGGATCTACCCAACAACCGACGGTGGACCAAACAACTGGACTGCGAAAGACTTCATACCTATTACTTTTGTCACTCAGTAATGAACTCCTTTGTTTTAAATTTGTAACGAACAACAATTTGAAACTTTATGGCCCAGTGTCTTACCCGGGGCACCGTGGATTCATTTGTGAGGGATTTTGTGTGTCACTTTCATATATCATTAATAAAAGCATTGGACGTTTTTTGCATTTCAAATCTTGCGCTCCTTGTCTTTCTTTATTATATATTGCAAAACAACTATATTTACACACACTCACCTATACAGGTTCCAATCCACTCTGGATCTCACTGGTAACGACTCTGCTACTACCAGTTATGACTTTGAAAATTCGATCAACTTAGCCGAAGACGAAGGTGAAGATGATTTCGAAGTGCCTGGTGAGCTTGCAAGACTGTTACTCCGGGAAGAGAGGGTCATTCAACCACATGAAGAGCCAGTGGAAACAGTAAATCTGGGTACTGAGACAGACATAAAGGAAGTCAAGATTGGTGCCAATCTGGAGTCTAGTGTGAAACAACGGTTGATTCAGATGCTGCATAACTATGTGGAAATCTTCGCCTGGTCTTACGAAGATATGCCTGGGTTGGATACCGACATTGTGGTTCATCACTTGCCTACCAAGGAAGAGTGCCCTCCAGTAAAACAGAAGGTCCGCCGTATGCGTCTAGAGATGTCCGAGAAAATCAAGGCTGAGGTTATGAAATAATTTGACGCCGGGTTTCTAGCAGTGACTTCTTACCCTCAGTGGGTTGCCAACGTGGTTCCAGTGACGAAGAAAGATGGTAAGGTCCGAATGTGTGTTGATTATAGGGATTTGAACAGGGCAAGCCCCAAGGATGACTTCCCTCTGCCTCACATCGACGTTCTGGTGGACAACACTGCTCAGCATAAGGTATTCTCCTTCATGGACGGGTTCTCCGGTTACAATCAGATCAAGATGGCTCTTGAAGACATGGAGAAGACCACTTTCGTTACTCAGTGGGGCACCTTTTGCTACAAGGTCATGCCTTTTGGGTTGAAAAATGCTGGGGCAACCTACCAACGTGCCATGGTTGCTCTATTTCATGACATGATCCATCATGAGATCGAAGTCTACGTCGATGATATGATTGTAAGGTCCCAAACTGAGGAGGAACACCTTGACCATCTACAGAAGTTGTTTGACCGTCTAAAGTTGTACAAGCTGAGGTTAAACCCGAACAAGTGCACCTTCGGGGTGAGATCTAGAAAACTGCTAGGCTTCGTCGTAAGCGACAAAGGTATTTAAGTGGACCCTGCCAAAGTGAAAGCCATACAAGAGATGCCAGTTCCCAAGACAAAGAAAGAAGTTAGAGGCTTTCTAGGACGGCTGAACTACATTGCCTGATTTATCTCACACCTAACTGCTACCTGTGAACCAATCTTCAAGCTACTGAAGAAAGATCAAGTAGTGCGTTGGAATGATGAATGTTAGGCCGCTTTCGAAAGAATCAAAGAGTATCTCCAAGAGCCACCCATCCTTATGCCACCGGTTGAAGGGAGACCTCTAATCTTATACTTAACAGTACTTGACAGCTCAATGGGATGTGTGCTGGGGCAGCATGACGAGTCTGGCCGAAAAGAGCACGCTATTTATTACCTTAGCAAAAAGTTTACCGACTGTGAGACCCGATACTCACTGCTCGAGAAAACTTGCTGCGCTTTGGTATGGGCTGCTCGCCGGCTGAGACAGTATATGTTGACTCACACTACTCTCTTGATTTCAAAAATGGATCCAATCAAGTACATTTTCAAAAAGCCTGCCTTGTCCGGAAGAATAGCAAGATGGCAAATTATCTTGACCGAATACGACATCCAGTACACGACTCAGAAAGCAATCAAGGGAAGTGTATTGGCAGACCATTTGGCACACCAGGCAGTGGATGATTACCAGTCGATGAACTTTGAATTTCCAGACGAGAATATCATGGTAGTAACTGATTGTGAAGTACCTGGACCGGATGAAGGACCTAAGGAAGGATCCCGATGGTCTATGCACTTTGACGGAGCCTCAAACGCTTTGGGTAATGGTATCGGCGCTGTGATCATATCCCCAAAAGGCACTCATACTCCACTTACCGCCCGACTATGTTTCAACTGCACCAACAACATGGCGGAGTATGAAGCATGCATCATGGGTCTTCAAGATGAAATTGACCTAAGGATCAAGTTTCTGAGTGTCTTCGGAGATTCCGCTCTCGTGATCAGCCAGATCAAAGGCGAGTGGGATACGAAACACCCAAACCTTATTCCTTACAAAGAGTATGTACTGACATTGATCCCCCATTTCGAAGAGATAACCTTTGAACACTTCCCAAGAGAGGAGAATCAGTTAGCGGATGCGTTGGCTACGATGTCTTCTATGTTCAAAGTCAAATGGGACAACGAGGCTCCCCGGATCATTATCTGGAAGTTGGATGAACCTGCACATTGCTGCGACCTTGAGACCGAAGAGGTAACAGAAAAACCGTGGTATTATGAAGTAAAAAGGTATCTTGAAGCTCAAGAATACCCCGAGGGTGCATCTGTTAATGACAAAAAGTTTCTGAGAAGGTTCGCGGAAAAGTTCTTCCTCAGCAACGACATTCTCTACAAACGAAACCATGATTCAACTTTACTGCGTTGTGTGGATAAGACGGAAGCAGAAAGAATCATGGCAGAGCTGCATGAGGGTACCTTCGGAACACATTCCAGTGGACATACCATGGCAAAGAAAATCCTTCAGGCAGGATATTTCTGGTCCACAATGAAAGCTGACTGTTACCAACATTCTCGGACGTGTCACAAATGCCAGATCTATGCTGATAAGGTGCACGTTCCTCCAGTTCCTCTGAACGTCTTGACAGCACCTTGGCCTTTTGCAATGTGGGGTATTGATATGATCGGCGAGATCAGACCTACGGCATCCAACGGGCATCGCTTCATCCTGGTAGCGATTGATTACTTTACAAAGTGGGTTGAAGCAGCTTCCTATGCTACCGTAACCAAGAACGTCGTGGCACGGTTCATTCGGCACAACCTGATCTGTCGATACGGCGTACCTGAGAGGATCATTACGGATAACGGTACCAATCTTAACAACAAAATGATCACTGAGCTATGCGAGCAATTCAAGATACAGCATCACAACTCTTCTCCTTATCGGCCGAAGATGAATGGGGCTGTAGAAGCGGCGAATAAGAATATCAATAAGATTGTGCAGAAGATGACTGTGACGTACAAAGATTGGCACGAGATGTTACCGTTCACTCTTCATGGGTACCGTACCTCAGCAAGGACGTCAACAGGGGCAACACCCTTTTCCTTGGTCTATGGCATGGAGGCAGTCTTTCATATTGAAGTCCAGATACCCTTTCTCCGGATAATGAAGGATGCAGGTTTGAGCGAAGATGACTGGATCCAGACCCGGCTTGATCAGCTGAATCTAATTGAATAAAAGAGACTCACTACTATTTGTCATGGTCAGACGTACCAAAAACGGATGATCAAGGCATTTAACAAGAAAGTCAGACGCCAAGAATATCAAGTTGGGGACCTGGTAATCAAGCGCATCATTCTCCCTCAAGGTGATCCCAGGGGCAAATGGACCCCCACGTACGAAGGGCCATTTGTGGTTAAGAATATCTTCTCAGGAGGTGCGATGATTCTAACCACCATGGATGGTGACGATCTTCCTCACCCCGCCAATGCAGACATAGTAAAAAGATACTACGCATGATTAAAGACCCGCTAGGTTGACACACCTAGGAAAAAATAAGGGCTTCCCGGCAAACCAAAAGGGTTCGGGCAAAAATAAGGGATGAAATATAAAAAAATCTGTACACCCGGCAAGTCGAAAACCTGAAAAGGCGGCTTGGGCAAAAATGGGTATCCCGGTGGACTGAAAACCCGAAAGGGCGGTCCAGGAAAAAGTTAGGGATTAAAGCGTAATACTATGTCTCATTGGATCACCTTGCATCCAGAATCCGGCATCAACTATCAGGCTCAGACGGCACCAATCAGTCAGCTTCATCTTCAACTAAGCAGTAAAGTGATGAGACGCTTGAAGACATAAAGGCGATAGCAGAGTTGGAACCCAGTGGGATTATTTTTTCACATAGCTGTTTTGTTTTTCTTTTCACAAAATTGTATAAACTCTATGTTGTTCGGCGGCGTTCTCCTACTAGGACGTCAGCCTCCTGTATACAAAACGCCTATTTACAGGAAAATTCCAAAATCAATACAAAATCATTTTTCCAGACAAATTGCCAATTGTTTTTCCTTTATCTGTTTTGTTTTGCAAAGAACGTCCAATGTTCATTTTGATATATGCAGTTGACATTAATTGCTAACTCATAAATATTTGCATGCGAAACAAAGGACTAATTACGGGTGATATCAGAAACAGGGGCAATAATGAATTGTCTAAGCGATCTAGTTGCTCTGTCCACCAAGGTACCAAGGTAGGTTCGGCTGAAGAATATGACCAAGATACCTTCACTCCACGCAGAGTAAGACAAGATTCAGCAATACTCGCCCCAAGCAGAGTTGGTCTCCCATCAGCCCCGAAAAGGCACAGTATCCCCAGCAAGTCAGCGATACTCTCCCCAAGCAGAGTTAGTCTACTGTCAGCCTTAAGGAAGTTGGGTATCCCCAGAAGATCTCAATATTCTCCAGCAGAGTATACAGATATTCCTAAGCAAGCATCCCCGGCAGTCTTAATATTCCTCGACGGAAATATAATATGGTTCCCCGGCGAAATACCAGACACCCCAGTGGAATCAATCTCCCCAGTACAGTCCAAAAGTTTCCCCAGGAGAGTTGAATCATTATCCCCAGTAGATTTTGGAAGCTTATCCCCAGTAGATTCTGGAAACTTATCCTCAGTAGATTCTGGAAGCTTATCACCTGCAGAGTACATGCATCTCTCCTCGACCATATTCAAAGGTTATTCCCCACCGGGGTCTAACTGGGTTATCCTCAGCTAATTACCACGGAAAGATCGTCCTCGGCGAAGTTCTTCCTATCCCCCAGCGGAGTTCATCAAATTCCCCAACATAACTTATCAATGGAATCCCCAGCGGAGTTCTCATTAAAATCTCAGCGAAGCATCTCTTCCCCACAGAGTATTTCCTCGCAGAGTAATCTCTTCAACAAGTTTATTCCCCAATGGAGTCATCTTCTCCTACCGGTTTATTCTTGCAACCATCATCCCCAGCGGAAACGAAGAACTCCACTCTTCAACATCAGCCCAGGATTCAACGAACTTCCCGGCATGCGCCAAGGATTTATTTTCCCAGACGAAATACATTCATAAACATTTCACATTTTATACATCCTGCTTACATAGATGATAAAGTGCATACAACACGATCTCATGACATCATGCATCTCATACATCATGACATTGCATACAACTAGTGTTTTGCCTTTTCAGGAAAAGGTCAATCCAAAGATGATTACCATCAACCTTTAGTTCCAGATTCGATACCTGTATCTAGCCAGGGCATATCTGTGAGCGATTGATTGTAGATTCGATACCTGTAACTAGCCAGGAAAGTTATCTACATGAAGAGATTGAAGATCAACACCTGTAACAGGCCAGGAAATTATCTTTCATTCTCAGGTCAGAGGTCTACACCTGTATCCGGCCAGGAAAGTTATCTCGACCAACCTTTTGAAGTTCCAGATTCGATACCTGTATCTAGCCAGGGCATATCTGTAAGCGATTGATTGTAGATTCGATACCTGTATCTAGCCAGGGCATATATGCATGAAGAGTTTGAAGTTCCAGATTTCATACCTGTATCTAGCCAGGGCATATCTGAGCCATTGATTATAGATTCGATACCTGTATCTAGCCAGGGCATATCTGCATGAAGAGTGTGAAGTTCCAGATTTGATACCTGTATCTAGCCAGGGCATATCTGTGGACGAATAATTCCAGATTCGATACCTGTATCCAGCCAGGGCATATCTGTAGACGACTAATTCCAGATTTGATACCTGTATCCAACCAGGGCATATCTGTGAGTAATTGATTGTGGATTCGATACCTGTATCTAGCCAGGGCATATCTGCATGAAGAGTTTAAAGTTCCAGATTCGATACCTGTATCTAGCCAGGGCATATCTGTGAGCGATTGATTATGGATTTGATACCTGTATCTAGTCAGGGCATATCTGCATGAAGAGTTTGAAGTTCCAGATTCGATACCTGTATCTAGCCAGGGCATATCTGTGAGTGATTTATTGTGGATTCGTTACCTGTATCTAGCCAGGGCATATATGCATGAAGAGTTTGAAGTTCCAGATTCAATACCTGTATCTAGCCAGGGCATATCTGTAGGCGACTGATTAGAGGTCTACGCCTGTATCCAGCCAGGAAAGCTATCTCTACCAACCTTTTGAAGTTCCAGATTCGATACCTGTATCTAGCCAGGGCATATCTGTGAGCGATTGATTGTAGATTCGATACCTGTATCTAGCCAGGGCATATCTACATGAAGAGTTTGAAGACCAACCCCTGTAACAGGCCAGGAAACTATCTTTCTTTCTCAAGTATGCAAATTCTCGCTAAGGAATCTCTTACGCGATCGACACCCCTGGATGGCATCTTTAAGCCCATCTCCACAACTATCCATTACATTTCCAAATGGCATCTATAAGCCCATTCCCGACAAGGATCGGTCACACTTACAGATGGCATCTATAAGCCCATCCTCCTATCCATCATATCTCCAAATGGCATCTATAAGCCCATTCCCGACATCACACTACTGATACTCCACTATGCGAGTGAAAATTTCTGGGCACTTTAGTGTTCAATCATCTTCCACCTTCGGATCACGAAAGGCACGCAAGCCAATCTACATCCTCAGGTTTAAGAAGATTGAACAGGGGAAACTTTTGTACCCCAAAATTTTCCCTCCCATATTCTTCAAGGTTTATCAAGAATCATCTTCAAATGGTTCAAGATTTCTCAAGGGTTGCATAGTCCAACTGCCTCCTAAGCCAGTCAAAATTAGGTTTTTGGTTCTGTCAAGGAATCTGAGGTTTTCAGTGGTCCAATCAAGTCCCATAGGCCTATATATATTGTCAAGCATCTACATGTCAAGTCTCAAGTCTCACAATGCCAGTTTGCACAGTCAAAAGCTCCATTTGCTTCACAATCAACTGCAGGGGCAAAATGGTCATTTTACAGTCAAAAGTCAAAAAATTTGGTCAACATCTTATTTTGAGTACACAATCATCATTTGATCAAGTCTTGATCATGATTCCACAAGCATGGCTCAAAAATCATCAAGATGCAAAAAGTTTCTATTTTTGGACAGTAGAAAAGTCAACTGTATCTTGACCAAGGCATAACTTTTTCATGGTTCATCAGAAAAATCCCATCCAATGCTCATTTTTAAGGGGATGACATTTACTACAACTCATCTTCACATTCCAAGTCCAAGAAATGCTCTCACAAAAATTTATCAATTTCTACATTATAGGTCAATTTCAAAAGTCAACAAAAATGCACTTTAAGTCAAAGACCATAACTTGAGATTGGTAAATCCAAATGACATGGGACCAAAGGCATTGGTTAGAGGACTTCAAGACCTTTCCAAAATGTCCAAGAACATGTTCATATGATCAAAATTGAGCAAGATATGCATTGAAGAAGTTGAGAAATTTTTGTGAAATTGCAAAAGTCAACTATCCTTAAAACTTCAATTTTTGACAAAAGGGCCCACTTTCTTCCACTTGATTCAGCCTTGTCATGCCACACATGTGTCCCATGCTTAATTTCAAGATCAAACATTTATTTTTCTATTTTATTTAATTTTTATTGATTTAATTCATTTTAAATCCATAATAATTCAAATAAAATCTAAAAATCAATGGAAAGTATCTTTTTGATTTGAACAGCTTTCATATACCATGTGCCAACTAACAAATTCGTGCTAAGCCTTTTTTGTGCATAAAATCTTAGATTTGCTTCAAATATGGAAAGGTTTTCAATGGTGGTCAACCAAATCTCCAAACTTCAATACACCAAGATACAAGCCCAAATTTAAACCTAGACTGATTGCCTTATATATATACAAGAAGCCTAAACCTAATTCACGACCTAAGCATTGCTAAAACGGCCAAGGCAAAACTGAAAAATTGTTGGAAAACTGGGAGATCAAGAACAGGATTGCAGACGTTTTCAGATCAAAAGAAGCACGTAGCCTTCTTCCTTGCTATCCACTGAAGCTAAAGCGATCATAAACACGTCCTTAGACCACCTACAAAGCGTTGTAAGTCATCACGAAGTCACCCCTGGACATGGAATCGTGATTCTCCATTCTTGCATTTTTTTCTCAAAAACATTGGCATATTCATGTTTCTTGTTTAATTTCTAACCTAATGGCAATATTCAATTTCGTTTTTAGGCCTCATATGATGATACCCGTGCCTAGGGTTTGTGTGTGTTGTTTTTAGGCATTTTGTTTTCAGGTGAAATCAGAACAAATCATGAGCATGGATGGACTTAGGAGATGGAGACGAGACCAACCATGGTCTTGGAATGAGTTTTTGAAGCCTAGGGATGATTTTAAGAAAAGCCTACGAAACTACCTGCGGATAAAAATCCGTAGGTAAATAACCAGCAATTTTGATGAAGAAGACGATGATGCGTCACAGTGTGATTGGCCCGTTTAAAATCCAAGCGCGTTTTTTTGTTTTAGCTAACATGTTAATTGGTTTATGAATATTATATTCAGTCTTCATTATACTAACAAATGAACAAGGCAGTTGGGTTGGTTGAAGCGCACATGCATAGTCCCTTGGGACCTGGGTTCGATTCCCAGGTCCCCCAAATGTTTCTATTATTTTTCTTTACAGGTTCCTATGTAGCGTTCCAATAAGATGTCCATCATATACCCCATGCATCAGCCTGCCATGTGTCCCCTAGCTTGAAACCTGTGGCCAAAGATGATGACTACCATATACCTTGGTCAATGCACATGCAGCCAATCTCCAAAAGTCAAACGGACAGGCAAAAGAATGGGCCTGGAATCTGCTTGCTCACCTCCTTGCTGGCCCATCACCCCCCATGAGTTTGCCTCTTTATTTTTCTTTTATATTTTTATTTTACTTATTTAAATTTAATTCTTAATTAACTATTAACTAAATAATTATTTTTCCATAATATATCCAGAAAACATAAAAAATAATAATATTTTTATTGATTAAATTTAATTAGTTATTATTTTGTAAATAAATTCTAACAAATTAGTTTAATTTAATTAGGTTTAATTTTGACTTTTTTTTCATAATAAATAAAATGAATTAGACTTAGGGTTTTTCTTTTGACAATTTTAATTTCTTTTATTTTCATTAAAACATAAAAAACACAAAAACACTTTTTTCTTTTAATTAATTAATTAATTAGTAAATTAGGGTTAATATTTAATTAATTGCAAAAAAGACCTAAATTTCTTTCTTCTCTCAAAAAAGGGTCAAAACCCTAAAGACGTCCCGATTCAATTTCTTTCGCGCATATTTATTTTTAATTTATTTTGATGTATCTGCTTAGGGAATATAATAGATAATTAGGACTTTATCGCTTTCTTTAATTTCTCGTATTTATTTTCCAAAGGGTTATGTTTTTGGCGATGTAAAACCCGACGCCTTGTAATAGCGTAGATTCACTTTCCGCAGTTTATATTCCGCACAATTATTAATTGCTAATTATGCATGCAAGACTTGTCTGAAAAATAAAATCAAAGTGTAGCTCACAAATAACATGTACAAGATAATCTTAACTGAATTTAACACACATGCACATGCCACTCTTAGGGTACGCCTCACTTGGTTGCCTCGAGGTGGTCATCAAGTATAGGGTGTTTTAGAGGTCGCCCTCCTGTCTAAAGATCCAGTTGCCTCGAAACGGTTGCCTCGGATAAAAAGGATCTAGGACGTTAGGGTTACCGCTAAGGCGTCCTACTATTGCTTTGGTGACCACATTGTCCCTATAACCGAATTGACCCGAATAACTCCAACGACGATGCTACCTGCTTCTCAATAGTGGGATAGTACTGTCTAAAGGACTTTTACACAGCTTAATTCCTTAGAGTAGGTAGATTTCTCCTAGGTACTTGCTCTTTCAAAAAACAAAAACAACTTTTTGCACCTATACTTTCAAAAGGTTTTCAAACAAACACTTCATAGACTCTTGAGGACTGATACAAGAGTTACCTAGAAGTTTTTCAAATGAAACTTTTTCGAAACCCACAAACACAAGAAAAGAAAACATCTTTTGAAAACATAGTGAGCAAGTACCTAAGAGCCCGTGGATAACCACGGATAGAAAGGGTGCTAACACCTTCCCTTTCTATAAATCTACCTCCCGAACCGAGAAACATCTCGAAAAGGAATTTTGCTGTGCTTTTGTCCTTTCCATGTTGGAGAACATAAAAGACGGTGGCGACTCTTGCTTACCGCGACATTTCGCGAACCAGCTTTAAAACAGTCAGTTCTATTTCCACCGATCACAGTAGGGTTTCTTCGAAATGAGAGCCTGGATAGTAGGGCTTATGGGAAGGAACCTGGATAGTAGGGTTACTTCGGGATGAGAGCCTGGATAGTAGGGCTATGAGAAGGAACCTTGATAGTAGGGTGTTCTTTGAAATGAGAGCCTGGATAGTAGGACTTATAGGAAGGAACCTATATAGTAGGGTTACTTTGAGATGAGAGCCTGGATAGTAGGGCTATGAGAAGGAACCTGGATAGTAGGGTTTCTTCAAGGTGGAAGCCTGGATAGTAGGGCTATGAGAAGGAAACTGGATAGTAGGGTTACCTCAGGATGAAAGCCTGTATAGTAAGGCTTATGGGAAGGAACCTGGGTCGTAGGGTTTCTTCGAAATGAGAGCCTGGATAGTAGGGATTATGGGAAGGAACCTGGATAGTAGGGTTACTTCAGGATGAGAGCCTAGATAGTAGGGCTATGAGAAGGAACCTGGATAGTAGGGTTTCTTCTAAATGAGAGCCTGGATAGTAGGGCTTATGGGAAGGAATCTGGATAGTAGGGTTACTTCGGGATGAGAGCCTGGATAATCGGGTTATGAGAAGGAACCTGGATAGTAAAGTTTCTTTGAAATGAGAGCCTGGATAGTAGGGCTATGAGAAGGAACCTGGATAGTAGGGTTACCTCGGGATGAAAGCCTGTATAGTAGGGCTTATGGGAAGGAACCTGGGTCGTAGAGTTACTTCATTTGGTCACGTAGCTTAGTTGACCCGTTTGGTTTCCGAAACTAATTTTTCATTAGCTGTCTGTAGATATGACATGTATAACTGGTAAATTTTTTGGTGATAATTGTCTTTCCTGAAAGGATAACAGGGTTAATTATATGTGATGCATGAAATGCATTGTGAGATGATGTTCTCAAAATAAATGAGACTATGTTGTATATGATATGTATGCGCATGAACATGAAATGCTATTATGACATGTCCAAGTCTGGGAAAATAAATCCACGACTGTTGTTGGAGAGTATAGCCTTCTTGACGGTTGTAGAGAACTGTGGCTCTTTTACTTCCGCTGGGGATGGTAAACGAAAATGACTATTTCGTGGATTTACTCCTGTTTGCGAATAGTCTGCCGGGGAGAGACTCTATTTGAGAATAACTCTGCAGGGAAATAACTCTGTTGGAAGATGAACTTCTGTAGCTGAAGTAATAAGCTTCGTTGGAGATTGAACTTCTATATTCATAGAAATCAACTCTGCTTGGGAGACAAATTTTATGACCGCTTGCGATTATGAAATTCGGCTGGGGGATATAGATGTCAGATTTCGGAAAGACCCTGGCTGGGGAGATTACTTCCTATTTTGGGAAAGCTGATATCAATGCTTTAATTGCTTTTACTCTATGGGGAGTACATATGTCACGAGGTCGTATCACTAACGATTGTGCTTCAAAGTTGTCTCTGCCCTGGTACCTGTTGCACAGAGTAACTGTCGGGTTTGACATTTCTTATTTTTGCCCCTGTCTCTTAAGTTACGAGCAATTGCCTTTTTGTTTCTTATGCAAACATTTGTGAGCAGCAATCATATTCAAATGCATATGTCAAGAATAAATCATTGGATATTCTTGCAAAATAAAACAGAAAAGAAAAAGAAACACGTAGTTTGTAAAATGATTTGTATTGATTTTCTAAGTTGGCCTATAATAGGAGTTTTTGTACAAGGAAGATGACGCTCTAGTAAGAGAACACCGTCGAAAAATGGAAATTTATACAATATTGTGTAAAAAGAAAATAGCTACTTATAACAATCCCATTTGGTTCCAATTTATTGTCGCTCTGTCTTCGAGCGTCTCATCACTTGCTGCTTGTATGAAGTTGATTAGATTGATTGGTGTTGTTCGAACTTGACAGTTGATACTGAGGTTTGGTCGCAAGATGATCCAATGGGACATAGTGATACGCTTTACATCCCTAACTTTTGCCTGGACTTCCCTTTCGGGTTTTCAGTCCACCGGGATACCCTTTTTTGCCCAAGCTGCCTTTTCAGGTTTTCGACTTGTCGGGTGTACATATTTTTTCATTTTCATCCCTTATTTTTGCCCGAACCCTTTTGGTTCGCCGGGAAGCCCTTATTTTTGCCTAGGCTAGTCAACCTAGCGGTTCGTTTATCATGCGTAGTATCTTTTCACTATGTCTACATTGACAGGGTGAGGAAGGTCATCACCGTCCATGGTGGTTAGAATCATGGCTCCACCTGAGAAAATGTTTTTAATCACAAATGGCCCTTCGTATGTGGGATTCCATTTTCCCCTGGGATCACCTTGTGGCAGTATGATGTGCTTGATTACTAGATCCCCGACTTGATACTCTTGGCGTCTGACTTTTTTGTTGAAAGCCTTGATCATTTGTTTTTGATACGTTTGACCATGATAGACAGCAGTAAGTCTCTTCTCATCAATCAGATTCAGTTGATCAAGTCGATTCTGGATCCAGTCGTCTTCGTTCAAACCTGCATCCTTCATAATCCTCAGAGAAGGGATCTGGACCTCAATGGGTAGGACTGCCTCCATGCCATATACCAGGGAGTAGGGCGTTGCCCCTATTGATGTCCGTGCTGAGGTGCGGTACCCATGAAGAGAGAAATTGTAACATCTCATGTCAGTCTTTGTATGTCACTGTCATCTTCTGTATAATCTTCTTGATGTTCTTGTTAGCTACTTCAACAATGCCATTCATCTTCAACCGGTAGGGAGAAGAGTTATGATGTTGTATCTTGAATTGCTTACAGAGCTCGGTGATCATCGTGTTATTAAGATTGGTACCATTGTCAGTGATGATTCTCTTTGGCACACCATAGCGACAGATCAGGTTATGCCTGATAAGTCATGCCACAATGTTCTTGGTAACGGTAGAAAAGGAGGCCTCCTCAACCCATTTTTGTGAAGTAATCAATGGCCACCAGGATGAAGTGATTCCCATTGGAAGCGGTAGGCCTGATTTCTCCAATCATGTCAATTCCCCACATTGCAAAAGGCCAGGGAGCTGTCAAGACATTTAAAGGAACCAGAGGTACATGCACCTTATCAGCATAGATTTGGCATTTATGACAGGTTTGAGAGTGTTGATAACAATCTGCTTCCATAGTTGACCAGTAGTATCCTGCCCGTAGGATCTTCTTAGCCATGGTATATCCACTTGAATGGGTTCCGAAGGTACCTTCATGTAGATCTTTCATAATCCTCTCTGCTTCGCTCTTGTCTACACACCTCAGTAAGGTAGAGTCATGACTGCGCTTGTAGAGGATTCCATTACTGAGGAAGAATTTCGCGGCGAACCTTATCAGAAACTTCTTATCATTGACAGATGCTCCTTCGGGATACTCTTGAGCCTCGAGATACATTTTTGCTTTGTGAAACCAAGGTTTATCTGCTACCTCTTCGGTATCAATCTCGCAGCAGTGTCTTGGTTCATCCAACCTTTCAATGGTGATTCGGGGAGCTTCGTTGTCCCACCTGACTTTGAACATAGAAGACATGGTAGCTAGTGCATCCTCTAACTGATTCTCCTCTCGTGGGAAATGTTCAAAGGTTACCTCCTCAAAGCGTGGGAGCAACGTCAACACGTGTTCTTTGTACGGGTGAGATTCGGATGTTTTGTATCCCATTCGCCTTTGATCTGACTTATCACTAAGGCTAAATCCCCGAAGATATTTAAGAACTTGATCTTGAGGTCGATAACGGCTTTGATACCCATGATGCAGGCTTCATACTCTGCCATGTTGTTAGTGCAGTTGAAACACAGTCGGGCAGTGAGAGGAGTATGACAACCCTTAGGAGATATGATTACGGTGCCAATGCCATTACCGAGTGCGTTTGAAGCTCCATTAAAAACCATAGTCCATCGAGATCCTTCCTCAGGTCCTTCATTCGGTCCACGTTCTTCGTAGTCAGTCACTAGCATTATATTCTCGTTCGGGAACTCAAAATTCATGGACTGGTAGTCATCCACTTCCTGATGAGCCAAATGATCAGCCAATACACTTCCCTTGATTGCTTTCTAGGTTGTATATTGTATATCGTATTTGCTTAAGATCATCTTCCATCTCGCTATTCTTCCGGAGAGTGCGGGCTTCTCGAAGATGTATTTGATTGGATCCATCTTAGATATCAACAAAGTAGTATGGGTCAGCATATACTGTCTTAGTCAGTGAGCAGCCCATGCCAAAGCGCAGCAAGTTTTCTCAAGCAGTGAGTATCTTGTCTCACAGTTGGTAAACTTTTTCCTAAGGTAGTATATTGCATGCTCTTTTCGACCAGACTTGTTATGTTGCCCCAGCACACATCCCATTGAATTGTATAGCACTGTTAAGTACAATATCAAAGGTCTTCCTTCGACCGGAGGCATCAGAATTGGTGGTTCTTGAAGATATTCTTTGATCCTTTCGAAAGAAGTCTGGCATTATTCATTCCACTTTACCACTTGATCTTTCTTCAGGAGCTTGAAGATGGGCTCACAAGTAGCAGTCATATGTGAAATGAACCTGGCGATATAATTCAAGCGTCCCAAGAAACCTATAACTTCCTTCTCAGTACGGGGAGCCGGCATCTCTTGTATGGCCTTCACCTTCGCAGGGTCTACTTGAATACCTTTGTCACTGACGATGAACCCCATAAGCTTACCAGACCTTACCCCGAAGGTGCACTTGTTCGGATTCAGTCTCAGCTTGTATGTCTTCAACCTGTCAAACAACTTTTGTAGATGGTCGAGGTGTTCCTCTTTGGTTTGAGACCTGGCTATCATGTCGTCAACATAGACCTCGATCTCATGATGAATCATATCATGGAACAAGGCCACCATGGCTTGCTGATAAGCTTCCCCAGCATTCTTCAACCCAAAAGGCATCACCTTGTAGCAGAAGGTGCCCTACTGTGTGACGAAGGTTGTCATCTCCATGTCTTCAGGAGCCATCTTGATCTTGTTGTAGCCAGAGAAGCCATCCATGAAGGAGAAGATTTTGTGTTGTGATGTGTTGTCAACCAAAACATCAATGTGAGGAAGCGGGAAGTCATCCTTGGGGCTCGCCCTATTAAGGTATCTGTAGTCTACACACATTTGTACCTTGCCGTCCTTTTTTTGTACCGGAACAATGTTAGCAACCCACTGCGGATAGGAGGTGACATCTAGGAAACCAGCATTGAACTGCTTCACAACCTCTGCCTTGATCTTCTCTGACATTTCAGGGCACATACGGTGAACCTTCTGTTTAACCGGAGGACAATCTTCTTTAGTCGGTAGACGGTGTACCACGATATCAGTGTCTAAACCAGGCATGTCTTCATATGACCAGGTGAAGATCTCAACGCATTTGTGCAACATATGTATCAACCGCTGTTTGATCTTAGTCTCTATATTTGCGCCGATCTTGACTTCTTTTCTGTCCACCTCCGTGCCCAAGTTTATCGTCTCAACTGGCTCTTCATGAGGCTGTATAGCCCTCTCTTCTTGCTGTAATAGTCTAGCAAGTTCTCCAGGCACCTCACAATCGTCCTCACCTTCGTCCTCGGCTTGGTTGATCGGATTTTCGAAGTCATAACTGGAAATAGCATAACTGTTATTAATGGGATCCAGAGTAGATATGGATCTGTAGTTTGATACGTGAGTATGTGTAAGAGCATAGCGGTATTGATAAAGTGAAAAGCAGAAAAGAAAAGCAGAAAAGAAAAACAGAGAGCACAAAATTTGTATGCAAGGAACATCCAATGTTTTATTGATGATATATGAAATGACATATAATAACCCTCACAGATAGAACCATTGTGCCTCGGGTAAGATACAAGGCCATAAAGTTTAAATTGTTTATTACAAACTTGGAAACCAAGTAAGACAATTACTGCGGAATAAAAGAAACTGGTATAAAATCTTTGGCCGTCCAATTACTCGGTCCACCGTTGGTAGTCGGGTAGATCCAGCTGTCAATATCAGAGTCTTCATTGGTGTCTTCAATAGCATTGACCCCACGATTGTTGATGCGTAGGGGAGGTCCTCCATCTCGAGTGTGTCGAACAACCATTTGAGCTCCTTAAGTAAAGCCCAAACCAAATTTGTCAGTTTTGTGAGTAAAATCAGGGAGTTGTCCCCAGTTGGTACACCCACCTTCTTCGACCACTGCTCTGGCGTCCTTGAGAGAAGCCATCTTCAAAGGAGGTTTGGTGTTGGTGGTAGTCTCGGTTGACGCTAAAATATGGGGAACCTCTTCAAAGTTTTGACAAGGAGTCTCTATGAATTCCCCGTCCATCTCCACATACCTGAAGGAGTTCAGGTGTCTCACCATATACTCCTCTTCACCGTGTACAGTGACGATTTTCCCCTTCACCAGATATTTCAGCATTTGGTGCAGTGTAGAAGTAACAACCCCAACTTCATGGATCTAAGGACGACCCAACAAACAAGAGTATGATGGCCTGGTGTCTATCACGTAGAAGGTGGACCCAAAGGTCTGAGAGCCTACTTTGACAGGGATGTCCACCTCCCTATGCACCATTCTCTTCGACCCGTCAAAAGCCCTTACCACAATATTAATAGGCTTTAAGGTCAAGCCTTCACAATACAGCCGATCAAGAGCCTTCTTAGGCAGAACATTCAGTGAAGACCCAGTATCCACCAGCACATGATCCATAGTGGTGCCCCTACATTCGATCGAGACATGCAGAGCATCATTACGATTCCTCCCTTTCAGTGTCAAGTCGGCATCTGAAAAACCCAGCCCATTGTTAGCTGTCAAGCTGGCCATACAGTTTTTGAATTGATCGGCTGAGGTTTCCTGCGGAACATGCGTAGTCTTAAGGAATGTAATCAAAGCCTTCGCATGGGCCTCAGAACACAACAACAGAGATAACATTGATATCTTCGAGGGGGTCTGTCCCAGCTGCTCGACCACATTATAGTCGCTCTTCTTGATTATTTTCAATATTTCCTCTATCTCTTGCTTAGAGGATTCTACAATAATCTTTATAGGTGCCTCCGTCCGGGAAGGCTCGCCTATAACTTCTTTTCCCCGAGTCCCAGATGACTCAACAGCAGGAGTGACAATTGGAATAAGAACGGGAGTAGTAGCTGAAGTACTAGTAGGAACAACAGATGGAATGACAACAGGCTTATTGATAGTCTTCTTGGAGATCTCGGGAGAGAAAAACCTTCCACTTCTGGTAATCTTTCTGGACCCGACAATGTTACTGACATCGGGATCAGCCTTTTCATTCTTCAAATCCTGTTTAACACCGTGGTAGTAAACATCGGCACCATAATGCCAAGGGACAGCTTTTTCCGAGGCGTATGGGACAGGACCGAGAAAAGTGATTATTAATGGAGTGATTCTTGGAGCTGGTGTAATCCTAACAGGTCTTTTAGATGAGACCTTGGAAGGATTGGAGGAAATGGTTATAATGGCAATATCTTCACGTGGGACAGTCAAAATCAAAGTCTTTTCAAACAAAATCTCTCTGCTTCCCATCATGCGTTGAATACCTGTTTTCAGCAAATAGCAACCAATGGGCAGAGATGAACACATGTGGCAACCTTCACCATAACCCGGAAATAAACCGGCCAACAACAAATTCTCCTTAATATTCATAAGAGGAGTAGAAACTTCATCAATAGAGGTAACGAACAAATCAGTATCAATGGCATTAACTCCACGGTTTTGCTTAGGCATGGGAGTAGTTATGACATTGGGCTTCTCCGGAGCATCGAACTCAATCTCCTTGGCTTCAATC
The DNA here is from genome assembly GCA_948472305.1 of Vicia faba. Classification (NCBI taxonomy): domain Eukaryota; kingdom Viridiplantae; phylum Streptophyta; class Magnoliopsida; order Fabales; family Fabaceae; genus Vicia; species Vicia faba. The sequence continues at coordinate 1,356,051,040 of OX451735.1, forward strand.
AGATCTTGTACTTTATTTCTCAGAGTCCAGCAGTCATTTATATCATGGTCAGGACTCTCAGAATGGTAGGCACACCGAGCATTTGGATTGTACCGAGGAGATATGGTGTTAGGATTCTTGGGAGCCTCTTTCAAGGTTTCCAAGTTGGATCTTAGCAGATGGGGTAGAACCTCAGTGAATGTCATGTTAATCCGGGTAAACTGCCTTTGCGGTCTTTCTACCCTTTGCTGATTGTTGCATTGTGGGGTAGCCGCAGGCCTAGGTATCATCACAGCACTTACTGTTGGACGGTGTTCAGCTCTGCTCTGACCTCTTGGGCTATAGATAGCATTGACTTCCTTCTTACCTGCGAAGGGCTTCTTTACTGAGCTCGAAGAGGTATCTTTATGTATTTTTCCACTCCGGATCCCAACTTCTACCCTATCTCCTGTTAATATCAGCTCGGTGAAACCAGCTAATGAGCTACCAATTAAATGATTCAAGAATGGACCAGACAGCGTCCCAAGAAACATGTCAACCAACTCCCTGTCAGATAAAGGGGGTTGGACTCTCCCGGACATATCTCTCCACTTCTGCGCATAGTCCTTAAAGCCTTCACCTGCACCCATGGACATACTCCGGAGTTGAGTATGAGTAGGTGCAAGGTAGGCGTTGTATTGGTATTGCTTATAAAAAGCAGCAGCCAAATCCTCCCAGTTTCGGACATTGGTTCCCTTCAGTTGGTAGAACCATTCAAGCTGAGTCCCTGACAGAATGTCTTGAAAGAAGTGAACCCACAAGTTCCTATCAGCAGTATGGGGCTGGATCTTTCTTACATAGGAACGGAGATGGGGCTTTGGGCAAGACACCCCATCATACTTTGCGAAAACCATAACCTTAAATTTCTGCGGGTAACCACTCCCGACACCAATCCCAGTTCTTCAAATTCCAACCCAGGTATTCTCTAGACTTCCATAACACTCAACCGATCCTCTAACTGCTTGTATCTATCCTCAGTGGGAGGATACTGTTCATCATTGTAGTCTGTATCATTGTCAGAAACTTCAGGGCTAGGGTCCTTCTCCCTTCTCTCCCTCTCTTGATTCTCCCCTTCTTTGGACGAGGAGGTCAGATCGACTGGTTGCTTTAACGCCCCCCTGAACCTTATGCCCCGATTCAGAACACCAGAGACCTTCTTCTTCTTCTTATTTTCCTTCAGGATAAGGGCCTTCAGATCCTCCTGCCCTTTTTCCAGAGTTATGAACATCTGTTGAAATTGGGCATTTTGTGCCTGGATATCTTTGATGCTTTGTTCAGAAGACATTTTTGCTGAAATAAACAGCGAAGAAGATGAGAAACCTGTAATGGTACCTGTTTATGCAATGTCATGGATGGTATGCGTATGCAATGATTTCAAGAACTTATAAAGGCTCAAATTTGTTTAACCAAAAAGAAACACATGTTAATTGTATTAATAAGTTCAAACTGTTACAAAGAATGCCCTTTAGGCTTACAATCAAACAAACAAAACTTAAAACAAAAAGAAAACTAGGTCTCCCAAGAGCGCATCCTCTTTGGTGGAATGTAGGCGTTTATGTTCCTTTCTTCATGAAGTATCCTAGTGAGCTCCAGGATCTTCTTCTCGCTGGCATATAATTGAGCTTCAAACGTATCCCGCTCCTCTTTAAGTTGAACCCAGGATTTCTGTAGCTCCTCATGATCAGTTGGCATGTCATGATGATGAACAAGAAAAGAAGTGTCTCCTTCAGCAACTGGTTCCATAATTATTGGTAGGATAGCGGGATAAGGCATCATAAGGCTCTGGGCGCGGGCTCGTACCCATCGAAGATAAGGCTCAAGAGGGATGGAATTCTTGTGCCCTAGTGTCTTGCTATCAATTTTATGTACCATGCCCCAAGCTCTCGTGAACCTTTTGCGGTAACCCTGAGCATCATTCTCATATTTGAAGGCGATTCCTTGGATAAGCGTATTGTGAGGACCATCCCTTTTTGCATAACCAAACTGCCGCAGTGCCAGACAAGGGTTATAAGTGATTCCTCCCCTAATGCCTAAGAAAGGGACATTAGGTAATTCACCACAGCGATCGATGATGGTAACATCTCTTGAGGACCGTGAACACCGATTAATGTTTGAATGTGTAAGGGACATCAGCCTATGATACCATTTCATACCCCGCTCATTATTTAGAATAGACCTGGGTAGGTGAGAAATAAATCACCTAGCCAATAGAGGAGTGCAACACAGGAGGGTCCCCCTTCTCTTCAGAGTGCGAGCATACAAAGAGTGTAGAATATCCCCAAGTAATGTAGGCACCATATTATGAGACAGAAACACCTTAATAGTATTCACATCTACGAGTTGGTCCGCATTAGGGAAAAGTACCATCCTGTAGATGAGGAGTGCCAATACCTCTTCGAAAGCTTGTAAATCCAGGGTATCCCAAAAATAATAAGCCTTCTTGAATAGAAATTTAATCGAAATTCCTTGGACATTTCCTCTAGTTTCCCAATTTGTCACTACGTCGGACCGTTGTAAGGACAGAGCTTGTGCAATCTCTTCAGACTTTGGATGTTCTTCTGTATCGTTGAAAGGTGGCTGATCAAGAATAGGTACCCCTAACAATTAAGAAAATTCTTCCATAGTAGGCACTAGCTGGTAATCCGGGAAGGTGAAGCAGTGGTGCAAAGGATCAAAGAACTGAAATAGCACTTTTAACAATTCTTTATCAGGTTTTGAAGTGACCAAGTTGAGAAAACGACCATATTTCTCGGTGAAGGGAGAGCTTTCAGGAATTCTTAATTCCAAGTCCTTTAGTTGGAGAGGCACTTTCACAAGGTTAATCTAGATAGTGTTCCTACGGGCAGATGTCATGTCCTACAAAACAAAGCAAAGATGAGCCCTAGAAAATCCTTGAAATGGTTAGTATGATATGTCGTGCTTATGATGTCATGATTATGCTAAAAAATCACATGTATAGCAAGCAACAAACAAGTCACACCAAATCCTTAGGTTCAAGGCCTACATGAGTTTTAAGGTCATACCCTCTTGAAGCTGGATTGGTTATACATGTCCTATAAATAGTAACCAGGTTCTAAGGGATCTCAATATCACCGATCTTTCCCCCAAGCTTCGTTCAATATGCGATTGACTCGAAACCAAACAAAACTCAAGAGTCAAACCTCAATGAGTGTAGCATCGAGTATCCTTCGACCTTGGGAATACACCAAAGTCAGCCATCTCACTACGTCCTACTGGCCAAGTTGTGCAATTAAAGGTTCTAAGGTCAGTTGATGCTTTATGACACTACGCGGCGGCCCCGTACTCTCCCTGATTGACTCAAGGGTTACCGGTACCAACCAAAGTGCCACATCAACGTAGCTACTGCTTCAATCGTGTCGGTATACCTCGCACAGTTCCCTCACAGATTATTGCTACTTACCTAAAAGGAGTCCCTAGATTCGGGTGTAGGATCTACATAACCCCAACAAAACCCTTGAATATAAAGCAGGCAAAGCAAAAGACAAGCAAGCAATTTTAGAAGTGACCTAAATCCTAAGGTATACCCCACTTATAATATTCCCCAGCAGAGTCGCCAGTTCTGTGATACGGTGGCAGAATCGACTGTATACTAGTTTGCATTTTATATTCGCAAATGTCGTGGTAAGCAAGAGCCGCCACCGACTTTTATTTCATCCAACTAAGGAAAGGAAAAAGAACAGAAAAAACCTTTTTTCGAGATGTTTCTGAGTACGGGGGGGGGGGGGGGGGGGGGGGGGGGGGGTAGATTATAGAAAGGGAAGGTGTTAGCACCCTTTCTATCAGTGGTTTTCCACGGGCTCTTAGGTACTTGCTCACTTTGAAATTGCTTGTGTGTGTTTGTTTTGAAAAGTTTTATTTACTTCGTGATAACCCTTGTATCTGTCCTCAAGAGTATGACGAAGTTGTTTTGAAAACTGTTTTAAAAAGTGTTTGTGTGAAATAGTTTTTTTGTTTTGATCAAGTACTTAAGAGCTTTCTACCTACTCGAAAAAAGATCGTTCGTTCTCGTTTCCTTTAGACAACGCTATCCTACTATTAATGAGTAGGTAGCCCTATCGTTGGAGTTTTAAGGGACATTCGAAGGGACGAAATAGTCACTGAAGGCAACAAGTAAGGATACCTTAGCATTTCGAAGGGACTATCGTCATTAGATCATTTCTCGTAGGCAACTCGAGGGACAATGAAGGACTATGATCTTTATAACGACTTTGAACTGCGAGTCATTGTTAAGGTATCCCTATGTTCGAGGGACACGGCCATTATTTCCGAGGCAACCAAGTGAGACAAAACCCTAGGAGTGAGCATGTGCAAGTGTTTGATTTCAGTTTCATTTATCTTGCGCATTTAAGGTTTTCTACTGTTTTAAATTGATTTATCTTGCCATTCAATCCTATTATCCATACATCTAGGCATTTTATAATTGCGGAAAGTAAAGTGCGAGAAATTAAAACCTTAATTATTACAAGGCTTTGGGGAGGGGATTACATAATCAAAAATCGGGGGAAAATGATAAATGCAAAATAGTAAACCTAATTAACTATTACAAACTCATATCAGTTACAATAATTAATCAAATAATGGAAACAATACGTGCGCGAGTAAATCGAACTGGGAATTAACGTCAAGTTTAGAAACAATTAATTTGCGAATAAAGAAAAGATATTTTTTTTGAATTTTTATGGAAAAAATAATTAACTTTACAAATTAACCTAATTTCTATTAAATTCTAATTATGAAAAAAAAGTATTTAATTTAACCTAATTTCTATTAAATTTTGATTACAAAAAAAGTATTTAAGTTAACCTAATTAAACTAATTAATTAATGCAAATAAATATTTTTATGAAAAAAACTAAACCTAATATTTTTTGTAATTTTATGATTTTATGATTTAATAATAATAAAAAAATGATTTTGTAAAAAAAAATAATTAAGACAATTAATAAAGTAAGAGAATTAAAAAAAAGAATTAGAATTGGGCCTGATATGATGAGCAATTTGGGGGTGTATTGCCAATCTTGTGATAGGCCCAGGATGATGGTCCAGAGTCTAGCGCATGATTCCCTGGGGAACTCCTTCTGATGGTTCATGGTGGACCCTCAAGGTTGGGGCGTGGGATCTACATGATGATGGATCCCAAGGATGAGATATGGGGCGTATGCTGGATGCTGAGCATTGAGGTACGCTGGATCTGCAAGGAATATTCAAGAAAAAAGCAACATGCCTGGAATCGAACCCATGACGTTCGCTTCAAACCCTTTGTCCTTAACCATCTGCGCTAGTTGTTCAATTGTTAATATAATAACAAAATAACATTATATTCAAAGTAACGTTAATATCATAAAAATGCGCACGTAATTCAAATCTCCCAATGGGAGTTTGCTACCTAGCCTTCTTCTTCCTCAACACTATCATTTTAGGTTTAGACTTTTACCTATGGACAAAGTCTGTAGGTACAACCCTGCATCATTCAAAAATCCAGCACAAGCAATATAAATTACAATTAAGTCCATGAATCAACTGGGCTTGAAGTCCTGAACACCATAGTATCCACGCCTAGCCCTAATTTTGCCTGTAGAAGAAAACCCTAAAACGAGCTTGGAAACCCTAAGAATGGCAAACTATGATTCCTGCACTTAAAACTCAATCAAACGATTCAGAAAGCATCGAAACATTATGATAAGTAAGATTACATGATTAAATTTCATTGAAAACACATGTATGCATGTAATCAAAAATCAAAAAGGGTTGGATAACAGAGTTGCAGATTTTACGATTCTGGGTGCTTTAGTGCGTGCAAAAGGTGCAGTTAGCTTCAGGAGATTGCCAGGAACGTGTTGCAATCCTTAAATCTCCTTGAGGATAGTTGTAGTATGGAATCCAATCTGATATTTTTTGAAAAAATGTAACTTGTTCTTGCTGTTTCACACGATCAACCCTCCTCCTTGTGCATTAGAATTGTTATGTATATGTATTAGACTGGATTAGGTCAACAAAAAGCATTCATATCTTTGCCAATTATCAAGATTTGATTTGATTCCATCCTTGCATTATTTCTTTCTAAATCAAGCCAAATCATACCATTTTCATCCCAATCACCCTTGGCACGATTTGATTCTGTTTGACAGCATAAGTGGATTGTGATTCAATTCAAAATCAGATCAAAAACAAATCTTCCATATTTTATATCATTTATTTGATTTAATTTGACTTTTAAATGATTAAAATCAAAATAAATTAAATAAATAAAGTCAATAATATATGAGAGAGTGTTTGGGTCGTGGACATTGCTAGAAGTAAGATGCAAGCATAAAAAGTTAGGCCCATTTGACAAAAAATACAATTTTGGGTATTGTTGACTTTTGACAATTTTCCAAAAATGGTCAACTTTGACAATGCATATCTCCTTCAATTTTGACCCTAAGAGGGTGTTCTTGGACTTTTTAGAAAGCTTAGGATATTCCCTAAACAACCCTTTTGGTTTCATCTCAATTGGATCCTTCATGTTCTTGTAAGAAGCTTTGACCCAAAAGGTGTTTTTGTTGACTTTTTGGAATGACCTATAATGTCTGAATTCATATCTTTTCATGAGTGCATTTCTTGAATTTGAGGGCTGAAGATGAGTTGCAGAGAATTGGATTCTCTTCAAAATGAGCCTTGGATGAAAAATTTATAATAAAGTATGAGAAAGTTATGCTTGGTCAAAGTTTGATTGACTTTTCTTGAGAAACCCTAATTTAGCAACTTTTGAGTTTTGATGAGTTAAGAGCATTCCTTGGGGAATCATGATCAACCATTGATCAAATAATGGATATCACTTCTAAATATTGATGTTGACCAAAAATCTTGAGGTTTGATTGTATGTGGGCCACAATTGATTTTTGGCCTAATACAATTGATTTCCAAGCATCTGAGCAGATCACTGGGAAAACTTCTTGTGTAAGGCATGAAACTTGACATGAATGGTCTTGAGAACATATTAGGACTATGGAAAGGATTTGAGACCTTTGGAGCTCATCCATCTTGATGAAAATGGAAATCCTAGTTGGAGGTTCATTGTTTTAGGAGAGAGTTTGTCTGATCAACTCTTGGGCATCCTTGAACAAGTTGGGGATCTCAATGATTATGTGTTGAGTAAAAATGGGAGGGAAAATTTTGGGGTACAACAAATACATTGAATAATATAAATTCAAAATTACTATAAACTGAAAAGGTTGAATCTGCGAACAAACGCACAACGCACACGTTAATAGCATATAATGTCAAAATGCCTAAAAATGTGACAACGCCTACATATATGATAAAATTGAAATGCTCAAAATACTCATGTCTCCGAGTCTACAGCGTTGATGATGTTAAAGTCATTGGTTGAATATACACTGAGTCGAAACTAATTTATCAATCTAAACCGAACAAATACCGCATCGAGACGGGAAAACAAAATAACGCTACAATAAGATGACGACTAACACAATGTCGCACTAAGACGGAAAAAAAAACTAAAAATATATATGAAATCACTTATATAAATGAAAAAGAAAGAAAAAAGAATTCATAGAACTAATTTTGGATTAAAAAATTGACCTTAAAACTACCTTCTTTTTTAGTGGATGAATAACAAGAGAAAACTAGGATTGAAAAAAAGAGAGAAAAAAAGAGAGGCAACTACTTAGCTAAAAAACATTACTACAACTACAATTTAAAATCTTATTCATAAGACATTAAGTACTCAGTAGCACCTTTAAGACCCTACAGAATATATTATTGCTAGAATCCTCCGGGGAAGCTTACACTTACAAACGACTTCCATTGGAATATATGTTAGAACTCTATGGAGTATCTTTGTGCCTACAAACTATTTCCTACGAGGCATTATGTTGGAACTCTACGGAGTATCCTTGCGTCTACAGTCTACTCCTACGAAACATTATGTTGAAATATTATGAGGTATCCTCATGCCTACAGACGACTCCATATGAAATGTTATCACTCAAAATTATAAAGAGAAAATTGTGTATAAAGTCAAGTTGATCTCAAGTTACACTGCACAGATTTCAGACTTAATCACTTCTCCCTTTCAAACCTCGTGTTAGAGAGAATGTGTGTACTAGTATACTAAGAACTCAATATTTACATCTTCCATATATTGCTCATGCTTAATAGACTCTGGAAATATTTGACCTCTCATTAGGAACACCTCATCTGCCATTGCTGAGATAGGCGACTTGAACAAAATAAGATTGAAGTTAGATGCAGAAATGAATAAATGAATGGCTATGTATACTGTTTCCTTTGGGACTAATTGTTTATTGTAAAAACTCACATAAACAAATAGAAAGGAGATTGCATGAAGACTTGTTGCCAGAGCTGTGATATAAAACAAAATTTAGAACAGCTTCTTGAAATGCATAACAATGCACCATGCATAAACACTCAACACTGAATTCAAAGAACAAACAGATCAAAGATCAATCACAACTCACTAGTTTTTCCAAACCTTTCCTACTAAAACGACAAAGCTTGGCACATCAAAGTGCCTTTTTATTACATAACTATTCTATCAGAAAGCTTAAAACAACTGAAACCATCTAGTGCATGTTCTTATTCCTACTAGAAGCACAAGATTGGCAGATCATGAATTTGCCAAACTCACTGTCAACATCCAACCTACTCAATGCATATCTTCTTCCTGATCTCCACAATGAACTGATAGACCTTATCCTGATCAGGAATAGACTCAGAAACACTCTCAATCTTGATACATCTCTTAGCCCAACCAATGAACTTGGGACACTCCTTCTCTATATTGATGTTACCAAAAGTCTCATAGCCTTTAAACCAAGTGTAGAATGGAATAAGTGCTACATCCACATAACCAAGCTTCTCTCCTCCAAAATAACTCTTGTCTCCCAACTCTTGCTCCAACAGTTTGAGGGCTTCTATGAATCCCTTCTTTGCAGCCTCTTTCTCTTCTCCATTTTTGGTCCAAAGGTTCCTTCCAATCTCATAGATCTATTTCACATTGAGAAATGAAACACATTGAGAAATAGATAATCAAATGATAGAACAAGAAAAACATGGTAAAGGGTAAACTTTTATACCTTCTTGTCAACAAAATCAGCCCAGAATCTAGCTTGTGATCTCTGATAAGGATCAGAAGGCAACAATGGAGATTTATGATTCCAAACCTCATCAATATACTGAACAGCAATGAGAGATTCACAAATGGGTTTACTATTGTGAATGAGAACAGGGATTTTCTTGTGGATAGGGTTCATCTGTAACAACAAAGGGCTTTTGTTCCTCAAGTCTTCATCTTTGTACTCATACTTGATACCCTTTTCAGCAAGGGCTATTCTGAGCCTCATTCCGAACGGGCTTGGCCAGTAATCGAGAAGAGTCACTGCATCGGCCATGGATGTAGTTAGCGAATAAGAAAGAAAGAAGATTAGACGTTATTGTGGAAGAAGAAATGAGTGGCTGTGATAACAAAAACAAGGGTTAGAAGTCTATTTATAGAGTGACATTTGGAATGAAAAAGAATGTAGATGTGAAGTTTATGGAATGTAAAGGATTTCTGGAAGTGTCCATTATTATAGTTATAATCATATATTTATGCACCAAAATCATAAAAGTGGTGATATATCTAATAAAAATATATAAATTTTAAAATACCGGTAAATTACACGATAATTCAATTGATTTTAAATTTAATTAATATTAATTGAGGGGTTAAAATTGTCTTATCAAATCATACTCTCTTAATATTGATTTGATATTAATTGTCACTTACGTGTGTGATACGGTGGGAGAACTGACTTGAGGTTTTGCGTTTGTGTTCGCAAATGTTGCGGTTAGTAAGAGTCGTCACCGACTTTTCTTTTATTCAATAAGGAAAGGTGAAAAAGCACAGGAAAGACCTTTAGAGATGTTTTTGAGTTCGGGGGTAGATTATGAAAAGGGAAGGTATTAGCACACTTTTCATCCATGGTTTTCCATGGGCTCTTAGTTACTTGCTAGATCATTTGCTTTTGTTTGAATGTGTGCTTGTGGTGGTGATTTTTGAAAGTATTTTGAAAATGGAACTTCGTAATGGTTCTCGTTTCTATAAGAACGCCTACAAAGTGTTTGTTTCAAAAATAGTTCAAAAGCGTGTTTGTGAGATGTGTTTTTGAAAGTATTTTAAAAATGGAACTTCGTAATGGTTCTCGTTTCTATAAGAACGCATACAAAGTGTTTGTTTCGAAAATAGTTCAAAGATGAGAGTGTGGGTAAAAATGTTTTTGTTGTGAGCAAGCGAGTAACTAAGAGCGAATCTATCTACTCAAAAGGTCTTAGATGTTATTTTCCTCCTCCTTTAGATGTTGCTATCTTACCATTGATTTGGTAAGAAGCCCTATCGTTGGATGTGAAGGGAAGGGCGTTGGGACGTTTGTATAGTCATAGAAGGCAACATATGGGACGTTTTAGCAATGTCGTTTTAGGGACTAGATCGTTTACCGAAGGCAACATCGAGGGTCATCGAGGGACTACGATCTTTTATCGAGGGTCTTTGCTAAAACGCCCATGCTCGAGGGACATGACTATTTTCCGATAGGCAACAAGTGAGATTACCCTAGAGGTGCATGTGTGAATGGTGTGTTTAATTTGCATGCATTTTATCTTTGATCAGGGGTTGTCTACTTGTTGGTTTTATCTTGCCATACACGCCTAATTACTAACATTTGTATAAAGAAATAAAAATGCAGGAAATAAATATCCTACACTATTACAACCATATCGAAAGGCAAGAAAATGTAAAGGCAAAAACAAAATAAAAGAAAGGAAAATGAGCTCTTCGAACCAGGCAGTAGCACCCTTCGACTCAAATCTTCATGACCCCTTTTGAATATGCCTTTTTTTGTTTCCTTCGACTACAGGAGTGTTAGCCGGTAACCTTTGACTCACCCTTCTCGCTATTTCTTTTGACAGGCTTTAGGAGTCAGCATATTGTGCCTTTCGATTGGGCCTGCAGGTCAGTGTATTCGAAGCAAGTGTGTATGTGCTGAACATGTCGGTGTCGAAGCATGTGTATGCATCGAAGCAAGTATATCGAAGCATGCATATTTTGTATTCTAACATTTTTAGGAGATGGGGGTACAAATTTACAATGGGGATGAAGTGGAGACTGAAATATTACAACCATATCAAATGATAATGAAAACAATGTAAAAGTAGTGTAAAATAAAATGAAAACTGCATTTTGAACCACTATGTGTCGACTCATGCTGCTATGCATCGACACATAGCTTTTTCCTGCTCCTGTAAAACAAAAATGACTCAGTATGAGTCGACACATAATGGGACGTGTCGACTCATGCACCTTCTTGCATCGACGCGAAACGCGTATGTGTCGACCCATAGTCTTTTCCTATTTCTGTTTTGTAACCTGAAATCAGTATGAGTCGATGCTTGGGGGTTATGTGTCGACTCATTGTTGGCTCTTAAATTCGACACCCTTGTTTCATTAATGTCAGCCATTAAAGCTGAAGGTTGTTTTCGATCAGCTGAGTCTGTCGAAATGCCCATCGAAAGATGGCAAGGTACTTAGAAGATTTCTTCCAAGGGAGAAGTTGGTTGCCTTCGACGTCGAAGGTGTTTCTCGTCGAAGATGCTTCTCGACGAAGGTGTTCGATGGTTCAGAGTGGAACGGTTTGAAATTCAAGCGTTTGGAGGGAAAACGGTTTCCAGCGGTTACCAAGTGCAACGTGCAAAGATCTGGAGCGTCGAACGTTGAGAACGTGCCAAGTGGAATCATCTCGAAGCAGTGTAACTTCCCGACGGTTACTTGGGATGTTTTAGTATAAATAGTAGTAGTCACGCAGTTTCTCGTGTGTGTTCACAATTATATACAAAGTCACTCATATAGATTCGAGTACCCAGCGTGTGAGAAAGAATTATTGAGAAATGTATGTGTGAAACACCAACTTTATTAATCAAAGTCATTTACTTTTCTAGAAATTTACTTGCTTTCTTCTTTACTTTCCTGTCGAAATGCTTTACTTTAAGCCTTCATTTATTTTACCAAGCCTACTTCTTCATGCAATTTACTTAAAGCCTCTTTATTTTATTGTCATTTAACCAATATCCAATTTAACCAAAACCTCAAAATCAACCTATGTCCTAGGATCAATCTGATCGATCCTGCGAGTAACCAAATAAGTAACCATTTGGAGGATCAGCGGTTGTTTACCAATAACCACGGTAAACAAATTGGCACACCTGGTGGGACTGTGTGTTGATTGTTGAAAATAATCTCATCTTTTCGAGGAGTGTTGCATGTTATTGAGAAGTGGTAGAATATACACTAACGATAACAATACTGCCAGAAGAAGGGAAGAGATGGCGAATCCTCCAAACAATAACGAAATCCCACAAACGAATGTGGGAGCAACGGTTAGCACGACCGTAAGTGAAGCGATAACCGCTGGTTCGACACCAGCAGTAACGGTCACAGCAACAGGGCCATTACCTCTGTTCACAGGCCCCAGAGTGCCTTTGGGAACGCCCCCACCAAGGGGAAATTTAGGCACAAGGCCTTTTGTTCCCCCAGGATTTATGACAGGCGGTCATAATCGAGAGCCACTCTATGGCATGCCAACTTCTGACTTGGCTAGCCTGACGAATGCTGCGTCCACTTTTTCAGACCCTTTAGTGAGTGCCTATTCGCCACTCCAAGGCTCTGGAGTAGGTATGGCGAATAGAAATAGGACCCAACTCTTAGGAAGAACGTCCCAAGTACCCATGGCCTTACAAATGCCTCGACAGCAGTCTTGAGGCAACAAATGGACGAAAGCAACCATGATATGGTGCAAATGTTGGCACAAACTTTGAGTACAGTGCTAAACCCTCTAATACAAAACACTACTCAATCGAATCAGCAAATGACAGCGCAAATGACGCGTTTGGCTGATTTCTTTGGAGTACCCCAACCTATTCGACAGCCCCAAAGGGCGCAAATAAGGGGAAACCAGGGGATATTCTTAGAGGAAGAAACCACCATCAACCAGGTTCAACAGTCTGTCGAAGAAAACCTTAGGGCACGATTGGAGCAACCTGTCGAGGAACCTAGGGTAATAACCCCAGAGGTAAGGTTAGTTAACAGAAACCAAAATGCTGACGAAGTAGTTCAGCATATCCAATACCAAAATACGGGTTTGGAAAACAATCTGGCAACCATGATCAAAAGGATCATGACTCAAAATGGGATGAACATGGGCTTTAGAAGGCCCAACTTTACATCCCCATTATCAGAATACGTGTTACAAACAGACTTACCTCCTAGATGTAAAGTCCCCAAATTTACTAAGTTCTCTGGGGACACGACCGAATCTACTGTCGAGCATGTGGCGAGATACTTGATCGAAGCAGGAGATATTTCGAATAACGAAAATCTGAGGATCAAGTACTTCCCAAGTTCTTTAACAAAGAACGCTTTTACTTGGTTTACAACTCTCCCCCCCCCAATTCGATCCATCATTGGACCCAGTTGGAAAGATTGTTCCATGAACAATTCTACATGGGGCAAACCAAGATAAGCCTGAAAGAATTGGCCAGTGTAAAGAGACGTTTCACTGAACCTATAGACGAATATCTAAATAGGTTTAGGCTGCTCAAGGCGAGATGTTTTACACAAGTGCCAGAACATGAGTTGGTCGAAATAGCCGCAGGCGGTTTAGATTATTCCATTAGGAAGAAGCTAGACACCCAATACCTGAGAGACATGGCCCAACTGGCCGATAGAGTTCGACAGGTAGAACGCCTCAAAGTTGAAAAAGAAAAGGCAACGAAAACTCACAAGAGAGAGAGGATAGCGTATGTTGAGATGGATGACGAAGATCCAGAATCCTTCGACGATACTATAACTGTCGAAGAAGGAGAAGTCGATTTAGCGGAACTAAAACAAGGGCCACCATACTCTTGTAAACTGTTAGTCCCCTCAAGTGGGAAAAATCCCATTGGTCCAGAAAGGACCAACGATAGGTTCCCTAAAAAGACTTATAGTTTTGACATCACAAAATGTGATGAAATATTTGACTTGCTTGTAAAAGATGGCCAAATGATAGTACCCCCAGGGGTAAAAGTGCCTCCTCTTGATCAAAGAAAGAAGAGAGGTTTTTGCAAATATCATAATTTTTTGGGCCATAAAACTTCTCAATGTTTTCTTTTCAGGAATCTTGTGCAAGACGCTATCGAAGAAGGGAGGTTGAAGTTTGCTGACAAGACCCCCATGGCTGTCGACTCAAATCCATTGCAGGCTGAAGCCCACTATGCTGAGCCTTCTGAGGTGAACGTGATCGAGGCAACCAGGAGCCAGTCGAAGAGGCCAGGAATCACAATGGTCGAAGTCTCAAAGGACCATATCAACATGCCAATCTTTGGCAGTTTTTCTGGGAATTTATCCAGAAAGACAATTGAAGCAGTTCAGAAAGCGGTCGAAAGCCCAAAGCTGGAGACCGTTGAAGCACAAAAAACTGGACCAAAACTCAGTTCCCACTTGGCCACAGTTCAAGGCCAGACGGAGAATTTGGAGATACAAATGAAGCAGTTAACACTTGCCAACAAAGATACAATGAATATCAACATGGTCGAACTCTCTGACCCAAAAGCATCAGAAGAGGCCATGAGGCAAGAACAAGCTAATAAGTCTGCTTTCCCTCGGGAAAATGAAAATCTGGCAGATTTTCTACAAAGATGCCAGAAAAAGAAATCAGAGGTGATGCTGTGTCCAAGATGCAGTTCGATCTTTGACAAAAAAGCTGCTGAGCACATTCAAGGCGTAAGAGCAGCGAATAAGAGAAGGGAAAATGTTGATCTTCGACATGACCCCATAAGAGACTCCCAAAGAGGTTCAAACCAAGAAAAGAGGCCATTGACTTTCAGGCCTCCAACAAATGTGCCGGTAGATACCTGGTACAAAACCTCTGGTCGAAAAAGGCCAAGCGAGGAGAGATGGCACTCTTTCGACGTGCCAAGGGGTTCATCTTTAACTCAAAAGAAAGAGCCTCAAGTTGCTGCACCTAAAGTTGCACAAGTGTCAAGCAACTACAAAGGGAAAAATCCCATGTCTCGATCTCAATGGAGGAGATACCAAAGGAGACGAAAAGCTGAGAGGGAGGCTGCCAATGAACCAAAGGCAGAAACCAGTTCGAATGTTCCTCAAAGGAAGCAAAGGAAACCTCTAGAAAGAGAGCCAGTAACCAACAGGCTAGTTTGGCCTAACCAAGGTGAAGTCGAGGACGAAGACGATTCTGAGTCTGATGATACTTTGGACATAATGGTGAATATAGTCTCAGTGCTGCCCAGAGAATTCAACCGACAGGTGGAGGTTGAAGCAAGTGACTGGGAAGTGGAGCAAGAAATGGCCAAACATAGGCCAGTGTGCTATTTCGTCATGGACAATGGCACCACTGAGGAACAAAACGGATTCTTCGAACCACCCACAGAGGCGATGAAAAATCACCTCAAGCCTTTATTTATAAGGGCTAAACTCGAAGAAACTACTGTGAATAAAATATTGGTGGATTGTGGGGCAACCATCAACATTATTCCTCACTCTATGCTAAGGAAAATTGGCAAAAGGGATGAGGACATTAAGCCTCACAACATGGTCCTGTCGAACTATGAGGGCGGCATAGGGACCACTATGGGAGTGATCTAGCTAGATATCAAAGTAGGGTCTATCCTTCGACCAACAATGTTTATGGTCATATCGGCCAAACCTAACTACAATCTTTTGTTGGGCCGTGAATGGATTCATGGTGTTGGACCTGTGCCATCATCAATGCACCAGAGGCTGCTCCTATGGCGTCCAGATGGGATGGTCGAAAACATAGAGGCAGATCAAAGCTATTACCTGGGCGAAGTGAATCACCTGAGGCTGGCAGATTTCGACAAAAACTTGGCTCATATAGGGCCATGTCCAACACCTGACTTCGACATGGCGCCAGCGCCAAACACTTTTTGTTCCCTATACCTGCATCCTGAGCATGGTTTCCAATGGGACAGAGAAGACTTGTCCCACATAGACTTCAGTGGGTTAACTGATATCCAACCAACTGGTTGGGGAAGTGAATTCAGTGATAATGACTGAGTCACAATCTTTGAAGCGAATTTCGGCTTATGTAGCCGAAACTAAGATGATAACGGCTCTCGAAGCCGAAGTAAAGTACATGGCCACACAGGCCAATGATCAACAGTTATCTGCTGCAGGTCCAGGAAAGGATTTCGATCCAGAACCCCCTGATATCATGCAAGAAGAAATGCAGGAACAGAGGCTCGACGCCATCTATGACGATGAGCCTTTGGGCTTCGAAAAGGACCCCTTGGCGAACAACATTAAAATGTTAGCGCAAGATCCTTTAGAAGAAATCAACTTAGGCGAAGGGTCAGAGAAAAGGCCAACTTACATCAGCGCCAAAATTGACCCAGAACTTAGGTTGGAAGTAATCCAATTGTTGAAAGAGTTCAAGGACTGTTTTGCATGGGATTACGACGAAATGCCTGGTCTCGACAGAGGATTGGTAGAACTTCAGTTGCCAATCAAACCTGGGAAGAAGCCAATCAAGCAAAATCCAAGACGCTTCGCTCCAGAAATACTGTCGAAGATCAAAACGGAAGTCGAAAGGCTTCTGAAATGCAAATTCATACGCGTTACAAGGTATGTCGAATGGATTGCAAACATTGTGCCAGTAATTAAGAAAAATGGTACATTAAGGGTGTGCATAGATTTCAGAGATTTGAATGCTGCTACGCCCAAAGATGAATATCCTATGCCTGTGGCGGAAATGCTAGTCGATTCTGCCGCTGGCTATGAATACCTGAGTATGCTCGATGGTTATTCAGGATATAATCAAATTTTCATTGCTGAAGAGGATGTGTCGAAAACAACTTTTCGATGCCCTGGGGCCCTAGGCACTTACGAATGGGTAGTGATGCCTTTTGGCCTAAAGAACGCTGGGGCAACATACCAGCGAGCAATGAATACTATCTTCCATGATTTTATTAACACTTTTATGCAAGTATATATTGATGACATTGTTATAAAATCTGTTTCCAGGAAGAATCATATTGACCACCTTCGACAATCATTCGAAAGAATGAGAGAACATGGTCTGAAGATGAACCCTTTGAAGTGTGCGTTCTGTGTGAAAGCTGGAGATTTCTTGGGCTTCGTTGTCCACAAGAAAGGAATCGAAATCAACCAGAACAAGACAAAGGCAATTCTGGAAGCGAAAGCGCCATCGAATAAGAAGGAACTGCAATCTCTGTTAGGCAAGATAAATTTCTTAAGGAGGTTTATATCTAACCTAAGTGGGAAAGCTCAGGCCTTTTCACCCTTACTTCGACTGAATAAAGAGGGGTTCGAATGGGGGCAAGAGCAACAAGAAGCCTTCGACAAAATCAAAGGGTACCTCACCAAGCCACCTATTTTGGTGCCTCCTTGTAGCAATAAGAGTATGAGATTGTACATAGCTGCATCCGACAAAACTTTGGGAAGCATGTTAGCCCAAGAAGATGAGAATGGAGTCGAAAGACCCATTTACTATCTTAGTAGAGTTTTGAACGATGCAGAAACTAGATATAGTGAAGTTGAAAAATTGTGTCTATGTCTGTATTTCTCTTGTACAAAACTCAAGCAATATATAAAACCAGTTGATGTGTATGTTTCATCTCATTTTGATGTTTTCAAGTATATGTTGTCGAAACCTATCTTGCACAGTCGAATTGGCAAGTGGGCATTAGCATTAACTGAATACTCCTTGACCTTTATGCCTCTTAAGGCAGTGAAAGGACAAGTGGTTGCAGACTTTATAGTCGACCACTTAATTCAAGTTAAGGATATTAATTATGTGGAGATAGAGCCTTGGAAATTCTACTTCGATGGTTCCAGCCATAAAGATGGAACAGGGGTAGGAGTCTTGATCATTTCTCCAGAGAAAATTCCAACAACATTCAAGTACAAGATATCAGGTTCTTGTTCGAACAATGAGGCTGAGTATGAAGCTCTAATTACTGGCCTTGAGATATTATTGGAATTGGGGGCAACTCGAGTCGAAATAATGGGAGACTCAGAGTTAGTCATTAAGCAAGTCACAAAGGAATATAAATGCATAAGAGAGAATCTCATTATGTACTTTGTGATAGCAAATCGTTTATTGAAAAAATTTGAAATGGTCAATATTCGACACATACCCAGAGTGGAAAATCAAATAGCCAACGACTTGGCACAAATTGCATCTGGGTATAAGATTTCAAAAACGAGATTACAAAGAGCAATCGAAGTTCGAGAAAAGATAAAAGCAACTTGTCTATCACCAACAGACTTGGAATCGACGAGACTAGGATATGCTGATCAAAGTAACTTCGAAATTTCGTTCATAGATAATTTGTCAGAACAAGATTGGAGGAAACCCATTATGGATTATCTTCAAAATCCAGGAGCCTCAACAGAACGAAAAACAAAGTATAGGGCGTTGATTTATGTACTCATGGGTAATGAGTTATTCAAGAAGATGTCTGAAGGGGTATTGCTAAAATGCTTAAGTGAAACTGAGGCATACATAGCCCTTTCGACTACGCACGCTGGAGCATGTGGGGATCACCAAGCAGGCCATAAGATGAAATGGTTGTTGTTTCGACAAGGACTATACTGGCCCACTATGCTGAAAGATTGTGTCGAGTTCGCCAAAGGTTGCCAAGAATGTCAAGTCCATACAGGCATCCAACATGTACCAGCAAGCGAACTTCACTCGATAGTGAAGCCTTGGCCCTTTAGAGGATGGGCGTTGGACCTCATTGGAGAGATTCGACCAGCATCATCAAAGAGTCATAAGTATATACTGGTAGGCATTGATTATTTTACTAAGTGGATCGAAGCTATCCCTTTAGTCAATGTAGACCAAGAAAATGTCATTGAATTTATTCAAAAGAACATTATTTATAGGTATGGAATCCCTGAGACTATAACTACTGATCAAGGATCAGTTTTCACTGGTCGAAAGATGCAGGAATTCGCTCAGGAAACAGGTTTCAAACTCCTAACATCAACGCCTTATTATGCACAGGCAAATGGTCAAGTCGAAGCAGCAAACAAAGTAGTGATTGGCTTGATAAAAAAGCATGTTGGGAGGAAACCAAAGAATTGGCATAAGACGTCAGACCAGATTTTGTGGGCTTGTCGAACGTCCCCAAAAGAAGCCACAGGTACAACACCATATAGGCTAACTTTTGGCCATGATGCAGTGTTGCCAGCAGAAATTTGTCTTCAATCTGCAAGGGTTCAGAGACATTATGATATTCCCTCTGAAATTTATTGGAATATGATGTTAGACGAACTAGTGGATTTAGACGAAGAAAGATTGCGCGCTCTTGACCTACTCAGGCTTCAGAAGAAAAGAGTAGAAGACTCTTATAATAAAAAGGTGAAACCTAAGGTATTTTCGCCTGAAGAACTAGTTTGGAAAGTGATTCTTCCCATGGATCGAAGGGATCGAAGCATGGGAAAATGGTCACCCAAATGGGAAGGACCATTCAGAGTTATCCAGACTTTTTCTGGTGGAGCCTATGAAGTTGAAGAGCTAGGTGAAGATAAAAGGCTCTTGAGAGTAAATGGTAAATATTTGAAAAAATACAAACCTACACTCCAAGAGATAAAAATAAAATAACAAGACTGAATTAACCATAAAAAAAGCCAAAATGGAAAATTTTTATAATTTTAGCCAAGATGGCAATGTTGTCGAATACATATTACAAAATATGGTTAAAAAGCTGAATCAATCAAAAGGGAATGGAGTCCTTGAGTCGAAGGTATTTGATTTGCTGCAGCTCCAATCTTTTGTTGCACCAGGCATTCGCCTGCACAAGCTTGGCAATCTGATCGTCGAAGCCTTGGGCTTTCTCAGCAAATTCTAGGCCTTGTTTGATTTCAGTTTGACTTTCGGTGTCTGGGACGGTCGAGAGAAGTTCCTCCTTGCGCTTAGTATTGGCATTTATCTTAGCCTCTATTTCTTCGATTTGCGCCCTGAAGGAAGCATTCTCTCGATCGATGGCATCAACTTCTTCTTGTGTAGATGCTTTTTGCTTCGACAACTCCGCAATTCGAGAAGTTGTCTCTGAAACAGCAGTCCATGCAGAAGAGCTTTTGCCATATAACACCTCAAGCTGACTATTAAAGCCCCTTTGTCGCCGATAATCTGCTGAGACTTGATCAATAATGGAGTGTAACTCCATGATCAAGCCTGAAACTTCTGGAGCTACAGCTAACAAGTCTACAGCATTCAAAACATCCCTCAAGTATGATGGAGCAGTAGGGTCCCCCTCCAAAGCTTTCATCAAGTCCTTCTTGAAAAACTGAGCCTTAACCTTCGTCAAAGCCTCATCGAGAGAAGAAGTTTCAGTGGACTTCCCCGACAGGGTAGGAACCTCCTGACTAGCATCAGATGAACTCTTGCTCTCGATGATGGCGTTGAGATAGCTAACAGGGTCAGTTTGCTTCAAGAGTTCTAAGTCCTCTTTCGACCTGTGCTTTGTTGAGGTAACAGCCCTTGCAACAGCATTGTCTTGGGTTTGAGGCTGTTGAGTGACAGTTGCCTCGACTTGATTCCCTTCGACTCGGACTGTGGCAGCGCCATCGTCATCTTGGTGTCTTTCATCGGCGTCACCTTGGTTCTCTTCGCCAGCGGCACCTTGATCCTCTTCGCCAGCATTGTCGTGGTCCCCTTCGTCACGATTCTCTTCCGACAGATCCACCACCTGAATCTCTTTTGGCTGTTGCTCTTCTGTTTGAGGATCTTCTGCTGGTTTTTTTGCCGTCTCAGCATTGGCCTCATTTATTTCAGTATGGGCTTCATCATTCTCCAAGCCTTTTTCTTGTGGCCTGCTGAGTTCAGCAGACTCCAATGTTTCAGAAGTCCTTGGCGGTGAGCTTTCAGTGGTGTCCTGAAAAAGAAGAAGAATCTTCAAAATTCGAAAGAGACATAGTCGAATGTAGGTATCTACACCTGAGTTACAAAGAGGTCTAAGAGATTACCTATAAATTAGCTTCAGCCCCAGGGCTGGAATTGTCGCTTTCGACAGGCTTATTGAGAAGGACGTTTAATTCCTCCTCCGTTGGCTCCTCAATGATCACTGGAGGTGGCCTGGGCTTTCTCCCAGCAACCTTTATTCTAATTGTTCGACCCTCAGGAGCAGGAGCAGGAGCGTCCTTCGTCAGCTTTCGCCTTTTTAGAGGAGCAGGGGGAGAATCATCTTCTTCGTCGCTCCCGGATTCGACCATCAGTGCTGGCCGTTTCTTGGGCGAAGGTGCCTAAAAAACCAACGGGAATTCGATTTAGCAGTTACATCGAAAGTCAAAAGTCAAAGCCAGAAGAAAATAATGAAAGTCTGGTTACCGATACAGAAGGCTTTTTCGAAGGGCCTTCCCCCTGTTGGTTTGTTGTGGTCTTAGCCGGCGCTATAGTCTTCGCCGGCGGTGGAGGTTTTGTTGAGGGGCCTCCTCCCTGTTGGCCTTCTGCAGCCTTCTTGGCTGCAGGCTTTCGAACAACTGAAAGCAGATAAAATAATTAACAGGCTAGCAGTCGAAAGAGAAAGACAAAGTAATTCGAAAGGATGAACTTACATTTCTTTATCTTGTCCAAGACAAGGACAAAAGATTTCTGAAGCTCATCCACGAAGTCCTTCTCGTCGAAAAACTCCTCAGCGTAGTAACTTTTCCACCACTCCTCGAAGGATGGTGAGCAAAGAAAGTTGAGCTGGTAGTCAAACAACGAAAGAACTGTTCGACCAGCATATCTTCCGATATGTTTAGTGGCAGCTTCTTCGGTGTAGTCGTTGCAGAAGTATAACATAGACTTCTCCCTTGGAAAAATTGGAGAAGGCAGTGTTTGAATAATACCAAACTGGCGAGACACCAGGTTTGGTTGATATGCAATCAGACTCAAGTGAGTCTTAGAGCTCCTGAATCGAAGAGGCATGATTCTTGGTGTGAGGAACGCCTCCCACATTGTTGTATGTTTGTCAACCTGCGGACCACTCGACGTCCTAGGATGTGGCCTTGTGAACCACGCTGGGCCTACCTTCCGTCGAGCAAACGGAGCCATAGTCGAAGCAAACTCTTTCCTTCTAGCAAACATCAGAACGAAGTTTGTGAAAGTTTGCTGAAGCTCCAGTCCATCTTCCATTGGAGTCAACAGAGCCAGTCTGGTTCCTTCGACACGTCTGTTCTCTATCTCTGGAGCCTGCTCATTTATTTGAATCTTCTTAGGCAAGAAAGATTCGAAGGTGGCGTTGAGCCACAGTTGGAGCAGCCAAAAAGGTCCAGCAAGCAGCAGACTGGCCCTGTTCTCGATAATCTTCAGAAGAGTCGCTCCATTACTAATCGACTCATACAGGCTAGCCAAACTCAATTCTGCCAAACAGATATTTTGGCCATGATGGAGTTGAGTGGCGAGAGTGACCATCTTCTTGGTCACCTGCAAGGACTTGGAGCAAAACACAAAGCGTGTCAGCCATAAGGCTAGAAACGCAATGTGTTCGACATCCGACACAGCATCTGTCGACCTGTCGTGGTAGTGATTGATGAAGGTGGTGTAGGTTGGTTTTGTGGCAGAAAATCCAATTTGATCCTCCGACATTTCTTCCGGGTCGAAGTAGTCCCCAGTAGGTCGAAGGCCAGTGATGGCGGCCACATCGAAGAGTGTGGGAGTCAGCATTCCACAGGGAAGATGGAAGGTGAAGTGGGAGTAGTCCCAGAAGAGTAGAGAAGCTATCAATATCTCTGGGGAATAGTTAAGGCCTGTCTTCGACAGCATAACCAGGTCGAAAATCCCCATATCTTTCCAGATCGAAGCTTGGCGTTTCTCCATTTTTTCCAGCCAAGCACTATAATCAGGAGTAAGGCGGGGGCCAGACCTGAAAGCCCTAACACCTTTGTTGAAGAAACGGAGGTCGATTTTCTCTTTAGCAGGGTCTTCATTATCCTCTGCATCTTTCTTGGCGCATGCAACCGGTTTGAGTCTCTCAACTACCGGAAAATAACTCTTGATCTTCATGGCCTCAGCAATGCTTGGGTACAATGGGCCAGACATAGCAAAGATCTGGTTGGAATATCCAACCGGGATCATAAGGTGGCGTGAGTAAGCATCACGAACAGCGATGTCCAAAGGTTCAGGGACCCTTCGTTGGCCCGTGGGAGTTACTACTGGAGCGGTCGAGAACACCCTAGGTTTGACGTTTCCAGATGGTACGGTGGCGCTAGGAGCATTGGAGGAACCAGATGCCATTGTTAATGGTGAGGATGAAGACGAAGTGAAGAAAAAGGGTTTGCAAAGTTGACAAGTTTGTATGCAAATGGAGAAGTCTGAAAGCTAGATAGCGTAAAAAGTCCCACAATGGGTACTTACTGCTATTTATAGTAGTGGGGGAAAATCCCCAAAATCGAGGACATTAAATGCCATTTAATGTTGCAGAAGGTAGTGGGACACGTGGCGTCTCCCTGTTGTTTTAGCCGTTCTGCAGAAATGGAGAGGTGCAGCGTGCGCCCTCGTTTTTGGGAATTGTCATAATGACAAATTCTGAAATGACGTTTGGCACACTGCACGCCGTACTGAGGTGACGTCTTAGGTACGGATAAATGATAGTTTTTCTTGGGATTGTCAGTGGTTGTTAGAAGACAACAAAAAGTGCACAATTTAATTTGTGACTAAGAATGAAAAGACAGGTGTCGAATGGTATTTCAAAGAATGCCTTTTTCTTTCAGAGTCGAAATAAGGCATTCTTGGGGGGCAATTTGTTGGCTCTTAAATTCGACACCCTTGTTTCATTAATGTCAGCCATTAAAGCTGAAGGTTGTTTTCGATCAGCTGAGTCTGTCGAAATGCCCATCGAAATATGGCAAGGTACTTAGAAGATTTCTTCCAAGGGAGAAGTTGGTTGCCTTCGACGTCGAAGGTGTTTCTCGTCGAAGATGCTTCTCAACGAAGGTGTTCGATGGTTCAGAGTGGAACGGTTTGAAATTCAAGCGTTTGGAGGGAAAACGGTTTCCAGCGGTTACCAAGTGCAACGTGCAAAGATCTGGAGCGTCGAACGTTGAGAACGTGCCAAGTGGAATCATCTCGAAGCAGTGTAACTGCCCGACGGTTACTTGGGATGTTTTAGTATAAATAGTAGTAGTCACGCAGTTTCTCGTGTGTGTTCACAATTATATACAAAGTCACTCATATAGATTCGAGTACCCAGCGTGTGAGAAAGAATTGTTGAGAAATATATGTGTGAAACACCAACTTTATTAATCAAAGTCATTTACTTTTCCAGAAATTTACTTGCTTTCTTCTTTACTTTCCTGTCGAAATCCTTTACTTTAAGCCTTCATTTATTTTACCAAGCCTACTTCTTCATGCAATTTACTTAAAGCCTCTTTATTTTATTGTCATTTAACCAATATCCAATTTAACCAAAACCTCAAAATCAACCTATGTCCTAGGATCAATCTGATCGATCCTGCGAGTAACCAAATAAGTAACCATTTGGAGGATCAGCGGTTGTTTACCAATAACCACGGTAAACACTCATACCCTGTTTTTTCACTAGGATGAGTCGACACATGAGGATATGTGTCGACACATGCTGCATTTTCCTGCCTTAAACATTATTTTACTGAATGTATAGGTTAGCTTATGACATATGATGGATAAACATGAACAACAAATGATTGAATAAACCTAAACCTTAAGAAAATGACTAGTTCAACAGGATAATAAAGTACTACATCTTGTCTTTAAAGAACAACAACTTCTTAATGATGTAATGACAAGATATCAAGTCAAGAGGACTTACCTTTGGGCTGTACTGGTTGTTTTAGATCGGAATGCTTTTTCAAATGATGGGATAACCTTGTGAGTCTTCAGGGAGCTGCTCAGAACTGCTAGAACTGAGTTGGACTGTACTGTAATATTTTTGGTATTTTTGATGATGAAGGTGAGTAGCACTGTAAGGACTGTTTTTCTGTTTGGCCAAACTTTGTATGAAGTGTTTGGCTTAGGGAGAGTTTGTATGGTGGAACAATGGGTTGGATTTCTGTTTTGAACAAGAGCATTTTTTTTTGTTTTGAAAATGAGTCAAGGTTGCACAGAATATTGTTTTTCTGCTCAACAAAACTCTTTATTTTCTCTCCCTATCAAATCTTTTCTCTCTTCAAAATCCAACCCTTGTCTTATGAGACAGTCCTCTTTTTGTAGACCCCTTGATTGTGGTTTAGGGGAGAAACAAATAAGTTATTTGAATTGTTTTGGCATACTGCTTTGATACTTTCTGCACCCAATTTTCTTTTGCCATTTTGGTGTAATTTGGGGGCTGTCATGGTGCAGGCTTGAGCTGACTGCATATAGCAGTTTTTGACTGTATTGGACAACATGCATACTTGGGGTGCAGCATAGCACAAGGTTTCTTGCAAGGCAGTATGGGGTGTTGTGGCATATCACATTTTATTCAACTTTGGACAACATAGTTTGTAGCATGTCACAAATTTGGTCTCGTGCACATTATGTCAAAGGCAAAAATATTGTGACAAGGTTTTAATCAAGACATAGTTTTAGAATTTGTAATTTTGCAAAATATCACCTTGTAGTAACTTGAATTACTTGTATCATCTTGAATTATTTGGAGTTGTAGTAAAATGCCATGAAATTAACCAAGTATAGAAAATACTTAGAAAAATCTCAAAGTCTTGCAAAGTTGGATTTTTGATTCTCTTGACTTTTTAATAATCAAGCTTGATATTTTTGAATGTCTTAATGAAATTTGATTTTTGGGTTGTAATGTTGACCAAAAAAAGTCAAAGTTTGACTTTCCAGTATGCAATTGACCATTTTTCTCTTGTGCCAATTTCAAGCCTAAATTGATGTATCAGTGCTGCAAACTTGACGTCTTAGAATATCTTATGAGCAAATACTTGAAAAATGAGAGGGAAAATTTTGGGGTACAACAACGTGGCACTCTTAAATTATTTGTTGGTATTTTATAATTATTTTTATTTTAATAGTTTACACTACTTAACTTAATCCTAATTACTGTGTTGCATTTTGAAAGGTTCCAATATATTGAAGGTATACAAATCATTGTCTTTTCAGATTTCCAAATTTCATTTCATCGTTTGCATAGGTATGGTTTTTTGTTCCACGATTTTGGAAAATTCAATTTTTAGGTTTGCAAGGCACCACATATCATTAAACATGAGACTCTACAAATACAATTCAACGGTTATCACTCAAGGATATCAAAACCAACTTATTATTAAACTGGATGTTTTGTATCAGTATTCCATCTTTTCAACCCTAAGATAATTGTTTCTGAAATGTTTATTCGACATTGTTATGCTCTGATTCCTTAATCTGCACCAACAAATTGGCAACAATGAATCTCAACATTAGCTACTTCTTTAAATTAACTACTTCTTTAAATTTTCTTATTTTATGTTGTTGATCAATAACAGATGTTATGCAAATAGATTCAGATTTGTCTAGATTTTATTGTTTTCGGATTTTTTAAGACTATTATTTTATGGAGACAAATGTTTGAAATTGAAATATTGTTTATCGATTTGATGTGTTGTGAAATTTTTTTGGTTTGTATGAAAAATATATTGAAAGGAGTATTTGGTTATCAAATTAATCACTTTATTGTGTCAATATTTGTTCCTTCAGTTAATGGCTTGAAAATATGAGTTTGTCAAAGATATAAGTAATTGCAAAGAAACATGGGTGTCTTGCCATTCATATTATTGATGTTTGGACTGTTGTGAATAATAGAGGTATTGAACACCTAAAATGATTATCATTCAAGCAACTCTGAGAATTCTAGAGTCTATATCAAAATTTGACTGATATTATCTAAATTCTCTTTTTAATACATTTCAATTTAAGATATTAATGTCGTATTCCAAGTTCTTTTAAAAATTTCAAGTTCTTATTTATGTTTTATTGCCAGTTGTTTACTATATTGTGGTCCAAATTAATATGATTTTTTAAAAATAATTTTCAACTATTATTATATACATCTCATACGTGTATTGTTAATTTATTATAAGTTGTAAGGCATATTGCATTGATTCTGGATTTTCAAGTAATAGATATGC
This sequence comes from Vicia faba, assembly GCA_948472305.1. Classification (NCBI taxonomy): domain Eukaryota; kingdom Viridiplantae; phylum Streptophyta; class Magnoliopsida; order Fabales; family Fabaceae; genus Vicia; species Vicia faba. The sequence continues at coordinate 1,356,078,247 of OX451735.1, forward strand.
ACTTTTCTAGAAAAGTTATATTAAAAACTTTATATATTTTATATTGTATTTGTGAGTAGCATCATATCAAATACGTTGTTTCATTGTTTGGTTTTTTTAGATGAGCAAAGAAATGTGTTCACAAAAATTACAGAGATTTTTTTATAAATTGTAAGTTATCATTATCTCTTTTAATAGGTTGCATGAGCTTAGATGTATTACCATTTACATATATTTTATTTATCATTTGTTCAATAATTTGTTTAATGCAGTGTGTTAAGGACTTATGCAAGTTGTAATGGATATTGAGAAGTGGATAATATCTTCAACACATATAATATATATTTAATGTATTAGTTATATATCATAATGATTGTTTGTTATATATTTGGAAATAATATTTGAAGACATAATATATATTTAATGTATTAGATATATATGTTAATGAATGGATTTTGTTTGTTCTTGAAAAGTCAAAAAAATCTTAAAAGATATATTATTCTTTTTAATATCTTTATTATTATGATAAAAGTGAAATTTGATTTATTTCTTTAATTCATGAGCGATGAATTTTCCGCTTGATTTGAAAAGTTTGATTTGTGGGTTTGTTACTTTTACTCTTTAATTATTATTTATTAAAAATTGTTTGCATTTTTTTAGTCAGTTAATGTTGTTCAAACAAATTAATTTTGATAATCTCAAATAACTAAAAATAAATTTACGGAAGCGGTTCATTCTAATTATTTAATTGGAAGTGTGTTCGAATCTTTCTAAATTTTAGTTTACATCGATGTTTTCCCTCTTAAATTTGTGTTATTGTTATAATAATATCATTAGGTTATTTTATACTACTTAAACTTATTATGAAGGTTTTTTGTGATAAGCATTTAAATGATTATACTATTTTTGTCAAATTGCAATATTCAATTACATAGTTTTTTAAGAGATGAATGTACAAATAAAGTGAATTGAACAAACAAACTGTTTTGGTCATATAAATAAATGTTTTTACTCAATGTGACAACTAATAATTGCTAATGGTTATATTCAAATTGGAACGGTTGGATGTGTTAGTGTTGGATAGTAACTGTACTTTTATCTTAATTGTCATTTTCATATAGTAATGGTAATATAATTATTTTTATGATTTTCAAAATATTTTTTTTGATATATGAAACGGTAATATAATTATTTTTATGATTTTCAAAATATTTTTTTGATTTGTGGTCATATTATATTAGATTATTAGGTTAGGTATTATATTTTACAATTTAAACCGTTTATAATCTATCTAATTCTCTTATCAATATAACTTTTGAAAAATCATCTTTTAAAGTGGTTTAAAAATATATTAAATATTGTATGAACCAAAATTATTATTATTTTTTTTTACAAAATCAACGTATTGATGATTAAACGTTGTATGGATTATAATTATTTTTTCTTCTTTCAAAACCAATATATCGATGAATTAACCTTTAACTGTTGTATGAACTACAATTGTTATTTTTTCTTTCAAAACCAATATATTAATGAATTGACCTTAAGACTTAAGGAAAAAAAAAAACGGAATTAGCCTTATAATTTTTTGAAAATAAATTTGCTAATCATTAATGGTTTCTTGAAAATACAATTATTAATTAAAATTTTACAACTTACTTAAGAGTAAAGTCAATATTAAAAGTGAATGCATATTTAATTATAATTATACTATTATGATATTATAGTATTTCTATAGTTAAAAATATAAATCGTCATTTGTAGTGTTATATTTAACATTTCAAACAATTATAAACTATTAAATTTATTTTGAATAAAAATAGTATTGCTATTATTTTATATTCAACATTTATATAACCATCACAATTATATTTTACGATTTTAATTAATTTTACATTATTAATTATTATTTGATTTAAACATTTGCTTTTTTTAGACTTATTATTTGTGCAGTTATAAAAAAAGTTTTTCTTTTTTATTTAAATAATTAATTTAAATGATTATATGCTCCAAAAAATATATTGTTTATTATCAATTTTTAATATAAAATTTGATTAATAATTTTTTATTAATTATTAGGACTTTTGAAAAATACACGCGTATAATCTACATATTGTCGACTTTTTTGTGTTTAATTGTTATCTTATGTGTTAACTCTTTTATGTGTATGATATGTTTTGGTTTTTTATTTTGGAATTTTTTTCTTTCAAATATTTATTTTTAAAATATGTCATTTACACTCTAATATTAGTGTAGACGAGTTTTAACTTATGTCTGCAAGACACATTATTTTTTTATAATAAAATAATTTTATTAAATTTATTTAACATCAAACATAGGCTCATCCTATAAAATATGTAGATAAAATAGACATGTTCGACGGGACGAGATAATATAATATTTAATGTTATATATTAATTTAATATTTAGAATATGCAAATTAAAAATAGGAAAATAAATATATAAATCAAATTAATATGTAATGATATTTTTGAAAAATAAATCTATTAAATTTATTGATCTTTTTATTTAAAATGTGTAAAAAGGATTATGGATGCTGATAAAAAAGAGGAATATGGATAACAATGAGTAGAATTTAGTCAAAACACTATAGTATTATTTGTTCCCAAATCAAATAAAGTTACTCACCTATATTATATATTTATTATATTTCAATATACCATATTTTTCTTTGGTTATCTTTACTTTTTAAGGTGATATTTAATTCAATTATATTATTTCTGAACATTCAGACAAAACACTACTACTTCAAAATTAAATTAATATTTATAAGACAATCATAATTTAAAATATTTCTTCTTCTTAATGTATATATCTTTTATTTACATTTTTTAACAATCACTATATTATATTTATTTGTCTATTTATAACAATCACTACTTAATTATTTCATTTATTTTTCTAATCAAATATATATTTTCGATGAGGCGGGACTATTTAATTTATATATATATATATATATATATATATATATATATATATATATATATATATATATATATATATATATATATATATATATATATATATATATATATATATATATATATATATATATATATATATATATATATATATATATATATATATATATATATATATATATATATATATATATTAACAATTACTATATTATATTTATTTATTATGTATAACGATATTGTGCGGCCCGTGGAAACAGACGGGTAGATGACTACTTAATTATTTCATTTATTTTTCTACTAAGATATGTATTTTCGATAAGTCGAGACTACTTAATTTATATATCTTTTATATATATTTTTTAATCATCACTATACTATATTTATTTACTATTTATGAAGATATTATGTAACCCATGCGAACGCACGGGTAGATGATAACTTAATTATGAAAATTTATTTTTTCTATTAAAATATACATTTCTGATGTGCCGAGACTACATAATTTGTATATGTGACAGTTACTTGGTTATAATATGGAACAATCTAACTATTGATGAGCTTCAAATGTGATTAGAACATAGAAAATTGATGACTAACCATGATGAGAATAATTTGATATATGTCTAAAATAATAAGTGATTAAAAGTTGAAAAATATTTTCACAATTCAAACAATAACCAAAATACAAAATAAAAATCACATTGATGAGCTTCTATATATGACAGTTACTTGGTTATAGCATAAAACAATCCAACTATTGATGAGCTTCAAATGTGATGAGAACACGGAACAATGATGACTAACCATGATGAGAATAATTTGATGTATGTCTAAAATAATAAGTGATTAAAAGTTGAAAAATATTTTCTCTATTCAAACAATAACCAAAATATAAAATAAAAATCAAATTGATTTTATAATTTATAATTAAAAAATCTTTTTTATAATAAATTAAAAATAAATAATTAAAAAATAATAAGTTTAATATCTATCACTAATAGATATTTATTTATAAACATAATTAAATATGAGACACATATTTATTACTATTGAATAAATAAATTTAAGATGATATGACAAATATTTAGATTTACAATTATTTTTATAAACGGAAATAAGTTATTTTTATAAACAATAAAAATTAAACTTTTGATACAATTATTTTTAACAGGAATAAGTTAAAAATATTTTTATAAATGATCACACAGGTTCAAAGCACTTATAAACAGGAAAAAATTTACATGTTGATTTAGTTATTGGTATAAATGGAAATAAGTTACAACAATTTTTATAAACATGAATAAGTTACGAATATTTTTATAAAAGAAAAAATTCAACTATTAATGCAATTGTTTTTATCAAGAATAAGTTAAAAATAATTTTAAAAATCGTCACACGAGTTCAAACCACTTATAAACGAAAAAAGTCTACATTTTGATATAATTGTTTTTATAAACGGAAATAAGTTACAATAATTTTATAAACGGAAATAAGTTACAAATATTTTTATAAACGGAAAAAAATTCAACTATTGATACAAGTATTTTTATAAACGGGAATAAGTTACAAATTTTTTAATAAATAGACACATGGGTTAAAGACACTTATTATGTTTGTAACTATATGAATGTTAACCAATTGAATAAATGAATGCAAATTTGACAATGAAAATAAGAGACGTATAATATGAATCCAGACGAGACCCGTGCGATAGCACGGATTTCTTACTAGTTATTTATCAAGTTAGTTGGATATTAAATTTTCTTCTAAAACCTTCAGGTATAATATGTATAGATCTTTTCACTTTATAAGATAATTTATTTCTTGTCTTTTTCACATTTTTTTCTGGTGACTTTGAAGTTAGAGATCTTTATTAGGAGCTTAAGAACTTTGGTAATATTGACGAAGTTGTTATTCCATCTAAGAGACATATGGTGGAGAAGGTATAGGCTTAAGAACTTTGGTAATATTGACGAAGTTGTTATTCCATTTAAGAGAAATAAAGTGGAGAAGGTATGGCTTTGTGAGGTTTTTTGACATGAAACGTGAAAGATTTTTGGCAACTAAACTTGGCAATATCTTCCTAGAGAATTAAAAGATTTTTGCTAATATTATAAGGTTTGATCAAGAGTAAGTTTCTGGAATATGAAGGTATCAAGGAGCTAGGAGGGACATTTATGGTTTTCATTCTCAGTAAGACGTTAATGGTAATTCAAAGCCAATAAGCTTTGGTAAAATAGATGGGGTCAAGGAACAGTTCCAACGGTATGTTATATACTAACGGTAGATCCTATGTTAAAGTTCTTAAATCCAATCTTCAATTCAACCCAACCAGTATGCAAGGAGGGAGAGATTCGCGCGAGCCTCCTCATTTAAAAACAACACTATTGACAAAGAGGAATGAAGTGGATTTTAAAAATCATACATTGTGGCTGTGTAGAATTCGGGAATGTCTTACAATATCCAAGACATTTTCAGCTCTGAAACTACTTTTTAATCAAGGTAATTCCATTTAGAGATAACTTCTACTTACTTGAAGAAAGAGAATAGGGAGAGTTAGTTGACCTGGTGCATTCTGAAAAATATTGGTTAAACTAATGGTTCAAGGAGATACGTAAATGGATCCAAGAGACGTGGATGAAGAAAGAGTGACATGGTTGTTGGAACAAAATTGGTTTGTACCATATCCCTTAAGTTTTGATGATAATGAAGTATTTAAAGAATAATTTGGTATACTAAAATATGTTCAAGTGTGTAGGAATATAGATTAAAATTTTGGTTCAAAGTCAGTTCTGACACTATATTAAACATCCAAAGAGAAGTCTTAAGATGCAGATTCTAAAGATCAGAATCTGAAGAATCAACTTTTGAAGGAGGTCAAGTTATGAAGAAAATCAGCCTCTAAAGGATCAGAACCTGAAGACTCGGACTCTAAACCTAGTCAAGAATCAAAACCTGAAGACTCAGACTCTAAACCTAGTCAAGGATCAGAACCTAAAGATCCCAGATTCTGAATAAAGTCAACTTCTGAAGACCCATCTTCTGAAGACTCATAACCTGAAGTCAGTCAAAGCTCAAGGATCAAGAAACTATGATAGGTCATTATCAACCTCTGAAGACATTTTATCTTCTTCTGATCACGTGAAGACTTAGAAGAAATTTGCATAAGACAGTTGGAATGCAACTGATAATTCCTCTTTTAGAAAAAAAGTTTCAAATGGCCCTTCAATGACATTAACCATATCAAGAAGTTTTCCAATGTGTCTGATGTTGCTTCTCTCTAAGAATCCTTGTGCATGAAGTCTTCTCCAATGACTTTTTTGTGTTCCTCTATAAAAGAAGTTAAAAACTTAGAGAACAATAATAATGCGCCTTGATAAACAAAGATTTGTTACTCTGTCAAAATTATTGGACACGCTTAAACTTATAATTTCTTAACAATTGTATATTCTTATAAGTTCTTAGGTATTAGAGTCTTTTTGTGTTTTATTTGTTTACACCTCTGATTATACTCTAAGTGTAAGTCTTAAACTATCCTTAATATATAAGATATGGTGTTAGAAGTCTCTTACTTGTTACTTGAGCATCTAAAGTCTCTTGATTATGTGCTTAAGAATTGAAGTCTCTTACTTGTTTGTTTGAGCATTTGGAAGTCTCTTGCTTGTATGCTTGAGCATTTGTAATCAGAACTGATTATAGTGGAAATCCCTTGGAAGTGCAAGGGGATTGGACTACTCCTTGTTTATGGGAGGAATCAGGATAATTACTTGTGTCTTTCTTTCTCTCTTCTTTACTTATGAACTTTTATTTCGCTACTATCATTAGACTTTGACTCAGATTCTAACCTTGTGTCAGAATCTGATAATAGATTTTTAAGAGAAAAGAAGAAAAAGTTAACAAAATTCAACTCCTCATTTCTTATGTTTTTCTCACCTTCAATCGTTTAGGATTTATGGAATTCCATGCCATGCATGGAGTCCAAATTTAATTGAATTTATCAACAAATTTGTTGGTGTTTATATCTACTCTGTTGATCATACAATGTGCATTTAAAGAAGGATGTTGCAAGAATTCTTGTGAGAACCAAAGGATTTATAGTTATAAATGAGACACTTTACATAAATATCCGTGGAAATCTTTATTGCCTTAAAATCATTGAAGATCTGCATGGCCATCTTCGTATTTGTATTTGGCAAGGTGGCTCAAATATCATGGAATCATCATAATGAGATTCAGAAACTTGCTTTGAAGAATGTTTAAACATGGATGTCATAAGTTCCAGGTCGGAGGAAGTCAAGGAGGTAAAAATCCCAAATATCTATGCCAAAAGGAAATACGAAGTAGACATGGGAAATGATGAGAATGCTAAAAGGGATTTGATGTGTTAGAACATAGTTTGATTCTATAAACCTTGTAAGAGTTTTGATGATAACAAACACTCAAAGAACAATTATACTCCCTAAATAAGTATTTTATTTTGCAGAGAAGTTCTGATGGAAGAAGCACAAAAGATGAGTTAGATCATTGTTCAAACTCTGATTCAATACATCTTTTAAAGAAGTTCTAAAGCTGCAACTTCTGAGTGCCTAAATGCTACGAACAGGAACTCCATTATTCTGATTCATACAGTTCTGGAAAGAAGTAACAGTAACTTTCATCTTCTGAAGCAAGCATGTTCTGAAGCGTTAAAATTCACTTATGGCTATTCAAAAGTAACGGCTGAAAGGGGACAAGAATCTCTATATTTGGAAAGCTCTTTAATTACTATTTATCAACATTCCAAAAGCTCCCACATGCGTTTTATATATAAACAAAGCTTGCAGGAGAAATCATTGATGATTTGTGAGTACACAACAAACGAGATGATTTCATCACCTTCAGCGTACTGAATTTCATTTTGTGTAAAACATCACTTGTGTGATATTGTTTTGTTAAAAAACACATCTTGTACACTCTTTTAAATATTGTATTGTGTAATTCTGTGAGAAAATCGGTTTGTGGTTTAAACTCAAGAAGACTTTGACGGTTGTCATAGTAACTGTGTAATCAAGTTTGGTTAGTGGATTAAGACCTCGTTGAGAGAGGAGAAATCACCTTGGTGAATGGACTGGAGCAGTTTGAGTGCAAACGAACCAGGATAACCGACATGTTTTTACTTTAAGTTTTAAAAACCCCAATTCAAACCCACCCTTCTTGTGTTTTTCCATTCTTCAATTGGTATCAGAGCGCATGGTTCTGAGTACAAGCACTTAACAGTGTCAGAAAAAGATCCAAGCAAGAAAAACACTATGGTGGGACCAAGTCAGAACATCAACAATGATTACCATGATGAGAAAGACAGAATCAGCGGCAACCCTCCAATCTTTGATGGTGAAAACTTCGATTACTGGAAAGACAGAATCAAAAGTTTCTTTCTAGCTCATGACGCTGATATCTGGGATATGGTGACTGAGGGGTACATACATCCTGTTGATGAAAGCGGTCAGAAGATTGACAGAAAAAGAATGACAGATCATACAAAGAGAGAATTCATAAATCATCACAAGGCCAGAACTATTCTCTTAAGTGTTATCTCATACACAGAGTATGAGAAGATCACAAATAGAGAGTCAGCAAAGCACATGTTTAAATCCTTGAGAATGACGCATGAAGGCAACACGCAAGTCAAAGACACCAAAGCTCTTGCGCTCATTCAGAAGTATGAAACTTTCAAAATGGAAGAAGATGAAACCATTGAAACAATGTTCTCAAGATTTCAAATTCTGGTTGTTAGGCTAAAAGTTCTGGATAAAGGGTACTCAACTGCTGATCATGTAAAGAAGATCATCAGAATTTTACCCAAGAAATGGAGACCCATGGTCACAGCTCTTAAACTGGCCAAATATTTGAACAAAATCTCTCTCGAAGAACTTGTCAGCTCCCTGAGAAGTCATGAGATAGAGTTAGAAGAAGATGAGCCCCAGAAGAAAGGTAAGTCTTTAGCTCTTAAATCTAACAAAAAATATGAACCGAAAGTTTTGCAGGCAAAAGAAGAAAACTCTGGTGGATCCTCCTCAAAAGAAGATGAAATGTCTCTTCTCTCCAAAATAGTCAATCAGTTGTGGAAGCATAGGCAGAGGAAGTTCAGAACTTATAGAAGAATAGGGAATCATTCAGAACCATCTTCTGGATATAGAAAATCAAGTAACAGAGACATTGTCTCCTACGAATCCAATGAACAAGGGCATTACAAAAGCGACTGTCCAAATATTCAAAAAGAGAAACCTTAAAAGAAGTTCTTTAAGGAAAATAAGAAAAGCCTCATGGTAACATGGGATGAGTCAGACTCTTCTGAAGCTGAAACAGAATCAGAAGATGAAAGAGCCAACATAGCCCTAATGGTCAACGTGTCAGATGACACTGGATCATCTGGATCAGAATTAGACTCAAAGGCAGAAGAGGTATTCTCTAACTTTTCTAGATCTCAATTAGAAGAAAGTATGTCATAAATTCTTGAAAGATATCAGAAACTTCGACTCATAAACAAGAACCTGAAAAAGGATCTAGTTTCTGACTCTGAAGAAACTAAGAAACTGAGATCAGAAAACTCTGAGCTTAAAGAAACAATTTCTAAACTAGAAAATAAATTACAAAAGGCTCAGAAATAAAATATCTCAAAAGTTCCTAGTAACTCTAATAAGATCATAAAGGAATATGATGATAGCTTTCAAAAATTTCTTGCTAAAAACATAGATAGAAGTAAGATGGCTTCAATGATCAATGGAGTTAGCAGAAATGACAGAAAAGGAATATGACACAAGGGTAAAGTATCTCAACTTAAGAAAGTTAAGGATATCGTCATAAAACACACACCTCTCTATTCTCTTTTCACTTATGGGCACACACATGACATAAAGTATACTAGTAATGCTTTTTCTGCTAAACCAAAATTCATATAGAATTTTGGTAACTCTAACAAACAAGGACCCAAAATGATATGGGTACCTAAGAATAAAATAGTCTATGTTGCAGATGTTTTTAACAGCAAAATTGAAACACCAATCTTGCCACCTAGACTCTGGATTCTCTCGACACATGACGGGAAGAAAGCATATGTTCCAAAGTCTGGAGTTTAAATCTGGAGGCTACGTAGGTTTTGGAGGCAATCAGAAACGGAAGATTATTGGCTCTAGAACTATTGGTAACACTACACTTCCTTCTATAACTAATGTTCTGTTAGTAGATGGGTTAATGCATAACTTGTTATCCAAAGTCAATTAAGTGATAACGGTTATGATATAATCTTCAATCAAAAGTCATGTAAAGCAGTTAGTCAGAAAGATGGATTTGTCCTCTTTAATGGAAAGAGAAATAACAACATTTACAAAATAAAACTTTCTGAACTAAAAAGTCAGAATGTAAAATGCCTATTGTCTGTTAACGATGAGCAATGGGTCTGGCACAGACCATTGGGGCATGTTATTATGAGAAGAGTATCTCAGATTAACAAACTCAATCTGGTCAGAGGACTTCCTAACCTGAAGTTCAACTCAAATGCTCTGTGTGAAGCATTTCAAAAAGGAAAGTTTGCAAAACCTTCTTTTAAAACCAAAAATGTTGTTTCTACTTATAGACCATTAGAGCTTCTATATATAGATCTATTTGAACCAGTGAAAACTGCATCCATTAGTGGCAAGAAGTATGATTAGTGATCGTAGATGACTATAGAAGATGGACACGGGTAAAGTTCTTAAGACACAAGGATGAGTCATATTCTGTGTTCTTTGCCTTCTGTAACCATGTCTAAAAAGAAAAAGATCTTAGAATTGTTAAAGTCAGAAGTGACATCTCTCATGATTTCTCTTGTCCTAAAACTCCTCAACAAAATGGAGTTGTAGAACAAAAGAATAGAACTTTACAAGAAATGGCCAGAACCATGATCAACGAGACTAACATTGCTAAGAACTTCCGGGCAGAAGCAATTAACACAATGTGTTACATTCAAAATAGAATCTCCATAAGACCTATTCTGGATAAGACTCCATATGAACTGTGGAAGAACAAAAAGCCCAACATTTGTTATTTTCATCCATTTGGATGTACTTGTTTTATTCTGAACACTAAAGAACATCTGAACAAGTTTGAATCTAAAGCGCAAAAGTGTCTCATGTTAGGATACTCTGAATGCTCAAAAGGCTATAGAGTATATAACACAAACACGAATTGTAGAAGAGTCCATCAGTGTCAGATTTGATGATAAGCTTGGCTCTTAAAAGTCAAAGCAGGGTAAAACTTTTGCAGATATAGAAGTCCAATTTACAGGTACTGAAGACACTACATCAGAAGTTTCTCACAAAGAATCACAGTCAACTCTAGAAGAAGATGTCACAAACATTACAGCAACATCTGAAGAGCCTTTCCAAAAAAGATAATCCATAAGCAATTTAGCTCATCCAGAAAACAAAATTCTGGGAAAGAAAGAAGACCCAATCAGAACAAGATCTACATTCAGAAATTCTGAAGAATTTCTTATGGGATTAGTGTCTCTAATTGAGCGAACTTCCATTGACGAAGCCCTTCTAGACAATGATTGTATACTTGCAATGCAGGAAGAAATAAACTAATTCACCAGAAATGATGTGTGGGATCTAGTTCCTAAACCAAAAGGGTTTAACATCATTGGAACCAAATGGGTATTCAGAAACAAACTGAACGAACAAGGAGAATTCGTCAGAAACAAAGCACGACTGGTGGTACAAGGCTATAGTCAGCAAGAGGGGATAGACTATACAAAAACCTTTTCTCCAGTCGCTAGGTTAGAATCTATCAGACTTTTAATTTCTTTTGTTGTAAATAATGGCATCACTCTTTATCAGATGGATATTAAAAGTGCATTTTTAAATGGTTACATTGATGAAGAAGTTTATGTGCACAACCCCCTGGCTTTGAAAACTCAAAACATCTAGAATATGTCTATAAACTAAAGAAATCACTATATGGTCTGAAACAAGCTCCCAGAGCTTGGTATGAAAGACTAAGTAGTTTTCTGTTAGAAAATGATTTTACTAGAGGGAAGGTGGACACAAATTTATTCTGTAAACTATTTAAAAATGACATTCTAGTTTGTCATATTTATGTAGACGATATTATTTTTGGATCTTCTAAAGCCTCTTTGGGAAGAGAATTTGTTAATTCTATGCAGGAAGAGTTTGAAATGAGCTTGATGGGAGAAATCAAGTTCTTTCTGGGTATCTAAATCAATCAAACTCCAGAAGAAACATACATACATCCAAGAAAGTATGTCAAAGAACTTCTGAAGAAATTTGACTTGCCAGAATGTAAACTAGCCAAAACTCCCGTGCATCCCACATGCATTTTGGAAAAAGAAGAGGTAAGTAAGAAGGTAGAACAGAAGATCTAAAGAGGTATGATTGGTTCTCTCTTATATTTAACAACTTCAATACCTGATATTCTATATAGTGTCTGTCTGTGTGCTAGATTCTAATCAGATCCTAGAGAATCTCACTTAACAGCTGTTAAGCGAATTTTCAAGTATCTGAAAGGTACTACTAATCTTGGTCTTTGTTATAGAAAAACCAAAGAATACAAATCAGTAGGGTACTATGATGCTGACTTCGCTGGAGACAGAATAGAAAGGAAAAGTACTTCTGGAAGCTGCCAATTTCTGGGAGAAAATCTAATCTCGTGGTCCAGCAAGAGGTAATCCACCATTGCATTGTCAACTACTGAAGCTGAATATATAGCAGTAGCTGGATGCAGCATACAAATGCTCTAGATGAAAAGTCAACTTGTAGACTTCAACATATTTTAGAGTAACATTCTTATACTATGTGACAACACTTCTTCTATATGTCTTTCAAAAAAATCCTATTTTACATTCTAGGTCTAAGCATTTAGAAATTAAACATAATTTTATTAGGGACTATATTCAGAAAGGAATTCTTTCATTAAAATTTATAGACACAGACCATCAATGGGCTGATGTTTTCACTAAACCCCTTTCTGAAGATAGGTTTAACTTTATTCTGAAACATCTCAGCATGAAATTATACCCAGAATGATAGTTTTGTTTATGTATACGTTAACCCTCAGAACTTTATGTCTTTAATTTTTTTTGTGAACATCTGATCAATAATTCTTCAGAAGTAAGAAGGAAAGTTGTATCATGGTCTATCTAAGAAGATCTGAACGGTTTCCAAATGATTCATTTCAAATATATAAGCTTACAGTTCACAATATCAACATTTTTCATCTCTTCAAAAGGGTTTCTTCTAAGGATGAACACGTGTTCAAATTCTGAAGAGACTGAAATGTTGATTGGATGCATTAAGACTCGTGTCATATCGGTAACTGTTTCATATCTCTACGCCATCCCACTTTTCAAGAATCATTAATGCTAGTAATCATTTTTAACCCTTTTCTTGTTAATTAAGTCTCCTATTTTTCTACATATACGTTGCTCACTTTCATTATTACTTTTCCACTCTCAATTCCTTTTTCTCTCTTACTTGTGTTTAATCTTTCAAAAAACCCTAAAAAGTCTGTGTGAACAATAGCTTCCTCCCAAAAACTTACTCAAAGCTCTTAAAGCATTCATGGATCTTCTTCTTCAATAGCAGAAAGGTACAAAGAACCCTCAAGAACACTCCTAACTCCCATTGATTCGCTGGAAGTTCTGTGTGAACTCATTGTAGACTTCGTCAATATAAAGGAAAATGAATATGATTTAACCCCTGATGTTGAATTTCAAGGATGGCAAAGTACTTTGATCATCTACTAGGTCCAGTTTTTTGAAGACTTGTTAAAGAATTATGGATTCACACTACAACTTCAAATCATCATGTCACTTATTTTGTGATGGGAAAGAAAATAGTAATATGTGAAGATCTCATTGGGCAATTGATAGGTCACAAAGGCAGTGGTATTCGTTGCAGCGATATGGCTGACAAAATCTCTGACCTAACAAAGATTTCAAAAGAGATTTTTACTTCTGGCCAACCATCCAACAAAATCAAAGATCAGAAACACTACCTCAGAATTTGGTCAAAAATCATTTTGGGCTACATCAATCACAAAAACCCCACATGTTCTCCAGACTATATTAATATTGATCAGAAGTATCTTTTGTACTTCATAGCAACCAAAGAAAAGGTTAATCTTCCCCATCTTCTATTTAATCATCTAAAGACCAGAGTCAAAGAGACAAGAGAAGAAGAAAGAACAAAGAGAGACTGGATTCCTCTGGACAGACTCATCTCAGATATTTTGACAGAAAACAAATTGACAGAACATCTGACCGAGGCTCAACAAGTCAACACTCTGGAAGCTTGTGTTGGTAAACCTCTCAACACTACGAATCTGAAGAATATGAATATTATTGAAACCATCAAGAAGGATCTAACAATAATAACCAAGGAAGTCATCACAAATAGAAGAGTACCTCTGAAGTACTTTCCACTCTTCACTCAAACAGATGCTTCTCCAGATATTATTCTCAGGTATATGGATGCTTGCAAAAGGGACGGGACAAATCCAGAAGTAAACATTCTTGCTCTGAGACAACAACCTCTGGAAATTGCTCCCAAAAAATTAAGGAAAAGGAAAGCTGTTGCAGAAGGAACTTCTTAGAAGATTCCTAAGGCTGCTAAAAAGAAAGGTAATCCATCTTTTATTTTTGTTATTGAATCAGTACTATTATCGACATCTGAAAACCCTTCTTCTCCAAAACCCACAGAAGATCCATCGCCACAAACTTTTGATGACTTTGACATTGAATTTGACCCCTCATTATCTCTATATAACCTTATGAACAATCCACCTACTACCCATCTTGACCAAAATAAGCCTGAACTTGCTCAAGTTCTTTCTAATGTTGATTAATTTGATTCGCTGTTTGAATCTTCCCACACAGAAAATCCAAACTTTGACTCTAATACCACAACATCTATTCCTGGAATCACCCGCCCTCTCATGGTCTCTCAACCACCCACAACTACCTCAACTTCCTCACAAAACCTCTCCATCCCAGATATTCCATCTCCCTATCAATCCACTCCACCAAACTCACCAAATTCACCCATTGTTATTTCTAACTCTCCCTCTCCCAATAACCACCCAGAAGATCCCCTTCGAACAATTATATACTTAGAATCCTTGGACAATCTTGTCACAAGTTCTCAGAAAATCTCCATTCCAAAACCAAAACCAAAAATTTCCAAAGCAGATGTTGGTAAATCTCTGCTGATTTTTAAAACAGAAATACAAGAATGGGTTAGCTCTCTGAAGCTAGCTTTCATAAAGAATCTTAATCCAGTTGCTTCTGATTCTCATTGGCACCAGTTCAGAAAATGGTTCAGCTCTGAATCCCTGAAACTGAAGGAGCTAAGTTATGAAATTTCTCAACAGAACTTATGTGATCATCTAAATATCTTCACGGATCAAGTTCTACATCACTGGTAAAAGAAGCCACTCCTTCTGCTGGACAATGTCCCTTGGGAAGATCATCAGCCAACAGAATATGGTGAACCATCCTCTAATTCTGTTCCTCTGGTTATGTTCCTGAGTCAGAATCAGCTGCATCTTGCTCTGAAAAAGTGATTCCTTTTGTTGATATACTCTCTTCATCTCTTGTGCTGTAAACTCTGGAGGAGTTGAAGAAAGAGAATGATATGTTTAAAGAAAGGCTAGACAAGCAGGAAATCAAGGGGATGCTTGGAAAACAAGAGGAATCAAACAGTCAAATCAAGAGTTTATTAGAAGCCCTATTCACACGACTTCCACCACCTCAAACTTAGTTCTGAAATTTGTTCTCTTCATTGTGTTCTTGTTATTTGTTTTCTTCAGAATGTGTTTTATTGAAATCCTTTTGAATGCAAATCGTCTTTTATTGCTTAAAGTGTTTTTATTTCTTTTTGATTCTTGACAAAAAAGGGGGAGAACGTAAGATATTTCTAATATAACAGTATCGAGACTCAGTCTCAAACATTTTGAATATCATAACTTCTACTATTTTCTGAAAGCAAAACCGGAGAAAACTCTGTTGAGGACAGAAGTGGACGCATCAAAAGTCCTTTTCTCAAAAACTCTGACCAGAATAATCTTCAGGGAAGTATTTTTTCTCTATATGAGTATTCAACTCAGGGGGAGACTTTAAATGCTTTATGTTCTTTAAGTTTCTATCAAAATATCCAAGTTTTTGTCATCATCAAAAAGGGGGAGATTGTTAGAACATAGTTTGATTCTACAACCCTTGTAAGAGTTTTGATGATAAAAAACACTCAAAGAACAATTATGCTCCCTAAATAAGTATTTTGTTTTGCAGAGAATTTCTGATGGAAGAAGCACAGAAGATGACTTAGTTAGATGTTCAAACTCTGATTCAATACATCTTTTATAAAGAAGTTCTAAAGCTGCAACTTCTGAGTGCCTAAACGTTGGGAACAGGAACTCCATTATTCTAGTTCATATAGTTTTGGAAAGAAGTAACGATAACTTTCATCTTCTGAAGCAAGCATGTTCTGAAGAATTACAATTCACTTATGGTTATTAAAAAATAACGGCTGAAAGGGGACAAGAATCTCTATATTTGGACAACTCTTTAATTACTATTTATCAACATTTCAAAATCTCCCACATGAGTTGCCTATATAAACAAAGCTTGAAGGAGAAATTGTTGACGATTTGTGAGTACACAACAAACAAGATAATTTCATCACCTTCAACGTACTCAATGTCATGTTGTATAAAACATCACGTGTGTGATACTATTTTGTTAGAAAACACATCTTGTACAATATTTCAAATATTGTATTGTGTAATTCCTTGAGAAAACTGGGTTGTGGTTTAAACTCAAGAAGACTTTGATGGTTGTCATAGTAACTATGTAATGAAGTTTGGTTAGTGGATTAAGACCTCGTTGAGAGAGGCGAAATCACCTTGGCGGATGGACTGGAGTAGTTTGAGTTCAAACGAACCAGGATAATCAACGTGTTTTTACTTTAAGTTTTAAAAACCCCAATTCAACCCCCCCCCCCCTTCTTGTGTTTTTCCATTCTTCATGATGTTGTTTTCTAAATGCTTAGATGAAAAAGAAGCATGTTTGAATAATAGGGAACAACTAGAGTTAATAGTTGATTTGATTGGACCTCTTAAAGTTAATTCAACTCATGATGTGCCCTCCCCCTCAAAGTCGTGTCAATGAAACCTACGATGAAAAATTTAACTGATGTGGCTGACAATAATGAAATTTATCAGGTTCCAGGATTTGTGGACCATTTGATATTTTATCCATTAGCTCTTATTATAATAGTCCTTAAAATTCTGATATATAAGACTTCAGATGTCCTATGACATGTTGGGATAGCTGATCCGACTTAAAACACACATGCAAGATATAATCAATAAAAACAGTATTAAAAAGCATAAACAACACACATGAATTGTTAAACCAGTTTAGAACAACTCTCCTACTTTGGAAGCATACCAAGCCAGGGATAAGTCCACTAAAATAATATCAATTCAAATACCCTACATCAAACATACTAGTTTACAATCTCTCACTTAATCACTTCGCTTTCTAGACTTCCATCTAAGACTCACCTAGATATGAGGCCCTCCTCAATCCCTCATCAATCACAGACAACAATTGGATATACAGGAAGACACACTCCCATGACAGCAAACTAGGAGTCTCACTTCCATGACAATACCTAGCCAAGACTCTTAACTAAGAACACAACTTGGAGTTGCTTACAAGCTTCCTCCAAGAATAATACTCAACTCATTACCTAAAGGCTTCTGAGTGAGAAAAAAACCTTACAACTCAAGGAACACAATCCAACTCAGATGTCGAGTGGACCACACAACCAACTCTTCTAGAGAGTGGTACAAACTCAACCCTAATGATTACATCTTTCTAATTCTCGATTGGTACTTATTCTATGTTAAAATTCTTCTATTTATAACCTATCTCCCAACTGGATTTGGGCTTCAAATCACAGCATATCAGCTGTTACAAATCAACAGAAGATTCTGCTACAAAATAGGTCTTCAATCAAATCTTTCATAAAAAGTCTCCTTATTTAGAAAGCCAATATTCTTCAATATTCTTCTTGATTCTTCTAGACCTTTAAATCAGTGCCTCATAGGACTGTATAATATTCCCAGAATATTCTGCATTTGTTAAATCATAATAGAATCCAACTATTCAGCTATGCTCATGCACGATGTCAAATGACCCTGCATAGGACATCTTATCTGACATGTTGCTCCATATGTTGAAACACTTCAACTCAACATGTCTCAACACGAAATAGGACTTCTTGCTCCACCTATTCTTCATAGCAAGATAACATATCATATTTAACATATTGATGCTATATTTGTTTACATAATTAATGCCAATCCTAAAAATAGAGAACTTACAATCTCACCCTTTGGAAAATTTTGTCTAAAACAAATAAACATATTACAATTCAGATTACAACAATAAAAATAAACACAAACGCCAACATATTCAAACATCAACAGTCTTCAGTAACTACTGAATCATAGCAACATGTTCAGTCTGATTAATGTCATCTTCTTCACATTATCACTAAACATTTCAATTTCAGCTTCCTTTTCTTTAGAACAGAACAACTCAGCAGAACAACTCAACTCCTCTTCATGTTTAGCCGAACCAATCCATTACCCCCATAAACATTCTCACATGATGAATACATTCCCCCTTAACCCCAAAATACCTTCAATTCGGGTAACTCAAAACACAAGTCACAATTGTGTTCCTAACTTAGATCACAAGTCACAAATATCATATCAAGACTCGGAACAGAACAACCTCTTTGACATCCTTCCTATTTGACATCCTTGTGCAACTAGTAATACACCATTTAGCTGAACATCTTAACACTTCTCTCCCCCTTTTTGGCCAAAACTTGACAAACACTTCTCTCACATCTAGATATAAGCCATAAGAAATTAAGAAGGAGTAACCTTCTCAAAATGAAATAAGTGAAGAAAATACTTCTTTAAATAGGCAAGTAGTTCTCTTAGGAATTAACAGTCTTGGTCAAGGAGAACGATATTTAAGGGACATAACCAACACCAATGCACCATCCATAACAAATTTTGACTATCTTCATACTTCCAATACATGCGCGTGCAAATACAGACATCTCATTTTACACATGCTCCTGATAGCTCCATCCACAATAATTCCTTGTTTAGCTCAAGGAGAAACATGTCCTGACATAATGTCAGACATTGTCTACTTGTTCTTCCAGGCACACAAAACAACTTGACCAGCACTTCTCCAAAATAATGCTTCATAAAATTCTCCATATGTTTTGAAGCATAAACACAATGCCTTCAACTGGACTCTAAGTGTACTCCTTTCACTTAAACTTAGTGTCACACACCAAAACATCATAATATCACATATGTAACATCTCTCAACAACAAAGACCCTCAGAGAGTCCCTCCAAAATCTGTAGAGAAAAAAAAATTCTCCCAATCATAACTATCGACCACTAGAGAGATATGTGTTCTTTTGATTCAATCACCCAACTTCACATGTCTTAAATAAAACATGTCCTTCTAACAAAATTCTGCACCATTGCAGTAACAATCCATAGACAAGTACTTCACTCCCCCTGTCATGGATAACCAATGCTTCAGTTAAAGATGAAAACTTGAGTACAAGATGAAGACTCATGAAGGACTTAATTATTTCACAGTGGAGGGTAACCTCTTCACACGATTGGTTGCACACACAAGTTAAACACATTCACAAGCTGTAAAATCAACCCTGACTTTTACAGGTCCAGATATACCATCTCCTTGAGAATACCTCAAAGCACCCTGAGCTATTCACACAACAAGGACACAACTGATAAATGTCCTTACAGAACCACACAAGACACACTTGATTTGGAATTTCTCACATATTCCAACACAAATGCTCTTAGCTTGCTTACTACACAAGCTCTAGATTGCCACCATCATTTACTAGCAGTAGAAGAAACCACCACCTTAACAATATTCTGATCAGAAGAAGAACACCTCCAAAAACATTCATTTCAGACCTCAGTATCTGATAACCTTCTTTTTCCCTTCCATCCACTAGTAGTTGCTGATACTAGTAAAGTCTTCAACATAGTAGTCATGCAATCAGCATGCATACTATTATAGATAAGATCATAATCTTCACTTCCTAATCCACATAGTCAGAACAACCACTTCTGACAATCATGCTTGAACATCCAACTTCACACACTCAAACCCAAGAATCTTCCAAGGACATTAAACAAAAATGATGCTTCAATATCATTTAGAACATCAGCTTCATAACATAGAACCCAAAGACCATGGTTCTTAAAACACCATTCAAAGGACTAATTATACAGAGAAATCCTTCAAGAAGCTCCCAATAGAATACATCCAATGCAACTCATTAGGTTATCGCACACACATGAACACCATAGAGAGAAATAAACTCTCACACATTCTCTGAAAAATATTGTTCAGATTGCTAACTTGCATAACCCTTCAGACAAATACTCAGTTCCCGTCAAAGTATCTACCACTAGTCTTATGCACAACCTCATCAGAGGACAGACAAATACACAGTTCCCATCAAAGTATTTATCATAAGTCAGATAAAATTACCTTCCCGCACAAGGTAGGACATTCGGTTTGACATTCTTCTTCTGCACACCTCTGGCACCAACTGATTCTTATTCATGACTATCGGTCATGACATTCATTCATACCATAAATCATTTCATATTAGGTCAGTGGCTTGACCTTATAATCCCCATGAGTAAAACAAGCTTCCTTGGTTGAAGAAGAAAATCCTTGAGATGATGTTTCAACATCAGTTCTGACATCAATCTCAATTACATGATGTTACCAATTACTATGTGTGATACGGTGGTAGAACCGACTGTTATATGCTGGTTTTGCATTTTTTTGTTTGCAAATGTGCGGTAAGCAAGAGTCGCCATTGACTTTTCTTTTATCCAACAAAGGAAAGGGTGAAAAGAACAGAAAAAGACCTTTTCGAGATGTTTTCTGAGTAAGGGGGGGGGGGGGGGGGTAGATTATGGAAAGGGAATGTGTTAGCACCCTTTCCATCTATGGTTTTCCACGGGCTCTTAGAGGTTTGCTCATTTTTAAAATGCTTTTGTGCTTTGTGTTTGAAACTATTTTGAAAACGCCTTAGCATGGCAAACTTTGTAATGTTTCTCGGAATAGTAGAGAACATATACAAAGTGTTTGAAAACATCTTTTAAAAAAAGTAGTTTTTGTGTGTAAGTGCAAAAAGTAGTTTGAGCAAACTTCTAACAGCTATCTACTTTGTTACTCGAAAAGGGTCGTTCCTTTCCTCTTTTCCTTTAGACACTGTTATCCTACTATTAGTGAGTAGGTAGCCTTGCCGTTGGATGTTGAGGGATAATCGAAGGGACATTTTACAATCATAAAGACAACATATGGAGACGCTTTAGCAATTTCGTTATGGGACAGGATCATTTATCGAAACGCAACACCGTAGGGTCATTGAGGGACTATGATCTTTTTGATTTTTTGTGGGTCTTTGCTAAAGCGTCCCCATTCTTGAGGGACGTGACTGTTTTTCCGAAAGGCAACCGAAGCGGGGATACCCTAGAGGTGCATATGTGCATATGTGTTGAGATTTAGTTATTTTTTTTATCTTTTTTATTAAGTTAGCTAACGTTTTAATTTACAGTCTTTCCATGCAATCCTAATTACTAACAGTAATATTGTACAGGAAATGTAAAGTACGGAAAATAAAAAGCAGAAGCATAAACCCTAAACTATTACAGCGCTTTGGGACAGTTACATAAAAAATGCAAAAAACACTAAAAGTGCGGAATTTTAAATCTAAAGCTATTACAACTGTGAGCAGTTACAATAAAATAAACGCGCGCTAATTTGAAAATAACGTCTAAAAATCCTAAGAATAAAATCTTTTTTTTTTGTTTTTAGTATAAAAGAAAATAAGCCTAAGTCTATTTAATTTTAATTTTTAAAAAAATGTTTAAATAATTAATTAATTAATTGACAAAATTAATTTAATGTAAAAAGTCAAGCCTAATTTTTTTGTGGTTTTTTGATTCAATGTCAAAGTAAAAAAAAAAGATCAGTAGAGAAATAAAAAAAAAGAACAAAAAATAAAATATGAAGGAGTGGGGACCCTTCGATCCTGGGGGGCTTCGATTCAGATAAAAAAGCTGCCTTCGACCCTGAGGAAGGCGGCTTTCGACCCAGGGAAAAATGATGGTCTTTCGACCCAGGGGAGGAAGATGTCTTCTTCGATCCAGGGGGGGAGTCGTCTTCTTCGATCCAGGGGGAAAAGTTATTCTCAATTCTAGACCTGCAAGACAAATATTAGCAAAAATGACATGGGTGTCGAGCCCAAGTCCTTCGATCCTGCGTGTATTGGTTTTATTTAGGCCAGATCTGCAGTATAGGCGTGGGAGGAAAGGAAAAACAAAATGTGGACCTGGAATTGAACCCAGGCCCTTAGCTCTGAATACAAATCGAACAAGGTGACATGGCATCCTGAGCGTGAATCAAACAGTGAACAAACATTAATGCATTTATGAAATCATTAACATGAATTTGTAAGTTTACCAATGATGGGAGGCTTCGATTTGGATTCTGGGTGTTTGTTGGCTAGTGGTCGAGAATGCTCCCCGCAGACTTCAAGGAGTGATTGGTAACGTTGCTAAAAGTTCCTTCGATTGGGATTGCTTATGAGAATTTTGATGTGTATATGTCTAATCTCTTCGTGTGCAATGGGTATGCCCTCTCTTTCGTTCTCC
The DNA here is from genome assembly GCA_948472305.1 of Vicia faba. Classification (NCBI taxonomy): domain Eukaryota; kingdom Viridiplantae; phylum Streptophyta; class Magnoliopsida; order Fabales; family Fabaceae; genus Vicia; species Vicia faba. The sequence goes on from OX451735.1 coordinate 1,356,101,018, forward strand.
CTTTTTGTTCGCCCCTGGTAATGTGTCCTTGGCCTCATATTTATAGGAGGGTGTTGGCGCATAGTAAAGGTAAGAGACATCCACTTAAACAGGCCTTTAAAGCCACGAGACAAAAATTAGAAAAATTAAAAATCATTCCTTTTTTGAAACATTCATGTCTCTTTGGAAATCTTGGATGAACCTGGACACTTTGACTCCTTCGAACACCCTCCAACGCTTCTCTTCGGTTGGCCTATGAGTTTCCTCCTTCGAATGGACTTCTCATACACCCTTCTAATGATTCATTGGATGCTTCTTCGAATGGCCTATGAGTTGCCTCCTTCGAATGGCCTTCTGATACAACCTTCAAATGAGTCATTGTTGCCTCCTTCGAATGGCATATGAGTTGCCTCCTTCTAATGGCCTTTCCAACACCCTTCGAATGAGTCATTGTTTCCTCCTTTGAAAGGCCTATGAGTTGCCTCCTTCGAATGGACTTCTCATACATCCTTCGAATGAGTCATATGAACGCTTCTTCGAATGTACCTTTTGGAATGCCAATCGAAAGGCGCTATGTAGATGCCAATCGAAAGGAATTTGGGAGATGCCAATCGAAAGGCCTTGTAACCATGCCAATCGAAAGGTACCATGTAGATGCCAATCGAAAGGCCTTGTTAACAGGCCAATCGAAAGGTACTTGTTAAAATGCCAATCGAAAGGTCTTGTTAACAGGACAATCGAAGGATCTTGTTGACCGCTCAAAAATTTTGTTCTGCTCTCTTTGATTTCCTTCAGTTGAGACCAATCGAAGTGACGTTAAAATTGTAAAATCAAGCTTCTCAAATGAGCTTTTGTTTTGATGAAGACAAACCATGATTGACAAAGAAGGCAAAGATTTATGATCAAGCTCAAAGCATCAAAGGACAAAATCTTCAGTTCAAAGCTCAACAACTTTCAAGGTATAATGATATTATCTACTTTGATATTAAGATATAGATGCTCAATGATGAAAAAGAAATTTTAAAAAAATCATTACTCAAGTTTTTCAAAGTTAAAAATTCATTTTTCACTTGAGTGAAATCGATTTGCATTTTAGTGCAATCGATTGCATGCTTCAAATTTTCAGATCTTTTGCTTTTGTTTCAATGTGCAATCGATTTGCATTGCTTATGCAATCGATTGCATACTTAAAATTTTCAAAACATTTGCTTCTGTTTCTCAGTGCAATCGATTTACATTGCTTGTGTAATCGATTGCACTCACTTACTTTTTGCTATTGACTTCACATGCAATCGATTTACATTGCTAGTGCAATCGATTGCACACTTAAAACTTTTGAAAATATAACTGTTGAAACCTTGTGCAATCGATTTACACAAAGGGTGAAATCGATTGCATGCTGCACGATTTTGAAAAACAGCAGTTTTTCACATGCCTGTTCATCATACCTTTACATTGAAACCTTTCACTCAAACTTGGCATTTGTTCATGATTCATTTTCAGAACTTCATGACGTTTCAAAAGGGTGTTATAAACATATAAGTAATAATTTTCAAAATCATTTTCAACAACTCTTACACCTCTTCCATAAATATTTTCTGAATTTTCAAAATACAAACTCAAGCATTCCTTCACTTTCATGCATAAGTTTTCTGCACATTTTCATACATTATAAAACAGAAAACTTTGAGCAATTATATCTTGAGTCATTGTACAATAATATTATTGGAAGAGAAGATCATTCATTGTTAAATCACTCTAAGTGATCAATACTACTCAACTCACTCAGACTCAAATATTGATAGTTACTTACTTATTTTTCCAGGATTTTTGGAAATAAGTTTAAGTGTTTTTGAAATCTTGTCTTTCCAAAGTTGTTGGATACAAGTGTAGTCACTTTGAGAGGATTGTTCTCATAGTTTACAAAGTGAAAATCCAAGAGGATTGTTCTTGGTCCAAGAGGATTATCCTTGGTTGTTTGGTAGTTCTTGTTTAAGTTTGCCACAATAAGGAAATCTCTTTCATGTTGAAAGGGGACTGGAGTACTCTCAGACTGTGAGGGGAACCAGGATATATCGCCTGTGTCTCTTCATTTTTATGCACTTTATGCTTTCCTAAACTCACCATTAACTATAATAATAAGATCCATCATCACTAAAACTAGAAAATTTTAAAGTACCTAATTCACCCCCCTCTTAGGCGCACTTCGTACTTACAATTGGTATAAAAGCAGGTTATAGGTAACCTGTTCCTAAAAGATCCAGAATGGCTTCCGCAAATCAAAATCCCATTTTCAAAGATGGTGGTAGTAACAACAAGCCTCCTCTATTTTGTGGTGAATATTTTGACTTCTGGAAAATACGCCTGAAGGCACATCTAGAAGCACAAGGAGAAGAAATATGGGATGCCGTCGAAAATGGTCCATTTATCCCTATAACGGTAATCAATGGTTTTGGCTCATCAAATCCTAAAACTGCATGGGACGATAATGATAAGAAGAAAGTTCTCTATGATAAAAAGGCAATAAACCTTCTTCAAGGTGCACTTAGTATGGAAGAATTCTTCCGTGTCTCGGCATGCAAGACAACAAAAGAAATATGGGATACCTTGGTACAAACTCATGAAGGAATGATTGAAGTAAAAAGATCAAGACTAAATACCCTAAGTCAAGAATATGAATTATTTTGAATTCAGCCCGGAGAAACCATTCTCGACTTATAAAAGATATTTGTGCACTTGACAAATCATCTAAGTGCTCTTGGTAAAACTTTGACTAATGATGAACTAAGTCTGAAAGTGCTTAGGACCTTAACTAGGGATTGGAAACCAAAGGTAACGACAATTTCAGAAAAGAAAAGTCTCTCCAACATTACATCCACAACATAGTTTGGAAAACTTCAAGAATATGAAACGGAAATCGGAAGACTTGAAAAGCATGAAAATCAAGAGAAGAAATCCAAGAATATTGCTTTGAAGATAGATTCCAAGGAAGTTGAAAAGGAAGACAATATGGAAGAAGATGAAAACTTCATGCTTCTTGTTAAAAGGCTTGGTAAGTTCTTTGGTAGAAATGACAAACCCTTTTCTCATTCAAAAGGAAAGAAACAATTTAAGAAAAAGGAAACTTTCACATCAACACAAGAAATCACCTGTTATGAATGTGGTAAGCAAGGTCATATCAAGCCGGATTGTCCAAAACTCTCCAAGAAAGGTGGCTTCAAAAGCAAAAAGGGATTCAAGAACAAAAAGGCTTATGTCACATGGGAGGATAATGAAATAAGTTCCTCATCTGATTCCGATAGTGATGAAAGTGTAAATCTAGAATTGATGGCCTCACACCATTCCGATGATGAAGACAATGAGGTTAGTAATGAATTTTATCTTTTTGATAGTGATGCACATGGTGCTATAGATGAACTATTGAATGAATGCAAAATTATGTATAAAACTATTTCATCACAAAAGAAACAAATTTCATCCTTAGAAGAAAAATATTATTCTATGGAAAAAGATTTCAAAGAAGAAAAACAAAAATCAAGTGATGAACAAAAACAGAATTTTGTATGCAAAAATTGTGAATCACTCTCTTTCCAAATTGTCCAATTAAAAAGAGTCATTGAAAGATATGAAAAATGGAAAATTTTATTGGAAACTGTTCTTATCCAACAAAGATAATCCAATGATAAAAGTGGACTTGGATATTCAAAGTTTTCAAAACCATGTTCTAACAAAACTATCTTTGTTAAGGCTAGTGATCAATCATCCAAAGAGAAAGTGAGGAAACCTAAAATAGTTCATCACTATCCTAAAAAGAAAACATTTCCTAAGAAGAAATCTTATCCTTCTGGATATAGAAGTAACTTTGAACCTACTTGTTTTTATTGTGGCATTAAAGGCCATACACTTAATGCTTGCTATGTTAGAAATTTCAGTGTGGCAAGTGGGCGTTATGTGTGGATAAATAAAGGCACTAATTATGAAGGACCCAAAACAACTTGGGTACCTAACAAAACCTAATTTGTTTTCCAGGTATGCTTGAAGACCACATGCAATCTTTGGTATCTTGATAGTGGTTGTTCAAAGTATACGACAAGAGACATAAACAAATTTTCAAATCTATTGCTAAAGGCCAAGGGTTTTGTGATACGGTGGGAGAACTGACTTGAAGGTTTTGTGTTTTATTGCAAATGTTGCGGTTAGCAAGAGTCGCCACCGACTTTTCTTTTATCCAAAAGGAAGGGTGAAAAAGCACAAGAAAGACCTTTGAGATTGTTTCTTGAGTTCGGGGGGTAGATTATGAAAAGGGAAGGTATTAGCACCCTTTTCATCCCTGGTTTTCTATGGGATCTTAGTTACTTGCTAGATCACTTGCTTTTGGTTTGTTTGAAATTGTGTTTAGTGTGGTTTTGAAAGTATTTTGTAAAAGAGGCCATTTGTTTAGGTAATCTTTGTAATGATTTTCGTTCGTAAGAATGTATACAAAGATGTTTGTATTTTTGAAAATGTGTGTTTGTTTTGAAATAGCAAGGATGTTTGTTGGATAATAGAGCACTAACTAGAAGTAATCTACTTACTCAAATGTCTTTCTTATGCATTTTCTATTCCTTTGACATTGTTGTCTTACCATTGATTTGGTAAGCAACCCTATCTTTGGATGTAAACGGGACGGGCGCGGGTCATCGTATAACCATGATTAGTAATGTTTGCAAAGTATCTTAGCATTTTGAGGGACCAAGATCATTTTTGTAAGGCAACTTAGAATAGCGTCATCGAGGGACAATGATCTTGTACTTGTTTGTTTTGCCAAGATACTTCGTATGCGTAACATGGCTATTTTGTATAAGGCAACCAAGTGGAGAAACCCTAAGGGTGCTTGTGTGCAAGTGTATCATTTTCATGCTTTGGTTTTATCTTGTATTTAGGGTTTTCTATTTTGCTTTGTTTTGATCTTATCATACAAATCCTAATTACTAATCATGGCATGTAAAGCGGTAAATTGCGTAATGTAAATATTACTAAGCTATTACAACAATTTTATGGGAGGGGGGAATACAAATTTGAATGGGGATTTGCAAGAATGTAAACCTAAATAAATTATTACAACCAAATCGAATTTGTACGAATATTAGAATAAATAAAAATATAATATTTAAAGATGCAATATAATGTACATGTAAGAAAAGATTTTTGTATTGTTTATATGTAAAAGAAATTTTAATCTAAACCTAAAAATATAAGGAAATTAATTCTTAAAATGGTGTAACCCTAATTTCTATTTTGAAAGAAAATAAAGTTTTTATATATATTATTATTGTGTATTTTTGTATCTAAAAATAATAAATAATATTGTAAGGAAGTATTCAGTTTTTTACATGTAAATTAAATATTTACAAATATAAAATAAAACAAATCAAACTAAATCTACTTTATTTATATTTACAAGTTTATTAAGAAAAATAATGAATATATATTGAAGATAAAATATATTTTTTATGTGAAAAATAAAATAAAATAAAATGCAATATTATCATATTTATATTTTTTAGGAATTTTATGAATTAAAGAAAATATTTAATAAAAAAAATGAAAATAAAACAAATAAAATAAAAAGTATACAAAAGTTGGGTCAGGGGGTGCTGTAGGAAAACTGGAAGCAGTGTGTTAGTAAAAACGCTAGGCCCAAAGAACCAAGCCCAATCCTACAAAAAACAGCAAAAATAGAAAGAAGGAAAAATGTGAAAAAATCAAAAGTAGCGCCCAGGTTCGAACCCAAGACATGGGTCTTGCCAGCGCGCTACTTTACCACTGGGGTGGCTATACATCCATTGTCTAATGTAAAACAAAAATAACATAACATGAAACAAGTCCTTGCCCTGTACTTCATCTTCTTCCTCAAGCTGGCCAGAAGCCTTGTAACTATCTCATTCTTCCATGAAAATGAAAACTCATAACATGAAAGTTGTAGTATTTGATATCACGAATCTAACCATACAAGTTATGTAAACTAACAATCAAAGATCAGAGAGAATTTTAAAAGCCCTAAATTTAAACCTAATTTTTTTAGAAACTTCAAGTTCTAAATTCTCTCAGCTTAGGTCAAATAAATGCAAGATAATGATATGTACAGTTTCATTGTAATGAGGACTACATTATTTATTCACAAATAGTGGCCAATGGTTGCCTGTACAAGGAGATAGAGTTTGAGATTTTACCTTCTTTAGTTGAAATCTTGGATGGAACTGAAGTGAGCTTGATGAAGGCCTGATGCTTGCTTGAGCTTCCTTGAACCTCCCTGAATGTATCCCAACCCTTGCCTTGCTTTGAAAGTGTCTGAAACTCCTTGGCCAAGTCAATATGCAAGATTTGAAACCAAAAATGGAAGATGATGGAGAAGGGGTTACAGTACAAGGATGAGGGTCTGGATTGGTTAGATATCAAGTAGGTAAGATGTTTTGATGATCAAGACTTGAAACGCACGAGCCAAATGAGAGATTGATATGCTTATGCCAAAACTGCAAGTTTTGACAGTTTTCTGGTGTTTTTGAGCTTGGGAGTGTTTCAGGCCTTAACTAATCATGTATTGCATTGTATTATGTTTGTATATTAGTATAGAATTGGTTTCATGTAAACCCTCCAACAGATGTGCCAGTTTCCACCTTTTTGCAACCTTTCTTGCTTTTGAAGTAAAGTGAAGGGACAAGGCTTACCATGCTTGTACTTGCTTTATTGGGGTTGGTATAAACTTGTACAAATTGCTTTAGGCCTGTAATACTTGTATGTGCAATGGAGACAGGTGCAATGCTCAAGAATTTAAAAGTGGCAAAAGTTGAGCTTTTTCAGAATGGCAATGGTCACTTTATGCCACTTATGGAATTACCAATTAGATAATGGCTCTAGGGCATGAATTAAAGCTTTTTCAACTGAGTAAGCATTAAATTAAGGAGTGAGGAACAAGTTTGGTACCTGTAAAGCATGTATTAGGCAGCATAGGTACTGATTGGAATTTTGTTCTTCAAGAAATGGCTTGGACAAAAAGTGAGAAAATGCCAACTTCATCTCTTCGATTCTCCCTACTCAAAAATGATCTTGAGGAGTTCTTGGACATTTTGGAAAGCTTGCAATTTTATCTATAACTCATCTTTGAAATGTATTTTGAGATACCTCTTGTAACTAGGTGAAAAATTGCCATGAAGTTGGGTCAAAAACCTACCTAAATTAGGGCAAAATTTCACTGTTATTTAGTTCATGAGCATGTATTCATAAATTTATATCTTGAGATCCAAGCATCTTTATGGAAAAGTGTGTGAATAAAAGTTGTATATTTCATGGAGGTCTACAACTTTCATGTTGGGAACTTTCTTTGAATCATTATGCATCATGGTGAAAAAGTGGCCTAAAGTTGAGAAAAAATAAGAAATTTTCTATACTTAGAAAATTTTCTAAGTTAAGAAAAATTTCAAATTTAAACCCTAATCTTCAAACTTGGATTTCTTGATGGACAAATTTCATATTTTGACATGCTTTGATGAATTATGACCCTTGGAACTTGATTTTGACTAAAAAGTCAAAGTTTGACTTTTTAGTATACAATTGACTTTTGATCAGTTGACTGCAAATTTCATTTGTCAATCCAATGAAATTGAAATGTTTTGAGCCATGTAATTAGGTCAAGATGATGCAATTGAATCCTTGAAATCATGCTTTAACTCAATTGGTCATTTGCTAGGTTAAAAATCAGAAATTGCCCTTCCTTAGTCAAAACCCTAATTTTGACCATTTTGCCCTCTTGGTGATTTGATCAAATTTCTTGAGGAATTGTAATCCAAACTTGATCAAATGATACATATGAGTCTAAAACATTGATGTGGATAAAAAATTATGAAGTTTGACTGTAAATTGGTCATTGTTGACTTTTTCCCCAATACAACTGATTTTTAGGTCAACTGTTCCATTGACTGATCCAAAATATAGTTCAAAGCTTGAAACTTGTCCCGAGTGATCTTAGGGATCCATAATGATGTTTGAAAGTCACATGAAGCATTGATAGTCCAAAAATCCTTGTGCAATCTCAAACCCTAATTTTGGGTCATTAGTGCATGATGAGATGTCTTGAGCTGACCAAACCCTAATCCAGTCTCGAGTCAAAGAAATCTTGTGTGAAAAGTCTTGATAAATGAGAGGGAAAATTTTGGGGTACAACAGCTGCCCCTGTTCAATCTTCTTGAACCTGAAGAGTTAGATTGGCAAGTTTTGTCGTTCGTGACTCGAAGGTGAAGGATGATTGAACACTAGAGTGCCTATAAATTTGCACTTGATAATATGTAGTTGAGGGAATGGGCTTAAAGATGCCATTTGGAGAAGTGATATGATCTTGTTGGAGATGGGCTTGTAGATGCCATCCAAGAATTTCTGTTGAATTGTAAATTGTAAGCTGAAAGAATGAGTATCAGAATAGCATCCGTGTCTGGAGCATATCTATGCTGCATCTGAACTTGAAGTCCGAATGAGAATCAGAATGGCATCCATGTATGGAGCGTATCTGTATTGTATCTGAAGTCTGAATCTGAATGAGTATTAGAATGGCATCCGTGCCTGGAGCGTATCTGAACTATATCTGAAGTTAAATCTGAATGAGTAACAGAATGTCTTCCGTGTCTGGAGCGTATCCGTACTGTATCTGAAGTCTGAATCTGAATGAGTATCAGAATGGCATCCGTGTTTGGAGCGTATCCATACTGTATCTGAAGTATGAATCTGAATGAGTATTAGAATGGCATTCGTGTCTGGAGCGTATCCGTACTGTATCTGAAGTCTGAATCTGAATGAGCATCAGAATGGCATCCGTGTCTGGAGCGTATCCGTACTGTATCTGATAGATATTGTTAATGGTAGTTGTTTAATCTTATCCTGAAAAGGGTAAAATGTTAGCTGAAACACAAAGTTATGTTGCATGAAATGTATGATGCAATGTATTTGTTTTTATCAATGTTTATGACATATGAATGTAATGTATGCGCGTGTAAGCTGATTTGCTGTATCGCTGTTTGATTGAGGAAAATGAATCCTTGATTGCTACTGAGAACGTGCTGAACTTTCATGTTTGGAAGTTGAAGTACTGACTGTATTATGTTGTGAGAGCAATGCCATATATTGCTTTGAGGAATCCTGAGAAAATTGACGATTTCTATTGGGGATATGTTAAAACTTCCATGTCTCGAAGTTGGAGTACGGGCGAACTCTTGTTGAGAGACAGTAAATTCTGTTGTGGGGGTAATGTCATGCACTGCTTGTAAGATCTGCTTGGGGAATCTTTGAGAAATTTGACGATTTCTACTGGTGGATTAATAGTTTGAAGTTTTAGTTCCGCTGGGGATTCCAATGACGTACTGTGGGGATTACTTATGAAATAGCCTAAAGACGTTTTCCTATCCTTTCAATCTATCCGTAATTATCCTTCCCATTTTGTTTATTTGTAAACAGTAATTATGTTCAAATGCATATGTTCATTAATGAATCATTGGACGTTTTTGCAAATAAAAACACAAGTGTAAAGAAAAATGCAAATAGTTTTGTGTACTTTCAAAGAGATATCTTCGTATTGACTTTGAATAAGTATTTTGTACAAAGGAGACAATCATTCTAGTAAGAGAATGATGCCATAAAAAAGAAATAAAAACTTTATACAAAGAAAGATAGCTATGTGTAATAATCCCATGGGGTTTCCATTCTGCTATAGCCTTCGTATCTCTGAATATCTTGTCTATTTGTTGCTTCTTCCGAAGATGATTGAATTGATCAGAAACTCTGAGTTTGTCAGTGGAAGTCAAGAGGTTGTCCTTAAAGTGATCCAACGGGACATAGTCATACGCTTTAATTCCCTAACTTTTTCCTGGACCGCCCTTTCGGGTTTTCAGTCCACCGGGAAACCCTTTTTTGCCCAAGTCGCCTTTTCAAGTTTTCAACTTGCTGGGTGTACATATTTGATATTTTATCCCTAATTTTTGCCTGAACCTTTTTGGTTCGCCGGGATACCCTTGTTTTTCCTAGGTGTGTCAACCTAGCGGGTCTCTTATGCGTAGTATCTTTTGACTATGTCCATGTTCGTAGGGTGTGGCAGGTCGTCACCATCCATGGTGGTTAAGATCATTGCCCCACCGGAGAATATATTCTTGATTACAAATGGACCTTCATAGGTAGGAGTCCATTTTCCCCTGGGATCACTTTGTGGCAAGATGATGCGCTTGATTACTAGATCTCCAACTTAATATACTTGGCGTATCACTTTCTTGTTGAAAGCCTTGATCATCTGTTTTTGATACATCTGACCATGGCAAACAACAGTAAGTCTTTTTCATCAATTAAGTTCAGTTGATCAAGTCGAGTCTGGATCCAATCGTCCTTATTCAAACCTGCATCTTTCATAATTCTCAAAGAGGGGATCTGAACCTCAATAGGCAAGACAACCTCCATGCCATAAACCAAAGAATAAGGTGTTTCCCCAGTTGACGTGCGAGCCGTGGTACGATACCCGTGGAGAGAAAATGGTAGAATTTCATTCCAGTCCTTGTAGGTGACCGTCATTTTCTGTATGATCTTTTTAATGTTTTTATTTGCAGCTTCAACGACACCATTCATCTTTGGCCGATAGGGGGACGAATTATGATGTTGAATCTTGAACTTCTCGCACAAGGCGGTGATCATAGTATTGTTAAGGTTGGTACCATTATCAGTGATAATCCTTTCTGGGATACCGTACCGGCAAATGAGATTCTGCTTGATGAAGCGGGCAACAACATTCTTAGTAACAGATGCGAAGGAAGCTGTTTCGACCCATTTTGTAAAATAGTCAATGGCCATTAGAATGAAGCGGTGTCCATTGGAGGTTGTAGGCTTGATCTCTCCAATCATGTCGATTCCCCACACAGCAAAGGGCCAAGGAGCCGTCAAGACATTCAGAGGAACCGGAGGTACGTGCACCTTGTCAGCATAAATTTGACACTTATGTCAGGTCCGAGAGTGTTGATAGCAATCCGCTTCCATGGTAGACCAATAGTAGCCTGCCCGTAGGATTTTCTTCGCCATCGTATGCCCACTAGAGTGAGTGCCAAAAGTACCTTCATGTAATTCAGCCATGATCTTTTCAGCCTCAATTTTATCTACACACCGAAGCAGAATGGAGTCATGATTGCGTTTGTACAGGATTCCATTACTCAGGAAGAACTTAGCAGAGAATCTCCTTAAGAACTTTTTATCATTTATTGAAGCTCCTTCTGGATATTCTTGAGCCTCGAGATACCTCTTGACTTCATGAAACCAAGGTTGGTCCATTACCTCTTCAGTATTGATCTCGTGACAGTATGCTGGTTCATCCATTCATTCGATGGTGATCTGGGGAGCCTCGTTATCCCAATTAAGTTTAAACATAGATGACATTGTGGCTAGAGCGTCTGCTAGCTGATTTTCTTCTCGCGGGAAATGCTCGAAGGTAATCTTCTCAAAATGTGGTAACAATGTCAAATCATGTTCTTTGTAAGGGATAAGGTTTGGGTGCTTAGTGTCCCATTCTCCTTTGATCTGACTGACGACCAAAGCTGAATCTCCAAACACATCTAAAGATTTGATTCTCAAGTCTATGGCAGCCTTGAGACCAAAGATGCATGCTTTGTATTCTGCCATGTTGTTCGTACAGTTGAAGCAAAGTCTGACAGTAAATGGAGTATGACACCCTTCCAGAGATATGAGTACAACGCTGATACCATTACCAAGTGCATTGGATGCCCCATCAAAGAACAGGGTCCATCAGGATCCTTGTTCAGGTCCGTCATATGGTCTGATTTCTTCACAGTTATCTAATGTCATGATGTCTTCATCCGGGAATTCAAATTTCATGGGCTGATAATCTTCTACAACTTGATGGGCAAGATGATCAGCTAGTACACTGCCCTTTATAGATTTCTGGGTAGTGTACTGTATGTCATATTCTGTTAGGATCATCTGCCATCTAGCTATCCTCCCAGACAGAGCAGGCTTTTCAAAGATGTACTTTATCGAATCCATCTTAGATATCAACAAAGTGGTATGAGTCAACATATACTGTCTTAGTCGGCGAGCAGCCCATGCCAGAGCGCATCAAGTTTTCTCGAGTAGTGAATATCTGGTTTCATAGTAGGTAAACTTTTTCTCAGGTAGTAAATAGCGTGCTCTTTTTGGCCAGACTCGTCATGCTGCCCCAATACACACCCCATTGAGTTCTCTAAAACGGCCAGATACATGATTAGTGGTCTTCCCTCGACTGGCGGCATCAAAACAGAAGGCTCTTGTAAGTACTCTTTGATCTTGTCAAAAGCAAACTGACATTCATCATTCCATCTGACTACCTGATCTTTCTTCAATAGTTTGAAGATTGGCTCACAAGTCGTTGTCAGATGAGAAATGAATCTGGCAATATAGTTTAGGCGTCCCAAGAATCCTTTGACTTCTTTCTCAGTATGAGGAGCAGGAATTTCTTGTATTGCTTTAACCTTGGCAGGATCAACCTCGATGCCTTTGTTACTGACAACAAAACCTAGGAGTTTGCCGGACCGCACTCCGAATGTGCACTTGTTTGGATTCAACCTTAGTTTATACTCCTTCAACCTCTCAAACAACTTTTGCAAATGATCAAGGTGCTCCTCTTCAGTTTGTGATCAGGCTATCATGTCATCTACATAAACCTCTATCTCATGATGTATCATATCATGAAATAAAGCTACCATGGCGCGCTGATAGGTTGCCCCAACATTCTTCAGTCCGAATGGCATTACTTTGTAACAGAATGTGCCCCACTGTGTGACAAATGTAGTTTTCTCCATGTCCTCAGGTGCCATTTTAATTTGGTTATAACCTGAGAATCCGTCCATAAAGGAAAATACCTTGTGCTGGGCCGTATTGTCAACGAGGATGTCGATGTGGGGAAGTGGAAAATCATCTTTAGGGCTGGCCCTGTTTAAATCTCTATAATCCACGCACATTCGTACTTTGCCATCCTTTTTAGGAACGGGAACAATGTTGGCAACCCATTGAGGATAGGAAGTGACAACCAATAACCTAGTGTTGAATTGTTTCATAACTTCCACTTTGATCTTCTCTGACATGTCAGGTCTCATGCGGCGGACTTTTTGTTTCACTGGTGGACATTCTTCTCTCGTTGGCAGACGATGTACCACGATGTCTGTATCAAGTCCTGGCATGTCTTCGTATGACCAGGCAAAGATCTCAACATAATCATGTAATAGCTGAATTAGACGCTCCTTGACACTCAGCTCTAGATTGGCACCCACCTTGATTTCCTTTTTATCTTTCTCGGTACCCAAGTTGATTGTATCCAACAGTTCCTCATGAGGTTGAATAGCTCTTTCCTCTTGTTGTAGTAGTCTGGCCAATTCCCCTGGTACTTCACAATCTTCCTCATCTTCGTCTTCGGCTTGGTAGATTAGATCTTCAGAGTCACTAAAGGCCATAGCAGTATCGTTACCCATGGGATCCGGAATGGAGGGGTACCTGCATTTGTGAGTGTGGGTGTGTGTAAGGGTATATCCATCTTTAATCAATAAAAATGTAAAAGAAAGATAATGAGCACAAAAAGGTTTGTATGTGAAAAACGTTCATGATTCATTGAATGTCATATGAAGATGAAATAAAAACCCTTACAAATGGACCATTGCACCTCGGGTAAGACACAAGATTGAAAATGTACGAATTGTTTGTGAATATTACAAGTCCAACAGAAATGTAAAAGATAAATTACTGAGAGGTGGAAGTTATTGGGACAAAGTCTCTGGCTTCCCAATTGCGAAGTCCTCCGTTGACAGTAGGAAATATCCAATCCTCTAAGCTGCCATCTTCTTCATCACTTTCCACTGCGTTGACCTCTTGGTTGCTAATCTTCAAAGGTGGCCCTCCAGCACGGGCACAGTGCACAGCCTTCTGAGCACTTGAAGTAAGCCCTAAGCCAAACTTGTCAGATTTATACGGAATGTCTGGAAGTTTCCCCCAGATGGTGAATCCACCCTCCTCTACTACTGCCTTGGCGTCCTTTAGAGATGACATTCGAAGCGGAGGTCTTGTGATCTTGGGGATCGAGGATACCGTCTTGGTTACTGATACCTCTTGAGAGATTTCTTCGAAATGTTGAAAAGGAGTTTCAATGAACTCGTCATCCAATTCCAAATACCGGAAAGATTTTAGGTGGCTAATCATGTACTCTTCCTCTCCGTGGACAGTGATAATCTTTCCATGGACCGGGTACTTCAGCATCTGGTGTAGTGTAGAGGTGACAACACCAACATTATGGATCCAGGGCCGTCCTAGCAGACAGGAGTAAGAGGGGCGGATGTCCATTACATAGAAAGTTGAGTTGAAAGTCTGAGTTCCCACCTTTGTGAGGATGTACACCTCCCCGTGGACCATCCTCTTTGAGCCATCAAATGCTCTTACGACTATGTTACTGGGCTTCAATGTTAGTCCTTCGCAAACCAATCTGCCGAGAGATTTCTTTGGTAAAACGTTCAAAGATGAGCCAGTGTCCACCAAGACATGGGCCAGAGTTGTTCCTCTACACTCCACAGAGACATGTAATGCCTCGTTGAGCTTTCTCCCTTTTGGTGTCAAATCAACATCAGAGAAGCCTAGGCCGTTATCAGCTGTTAAACTGGCCACACAATCTTGGAATTGGTCGGCAGATGTCTCTTGTGGCACATGGGCTATCTTCAGAAACTTCACCAGAGCTTTCGCATGTTCCTCAGAACACAACAACAATCCTAGCATGGAGATATTTGAGGAAGTTTGTCCCAACTGTTCAACCACGTCATAGGCACTCTTCATTATTATTCTCAAGATCTCCTCCATTTCCTTCTTAGAGGTTTCGGGGATGGTCAGTGGTTGAGCCTTCGTCCGGACAGGCTCTTCTTGAATACCTTTTCCTCGAATTTCAACGGTAGAAGTATTGGTAGGGATAACAACAGGGGTTGTGTCGTCTTTGCCAGTAGGAGCACTTGCAGATATGATTATTGGTATGGAGGTAACCTTTGGAACAACCACGGGTCCAAAAAATGCCTTTGGAGGGGCAATTTCTAGAGAGAAGATTCTACCGCTATGGGTAATTTTACTAGTTCCGGTAATATTGCTAATGTCAGAGTCTTCTTCTTCGGAGATCACTTCTTCGGCGGCCATCCCATCTTGTTTGATACCATGGTAGTAGATGTCTCCACCGTAATTCCACGGTACTGTTTTCTCTTATTCATACAGGATCGGCCAGGGCGTTGTGATTTTAAGAGGAGTAGTTTTTGGAACCGATGTAATCCTAACGGGTCTTTTGGGGACCCTGGAAGGATTGGCGGAGATGGTTATGATTGAAACGTCTTCAACAAGAATAGGTGAAATAGGAGTATTTTCAAACAGAATCTCTTGGTTGTCTATCAAGCGTTGAATGCCGGTCTTCAACAGAGGGCAAACAGTTGGTGAGTGTGATACGATGGTAGAACCGACTGTTTAATACTGGTTTGGGTTTTTTGTTTGCAAATGTCGTGGTAAGCAAGAGTTTCCACCGACTTTTATTTCATCCAATCGGAAAGGAAAAAAGTACAGAAAAAAAATCCTTTTTTCGAGATATTCTGAGTACGGGGGGTAGATTATAGAAAGGGAAGGTGTTAGCACCCTTTCTATCCATTGTTTTCCATGGGCTCTTAGGTACTTACTCATCTTTTTAAATTTCTTATGTGTGTGCTTTGTTTTGAAAAGTTTGTTTTACTTCGTTTTAACCCTTGCTTCTGTCTTCAAGAGTGTTACGAAGTGTTTTTGAAAACATTGTTTGAAAAGTGTTTGGTGTGAAAAAGTTTGATTTGAGCAAGTACCTACTAGCATCTACCTACTTGAAAAAAAGATTGTTTCTATTCTTGTTTCCTTTAGACAGCGCTATCCTACTATTGAGAAATAGGTAGCACCATTGTTGGAATTTGTAAGGGTCAATTCGAAAGGGACGTAATGGTCATTGAAGGCAACATGTAAGGATACCTTAGCATTTCAAAGGGACTGTCATCATATATTCGTAGGCAACATCGAGGGACAAGATCATATATCATAGGCAACTTCAAGGGACATCGAGGGACCATGATCTTTATGATGATTTTAACCGAGGGTCTTTGCTAAGGGTATCCCTACGTTCGAGGGACATGACCATTGTTTTCCGAGGCAACCAAGTGAGGCATACCCTAAGAGTGAGCATGTGCATGTGTTTAATTTCAGTTATTTAATCTTTGCGCAATTAAGGTGATCTACTATTTTAATTTTCAATTGGTCTTTCCATACAATCCTATTAACATTCATCTAAGCAGTTTATAGTTTGCGGAAATTAAAATGTGAGAAATTAAAGTCTTAGCTATTACAAGGCTTTTGCAGATACATAACTATTTTGGACTGAAAATAAAAAGGCCGAATTTAAACCTAGGCTATTACAGAGTTTTGGGGCAGTTACATAATAATGAAGAGTGCCGAAAAGAAATCCTAAAACTATTACATCCCGGAAGCAATTACATAATTAGAAAAAAATGCGAGAAAAGATAAATCTACGCTATTACATTGATAATGCGACCTATACAATTTTTCTAGAAATTAAAATGTAAAAGAATAAATAAAAAGAAAATAAGGAAGAATTAAAACCTAAAATTCTAAGTTAATGTTTTTGGTATTTTTTGTAGAAAATAACTTTAAGTTAATTACAAACCTAATTCTAACTAATTTTAATAAAAAAAGGTTAATTAACTTAATTTATTAATAAATGAAAAACAAAAGCCAAAAATCCAGTTACTAACTAAAACAAAAATCTAATCCTAATTTGTTTGAATTAAAAAAAAGGTTAGTTTTTAAAAAAAATAGTTAATTAAAAAAATCCTAAAACCTAATTAATTTTAATTAAAAAAAAGGTTAATTTTGAAAGAAAAAAAGGTTAATTAAAAAAGCCTAAAACCTAATTAATTTTAATAAAAAAGGTTTTAAAAAAGTTTATGTCTAGTGATTAATAAAAAAGATTATGTTTTGCCAAAAAATAGATATGGGAAGAAACATCAATGAAAAATAGGATTAGAAAATAAAGATAATGCAAATGTCATATGTGGTTGTTGAACCAAAAATTAATTTAAAACCTAAAATTAAATTAAAAAAAGACCTAAAACTAATTATTCGAGTTTAGGTGGAAAAATCAAAGGTTTGTGAAAAATGTTAAGTTTTATGAAAAAGATTTTAAACAAAAAGAATAAAAATAGGTAAAAGATAAATAGAAAGGAAGAAAACCAAAACCAATAGGGGTGGTTGTTGAACCCACGCCCTTAGCCTCCTCAGGATGTCAGTCTTTCTATGAGTCATGCATTGGTGGTTCTTCTGTTTTGGCCATCAACTTCTGTTTTGGCCATCAACGTTTTGTAATAATCCTGCATGGGATCCTGTCTAAATCTGCAGTGTTGAATCTCATAGCCACATTAAACAAATTAGTATATATCATGAAATACAAATAAAATAAATATATAAAAAAAGGTTAATGTTAAAACCGATATGGCATGTATGAATGATTATATCCTTTTGATCATGGAGATCAAATCAGCCTTACCCTTACTAGAGAAGTAGTGATATGAATGCTTCTATGCCATTTTGATCATGGAGATCAAACCAGCCTTACCCTTACTGAAGAAGTAGTGATATGAATGCTTCTATTCCCTTTTGATCATAGAGATCAAACCAGCCTTACCCTTACCGGAGAAGTAGTGAGATGTGGATTTGTAACAAGGATGGCTTGTTTGTAGTGAGATGAGGGTTTGTAATAAGGATTTCAAGGTTTTAGGATTCTTGAAAGAATTTGATATTTTGACAGGATTGTGGCAAAGGTTTTTTTCTCTTTCTGTTTTCCGTCCTCGTTTGTGTGAAAAAAGTGAGATTATATAATGGAAATTAGAGAGAAAAAAATGGGCTTTGAATGTGCAATTGGGCCTCCAATATTCATTTGAGTCCGTCACGTTCTAGGCAAAATCGCAGGGGCTTAAGTGCACTTTTTGAAGTTGAAATGCGAAAGAAAATGTAGGCGACATCGAGAACTAACTTCTGTCTGAAAATGGGCTCAATCGGATAAACGGTGAATTAGTTATGAATTTTTGAAGTTTCAGCTCAGACAAACTTATTTTGGACTCCAGTGTCGACTCTGACACGTTCTTCAATAAATAAATGGTATTGATCGGAGCATAATCCGGTCTCGACTTTTGAAGCAAAGTTATAGATCTTTGAGTCAGTGACCTTGTGTAAAAATATGAGCCCAACCCGATAAAAATTGACCGACTTATTAATTTTTGAAGTTTCGACCCAGATAAAATAATATTCAGCATTCAGGATTTTCGGCGCGTCACGCATACTCTAAGAAAAAAACGAAGGCCTTTTGGATACCGTTCAAACTCAATACCTTCTGTGAAAACTTAGCCAACTCCATTTGTGAAATTTTGGCACCAGAACTAACTCGATACGATGAAAATCGACCAAGTTATGATTTTCTGAACATGACGCAAATAAACTTCTGTCACAAATTTTATGTACGAAAATACTTGATAAATCCGCATTTTTGAATACCTTCTGAACAAAATTGGCTTCTAGCTGTGAGAGAGACGTCAAGAAGGAATTTTAGCCACCGGAACAGGTTCAAAACGAGCCACGATATTCAAGTTATGAATTTTTTAGTGCGTAAAAACTGCACTTTCAGCATACTTTTTCACCATATTTCTTCGAGAAAACTCACACATTCGGAGACCTCCTTTAAAGAATTAACTCTTGAGCCGAACCTGAATTTGAGAATATGTTATCAGGGATATCTTGGCGAAAGAACACCTGAATATGACGCGCCGGGTTGGACTTGTGAATCTTTGAACTCCGAATCATTGTAAAATGGCGAACCGATCTTCAGCACAGAAAATACTCCGAGAACATCCATTGGAGAAATAAATGTCACTTGTAACCTAAAAAAGCTTTATAAATATACCTTTATTCCATAACCATAAAACCAATAATATGCGTGTATGAAAAATGGCAAATTTTGGGGTACAACAGTGAGGATAAGCAAAAATGGTAGTCTTCAATACAACCTGGGAATATACCAGCTTTCAACAAGTTTATCTTAATGATTGGGAGCGGAGTCAAGAGTTCATCAACCGTGGTAACAAACAAATCTTCTTCGATAGCAATGGTGTTGTTACCATGCCTAGGCATCGGAGTGGAAATGACATTTGGTTTCTCAGGTGCGTCAAACTTAACCTCTTTTGCATCTATAAGGTCTTGAATTTTGTTTTTCAAGGTCCAACAGTTGTTAGTGTCGTGACCCGGAATTTCGGAATGGTATGCGCATCTGGCATTTGGGTGATAATAAGGGGACACAGTGTTGGGATTCTTTGGAGCTTCCTTTAAGGTTTCCAGATTCAATTTCAGAAGATGTGGTAAAACCTGAGCTAGAGTCATATTAATTCTGGTGAATTGTCAGACTGGCCTTTCCACCCTCGGTTGGTTACTTCTTGGTTGATCAGATGTAGGTTTTGGGATCATAACGGCCCCTACCATTGGTCGGCGTTCAGCTCTCCCTTTATTCCTTTATGGATAAACAATAGATACCTCCTTCTTCCTAGTGAAAGGCTTTCTCACAGCTGTAGAGGCAAACAGATCCTTCTGAATCTTTCCACTTTTTATACCAGCTTCCACCTCTCTCCGGTTAATATTAACTAAGTAAACCCAACAAATGAGCTCTCAATCAAATGGTTGAAGAAAGGGCCTGATAGAGTGCCTAAGAACATATCCACCAACTCCCTTTCAAACAGAGGGGGTTGCACTCTCCCAGCTAGATCTCTCCATTTCTGCGCGTAATCTTTGAAACCCTCATTTGAAGCCATATCCATACTCTGAAGTTGAGTACAGATAGGCGCCAAATCTGCATTATACTGGTACTGCTTATAGAAAGCTGCGGCAAGATCTTCCCAGTTATGGATGTTGGCCCTTTCCAATTGGTAAAACCAATCGAGTTGTGTTCCTGATAAACTATCTTGGAAAAAATGCACCCATAGGTCTTTATCGGTGAAGTGCGGCTGAATCTTTCTCACGTATGATCGGAGGTGCATTTTAGGACATGACACCCCATCATATTTTGTAAACAACGACACTTTGAACTTTGGTGGGATCACAATTCCCGACACTAGCCCTAATTCTTCAAAGTCTAGACCTGGTACCTTCTGTATTTCCATAACATTTAGACGCTCTTAAAGATGTATGTACTTATCATCCACTGGAGGATACTGTTCCTCGGAGTAGTCTTCCTCTTCTTCCTCCTCTTCAGATTCTGACGGAACTGCTGTTTCTTTTCCTTTTCCTTCTCCTTCATCAGATGTTTCTGGAAAATTCAAGGTTCTTCTAGCCTGTCCTTGGAACCTCCTCCCCATGATTACAACACCGGTTGGTTTTTTTCTCTTTCTTCTTCTTCTTCTCTTTTGCCAACAGAGTCTTCAGCTCCTCTTGCCCTTTGGCCAAGGTTGTGAGTAACTGTTGAAACTGCATGTTTTGAGCTTGAAGATCTTTGACTGTCTGTTCGAGATCCATCTTACTGAAATAAACAATAGAGAGACGAGGAAACTTGTTGCAGAAGACCTGTTTATGTTATGATGAATGATATGTGCATATGTAATGTTTTCAAGGATTTCAAAACCTTCTTCTCGCTTGCGTAGAATTGGGCTTCGAAAGTATCTCGCTCTCCTTTGAGTTGTATCCAATCCCTTTGTAGGTCTTCAAGAGATGTGGGCATGTCAGGATGTAGGATAGTGTATGGAACTTCTCCTTCCTTAACAGGCTCAATGATCACTGGGAGAATGGAAGGATAAGGCATCATAAGACTTTGGGCGCGGGTTCGTACCCACTTGAGGTAAGGCTCAAGAGGGATGGAATTCTTGTGTCCCAAAGTTTTGCTATCCACCTTGTTTAGCATCCTCCATTCTCGGATGAATCTCTGGCGAAGACCTTGATCGTCGTTGTCGTAGTCGAATACCAAGCCTTGAATTAGCATCTCATGTGGGCTATCCCTTTGGGCATAACCAAACTGTCTTAGAGCTAAACATGGGTTGTAGGTGATGCCTCCCCTAATGCCAAGTAGAGGGACATTAGGAAACTCCCCACAACGGTCAACAATGATAACATTCTCTTTGGATCGAGAGCACCAATGAATATCTGAATGCTTGAGCGTCATTAACCTTTGTGACCACCTCAAACCTTGCTCATTCTTTAAGACTGATTAGGGAAGATGAGAAATAAACCATCTTGCCAGGAGAGGAGTGCAACACATAAGGACACCTCTCTTCCTCGTTGTACGAGTGTGAAAAGAGTGTAAGATATCTCCAAGCAATGTAGGCACCGGGTTGCGTGACATGAAGATTTTGACGGCACTCACATCTATGAGTTGGTCAGGATTGGGGAACAAGACCATCCCATAGATAAGAAGAGCCACAATTTCCTCAAATGCTTGCAAGTCTAAGGAATTCCAACAGCTTTGGGCCTTCTCAAACAAAAACTTTGCTAAGAAGCCTTTGACACCACTTTTAGTTTCCCAATGGGTTGTGACATCAGATGAGTGCAAGTGCAGAGCTTGAGCAATCTCTTCTGGCTTTGGATCTCTTTCCTACCGTTGAAAGGTAGTTGATTGGGAATGGGAATCCTCAAGAGTTGAGAGAATTCTTCCAAAGTAGGCACAAGCTGATAGTCGGGAAATATGAAGCAATGATGCAAAGGATCAAATAACTGGAAGAGCACCTTCATCATATCCTCCTCTGTGTTGGAGGTGACGAAGTTGAGTATCTACCAACTTCGGATTTCACCAAAGCCGGTCATCTCACTACATACTAAAGGCCAAGTTGGTCAAGTAAAGGGTTCTAGAAGTTCATTAGTGCTTCATGACATCACTCAGCGGCCCCGTATTCTCTTTGATTGACTCAAAGGCTACCAGTACCCACAAATATGTCACACTAACATAGCTATTGCTTAGACCATGTCGGTATGCCCCGCACAGTTTCCACAACGTATTGTTATTTACCTATAATGTTTCCCAAATCCGGGTGGAGGATTCAAACCCAAACAAAGAACCATAATGTAAAGCAAACAAATCAAACAATGTAAGCAAATAAATGTGATCTAGCCCTAAGGTAACCCCACTTTTAAAATTTTCCCCAACAGAGTCGCCAGTTCTGTGATACGGTGGGAGAACTGACTTGAAGGTTTTGCATTTTATTGCAAATGTTGCGGTTAGCAAGAGTCGTCACCGACTTTTCTTTTATCCAAAAGGAAAGGTGAAAAAGCACATGAAAGACCTTTGAGATTGTTTCTTGAGTTCGGGGGGTAGATTATGAAAAGGGAAGGTATTAGCACCCTTTTCATCCATGGTTTTCCATGGGCTCTTAGTTACTTGCTAGATCACTTGCTTTTGGTTTGTTTGAAATTGTGTTTAGTGTGGTTTTGAAAGTATTTTTGTAGAAGAGGCCATTTGCTTAGGCAATCTTTGTAATGATTCTCGTTCGTAAGATTGTATACAAAGATGTTTATCTTTTTGAAAATGTGTGTTTGTTTTGAAATAGCAAGGATGTTTGTTGGATAATAGAGCAAGTAACTAGAAGTAATCTACCTACTCAAATGTCTTTCTTATGCATTTTCTATTCCTTTGGCATTGTTGTCTTACCATTGATTTGGTAAGCAACCTTATCTTTGGATGTAAACGGGACGGGCGCGGGTCATCGTATAACCATGATTAGCAATGTTTGCAAAGTATCTTAGCATTTTGAGGGACCAAGATCATTTTTGTAAGGCAACTTAGAATAACGTCATCGATGGACTATAATCTTGTACTTGTTTGTTTTGCCAAGATACTTCGCATGCGTAACATGGCTATTTTGTATAAGGCAACCAAGTGGAGAAACCCTAAGGATGCTTGTGTGCAAGTGTATCATTTTCATGCTTTGGTTTTATCTTGTATTTAGGGTTTTCTATTTTGCTTTGTTTTGATCTTATCATACAAACCCTGATTACTAATCATGGCATGTAAAGCGGTAAATTGCGTAATGTAAATATTACTAAGCTATTACAATAATTTTATGGGAGGGGGGAATACAAATTTGAATGGGGATTTGCAAGAATGTAAACCTAAATAAATTATTACAACCAAATCGAATTTGTACGAATATTAGAATAAATAAAAATACAATATTTAAAGATGCAATATAATGTACATGTAAGAAAAGATTTTTGTATTGTTTATATGTAAAAGAAATTTTAATCTAAACCTAAAAATATAAGGAAATTAATTCTTAAAAAGGTGTAACCCTAATTTCTATTTTGAAAGAAAATAAAGTTCTTATATATATTATTATTGTGTATTTTTGTATCTAAAAATAATAAATAATATTGTAAGGAAGTATTCATTTTTTTACATGTAAAATAAATATTTACAAATATAAAATAAAACAAATCAAACTAAATCTACTTTATTTATATTTAGAAGTTTATTAAGAAAAATAATGAATATATATTGAAGATAAAATATATTTTTTATGTGAAAAATAAAATAAAATAAAATAAAATGCAATATTATCATATTTATATTTTTTAGGATTTTTATGAATTAAAGAAAATATTTAATAAACAAAAATGAAAATAAAACAAATAAAATAAAAAGTATAAAAAAGTTGGGCCAGGGAGTGCTGTAGGAAAACTGGAAGCAGTGTGTTAGTAAAAATGCTAGGCCCAAAGAACCAAGCCCAATCCTGCAAAAAACAGCAAAAATGGAAAGAAGGAAAAATGTGAAAAAACCAAAAGTAGCGCCCAGGTTCGAACCCAAGACATGGGTCTTACCAGCGTGCTGCTTTACCACTGGGGTGGCTATACATCCATTGTCTAATGTAAAACAAAAATAACATAACATGAAACAAGTCTTTGCCCTGTACGTCATCTTCTTCCTTAAGCTGGCCGGATGCCCTGTAACTCTATCATTCTTCCATGAAAATGAAAACTCATAACATGAAAGTTGTAGTATTTGATCTCACGAATCTAACCATACAAGTTATGTAAACTAATAATCAAAGATCAGAGAGAATTTTAAAAGCCCTAAATTTAAACCTAATTTTTTCAGAAACTTCAAGTTCTAAATTCTCTCAGCTTAGGTCAAATAAATGCAAGATAATGATATGTACAGTTTCGTTGTAATGAGGACTACATTATTTATTCACAAATTGTGGCCAATGGTTGCCTGTACAAGGAGATATAGTTTGAGATTTTACCTCATTCAGTTGAAATCGTGGATGGAACTGGAGTGAGCTTGATGGAGGCCTGATGCTTGCTTGAGCTTACTTGAACCTCCCTGAATGTATTCCAACCCTTGCCTTGCTTTGAAAGTGTCTGAAACTCCTTGGCCAAGTCAATCTGCAATCTTTAAAACCAAAAATGGCAGATGATGGAGAAGGGGTTACAATACAAGGATGAGGGTCTGGATTGGTTAGATATCAAGTAGGTAAGATGTTTTGATGATCAAGACTTGAAACGCACGAGCCAAATGAGAGATTGATATGCTTATGCCAAAACTGCAAGTTTTGACAGTTTTTTGGTGTTTTTGATCTTGGGAGTGTTTCAGGCCTTAACTAATCGTGTCTTGTGTTGTATTATGTTTGTATATTAGTATAGAATTGGTTTCATGTCAACCCTTCTTGCTTTTGAAGTAAAGTGAAGGGACAAGGCTTAGCATGCTTGTACTTGATTTCTTAGGATTGGTATAAACTTGTACAAATTTCTTTAGGCCTGTAAGACTTGTATGTGCAATGGAGACAGGTGCAATGCTCAAGAATTGGAAAGTGGCAAAAGTTGAGCTTTTTCAAAATTGCAATGGTCACTTTATGCCACTTATGGAATTACCAATTGGATAATGGCTCTAGGGAATGAATTAAAGATTTGTCAACTGAGTAAGCATTAAATTAAGGAGTGAGGAACAAGTTTGGGACCTGTAAAGCATGGATTGGGCAGCATAGGTACTGATTGGAATTTTGTTCTTCAAGAAATGACTTGGACAAAAAGTGAGAAAATGCCAACTTCATCTCTTCGATTCTCCCTACTAAAAAATTATCTTGAGGAGTTATTTGATATTTTGGAAAGCTTGAAATGTGCTCTATAACTCATCTTTGAAATGCATTTTGAGATACCTCTTGGAACTAGGTGAAAAATTGCCATGAAGTTGGGTCCAAAACCTGCCTAAATTAGGGCAAAATTTCACTAAGTTATTTAGTTCATGAGCATGTATTCATAAATTTATATCTTGATATCCAAGCATATTTAGGGAAAAGTGTGTGAAGCAAAGTTGTATATTTCATGGAGGTCTACAACTTTCATGTTGGGAACTTTCTTTGAATCATTATGCATCATGGTGAAAAAGTGGCCTAAAATTGAGAAAAAATAAGATATTTTCTATACTTTGAAAATTTTCTAAGTTAAGAAAAATTTAAACCCTAATCTTCAAACTTGGATTTCTTGATGGAAAAGTTTCATATTTTGACATGCTTTGATGAATTATGACCCTTGGCACTTGATTTTGACCAAAAAGTCAAAGTTTGACTTTTTCAGTGTACAATTGACTTTTGATCAGTTGACTACAAATTTCATCTGTCAATCCAATGAAATTGAAATGTTTTGAGCCATGTAATTAGGTCAAGATGATGCAATTGAATCCTTGAAATCATGCTTTAACTAAATTGGTCATTTTCTAGGTTAAAAATCAGAAATTGCCCTTCCTTAGTCAAAACCCTAATTTTGACCATTTTGCCCTCTTGGTGATTTGATCAAATTTCTTGAGGAATTGTAATCCAAACTTGATCAAATGATACATATGAGTATAAAATGTTGATGTGGATAAAAAATTATGAAGTTTGACTGTAAATTGGTCATTGTTGACTTTTTCCCCAATACAACTGATTTTTAGGTCAACTGTCCAATTGACTGATCAAAAATATAGTTCAAAGCTTGAAACTTGTCCTGAGTGATCTTAGGGATCCATAATGATGTTTGAAAGTCACATGAAGCATTGATAGTCCAAAAATCCTTGTGCAATCTCAAACCCTAATTTTGGGTCATCATTGCATGATGAGATGTCTTGAGCTGACCAAACCCTAATCCAGTCTTGAGTCAAAGAAATCTTGTGTGAAAAGTCTTGATAAATGAGAGGGCAAATTTTGGGGTACAACAGGTTTTGTCACTTATGGAGACAATAATAAGGGAAAAATCCTAGGCAAAGGCAAAGTTGGTGCTGCACCTTTCACATCCATTGAAGATGTTCTTTATGTTGAAGGACTAAAGCACAATCTTCTTAATATTAGCCAACTTTGTGACAAAGGCTTCAAAATCAAGTTCACCAAGGATGAATGCTTGATAGAAGACAAAGTCACTCATGAGGTTATACTTAAAGGTAAAATAATCAATAATATATTCATGATTTCCCTTGACGATCCATCTTTGAAGGTTAAAAGTCTCATGGCGAACAACGATGATTCATGGTTGTGGCACAAAAGAATTGCTCATATTCACATGGAACACTTGAATAAATTAATCAAGCATGATTTTGTCATTGGATTTCCTAAGAGAAATTTCGTCAAAGATAGACTACGCGATGCTTGTCAAAAGGGGAAACAAACTAAATCAACTTTCAAATCTAAGAATGTGGTGTCCACTACAAGTCCACTATAATTGTTACATATGGACTTATTTGGTCCATCAAGAACAAGGAGTTTCGAAGGTAATGTATATGCTTTTGTTATTGTTGACGATTTCTCTAGATATACTTGGACATTCTTTTTAGTGCAGAAACGTGATGCATTCAAGGCGTTCAAGAAGTGTGCTAAACAAATTCAGAATGAGAAGTCTCTAACAATTGCCTCAATAAGAAGTGACCATGGCGGAGAATTTCAAAATGCTCTATTTGAAGAATTTTGTGGAGAACATGGAATATCTCACAACTTATCGGCACCAAGGACTCCTCAACAAAATGGAGTGGTAGAAAGAAAGAATAGGTCTCTTGTGGAACTTGCTAGAACAATGCTTAGCGACTCAAATCTTCCAAAATACTTTTAGGCGGATGCGGTGAGTATAGCATGTTTTGTTAGCAATAGAGTTAACATAAGACCGATCTTAAAGAAAACTCCATATGAACTCTTCAAAGGGAGGAAACTAAACATTGCTTTCTTTCACATCTTCGGATGCAAATGCTTTATCTTAAACAACGACAAAGATAACCTTGGTAAGTTTGATGAAAAATCCGATGAAGGTATTTTTCTTGGTTACTCTCTTTCTAGTAAGGCATATAGAATATGCAACAAAAGAACTTTGACAATTGAAGAATCTATGCATGTTTCTTTTGATGAAACTAACCCCTCTAAGGAGGATAATATTGTTTGTGATAGTGATGATGATGAAATACTAGAAGGTCCTCAAGAAAATTCTTCCAAAGATAAACCCATTCAACACGAAGAATCACCCCAACAAGAATCAACTCTCAATGATCTACCAAAAGAATGTAGAACTCATAAAGATCATCCTATCGATAAAGTAATTGGTGATATAAGTCAAGGTGTGTCTACAAGATTAAATCTCAAGGATGCTTGCCTAAACATGGTGTTTGTCTCTCAAATTGAACCTTCCAAAGTTGATGAAGCCTTAGGCGATGACCAATGGATTATCGCTATGCAAGAAGAATTGAATCAATTTGAAAGGAAACAAGTTTGGGAACTTGTCCCTATGCCAAGCAACAAACACATTATTGGAACAAGATGGGTGTTCAAAAACAAACTTGATGAGAATGGAATAATTGTTCGCAACAAAGTAAGATTGGTAGCACAAGGCTACAATCAAGAAGAAGGAATAGAATTTGAAGAAACTTTCGCTCCTGTTGTAAGGTTAGAAGCTATTCGTCTCTTACTTGCCTATGCTTGTTCATTAAATTTTCAGCTTTTCCAAATGGATGTCAAAAGCGTATTCTTAAATGGATATATCACTGAAGAAGTCTATGTTAAGCCACCCCCGGGGTTCGAAGATTTCAAGAATCCATCTCATTTATTTAAATTAAGAAAAGCTCTCTATGGATTGAAACAAGCACCAAGGGCATGGTATGATCGTTTAAGCAACTTCTTATGCGAAAAAGGTTTCGAAAAGGGAAAAGTTGACAAGACTCTATTTATCAAGAAAATCAAAGACGACACCTTGCTAGCACAAGTATATGTTGACGACATCATTTTCGGTTCTTCAAATCAAGAAATGTGTGAAGAATTTTCAGCAATGATGCAAGGAGAATTTGAAAGTCTCTCCCTGACTGCTGCTCCAGAAGACATGGTTACAGCAGAAGCAATGGTTCACTCTGAAAAAGTTGCAGAATGCTCTGAGCAACGTCCAACTCCTGAAGAAGCTCCAACACCTTCCTTAGTTATACAAACTCTGGAAGAGTTGAAGAAAGAAAATGCTCTTATTCATGCAAGGTTGGATAAGCAGGAGGACACAAACAAAGAGATTAAAAGCATTCTGGGTAAACAGGAAGACACCACAAAGGAAATCAGAGGCATATTGGGCAAGCAAGAAGAGTCTAATACTCAGATCAAGAGCTTGCTGGAAGCGTTGTTCACACGTCTTCCCCCTCCTTCTTAGATTTCTGTTTTAAATCTGTTTATCTGTAACGCTTAATTTTTACCTCTTATGTTCTGGAACTTATCATTGCATCATGTTTTTTAATATAATTCAAGTATTTTGGTTCTGATTATATTGCCTTTTTGATAATTGACAAAAAGGGGGAGAAAGTAAGATATTTTCAATAATGGTTTACTGAGACAAAAGTCTCAAACATTCTGAATTTCTTAACCTCTACTTTCTGAGAAGTTTGAACAAGTACCAATTCTAATGAAAGATGTAGCTAAACTCTGATGCTCAAGGAACTTAAGGGAAGTAATCAACTCATGGGGAGTTTCTTTTAAACCTTTTGTTCTTTATTTTTAATTAAAAATTCTAGTTTTTGTCATCATTAAAAAGGGGGAGATTGTTAACATAGTTTGATTCTACAACCCTTAGTTAGAGTTTTGATGATAACAAATACAAAGAACAAATAACAAATACAAAGAACAATTATGCACCATAAAAATTATGTTTTTATGTATGCAGAAGTTCTGACCAAAGCAACATTAGAAGTTAAGCCATAAGAGCTACACGCTGAAGCAATCAGAACATACATTGAAGATTGAGGACCAGAACCTACGCTAAATCAAAGTAAACTCTGATTCTAAACAAGAACATGTTAATCCAATTCATCAATATTCTGAAGCATCAGCAGCAGGCAAGGATGTAAGATTCTGAAGCGTTACTGATAATTCAAGACAACATCATTTCCAACGGCTTCTTTCAGACAGTATCTTCTCCAAATGGAAAGTGAATTAATGACTTTAAACACGCTTGATGATCAATGTTAATCCACTGCCTATATAAACAAAGTCAGTATTCAAAATCGTTGACAATTTGCTACATACCACTCACGCATATTCAAAGCTGCAAGCAATATTCTTTATCTTTCCAAGCTATAATCTTGTGTAAATTATCACAGTTGTGATAACAATTTTTGTAAGAAAAACAACAACACACATCTTGTATAATTGTTTTGAAACAGTGTTCCTTGAGATTAACCGGATTGTGGTTGTACTCAAGAAGACTTTAACAGTTGTTAAAGTAGTGATTGTAATCCTTTTGTGATTAGTGAATTAAGACCTCGTTGGAGAGAGGTGAAATCACCTTGACGGGTGGATTGGAGTAGTTTGAGATCAAACGAACCAGGATAAAAATACTGTGTCATTGCGCTTTTAATTTCAAGTTTTCAATTCAACCCCTTCTTGTGTTTTTCACATCTTCACATCTTTCCCTTCTTTTTGGTAATGTCAAAGGGGGAGAAAGATGTGGTACTTTATGCTTGTATTTTTCCTTGTCTTAATTTTTAAGAAACTCTCCAACCAAGATGAATAAACACAAAGGATTCCAACACTCTCCTACATAGGGGGAGTTTTGCATCTTAGGGGGAGAAGCTCTTTCCGGAAAGTACATCGCATAAAGAAAGATTGTTTGTCATCATAAAAAAGGGGGAGAATGTAAAATCAAGCTTCTCAAATGAGCTTTTGTTTTCAAAGCTCTCAACAACTTTCAAGGTATAATGGTATTATCTACTTTGATCTTAAGATATAGATTCTCAATGGTGAAAAAGAAATGTTTAAAAAATCATTAATCAAGTTTTTCAAAGTTAAAAATTCATTGAGTGCAATTGATTTGCATTTTAGTGCAATCGATTGCATGCTTCAAATTTTCATATCTTTTGCTTCTGTTTCTCTATGCAATCGATTTACATTGCTTGTGCAATCGATTGCACACTTACAATTTTCAAAATGTTTGCTTTTGTTTCTCAGTGTAATTGATTTACATTGCATGTGCAATCAATTACACTCACTTACTTTTTGCTACTGACTTCACATGCAATCGATTTACATTGTTAGTGCAATCGATTGCACACTTAAAACTTTTTAAAATATAGCTGTTGAAACCTTATGCAATCGATTTACACAAAGGGTGCAATCGATTGCATGCTGCACGATTTTGAAAAACAACAGCTTTTCACATGCCTGTTCGTCATACCTTTTCATTGAAACCTTTCACTCAAACTTGGCATTTGTTCATGATTCATTTTCAGAACTTCATGATGTTTCAAAAGGGTGTTATGAACATATAAATAATCATTTTCAAAATCATTTTCAACAAGTCTTACACCTCTTCCAAAAATATTTTCAGAATTTTCAAAATACAAACTCAAGCATTCCTTCACTTTCATGCATAAGTTTTATGCACATTTTCATACATTATAAAACAGAAAACTTTTTGAGCAATTATACCTTGAGTCATTGTACAATAATATTATTGGAAGAGAAGATCATTCATTGTTAAATCACTCTAAGTGATCAATACTACTCAACTCACTCTGACTCAAATAATGATAGTTACTTACTTATTTTTCTAGGATTGTTGGAAATAAGTTTAAGTGTTTTTGAAATCTTGTCTTTCCAAAGTTGTTGGATACAAGTGTAGTCACTTTGAGAGGATTGTTCTCATAGTTGACAAAGTGAAAATCCAAGAGGATTGTTCTTGGTCAAAGAGGATTGTTCTTGGTTGTTTGGTAGTTCTTGTTTAAGTTTGCCACAATAAGGAAATCTTTTTCATGTTGAAATGGGACTGGAGTACTCTCGGACTGTGAGGGGAACCAAGATATATTGCCCGTGTCTCTTTATTTTTTTGCACTTTACGCTTTCCTAAACTCACCATTAACCAGAAAAATAAGATCCGTCATCACTAAAACCAGAAATTTTTATAGTACCTAATTCACCCCCCCTGTTAGGCGCACTTCGTACTTACAAAAATGCCAATCGAAGATGCCTTTGTTCAGATGCCAATCAAATGTCATTGTGTTGCCATGCCTTCGAAGTACACCCCATCAAAGGACACTTTGACCAACTTCAAAATCTGTTATCTTTCTTCAAGCAAGTGTTTGTAGCCACCCATGTAAGAGAAGATCTTGTAAAAAAAGAAAAGAGGGCAAATTTTAGGGTACAACAGCTGCCCCTGTTCAATCTTCTTATACCTAAAGATGGAGATTGGTGTGTCTGCCTTTCATGATCTGAAGGTAGAAGATGATTGAACACTAGAGTGCCCAAAAATTTGCACTCGTCTGAAGTGATACTGTTGGTGAATAATATCGGGAATGGGATTACATATGCCATTTGGGAAAGATGATAGAAGACCATCAGAGATGGGCTTAAAGATGCCACCCACAGAACATGACGGTGAGTCATCAGAGATGGGCTTAAAGATGCCATCTAGAAGAATGTTAATTTCGTGAGATATTACTTTGTGGGAATCCCTATTCCTGTTGTTGAGGAGGACTCTGTTGAGGAATGTTAGTCCTTGTCTTGGGAAATAGAGTTTGGGAGCTTCAGTTGTCTATTACTCTACTGGGGAGTCATATCTTGATTGAAGAGACAGAAGTGGAATGCTATCTGGTCAGGATCCATGCTTCCCAGTGACTTATTGGGGAAATGAGACTAAACTAGCAACGAATCCATGGTCGCTTCGAGCTGAACCAGCAGAGGTCTTGAATTAACTTTCGCTGGATAAGAATCAGAAAAATCTTAGGATCGATTTAACTGAACCAGTAAAGGTCTATCGGAAAAGAATCAGTAACAAACCAATGGTCGAGTTAAACTGAACTAAAAGAGGTCTTGAATTAACTTTGACTGGATAATAATCAGAAAAATCCTAGGATCAATTTAACTGAACCAGTAAAGGTCTACTGGAAAAGAATCAGTAACAAATCAATGGTCGACTTGAACTGAACCAACAGAGGTCTTGAATTAACTTTGACTGGATATGAATCAGAAAAGTCCTAGGATCGATTTAACTGAACCACTAAAGGTCTACCGGAAAAGAATCAGTAACAAATCAATGGTCGACTTGAACTGAACCAGCATAGGTCTTGAATTAACTTTGAATGGATATGAATCAGAAAAGTCCTAGGATCGATTTAACTGAACTAGTAAAGGTCTACCAGAAAAGAATCAGTAACAGATCAATGGTCAACTTAAACTAAACCAGAAGAGGTCTTGAATTAACTTTGACTGGATAAGAATTAGAAAAATCCTAGGATCAATTTAACTGAACTAATAAAGGTCTACCGGAAAAGAATCAGTAACAAATCAATGGTCGACTTGAACTGAACCAGCAGAGGTCTTGAATTAACTTTGACTGGATAAGAATCAGAAAAATCTTAGGATCAATTTAACTAAATCAGATAAAAGTCTTGGAATATCTTCAACTGGAATAAGAATCAGGGAGATCTTAGTGTCGATCTGACTGAACCAGAGAAGGTCTTGGATTAACTTTGACAGGATAAGAATCAGAAAAATCTTAGGGTCTATTTAACTGAACTAGAGAAGGTTTTGGATTAAATTTTACTGGATAAGAATCAGAAAAATCTTAGGATCGATTTAACTAAACCAGACAAAAGTCTTGGGTCATCTTCAAATGGAATAGAAATCAGAGAGATCTTAGTGTCGATCTGACTGGACAAGAGAAGGTCTTCTGAGAACATCGTTCCGAGGAAGATGATGAAATATCCTTTCATCAGGCGTAGCTTTTGAGAAGATTATCAGGTTACATGATTAGTCAACGGTGTTTGTTGACTTGATCTTGTCCCTGAAAAAGGTAAAGAATTAGTCACATGTAATGTCACGATGTATGAAATGTATTGCGATGATGCTCTAAAAATAAATGAGATTATGTTGTATGCGATGTGTATGCATATGCCATGATGTATGAATATGGGATGTTATCGCGATTTTAGTCTGAGAAAATAAATCCCAGACCACTGCTGGGAAGTATTGGGAGGCTGAATCCTTCATTTCCTCCAGGGATGGTGAATGGAGATGATTCCCCGAGGATTTCCTCTTTCTGTTTGAGGATAACCTACTGGGGATTGACTTTTCTTGAGAATTGATTCTGCTTGAGAATTGATTCTTCTTGAGAATAGGTCTGTGGAGAGAGATGCTTGTTGGAAGATTCTGCCGATGTAGAGAAATAAACTCTATTGGGGGAATGAACTTCCACAATCTGAGAAACAAACTCTACCCGGGAGGAGGTTTTACAACTGTTTGAAATTATAAAGCTTGACTGGGGAATACAAACTTCAGCTCTCTGCTGGAGGAATCTTGTTAGAGGAGATAATTCCCACTTGGGGATGAAGGAGTCAAAACTTTGGTTGTTTCTATTTTGTGGGGAACATAGATGTCACAGAGTCATATGTAGCGGCGACTTTGTTTCAAACTGTCTCTGCCCCTGTACCTGTTGGAAGGAGTAACTGTCGGAATTCCAAATTGTTTTTTATTTTAATTTTATACTTTGCCCCGTTTCTTAAAGTTGTCAGCAACCTTCTTTCTGTTTTTTTATGTAAATATTTGTGAATAGCCATCATATTCAAATGCATATGTCAAGAATAAGTCATTGGACGTCTTTGCAAAACAAAATAAAATAAAAAAGAAAACTAAACAGTTTTGTACTTTCAAAGAAATGATTTGTATTGATTTATGAAGTTTGCCTATAACAGGCGTTTTGTACAAAGAGGATGACATTCTAGTAGGAGAATGCACCGTGAGAGTGAAAACTATACAAAATAGTGTACAAACAGAAGAAAACAGTTATGTGTAATAATCCCATTGGGTTTCAATTCTACTATTGCCCCTATGTCTTCGAGTGTCTCATCACTTTGCTGCTTGTCCGAAGATGATTGGATTGGTCGGTACCGTTTGAGCTTGATAGTTGATACTGAAGTCTGATCGCCAGGTGATCCAATGGGACATAGTGATACACTTCAAATCCCTAAATTTTGCCTGGACTGCCCTTTCGGGATTTCAGTCCACCGGGATACCCTTTTTTGCCCAAGTTGCCTTTTCAGGTTTTCGACTTGCTGGGTGTACACATATTTTTATTTTTATCCCTAATTTTTTCCCGAACCCTTTTGGTTCGTCGGGATACCCTTATTTTTGCCTAGCGGGTCTTTATTTATGCGTAGTATCTTTTCACTATGTCCACATTAACAGGGTGAGGAAGGTCGTCACCTTCCATGGTGGTCAAAATCATGGCTCCACCTGAAAATATGCTTTTGACCACAAATGGCCCTTCGTATGTGGGATTCCATTTTCCCCTGGGATCACCTTATGGCAGTATGATGCACTTGATTACCAGATCAACCACTTGATATACTTGACGTCTGGCCTTTTTGTTGAAAGCCTTGATCATCCATTTTTGATACATTTGACCATTGACAGACAGCAGTAAGCCTTTTCTCATCAATCATATTTAGTTAGTCAAGCCGAGTATGGATCCAATCGTCTTCGTTCAAGCCTGCATCCTTCATGACCATTAGAGAAGGGATATGGACCTCAATAGGCAGGAAAACCTCCATACCATATACCAGAGAATAAGGCGTTTCCCCTGTCGATGTTCATGATGAGGTGCGATAACCATGAAGAGAAAATGGTAACATCTCATGCAAGTCTTTGTATGTCACCGTCATTTTCTGTATGATTTTCTTGATATTCTTGTTAGCAGCCTCCACAGTGCCATTCATCTTTGGCTGGTAAGGGGAAGAATTATGGTGCTGGATCTTGAATTGCTTACAGAGTTTGGTGATTATTGTATTATTGAGATTTGTACCATTATCTATGATGATTCTCTCATGGACACCATACCGACAAATCAGGTTATGCTTGATAAATCGCGTCACAACATTCTTGGTAACATTAGCAAAAGAGGCAGCCTCATCCCACTTTGTGAAGTAATCAATGGCCACTAGGATAAAGCGATGCCCATTGGAAGCGATGGGCCTAATCTCTCCGATCATGTCAATGCCCCACATTACAAAGGTCCATGGAGTCGTCAAGACATTAAAAGGAAACAGAGGTACATGCACCCTATCAACATAGATCTGGCATTTGTGACAAGTTCGGGAATGCTGATAGCAGTCTGCTTCTATAGTGGACCAGTAGTATCCTTCCCGTAGGATCTTTTTAGCCATGGTGTGTCCACTAGAATGGGTGCCGAAGGTACCTTCATGTAGATCTTCCATAATCCTCTCTGCTTCATTCTTGTATATGCACCAAGGTAGAGTAGAGTCATCGTTGCGCTTGTAGGGGATTCCATTACCGAGGAAGAACTTTGCGACGAACTTTCTTAGAAACTTATTATCATTGACAGATGCCCCCTCGGGATATTCTTGAGCCTCGAGATACCTTTTTACTTCATGAAACCAAGGTTTTTTTTTCTATTTCTTCAATGTCAATCTCATAGCAGTACGCCAGTTCATCCAACCTCTCAATGGTGATCTAAGGAGCTTCGTTATCCCACCTGACCTTGAACATAGATGACATGGTAGCTAGCGCGCCGAATAACTAATTCTCTTCTCGTGGAAAGTGTTCAAAGGTGAACTCTTTAAAGTGTGGGAGCAGTGTCAACACATGTTCTTTGTAAGGGATGAGGTTCGGGTGCTTCGTGTCCCACTCGCCTTTGATTTGACTTATTACCAAGGCTGAATCTCCGAAAACGCTCAAGAATTTGATCCTCAGGTCAATAGCAGCTTTGAGACCCATGATGCATGCTTCATACTCTGCCATATTGTTGGTACAGTTAAAACATAATATAGAGGTAAGAGGAGTATGACAGCCCTCGGGCGATATGATTACAACATTGATGCCATTGTCGATTGCATTGGAGGCTCCGTCAAAAACCATAGTCCATCGGGATCCTTCCTCAGGTCCTTCATCCGGTCAAGGTTCTTCACAGTCAGTCACTAACATAATATTCTCATCCGGGAACTCAAAATTCATGGACTGGTAGTCATCCACGGCTTGATGATCCAAATGATCAGCTAGTACACTTCCCTTGATTGCTTTCTGGGTTATGTATTGGATATCATATTCAGTCAAGATCATTTTCCATCTTGTTATTCTTCTAGAGAGTGCGGGCTTCTCGAAGATGTACTTGATCAAATCCATCTTAGATATCAGCAAGGCAGTGTGGGTCAACATATACTATCTCAGTCGGTGAGCAGTCCATGCCAAAGCGCAGCAAGTTTTCTCGAGCAGTGAGTATCTTGTTTCACAGTCGGTAAACTTTTTGCTAAGGTAGTATATTGCATGCTCTTTTCGACCGGACTCATCATGCTGCCCCATCACACACCCTATTGAGTTATCCAACACTGTTAAGTACATTATCAAAGGTATTCCTTCAATCAGAGGCATTAGAATTGGTTGTTGTTAAAGGTATTCTTTGATTCTTTCGAAGGCGGTCTGGCATTCGTCATTCCACTTTACCACTTGATCTTTCTTCAGGAGTTTGAAGATTGGCTCACAAGTAGCAGTTAAATGGGGAATGAACCTGGAAATGTAATTTAGGCGTCCTTAGAAGCCTCTGACCTCCTTCTCAGTTCCAGGAGCCGACATCTCTTGTATAGCCTTCACTTTTGCAGGGTCTACCTGAATACCTTTGTCACTGACAATGAAACCTAGCAGTTTGCCAGACCTTACCCCGAAGGTGCACTTATTCAGATTCAACCTTAGCTTGTACTTTTTTAACCTGTCAAACATTTTTTGTAGATGATCAAGATGCTTTTCCTCAGTTTGAGACCTGGCTATCATGTCATTAACATAGACCTCTATTTCATGATGAATCATGTCATGGAACAAATCTACCATGGCTCGCTGATAGGTTACCCCAACATTCTTCAACCCAAACGAAATCACTTTGTAGTAGAAAGTGCCCCACTGTATGATGAAGGTTGTATTTTCCATGTCTTCAGGTGCCATCTTGATTTGATTATAATCAGAGAAACCATCCATGAAGGAAAATACCTTGTGCTGCACGGTGTTGTCAACCATAATGTCAATGTGGGGAAGAGGAAAGTCATCCTTGGGGCTTGCCCTGTTCAAATCTCGGTAGTCCACACACATATGTACCTTGCCGTCCTTTTTAGGCACCGGGACTATGTTAGCAAGCCATTGGGGATAAGAGATGACATCCAGGAATCCAACTGTGATCGGTGGAAATAAAATTGACTATTTTTTAATGTTGGTTCGCGTTTGCGTTTGTTTTTACAAAATGTCGCGGTAAGCAAGAGTCGCCACCGTCTTTTATTTTATCCAACAAGGAAAGGACAAAAGCATAAAAAAATTCATTTTCGAGATGTTTCTCGAGTTCGGGAGGTAGATTATAGAAAGGGAAGGTGTTAGCACCCTTTCTATCTGTGGTTATCCACGGGCTCTTAGGTACTTGCTCACTATATTTTCAAAAAGTTTTGCTTTTCTTGTGTTCGTGGGTTTTGAAAAGAGTTTTGTTTGAAAACTTCGATTTAACTCTTGTTTCTGTCCTCAAGAGTGTATGAAGTGTTGTTGAAAACTTTGTTTGAAAAGTGTAAGTGCGAAAAATTTGTTTTGTTTTGAAAGAGCAAGTACCTAAGAACCTCTACCTACTCAAAAGGGAATTAAACTGTGCAAATGTCCTTTAGACATTGCTATCCCACTATTGAGGAGTAGGTAGCACCGTCGTTGGAGTTTTCGGGTCAATTCGATTAAGAGACATGTGGTCACTAAAGTAATGTTAGAACGCCTTAGCGGTAACCCTAATGTCTTAGATCATTTTTTATCGAGGCAACCGTTTCGAGGCAACTTTGATCTTTAGACAAGAGGGCAACCTCTAAAACTTTCTATACTCAATGACCACGTTCGAGGCAACCAAGTGAGGCGTACCCTAGGAGTGGCATGTGCAAATGTGTCAATTTTCAGTTATGTTATCTTTGTACATGTTATGGTGAGCTACGATTAATTTTAATTTAAGATAGATCTTGTCATGCATAGCCTATTATTCATACATCTAGCAGTTAATAGTTGCGGAAAGTAAAACTAAGCTATTACAAGGCGTCGGGTATTTACATCGCCAAAAACAAACCCTTGAAAAGTAAATGCGGAAAAGTAAATGAAAGCGGTAAAAAGTCCTAAGTCCAAAACTATTACATCCTCGGAGCAAATACAGTTATACGGATCAAAAAGTAATACGCGCGAGAAAAATTAAATCGGAGAGTTTTTAGGATTTTGACCCTTTTTAGGAAAGAAAGAGGTTTCTTTTGTTATTTCTTGCATTTAATTAAATTAAATCTAAACTAATTAATTAATTAAATAAAAGAGAAATATTTTTGGGTTTTTGAATGTTTAAGGAAATAAAAAAATAAAATGATTAAATATATTAAAAACCTAATTCTACACCAATTTTAATTTTTTGCAAAAGTATTAATATTATGCTTAATTAAAACTAAACAAATTATGTTAATATTTATTTACAAAATAAACTAATGAAATTAAATTTAATAAATAAAAATATTATATTTTTTTTTGTTTTCTGATTTTTTAGGAAAATATTAATTATTTTAGTTAGTAGTTAATTGGTTAATTAAATAAAAATAATAGAATAAATCAAGTAAAAGAAATATATATAAAAAAAAAGCAAACCAAAAAAAGGGGTCTGGGCCCAGAAAGGGGGTTGGCTCAGCAATTTTCCAGGCCCATTATGCTTCAGCCTCGTTGACTTTTGTAACTCCCTGCATGCTCATTGACTAGGGCGTATGGTGGATGCTCCAATCCTGGCCTTCAGATCTTGGCCTGAAGCCACTTGGCGTATTGAGATTTGAAGCGTATGGTGGACTTCCTTTTGAAAACTGCACATGAATACCTGAGGAAGAAAAATAACAAGGTTTTGGGGGACCTGGGATTCGAACCCAGGTCCCAATGCTCACAGGCCAACGCGTTTACCACCCAACCAAGCTGCTTTAATTGTTATAGGAATAAGAAGCGATTATTATATATGAAAACAATTAATACGCTGTAAATAAAAATAATAAAGCGCGCGTTTTTCAAATACACGAACCAGATGACAACACGTCATCATCTTCAACCTTGGTCCTACATAAATAGAATCAAATAGCGGGGGTTTTTAACCTCCACTACCTCCTGCACGAAAAATAGCGAATAGACACAAAGCAAAAAGAAATATTTCGCGAGGTATGTGTTAGAATCGTCTTGGTCTCACGAATTCAACCATGTATCCCATTGGTTCCAATTTTTCCTGGTTTGGAAAGCCCTATTTGAAAGCTTGAAAACCCTAGAAACTAGATCATGGCATCTCTCGGTTTAGGGCACTATGGTTCAATTAGTTCATTTCATTAGCTTTGTATAATCTCTAGCAACGCAAATCAATCACAAAAACATGTCAAATGCATATGAATTAAGAGATACAATTTGGAATTAGAAGTGCAAACCGTGAGATGGTATTTCGTGATTCCTTGAGCTTTGGTGCTCAAATTCGATTGCAAATCACTCCTGGTACCTCCTGCAATGTGTTTGGATGGACAAGGCACCTTGAATTGGCCTAGATTGCAAGAACAAGGTTTAATTTTTCTTGAAGTTTCTTGAAATTGGTATGGCCGTCTCTTGCAGTTTTTTCTCGTGAATTAGGTTATGCTTGGCTTGCTTGCATATAAGGGACTCAGTTTAGGTCAAAATTTGGACCCATATCCATGTGCATTGAAGATTGAATATTTGATTGACAAATCAAATATTCTTGATTTTTCATGATTGAACAAGTTGCCAAAATTGGATATTTTTGTATCTTTTAGCTTGTGCACGAATTGGCATTGCTTGGTCAGCATATTTGGATCACATTTGGTTCACAAATAGATTTAAGAATCAAATCTTCTATTTTCTTATAATTTAAATTAATTAAATGAATTAATATGTATTAAAAATCCATTTAATCAATAAATTTAAGAAAATAAATCCAATTTAACTTGGTGGGTCGTGCACAGGTCATGGGTGAAGTTTCAAAAAGAGATTTGAGGCCCATTAGCAAAAAGAAGGTGTTTTGAGCAAAGTTGACTTTTGCAAATTCATGAAAATTGCCCAACTTCTCCAATGCATAACTTGCTCCATTTTGATTATATGACCATGTTCTTGGACGTTTTGGAAAGCCCTTGAAGTCCTCTAACCAATACTTTTGGTACCATGTTATTTGGATTTACCAATCTCAAGTTATGGCCTTTGACTCAAAGTGTACTTTTGTTTACTTTTGAAATTGACCTATAATGTAAAAGTTTGTAACTTTTTGTGAGAGCATTTCTTGATCTTGGGGGTGTGAAGATGGATTGTAGGAAATTGCATCCTCTTCAAAATGAGCTTTGGATGGGATTTTTCTGATAAACCATGAAAGAGTTATGCCCTGGTCAAAGTACAGTTGACTTTTCTACTGTCCAAAAATAGTAACTTTTGCATCTTGATGATTTTTGAGCTATTCTTGTGGGATCATGATCAATACTTGATCAAATGATGATTGTGAACTCAAAAATAAGATGTTGACCAAGAATTCTGACTTTTGACTGCAAAATGACCATTTTCCCCTTGCAGTTGACTGTAGATCAAATGGAGCTTTTGACTGTGCAAACTGGCACTATGAGTCTTGAAACTTGGCATGTAGGTGCTTGAGAATGTATATAGGCCTATGAGACTTGATTGAACCATTGAAAACCCCAAATTCCTTGAAAGAACCAAAACCCTAATTTTGAATTGACTGCCTTAGGAGGTGATTTGACTGTACAACCCTTGAGCCATTTTGAGCAATTTGAAGATCATTCTTGACAAATCTTGAGGAATATGGGAGGGAAAATTTTGGGGTACAACAGTTGCCCCTGTTCAATCTTCTTAAACCTTAGGATGTAGATTGGTTTGCGTGCCTTTCGTGATCCGAAGGTGGAAGATGATTGAACACTAAAGTGCCCAGAAATTTGCACTCGCATGGTGTAGTATTAGCAATGTGATGTCAGGAATGGGATTACAGATGCCATTTGGAGATTGTTGGTAGAAAGATGGGCTTATAGATGCCATCTGGAGATTGTTTGTTGAATTTTAATCTTGTAAGTTGAAAGAAGGAACCTGTGTAGGGTTGCCTGATGATGAGTTCGTGTGAAACTGCATCTGAAAGAGAGAAGGAACCGGTGTAGGGTTGCTTCATGATGGTTAAGTAGATAATTGTCCTGTCTGGTTTCAGGTATTAACCTACAATCAGTCGTCCACAGAATTTTCCTGGCTTGTTACAGGTATTAATCTGGAACTTGACAAGGTTGGCCGACGAGATAGTTGGCCTGGCTGGTTATAGGTATTGATCTCTGTCCTGAGAAAGAAAAAATAGTTTTCCTGGCTTGTTACAGGTATTAATTTTCAATCTCTTTGTGTAGGTGGTTTTCCTGGCTGGTTTCAGGTGTTAACCTACAATCAGTCGTTCACAGATGTTTTCCTGGCTTGTTACATGTATTAATCTGGAACTTAAGGAGGTTGGCCGATGAGATAGTTGTCCTGGATGGTTTCAGGTATTAATCTCTGACCTGAGAAAGAAAAAATAGTTTTCCTGGCTTGTTACAGGTATTGATCTTCCATCTCTTCATGTAGATAACTTTCCTGGCTTGTTACAGGTATAGATCTACAATTAGCCGTCCACAGATATTTTCCTGGCTTATTACAGGTATTAAACTGGGACTTGAAAAGGTTGATGGTAGCCATCTTTTGATTGACCTTTTCCTGAAAAGGCAAAACATTAGTTGTATGCAATGTCATGATGTATGAAATGCATGATGTTCTCCAAATAAATGAGATCGTGTCGTATGCACTTTATCATGTATGTAAATAGGAGGTATGAAATGTGAAATGTTTATGAATGTATTTCCGTCTGGGAAAATAAATCCTTGACAAATGCAGGGGAGTTTGTTAAATCCTGGGCTGATGTTTGAAGAGTCTAGTTGACTTCTTCGTTTCCACTGGGGATGATGCACGAAGATGGTTGCAAGAATAAACCTGTAGGAGAAGATGACTCCGTTGGGGAATAAACCTGGTAAAGAGATTACTCTGCAGGGAATTACTCTATGGGAAGAGATGCTTTGCTGAGATTTTAACGATAACTCCGCTGGGGATTCTGTCGATAAGCTATGTTGGGGATTTTGATGATGAATTCCGCTGGGGATAGAAAGAACTTCGCTGGGGATGATCTTTCAGTCGCAACTTGCTAAGGATAACCCAGTTAGACTCTTGTAGGGATAACCTCTGAATTTGGATGAGGAGATGCATTTGTATTCTGCAGGGGACAAGCTTCCAGAATCTACTGGGTGCGATGATTCAACTCTGGCGGGGAAGCTTTTTAGACTGCGCTGGGGAAATGGCTCCACTGGGGGTATCTTGTATTCTGCCGGGGAACATTCTTATACTCTGTCGAGGAATATTAAGACTTCCAGGGATGCTCTTTACGCTTGTTGGAGAATATCTTTATACTCCGCTGGGGAATATTAAGACCTTCTGGGAATACCGAGCCTTTTCGGGACTGACGGTAGACTAACTCTGCTTGGGGGAGAGTATTTGTTGAATCCTTCGTAGTTGCAAGTCTTAGTGGGGAGTGCTACCATTACTGTCTTACTCTGCGGATGGTGACGATATCTTGGTCATATTCTTCAGCCGAACCTACCTTGATACCTTGGTGGATAAAGCGACTAGACCTCTCAGACAATTCTTATTGCCCCTACTTCTGATATCACCCGTAATTAGTCCTTTGTTTCACATGCAAATATTTATGAGCAGCAATTAATGTCAAATGCATATATCAAAAAGTGAACATTGGACGTTCTTTGCAAAACAAAACAGATAAAGAAAAACAATTTGCCATTTGTCTGAAAAATGAATTTTTATTGGTTTCGAAGTTTGCCTGTAAATAGGCGTTTTTGTACAAGAGGTTGACGTCCTAGTAAGAGAACGCCGCCGAATCAAATAGGATTTATACAATTTGTAAACAAAACAGCTATGTGAATAGTCCCACTGGGTTCCAACTCTGCTATCGCCTTTATATCTTCAAGCATCTCATCACTTTGCTGCTTAGTTGAAGATGAATCTGATTGATTGGTGCCGTCCGAGTCTGATAGTTGATACCAAAGTCTGGATGCAGGGTGATCCAATGAGACATAGTGTTACGCTTATCCCTAACTTTTTCCTGGACCGCCCTTTCGGGTGTTCAGTCCACCGGGATACCCATTTTTGCCCAAGCCGCCTTTTCAGGTTTTCGACTTGCCGGGTGTACATATTTTTTTTATTTTCATCCCTTATTTTTGCTCGAACCCTTTTGGTTCGCCGGGAAGCCCTTATTTTTGCCTAGGCCATTCGACCTAGCGGGTCTTTAATTATGCGTAGTATCTTTTTACTATGTCTG
Source organism: Vicia faba (assembly GCA_948472305.1). Lineage (NCBI taxonomy): Eukaryota > Viridiplantae > Streptophyta > Magnoliopsida > Fabales > Fabaceae > Vicia > Vicia faba. Next base: position 1,356,145,013 of record OX451735.1, read on the forward strand.
CATTGGCGGGGTGAGGAAGGTCGTCACCATCCATGGTGGTTAGAATCATTGCTCCTCCTGAGAAGATGTTCTTAACCACAAATGGCCCCTCGTACGTAGGGGTCCATTTTCCCCTGGGATCACCTTGAGGTAGAATGATGCGCTTGATTACCAGGTCTCCGACTCGATACTCTTGTCGTCTGACTTTCTTGTTAAATGCCTTGATCATCCGTTTTTGGTACGTCTGACCATAACAAATAGCAGTGAGTCTCTTTTCGTCGATTAGGTTCAGTTGATCAAGCCGGGTCTGGATCCAGTCGTCTTCACTTAAACCCGTATCCTTCATGATCCGGAGAGAGGGTATCTGAACTTCAATGGGCAGGACTGCCTCCATGCCATATACCAAGGAATAGGGTGTGGCCCCTGTTGACGTCCGTGCTGAGGTACGGTACCCATGAAGAGCAAATGGTAACATCTCGTGCCAGTCTTTGTAGGTCACTGTCATCTTCTGCACAATTTTCTTAATGTTCGTATTAGCTGCTTCTACAGCCCCATTCATCTTCGGCCGGTAGGGAGAAGAGTTGTGGTGCTGTATCTTGAATTGCCCGCAGAGCTCAGTGATCATCTTGTTGTTAAGATTGGTACCATTATCCGTAATGATCCTCTCTGGTACACCGTATCGACAGATCAGGTTGTGCCGAATGAACCGTGACACGACGTTCTTGGTTATGGTGGCAAAGGAAGCTTCTTCAACCCACTTCGTAAAGTAATCAATTGCTACCAGGATGAACCGATGCCCGTTGGATGCCGTAGGTCTGATCTCGCCGATCATATCAATGCCCCACATTGCAAAAGGCCAAGGTGCTGTCAAGACGTTCAAAGGAACTGGAGGAATGTGCACCTTATCAGCATAGACCTGGCACTTGGACATGTCCGAGAATGCTAATAACAGTCGGCTTCCATTGTGGACCAGTAATATCCTGCCCGAAGGATTTTCTTTGCCATTGTATGTCCACTGGAATGAGTTCCGAAGGTACCTTCATGCAGCTCTGCCATGATCCTTTCTGCTTCAATCTTATCCACACAACGCAATAAGGTTGAATCATGGTTACGTTTGTAAAGAATGCCATTGCTGATGAAGAACTTTGCTGCGAACCTTCTCAGAAACTTCTTGTCATTAACAGACGCGCCCTCGGGGTATTCTTGAGCTTCAAGGTACCTATTTACTTCATGATACCAAGGTTTTTCTGTTACCTCTTCGGTCTCAAGATCACAACAATGTGCAGGTTCATCCAATTTCCAAATAATGATCCAGGGAGCCTCGTTGTCCCACTTGACTTTGAACATAGAAGCCATCGTAGCTAACGCGTCCGCCAACTGATTTTCCTCTCTTGGGAAGTGTTCAAAGGTTATTTCCTCGAAGTGGGGAAGCAACGTCAACACATACTCCTTGTAAGGAATAAGATTTGGGTGTTTCATATCCCACTCACCTTTGATCTGACTGATCACGAGAGCGGAATCTCCGAAGACACTCAGAAACTTGATCCTTAGGTCAATTGCAGCTCGAAGACCCATGATGCATGCTTCATACTCCGCCATGTTGTTGGTGCAGTTAAAACACAGTCGGGCGGTGAGCGGAGTATGAGAGCCCTTAGGAGATATGATCACAGCGCCAATGCCATTACCCAAAGCGTTTGAGGCTCCATCAAAGTGCATAGACCATCGGGATCCTTCCTCAGGTCCTTCATCTGGTCTAGGTATCTCACAATCAGTTATCAACATGATAGTCTCGTCTGGGAATTCAAAGTTCATAGACGGGTAGTCATCCACGGCCTGATGTGCTAAATGGTCTGCCAATACGCTTCCCTTGATTACTTTTTGAGTCGTGTACTGGATGTCATATTCAGTCAAGATCATCTGCCATCTTGCTATTCTTCCGGACAAGGCAGGCTTTTCGAAGATATACTTGATTGGATCCATCTTTGAAATTAACAGAGTAGTGTGAGTCAACATATACTGTCTTAGCCGGCGAGCAGCCCATGCCAAAGCGCAGCAAGTTTTCTCGAGCAGTGAGTATCGAGTCTCACAGTCGGTAAACTTTTTGCTAAGGTAATAAATAACATGCTCTTTTCGGCCAGACTCGTCATGCTGCCCCAGCACACACCCCATTGAGTTGTCAAGTACTGTCAAGTATAAGATTAGAGGTATCCCTTCAACTGGTGGCATAAGAATAGGTGTCTCCTGGAGATACTCTTTGATTATTTCGAAAGCGGCCTGTCATTCATCGTTCCAACGTACCACTTGATCTTTCTTCAGTAGCTTGAAGATTGGCTCACAAGTAGCAGTTAGATGTGAGATGAATCGGGCAATGTAGTTCAGACGTCCTAGGAAGCCTCTGACCTCTTTCTCTGTCTCGGGAGCTGGCATCTCTTGTATGGCTTTCACCTTGGCAGGGTCCACTTGAATACCTTTGTCACTCATGACGAATCCTAGCAATTTTCCGGACCTCACCCCGAAGGTGCACTTGTTCGGGTTCAACCTCAACTTGTACAACTTCAACTGGTCAAACAGCTTCTGTAAATGGTCCAGGTGTTCCTCCTCCGTTTGGGACCTTGCAATCATATCGTCGACGTATACTTCAATCTCATGATGGATCATATCATGAAACAAAGCAACCATGGCACGCTGATACGTTGCCCCAACATTTTTCAACCCAAAAGGCATGACCTTGTAGCAAAAGGTACCCCACTGAGTAACAAAAGTGGTCTTCTCCATGTCTTCGGGAGCCATCTTTATTTGATTATAACCGGAGAAACCGTCCATGAAGGAGAATACCTTATGCTGAGCAGTGTTGTCAACCAGAACGTCGATGTGAGGCAGAGGGAAGTCATACTTAGGGCTCGCCCTGTTCAAATCCCTGTAGTCAACACACATTCTGACCTTACCATCTTTCTTCGGCACTGGAACCACATTGGCGACCCACTGAGGGTAAGAAGTTACTGCTAGAAAACCGGCGTCAAATTGTTTCATAACCTCAGCCTTGATTTTCTCGGACATATCTGGGCGCATACGACGAACCTTCTGTTTTACGGGAGGGAAGTCTTCCTTGGTAGGCAGGCGATGATACACAATGTCAGTATCCAACCCAGGCATATCTTTGTAAGACCAGGCAAAGATTTCCACGTAGTCATGCAGCATCTGAATCAACCGTTGTTTCACACTAAGCTCCAGATTTGCACCGATCTTGACTTCCTTTTTGTCTGTCTCAGTACCCAGATTCACTGTTTCCACCGGCTCTTCATGTGGCTGAATGGCCCTATCTTCCTGAAGTAGCAGTCTTGCAAGCTCACCAGGCACTTCGCAATCATCTTCACCTTCGTCTTCGGCTAAGTTGATCGGATTTTCGAAGTCATAGCTGGCAGTAGCAGAGTCGTTACCAGTGAGATCCAGAGTGGATTGGGACCTGTATATGTGAGTGTGTGTAAATAGCTATTTTGCAATATATAATAAAGAAAGACAAGGAGCGCAAAATTTGAAATGCAAGAACGTCCAATGCTTTTATTAATGATATATGAAAATGGCACACAAAAGCCCTCACAAATGAAGCCACGGTGCCCTGGGTAAGACACCGGGCCATAAAGTTTCACAATATTGTCTGTTACAAATTCAAAACAAAAGAGTTTATTACTAAGTAACAAAAGTAATAGGGACGAAGTCCTTTGCTGTCCAGTTGTTTGGTCCACCGTTGGTCGTAGGGTAGATCCAGCTGTCAAATTCAGATTCCTCCACGTCATCTTCGATGGCATTTACTCCCGAGTTGCTGATGAACACAGGAGGTCTTCCAATCCTTGTACTACGAATAGCCCTTTGAGCTTCTGCAGTGAAACCCAAACCAAACTTGTCAGTCTTCTGAGTGAAATCAGGAAGTCGGCCCCAGTTTGCATACTCACCCTTCTCAATAACAGCTCGGGCATCCTTTAAGGAAGCCATCTTCAAAGGAGAATCTTCAACCACAGTCTCAGCTGATGCCAGTGTTTGAGGAACCTCTTCAAAGTGTTGAAATTGGGTCTCAATGAACTCCCTATCCATCTCTATGTACCGGAACGAGTTGAGGTGGCTGGCCATGTATTCTTCATCCGCATGTACTATCACAATCTTCCCTCTGACCGGGTACTTCAGCTTCTGATGGAGTGTGGAGGTCACAGCTCCAGCTTTATGGATCCATGGACGACCCAGCAAACAAGAATAGGACGGTCGAATGTCCATCACGTAGAATGTAGAATCGAAGACCTGAGAACCAACTCTAATTGGAATATCAACCTCACCATGCACCATCCTTTTAGACCCATCAAAGGCCCAGACAACAATGTTACTTGGCTTTAGCTCCAACCCTTCGCAATCCAACCTGTCTAGAGCTTTATTGGGAAAGACGTTCAACGAAGACCCCGTGTCAACCAACACATGTGCGAGAGTAGTGCCCCTGCATTCAATGGAGACATGCAGGGCATCATTATGGTTCTTCCCTTTAGCAGACAGATCAGTGTCGGAGAAACCCAAACCATTATTAGCAGTTAAATTGGCCACACAATCGGTAAACTGATCAGCTGATGTCTCTTGTGGCACATGGGCCGTCTTTAGGAAGATAATCAGAGCCTTGGCATGGGCCTCTGAACACAACAACAGTGATAACATTGAAATCTTGGATGGGGTTTGCCCCAGTTGCTCAACTACATTAAAATCACTCTTCTTAATAATCTTCAGAATCTCTTCCATCTCCTGTTTGGAAGCTTCAACAGTGGTTGTCTTTGGCGCCTCCGTCTGGGCAGGCATATCAGTGGCGATCCCTTTGCCCCGAGCGGCAGATGACTCAGCGACAGGGGTAGAACTAAGAACTTGATCAGGAATGGCATTAGGCACACTCGCAGGTGTGATGACAATAGGTCTTCGGACAGTTGGTGGCGCAATATCAGGTGAGAAAAGTCTATCACTGCGGGTGACTTTAGCAGGCCCGATAATGTTGCTGACGTCGGAATTAGTATAAAACTCTTGCTTAACTCCAAGAACATAAACATCTGCCCCATAGTGCCAAGGGACAGCTTTGTCAGAGGTGTAGGGAATAGGCCCCAGAACAGTGATGATTATGGGTGCAATCTTCTGAACAGGCGTAATTCTGACAGGCTTCCTCGAGGGAGCCTTGGGAGAATTGTTGAAAATGGTAATAATGGAAACTTCTTTAGTAGGGGTGGCAGGAACATCAATCTTCTCAAATAGGATTTCCTTGTTATCCATCAGGTTTTGGATGCCTGAATTCAAAGATGGGCAACCAGTAGGTGAAACAGAACACAGATGGCAACCTTCACTACATCCCGGAAATAAACCGGCTAGCAACAACTTCCTCTTGACGGTCATCAGCGGGGTGACAATATCATCCACAGAGGCTACAAATAAGTCTTCCTCTACAGCATTTACTCCATGTTTGGGCATGGGAGAAGTCACAACATTAGGCCTCTCGGGCGCCTCGAACTCAATCTCCTTTGCATCGATTAGGTCCTGAACCTTATTCTTCAAAGCCCAACAATCATCCGTATTATGCCCCGGGCTGTCAGAATGATAAGCTTAGCGGGCGTTAGGGTTGTACTTTGGGGATGTTGTGTTTGAAATCTTCGGAGCTTCTTTTAGAGTCACCAGATTGGTTATCAGTAACTGCGGCAATATCTAGGACAAGGTCATGCTGAGACGAGTGAACTGCCTTCGAGGTCTCTCACCCCTTTGTTGGTTGTGATGCTGAGGAGCACTAGCAGGTTTTGAAATAACAACCGCGTTGACAGCTTGGCGGTGTTCAGATCTATTCCGTCTCCTTGAACCGTAGACAACACTAGATTCTTTCTTGAATGGCTTCTTCTCAGTGCTCGATGAGGCCCCCTTCTGTATCTTCCCAGCCTTGATACCAACTTCAATCCTCTCACCAGTCAAGATAAGGTCTGTAAACCCGGCTGAAGAGTTTCCAATCAAATGGTTAAAGAATGGACCAGACAGGGTCCCCAAAAACATATCAACAAGTTCACGATCAGTTAAAGGTGGCTGCACCCTTCCGGTAAGGTCTCTCCATTTTTGAGCATACTCTTTAAATCCTTCACCCGTCCCTATTGACATACCCAGGAGTTGGGTACGCGTAGGAGCAAGGTCGGAATTATATTGATACTGCTTATAGAACGCAGTAGCCAAATCTTCCCAGTTACGGATACTGGCTCCATCCAGCTGATAGAACCACTCAAGCTGAGTCCCTGAAAGACTGTCCTGAAAGAAATGGATCCACAAATTCTTATCAGCTGTGTAAGGCTGGATCTTCCTTACATATGACCGGAGGTGCAGCTTTGGACAGGAAGCTCCGTCATACTTGGCAAAGGCAGGTGCCTTGAATTTATGGGGAATCACCACCCCAGAGGATAGACCTAGGTCTCCGAAGTCCAGCCCGGGCACGTTCTGTATCTCCATAGCGCTCAAGCGGTCCTCCAACTGTTTGTACCTATCCTCAGCAGGAGGATACTATTCTTCATCATAATCCGTCTCGTTGTCGGAGACTACGGGGCTAGGAACCCTTCTCTCTTGTGGACTGTCTTTCCCTCCAGATGAGGTGGTCAGATCAACCTCATTCTATAGTTCATTCCCAAACCTGCGTCCAGTGTTGAACAAGACGGTCCTCTTCTTCTTCTTCTTCTTCTTCCTCTCTTTCAGAATCAGGGTCTTCAAGTCCTGTTGACCCTTGGCTAGGCTCATAACCAACTCTTGAAACTGGGCATTCTGGGCCTGGAGGGCCTTGATAGCTTGCTCAGTGGAAGGTTAAGTAGACATGATGATTGCTGAAATAAACAGCGAAGAAGATAAGTGACCTGTAAAAGGGTACCTGTTTATGCAGTGCATGCGATGAAATGCGTATGATTTATGTTTTCAAAGACAATCGGGATTCAAATTTGTAGACAAGAAAGGAAACACACTTTATTAGATTTAACTTCGGAATTTAAATTGTTCAACAAATTGCCCTTAGGCGTTACAAGAATGGAAATACTGAAAAGTAAATAAAACCATAAAAGAAATCCTCAAAGGTTCATCAATGTTCCCATGGCCTCTTCTTCTCAGTGCAGATATAATCATTCAAGGTCCGCTCGCTCTCCAGTTGCTTAGTCAGCTTCTGGATCTTCTGTTCTTGTTCGTTGAACCTCTCCCGATAAGAGTCCTGTTCTTCCTGTAGTTGCGCCCAAGACCTCTTCAGTGTGCCAACATCAGTGGGCATATGAGGATGGAGAATAGTTGGAGGAACCCCGTCTTTATCAGCAACCTCAAGAGTAACGGGCCTGACAGCTTTGTATGGCATACCTAACTTCTGGGCACGGATGCGGACCCCTCTGAAATATGACTCCATTGGCAGAGAAGTCTTTGGTCCCAACTCATGTGGGTCAGATTTGTGAACTCTATCCCAAGCCCTGATGAATCTACGACGCAGCTCGTCGCTATCCCCCTGAAAATCAAAGATGATATGAGGTACCAGCATCTCATGAGGCCCTTCTCTTCTGGCTCTTCCAAACTGACGGAGAGCTAGACATGGGTTATAAGAGATTCCTCCATGGGTTCCGATCAATGGAACATTAGGATACTCTCCACAACGATCAATGACGGCCACCTCATCTAAGCCTCTGAGAGTCCAAATAATGTCATTATTAGTAAGAGACATTATCCTATGAGCCCAGCCCATTCCTTCTTTGTTCTTCAGTACGGACTTAGGGAGGTGCGAAATAAACCACCTCGACAATAAAGGAGCACATCACATCAAAGTTCCCCGCTTTCGGGCGGTACGAGCATAAAGCTGATGAATGATATCACCCAAGAGAGTGGGTACAGGGTTCCGAGAGATGAAGATCCGAATGGCATTAACATCAACAAAGGTGTCAGGATTTGGAAACAATACCAGACCATAGATTAAGAGAGCCAGAATGTCCTCGTACGCTTTGAAGTCTAAGTCATTCCAGAAACAATTAGCTTTGCCAACCAGAAATTTAGCCAAAAAACCCTTAACTCCACTTCTAGTCTCCCAGTTAGCCATTACCTCCTCTTTGGTCAAGTGAAGGGATGCAGCAATCTCTTCAGGCCTGAGAGTCTTTTCCCAACCAGTAAATGGAGTCTGCTCCATAACAGAGATACCAAGCAACTCAGAGAATTCTTCCAGGGTAGGGACCAGCTGGAAGTCTTGAAAGGTAAAGCAATGGTATAGCGGATCATAAAACTGGACCAGGACACTCATCAGTTGTTGGTCCCACTTTGAGGTGACTAAACCGAGAAGAGAACCATGCCTCCTGATGAAGGAAGTAGTTTCTGGAATCCTGACAACCAACTCTTTAAGCAAAGTAGGTGGTTGAACAAAGTTGAGCCGAATAGTATTCCTGCGCATGGGCATCATGATGTCCTACAAAACAGAGCAAAGATGAAACCTTCTTGTCTTTGAAATGGGTTAGTCCTTATGCAGGATGTATGCAATGTTATGATGTTATGATGTCATGGTAAAGGCACACCACAACTATTCACAAAAGGCAAGCATGGTAAAGGCACACAAGTCACACAAAAGAGCCCTTAGATTTCAGGTTGGCATGAAGTTTAGGTACTACCCTCTTTCAGTTTCAGTTGGTTAAAACCTATCCTAAAAATAGTAACCGGGTTCTAGAGGATCTCAATATCACTGACTACCCTCAATCGGTCATAATTCCAGTTTGACAATCTTTTCTTGCGGCCAGAACCATCACGAGAGTTTAGTCTCAATGAGTGTAGCATACTGCTACTGTTCTATGGCCAAGTTGGTCAATTTAAGGTTCTAAGGTTAGTTGGTGCTTAATGACTCCTCAGAAGACCCATATTCTCCTCGTTCCAACACAAGGGATATCGGTACAGACCAAGGTGTCACACCGACGTAGCTACTGCTTCATCCGTGTCGGTCTACGCGAGACAGATCCCTCACAGTTTATTGCTACTTACCTAAAAAAGGGTACCCCCAGATCCGGGTTAGGATCTATAAAACTCCGATACAAGCCCACAAATTTTAAAGCATACAAAGCATACAATTGAAAACACAAGTGATCTAATCCTAAGGTACACCTCACTTATAACTCCCCAGCAGAGTCGCCAGTTCTGTGATCGGTGGAAATAGAACTGACTGTTTTTTAATGCTGGTTCGCGTTTGCGTTTGTTTTCGCAAAATATTGCGGTAAGCAAGAGTCGCCACCGTCTTTTATTTTATCCAACAAGGAAAGGACAAAAGCACAGAAAAATTCCTTTTCGAGATGTTTCTTGGGTTAGGGAGGTAGATTATAGAAAGGGAAGGTGTTAGCACCCTTTCTATCCGTGGTTATCCACGGGCTCTTAGGTACTTGCTCACTATGTTTTCAAAAAGTTTTGCTTTTCTTGTGTTCATGGGTTTTGAAAAGAGTTTTGTTTGAAAACATCGATTTAACTCTTGTTTCTGTCCTCAAGAGTGTATGAAGTGTTGTTGAAAACTTTGTTTGAAAAGTGTAAGTGCGAAAAATTTGTTTTGTTTTGAAAGAGCAAGTACCTAAGAACCTCTACCTACTCAAAAGGGAATTAAACTGTGCAAATGTCCTTTAGACAGTGCTATCCCACTATTGAGGAGTAGGTAGCACCATCGTTGGAGTTTTCAGGTCAATTCGATTAAGGGACATGTGGTCACTAAAGCAATGTTAGGACGCCTTAGCGGTAACCCTAATGTCTTAGATCATTTTTTATCGAGGCAACCGTTTCGAGGCAACTTTGATCTTTAGACAGGAGGGCGACCTCTAAAACTTCCTATACTCAATGACCACGTTCGAGGCAACCAAGTGAGGCGTACCCTAGGAGTGGCATGTGCAAATGTGTCAATTTTCAGTTATGTTATCTTTGTACATGTTATGGTGAGCTACGGTTGATTTTAATTTAAGATAGATCTTGTCATGCATAGCCTATTATTCATACATCTAGCAGTTAATAGTTGCGGAAAGTAAAACTAAGCTATTACAAGGCGTCGGGTATTTACATCGCCAAAAACAAACCCTTGAAAAGTAAATGCGGAAAAGTAAATGAAAGCGGTAAAAAGTCCTAAGTCCAAAACTATTACATCCTCGGAGCAAATACAATTATACGGATCAAAAAGTAATACGCGCGAGAAAAATTAAATCGGAGAGTTTTTAGGGTTTTGACCCTTTTTAGGAAAGAAAGAGGTTTCTTTTGTTATTTCTTGCATTTAATTAAATTAAACCTAAACTAATTAATTAATTAAATAAAAGAGAAATATTTTTGGGTTTTTGAATGTTTAAGGAAATAAAAAAATAAAATGATTAAATATATTAAAAACCTAATTCTACACCAATTTTAATTTTTTGCAAAAGTATTAATATTATGCTTAATTAAAACTAAACAAATTATGTTAATATTTATTTACAAAATAAACTCATGAAATTAAATTTAATAAATAAAAATATTATATTTTTTTGTTTTCTGATTTTTTAGGAAAATATTAATTATTTTAGTTAGTAGTTAATTGGTTAATTAAATAAAAATAATAGAATAAATCAAGTAAAAGAAATATATATATAAAAAAAAGCAAACCAAAAAAAGGGGTCTGGGCCCAGAAAGGGGGTTGGCTCAGCAATTTTCCAGGCCCATTATGCTTCAGCCTCGTTGACTTTTGTAACTCCCTGCATGCTCATTGACTAGGGCGTATGGTGGATGCTCCAATCCTGGCCTTCAGATCTTGGCCTGAAGCCACTTGGCGTATTGAGATTTGAAGCGTATGGTGGACTTCCTTTTGAAAACTGCACATGAATACCTGAGGAAGAAAAATAACAAGGTTTTGGGGGACCTGGAATTCGAACCCAGGTCTCAATGCTCACAGGCCAACGCGTTTACCACCCAACCAAGCTGCTTTAATTGTTATAGGAATAAGAAGCGATTATTATATATGAAAATAATCAATACGCTGTAAATAAAAACAATAAAGCGCGCGTTTTTCAAATACACGAACCAGATGACAACACGTCATCATCTTCAACCTTGGTCCTGCATAAATAGAATCAAATAGCGGGGGTTTTTAACCTCCACTACCTCCTGCACGAAAAATAGCGAATAGACACAGAGCAAAAAGAAATATTTCGCGAGGTATGTGTTAGAATCGTCTTGGTCTCACGAATTCAACCATGTATCCCATTGGTTCCAATTTTTCATGGTTTGGAAAGCCCTATTTGAAAGCTTGAAAACCCTAGAAACTCGATCATGGCATCTCTCGGTTTAGGGCACTATGGTTCAATTAGTTCATTCCATTAGCTTTGTATAATCTCTAGCAACGCAAATCAATCACAAAAACATGTCAAATGCATATGAATTAAGAGATACAATTTGGAATTAGAAGTGCAAACCGTGAGATGGTATTTCGTGATTCCTTGAGCTTTGGTGCTCAAATTCGATTGCAAATCACTCCTGGTACCTCCTGCGATGTGTTTGGATGGACAAGGCACCTTGAATTGGCCTAGATTGCAAGAACAAGGTTTAATTTTTCTTGAAGATTCTTGAAATTGGTATGGCCGTCTCTTGCAGTTTTTTCTCGTGAATTAGGTTATGCTTGGCTTGCTTGCATATAAGGGACTCAGTTTAGGCCAAAATTTGGACCCATACCCATGTGCATTGAAGATTGAATATTTGATTGACAAATCAAATATTCTTGATTTTTCATGATTGAACAAGTTGCCAAAATTGAATATTTTTGTATCTTTTAGCTTGTGCACGAATTGGCATTGCTTGGTCAGCATATTTGGATCACATTTGGTTCACAAATAGATTTAAGAATCAAATCTTCTATTTTCTTATAATTTAAATTAATTAAATGAATTAATATGTATTAAAAATCCATTTAATCAATAAATTTAAGAAAATAAATCCAATTTAACTTGGTGGGTCGTGCACAGGTCATGAGTGAAGTTTCAAAAAGAGATTTGAGGCCCATTAGCAAAAAGAAGGTGTTTTGAGCAAAGTTGACTTTTGCAAATTCATGAAAATTGCCCAACTTCTCCAATGCATAACTTGCTCAATTTTGATCATATGACATTGTTCTTGGACATTTTGGAAAGCCCTTGAAGTCCTATAACCAATTCTTTTGGTCCCATGTTATTTGGATTTACCAATCTCAAGTTATGGCCTTTGACTCAAAGTGTACTTTTGTTGACTTTTGAAATTGACCTATAATGTAAAAATTTGTAACTTTTTGTGAGAGCATTTCTTGATCTTGGGGTGTGAATATGGATTGTAGGAAATTGCATCCTCTTCAAAATGAGATTTGGATGGGATTTTTATGATAAAACATGAAAGAGTTATGCCCTGGTCAAAGTACAGTTGACTTTTCTACTATCCAAAAATAGTAGCTTTTGCATCTTGATGATTTTTGAGCTATTCTTGTGGGATCATGATCAATACTTGATCAAATGATGATTGTGAACTCAAAAATAAGATGTTGACCAAGAATTCTGACTTTTGACTACAAAATGACCATTTTGCCCTTGCAGTTGACTGTAGATCAAATGGAGCTTTTGACTGTGCAAACTGGCACTATGAGTCTTGAAACTTGGCATGTAGGTGCTTGAGAATGTATATAGGACTATGAGACTTGATTGAACCATTGAAAACCCCAAATTCCTTGAAAGAACCAAAACCCTAATTTTGAATTGACTGCCTTAGGAGGTGATTTGACTGTACAACCCTTGAGCCATTTTGAGCAATTTGAAGATCATTCTTGAAAAATCTTGAGGAATATGGGAGGGCAAATTTTGGGGTACAACACCAGCGTTAAACTATTTCATAACCTCTGCTTTGATCTTCTCTGACATTTCAGGGCGCATGCGACGAACCTTCTGCTTTACCGGAGGGTAATCTTCTTTAGTTGGAAGGCGATGAACCACAATATCGGTGTCTAGTCCAGGCATGTCTTCATATGACCAGGAAAAGATCTCGACATAATCATGCAACATCTGTATCAACCGCTATTTGACATTAAGCCCCATATTTGCACCGATCTTGACTTTTATTTTTGTCTTCCTCTGTGCCCAAATGAATTATCTCAACTGGATCTTCATGGGGCTGTATGGCCCTTTCTTCCTATTGTAACAGTGTAGCAAGTTCTCCGGGTACCTCACAATATTCCTCACCTTCATCCTCGGCTTGGTTGATCGGATTTTGAAAGTCATAACCAGCAATAGCAGAACTGTTTTCAATGGGATCCGGAGTGGATATGGATCTGCAGTTTGATACGTGAGTGTGTGTAAGAGCATAGATGTATAGACAAAGTAAAAAGAAAAGAAAAACAGAGAGCACAAAATTTGTATGCATAAACGTCCAATGCTTTATTAATGCCATATGAAATTGAGTTATGGTAGCCCTCACAAATAAACCATTGTGCCACGGGTAAGACACATGACCGTAAAGTTCATATTGTTTATTACATATTTATAGCACTTACTTTACACTTGTTTTTTAATCTGATTTCATATGTTATTTAGGTTTTTTATTATTGTTTTCTCGTATTATGCCTATATTTTGTTTCCTTCTCAGGTATTTCAATTATCAAGAGCTCCCCTGAGAAAATGAAGGAAAACAGGCTGAAAAATAGGAGTTTAGGTCAAATTTGCACTCATGGCGTCCACCATGGCGCCCGCCATAGGGTAGGCCATGACGTGGACCACCTCTTACTGCCCTCAACTACCACGTTCCCCACTTCCCTTTCATCTACACACATGGCGAGCGCCATGGCCTCCATGGCAGGCGCCATCTTTGGACGACGTTTTCCCCTCCAAAAGGAGTTGGGGGAAATTCCTGTGATTTCCTGCATTCTTCATCCTCTATAAATAGAAGTTCCTGATTTCATTTCAAATCACCCAAGCTTAGTTGTAAACTTGATCTAACCATAGTTGTGAACTTAAGCCATATAATTTCTCTATTGTAAAGCAATAATTATTCACATCGGGGAATTATTGCATTGTTGATTGAGTATGTGATCGAGTTCATAGATTGAGTCTGTAATCGAGTTTGGAGCACTTCGGCAGAAGTTTATCTTGCCACTTTTATTTTCAACTGATGTTTATTTCCAGTCGCATTTTACTTCCAGTTTGTACCAGATTTAAAACCTCCCCGTTTGGAGCAGGTTTCTATTTATATATTCTGCACTGCTTTTACTTTGCTTATTTCCCGCACATGCTTTTACTTTTTTTATTTTCCGCACCTGCTTTTACTTTGTTTATTTTCCGCACTGCTTTTACTTTGTTTATTTCTCGCACCTGCTTTTAATTTGTTTATTTTCCGCACCTCACTTTAAATTATTTACTTTCTCGCATGATTTATTTTAACATGTCTGTTTACATTCCCATGTCAGGCTAAACCTTACTGGGCTAGAATGTAAGGAATCTAGTTAGATCGATATTCCAAATAATGTGTCAATAGAAATGCTTATGGGCTATTTTGGTTTTTAATACGAGTTTTCTATACTTTATTGTTGTTGGGTAAGATTGAAAGTCGTCCAACCTTTTGTTAAACTCGGTTAGTTCTAACTGGTCAAAGCAAGCGAAAGCGCTTTGTCCGGTTAGTTAGGGATTTTTATTATGAAAGAAATCAATTTTGAAACTATTTTCAGACGCCTTTATAGGGTTAAAGTTAGGTCCCATTTTTATTAGAAATTCCAAATCAAAATACTTTTCAACTTGGTCAAGTACTTTATTTCTTAAAAATAGGTTTATTACTTTAACGCAATGCGCGCTTTTTTATAAGTGACGATAAGAAGGTCTGATTAGAGAGTAAACTTGGTTCTGATTACGCGAAAGCGACAGTTCCTGTTAAATTAGTTCTTTTCTTTAGTAGAAAATATTTCCCTATAAGTAGTTCTATTCTGAAGCATTGCGAATATCATCTGACTATGTGAATTACATTCGAACCTGCTTTTATATCTGAACTTTACTTTCTTGCATGCTCAATTCCCTGTTTAATATTGACTTAGCTAAACACCGTAACAATAGGAAACGATAGATTGACAATTGGTCTATGTGGATCGATAATCTTTTATATTAATCTGACGTGATTCGTACACTTGTGAATAAACCGCATCATGTTTTTGGTGCCGTTACCGGGGATACAATTTCGTCAAATTTCACACCCTATAGTCGCACCGTCTAGACTAAGTTTTACAGTCCGGTTGATGCAAAGATCTTGCAGCACCGGAACCTTATTCAATCCTTTAGAGGAACCTTAACGTTACATCCATTTTCTCCATAGAATTAGAAAAACTATGGCCGAGAATCGTAACAAAAGACCCCTTAAGGAATTTTCCCAACTGTCAGATGAGGAACCTAGTTCAAGTATTGTAAACCTAGGTATAACCACAAATAATTTTGAACTAAAACCCTAATTGCTACAATTGGTGCAATAAAACCAATTCGATGGTCTCGCTACTGAGAACCTGAATCAACACTTAAAAACTTTTATACAATTAGCAGACACTTTAAAATGCAATGGTGCTTCGCCTGAGGCAATACGACTAAGATTATTCCCTTTTTTCCTCAGAGATAAAGCATGAGATTGGTTGGATTCCCTTCCATTCAATTCAATAACAACCTGGGAAGACCTTAGAAGAGTATTTCTTGCAAGATATTTTCCGCCCAGCAAAACTGCCGTCCTTAGAAACCAAATCACTAGATTTAACCAAAACCTGGGAGAATCACTTTTTGAAGCATGGGAGAGATATAAGGACCTGTTAAGATCCTGTCCACACCATGGCATAGAACAATGGCTAATCATCCACACCTTCTATAATGGACTCCATTACAACACAAAGATGTCTATCGATGCTGCCGCTGGTGGCGCATTGATGAATAAACCTTACCTAGAAGCCTGTGCTCTCATTGAGGACATGGCCCAAAACCATTACCAATGGGGAATAGAACGAGCTACGGTAGAGAAAAAGGAGATCCAAGGAGGAAAACATGAGATAAGTTCTCTAGAAATGATGCAAGTTAAAATGGACGCTCTTGCCTTAAAAGTTCAAAACATGTCTCAAAACCCTAATACTATAGCCGCAGTAGCTTCAGAATGCGAACTCTATGGGACCCAAGGACATCAACCTGCAGAATGTAACTTGTTGAATGAGCCTTGCTCATACCAAGTAAACTACACCCAAGGAAACCCATTTTCAAACACTTACAACCCCGGATGGAGGAATCACCCAAACTTTTCTTATAAAAACAATAGCCCAATACAAAACTCTGCACCTCCGAGACCTACAGGTTTCCAAGTCTAAAGACCAAATCAACCTATGCAAGCTGTGGCACCCAAACCAAACCTTGAGAAAATCATGGAAAATGTCATTTCAGCTCAAACCCAGCAAAACAAAGAGTTCCTAAATCAGAATATTCACATAAATGAACTAATCACACATTAGGAACTAAGGTTGATCAGATAATCACGCATAACAAGATGCTTGAAACCCAGATCTCGCAGATAGCCCAAACACAAGCCCCACAAACTACACCTGGAGGGCAATTCCCTGGACAACCTCAACCAAATCCTAAAGGGAAAGCTAATTCCATTTCCTTACAAAGTGGGACTACTTACGATGGACCCAAGAATCCAGCCATGAGTACACCCTCACAACCTAAGACAAATGTTTTTCCTACAGACCAAGTGGAGGAACCAGAGGAACCCGAAAAGCAAAAAGAACCAGAATTAAAAGATAAAACTAATAAATCACCACCCTCGTACAAACCCCAGTCCCATTTCCGCAAAGACTTAAACAAACCAAACTTGATAATCAATATCAGAGATTCGTTAAAGTTATAGAAAAAACTCCATGTAGAGATTCCTTTCACTGAAGCCATCACTCAGATACCATATTATGCTAAATTCCTAAAAGACATCCTGACTAACAAGCGTAGACTTGATGATCCCAAACCTATCGAATGCAATTTTATTTCAGAGAATAAACTTGCCAAGAAAGAAAAGGATCCAGGAAGTTTTTCCATTCCTTATATATTAGGAAATCATACTATTGACAGAGCCTTCTTAGATCTAGGAGCTAGCGTCAGTCTTATGCCTTTAGCAGTTTGTAGAAGGTTAAACTTAGGAGAAATTGCAGCCGACTAAAATGTCTCTCCAGCTGGCTGATAGATCAGTTAAGTATCCTATAAGCATACTTGAAAACATACCAGTTAAGATCGGTCATCTATATATCCCAACTGATTTCGTGGTTATGGATATTAAAGAAGACAAAGAAATCCCAATCCTCTTAGGTAGACCATTCCTCTCAACAGCCGGAGCCATAATTGACGTTAAGAAAGGAAAATTAACATTTGAGGTGGGTGATGAAAAGATAGAATTTATTCTTTCAAAGTTCTTAGTGGCACCAGTCATAGGAGATGCCTGTTATGCCATCGACGTCATTGACGAGTGTATATTGGAACTTAAGCGAGAGGAATCTAACAAAAATATCAAGTTACCTTCGACCCCCATTATGGAGGACGATGGATTTAAAAGTTTAGAACCTTACATCGATGACGACCTCTATGAATGTTTATCGCTTACTCCCGATCCCATGCCTTGCCCTTTGAAACCATCTTTGGAACTGAAGGAACTTCCCAAGAACCTCAGATACAAATTCTTAGATAAAGAGATGAATCATCCTGTTATAGTTAACGCTATTTTAAGTCAAGACGAGACAACTCAACTCTTAGAGATCTTACGAAAATATCCCTCAGCTTTAGGGTATAACATCTCTGATTTAAAAGGAATAAGTCCATCAGTGTGCATGCACCAGATCTTGTTAGAGGAAAACTCAAAACCCTCAAGAGAACATCAAAGAAGAATAAACCCTATAATATGCGATGTTGTTAAAAGAGAAGTTCTTAAGTTACTAGAGGCTGGTATAATTTACCAAATATCAGATAGTAATTGGGTGAGCCCTGTGCATGTGGTGCCAAAGAAAGGAGGCATAACCGTCATAAAAAATGAGAAAGGTGAGCATATTTCTAAACGAACAGAAGGAGGTTGGCGTATGTGTATAGATTATAGAAAATTAAACAAAGCAACCAGGAAGGATCATTTCCCTCTTCCATTTATAGATCAAATGCTCGAACGTCTAGCCAGACAC
Organism: Vicia faba; assembly: GCA_948472305.1. Taxonomy (NCBI): domain Eukaryota; kingdom Viridiplantae; phylum Streptophyta; class Magnoliopsida; order Fabales; family Fabaceae; genus Vicia; species Vicia faba. The sequence continues at coordinate 1,356,163,200 of OX451735.1, forward strand.
TCGCACTTTTGTTATCTAGATGGATACTCAGGATTTTTTTAAATACCTATTCACCCTAAGGATCAAGAGAAAATAACCTTCACCCGTCCTTATGGAACGTTCGCCTATAGATGAATGCCCTTCGGACTCTGTAATGCCCCTGCCACTTTTCAACGTTGTATGATGTCTATATTTACAGATTACCTAGATGGAATAATGGAAGTTTTCATGGACGATTTCTCGGTGTGTGGATTCGATTTTAAAGATTGTCTCTCCAACCTCGAAAAAATCCCTGAAAGATGCGTAGAGGTGAACCTAGTGCTAAACTGGGAAAAATGTCATTTTATGGTTAATGAAGGTTTAGTATTAGGACACATTATCTCCGAAAGAGGCATTGAGGTTGATAGAGCCAAAATTGAAGTTATAGAAAACCTCAACCCACCTAAAACCATTAGGGAGATTAGAAGTTTTCTTGGACATGCTGGTTTTTATCAGCGTTTTATAAAAGACTTCTCTAAAATATCAAAACCTTTGACTAATCTTCTAATGGAGGACGTTGAAATTGTTTTTGACGAGAAATGTCTCGAAGCTTTTAAATTTTTGAAACAAGCACTGATTTCAGCTCCGATCATGCAACCCCCAGATTGGACACAACCTTTTGAAATCATGTGCGATTCCAGCGATTATGCAGTTGGTGCTGTACTAGGACAACGAAAAGACAAGAAATTACATGTTATATATTATGCTAGTAGAACCCTAGATACCACCCAACTCAACTATGCAACAACATAGAAAGAATTATTGGCAGTCATTTTTGTGATAGATAAGTTTAGGTCCTACCTAGTTGGAGCAAAGATCATTGTTTACACTGATCATGCTGCCATACGTTATCTATTAAATAAAAAGGACGCTAAACCTAGGTTACTTAGATGGATCCTGTTACTCCAAGAGTTTGATCTAGACATTAAGGATAAGAAAGGAACAGAGAATGTTGTCGCTGACCACCTCTCTAGATTAGAACACTTAAAATTTGACTTATTGCCTATAAATGATGATTTCACCTATGACAGACTTATAGCTAAGACTGATGATTTCGAGCCTTACAGAGATAAAGATTTTGAAAAAAATTCAGTAATGAAGAGCGTACCTTGGTACGCTGATTTTGTAAACTACCTAGCTGCAAATATCATACCCCCTTGATCTAAATTACCAACAGAAAAAGAAGTTCTTCAAAGATGTTAAACATTTCTACTGGGATGAACCACTCCTATTCAAGAGAGGAATAAATAATATTTTCAGGTTTTGCGTCCCAGAAGAGGAAATAGAAGACATCGTCAGACACTATCATTTTGCACCTTATGGTGGACATGCAGGTATATCTAAAATACACGCCAAGATTCTTCAAGCATGCCTCTATTAGGAAAATTTATGGCGCGATGTTCATGCCTACATTGTCAAGTGCGACCGATGCCAACGCACCGGGAACATATCAAAACGTGACGAGATGCCAATGAGGAATATCTAGGAAGTTGAACTCTTTGATGTTTGGGTATAGACTTTATGGGACCATTTACACCTTCAATGGGAAATAGGTACATTTTGGTAGTTGTGGACTACATGTCTAAATGGATTGAGGCTATTGCATCACCCATAAATGACACAAGAGTGGTAGTCAGGCTATTTAAGAATATCATTTTTCCAAGGTTTGGAACACCCCGTCTCGTTATAAGTGATGGAGGATCACATTTCATATCCAGAATCTTTGATAAGCTCTTGAGTAAGTATGGAGTAAAGCACAAAGTAGCAACACCTTATCATCCACAGACTAACGGCCAAGTAGAAGTGTCTAACAGGGATATTAAACAAATCTTAGAAAAAACCATTTTAATTTCCAGAAAAGATTGGTCTCAGAAGCAACATGAAGCACCATGGGCCTACATAACAACCTTTAAAACCCCTATTGGAACAAACCCTTACCAATTAGTCTATGGAAAATCTTGTCATTTACCCTTCGAGTTATAGCATAAATCCTATTGGGCCATTAAGACCCTGAATTTGGAATATTTGACTGCTGGTGAAAAGCGCATCCTTGACATTCATAAATTGGAGGAATTCCGCCAGTCTGCCTATGAGAATGCTATAATATATAAAGAAAGAACCAAAACTTGGCATGACAGAAGAATTGTAAAGAAAGATTTCAATATAGGCAACCTTGTTCTCCTTTTTAATTCCAGGTTGTGACTTTTTCCTGGCAAGATACGTTCAAGATAGACTGATCCTTTTGAGGTCTCTAGAATCCTAAGATCTGGAGCAGTCGAGATCAAGAACAATTCTTGTAGCCTATTCATCGTCAATGGGCAGAGGTTGAAGCACTACGAAGGAGGTGACATTCCTAGCAACTACTCCAGCCACACTCTGATTGATCGACCAGTACCAGATTCTGTTATATGAAGTTTACTCGTCAAGCTAACGACGTTAAACAAGCGCTGCATGGGAGGCAACCCATGGGATTATTTTTATTTTTTGCATTTATTTACTTTTTACTTTATCAAATTTTATTTTTATCTTTATACTAACAGTTGCAAAATTTGTGATTTCAGGCATCACCTGCTAGCCGTCTTTGCTAAATACATTTTTTAGGATGGAGCATTTAGATGACATGCATGTTTCCTTCCGAGATGACACTCAGAGACAACGCTATGCGGTCCTTTCACAGCGACCCATGGCACCGACCAGATATCCAGACCAGGTTTTCATGGAAGCTCTTGGCTTTGAAGCCAGTATCAAGTATCTATGCAACCAGCTAAAGTGGGACGAGTATGTAGATGACCTAAATGTGACCTACAGGAACCTCACCTTAGAATACCTCAGTTCATTCGAGTTTGATCCCTATAATTGCCAGGATGGATATCTCACTTTCAGACTATTCGGGATAGAGTACTGTTTTACCCAGAGGGAGTTTGGTGACTTGCTAGGCTTCCAGACCACACCCGATGCTATACCTGAGCTACCAGTTGGCTATTTCATGACTAGGGACATAGAGAAATTCTGGAGAGATATTACTGCTGGAGGGAGCCTTGATCCTTCCACTCAGCTATCCCTTGTTATTCACAACCCCGCTTTTAGGTATTTTCAAATGGTTATTGCTCACACTTTCCTAGGGGAGGCCGACAGTGATACCCATGTTAGCGAGGAGGAGATCATTTTCCTATACTGTGCGAACCAGTCTCGCCCTGTAGCCTGTGGAAATTTCCTGATGTGGAATCTCATGATGACTTCCAAGTCTGCTGAGGGTATCCTCCATGTGGGAGGGATAGTGACTCAAATTTCTTCTGCTTTGGGTCATACAAGTAAGTTATCTCACCACCTTCTACTGTGGATATACTACAGTGGACATTGATTTATGTTTGGATCGTGGGATGATGAGGAGAGTCTACTTTAATCCTAACCAGTATAGACTCCTGATTGATAATGAAACCACTCACTATTTTACCTTGCCAGATCCCATAATGACCAATGTCCATAACCCTGCCAATTGGACATATGCCTTAGAAGGTCTTGGAGAGACCGTGGATGAGCGAAAATCACCTTCGGTACCTGAGTATCATCCATGTCCATCGCTAGAAAGGACCATTGTATTCTCTAATAATTTATCTTTGCAGCAACCCGACATCTATGCACAGGTTGCTGAGTTGCGTAGAGAGGTAGCCCAACTTCGTCAGACAGTTGAAGACCTCTCTCTTCAGGTTATGGTTTCCGATGCTACTCACTCTACTGAGGCAGACCTCCTACAGCAGGAAATTGATGATCTTCGCAGTAAGTTAGCTGCAGCTCATGGTTCTGAGTCGACCAAGGACCCTACTACTCCTTGATGATCTTGATTCATATCTGCACTGTTTTTCTATTTTGTTTTTTTTTCTTTTATCATGTTGTTTCCTTTTCCAGACTTATTTATTTTTATGCCTAACTCTTGCATTCTACTTTATTTTTATTTTTATTTTTATTTTTCGTGATTTACCATGATTAAGTATATTTATTTTTATTTTTATTTTTCTCTTTAATTAATTGTTTATTTTATTTTTTGTGAGTTTATTATTTTTCAAGTTATAAACATAAAAGAAAAAAAATTCAATACACCAATCCTTGGAAGCACCAAATGAAGAATTATTGTTTGCACCTACGAGAAGAAATTGGAATAAGAAGCCCAAACCAACAAAACAAATAAATTTGAGCCCAACCCAATTTTTCAAACATGGCACCCGCCACCAAGACCATGGCGCCCGCCATGGGGTCTGGGATTATAACGGGCAAATTTTCAAAAACCTCCTACTTTCTCCATTTTCAACCCCAAAACCTCTCATTTTACCAACCACCTACTACCCTATTAACCACCCAACAACTCTCATTTTATCAACCACCTACTACCCCATTAACCACTCCAATATCCATTTTTCTAACCTTTATAAAACTTCAAACTTTCTCCTCCCAATCTCCAACACCCATTTTGAAACCCATTTTTTTTCAATTTTCTTCCAAAGGAGCAACAATGGAGTTCAACGGATATGTTCTTCGTGAAGGCAAACCTGGATACCGACAACGGAAAATCCTTGAAAAATTGCAAGGACGAGAAATTATCTCAACCAGGTATGTCGATGAAGTCTGTCTGTATACTTTAGGACTTTATCATAGTTTTTTTCATTTAGCTGACATCCTAGGATTGCATGACATTTTTGCTAGAAAAGAGCCCACCTTTGAGAGGCTAACTCGGGAATTCTTAAGTTCCCTTATTTATTTGGTTCACCCCGACACTGCTAGTATCATTGGTACGGTTAAATTTCGTCTGTTTAATGTTGAATATGAATATAGCACCGACGAACTAGCAGCTCTGTTGGGTATTCCTCATGGTGATGACGCTATTTGTGAGTCCCCTTTGGATTCTGAATGGTCCACTGATGCATTTTCCTTCTGGCGTCAATTGTCAAACTCTTCTATAAATTCTTTTAAAGAAATTTTAGCATCATTAATCCATAACCCGTCTATTCAAATTTTTCGATATATGCTCGCCTGTACTATTTTTGGCCGGGAGAATCCAAACAAGGTAAATGCTAGAGAACTTCTATTTTTGCAGGGTAGTCTCACTAATAGAAGAATTAATTCAGTCCTGTTTGTGATTGCTCACATAATTGTTGTCCTGAGACACACAAGGACCATAGCTTTTGGAGGACTAGTTACATCTATTGCTAGAGCTCTGCACCTTGACGCTGAGATAGCTACCCTAGCACCCCTGCCTCCCCGCACAATTAATTTAAAATTTCTAAAAGATATGAAATTGTGCAAGGTGAGGAGATCGGGTGGCTTTGAACTTATGGTTCGGGGTGTCGCTATCCTATCAGTCGTTCTGCCTTGCACTAGACGTACTGATGTACGCATTGCAAGGAATTGGACCTACGATCTAGATGCTCCACCTTTTACGGCTCCATTACCTCATAATGTTCCATTTGGGGACGGACACGCGACTGATGAAGAATACGAGCAGAGGGATGAACCTCATGCCCCACCTGTGTCCTCCCACCATGCTTCACCCGCACACATTGTACCTTCTACTTCTAACACTTTTGCAGGTACGAATCCTGGCTTCTACATCACTGAAGAGATGTGGCGTGACTAGCTATCCTAAGAGGAGAGACAAGATGGTTTACTTTCTGCCATCCAACAACAGTTGGCAGATAATATGAGTTTTATGGAGGCATCCCGACAACAGACATACCGCTCTTTTCAAAGTCTTATGGAATCTCAATTGGCGATATCCTGCGAGCAACATAGGAAACAAGATCAGTTTCAGAGGCGATCCACCCTCATGGAGGCCACTCAAGGTTCCCTTTTAGGTAACCTTCGCCAGATTTAGAGTTCACAAATTGCCTTGTCAGCCAGATTCGACCAGTTCAAGGCTTCTCAGAGTAGTCGTCGTCGCAGCCGATCCCGTCATCCAAGACATTCACCACAGGATGGTGAGGGACCCATCCACCCTTAGTACTTTACTAGGTGACTCTTTCCTTATCTTATTTCACAACATTAGGGACAATGTTCGATTTAAGTATGGGAGGAGATTTACTCGCTTTCTCGCTTTATTTTTCTCGCTTTATTTTTTTCCTTTCCTGCATTTTCCTTCTCGTTATTTTACTTCTTTATTTGGTTTAGTTTGCTTGTTTGCTTTATTTTCAAAATAATACATGTGTTTGACGAGTCATCTATATCTGTATGGTCTATTGTATGTCCACTCCCCCATTTCTTGAGCCTAACCGAAAATTTTTCTTAAGAAAAACACTGTTTTGAGCTTAGTTAGGCTATAAGACCTGGTTGAGATAGGATGTAGTATAACTTGGGAAAGCCCCTTTGAAGCATCATCATTGTTTTTACACCTTAAGCTTCGTAAATTTAGGAATTCGATCCCGATACCCCCTATGTCGTGGCCCTAAAATTTTCATTCTTAAATCCTTGAATAGTTTATCCTAGCAGTCAGCTCCGGTCTAAGCATGCTCTACGTAGGGGACCGAAGAGAAGTGAATGATATGTATGCTATGTTCTCATTATAAACTACAACCCCGGGATAGGTGACCCTCACAAAGTCATTTAACTCAACGAAAGTTTTACGTTGAAAAATATAGCAAAAGCAAAAGAAGAAGAAAAAGAAAAAGGAATTTTTTTTACCCATCTTTAGTTGGTTCAGAGGTATCTGGTGCTGAACTTGGTAGGGAGGATTACGATCCGATCCCCCGCAACTATAAATGGGTCAATAAAAGGGGTTACACCAACTTTTTGTACCAGAGCCCTACCTTTTATGATCAGAATCACTACCCGGTCACTTTACTATGAGCATGTACGAATAATGGGCTTAATGTGATTGTGCCTGAATGAAAAAGGATTTGAAAATAGGAAAAATATAGGCCTAAGCATAGTGGCATGATATGGATTGGTTCGTAAAAGAACGAAGCTTATGTCCGTTTTACGGAAGAGTGTCACTACGATATCCTTGGTTTGATTCAGTCAGTACCTAACAATACATCCCTGTTTTAATTCCAGAGGCCCCTTGCAGCCTAACTTGTTCACTAACACTGTTTTTCTTCTTAATCTATTTAGAGTTTTTGCTTGGGGACAAGCAAAGGTTTAATTGTGGGAGAATTTGATAACAGTTACTTTACGCTTGTTTTTGACTCTGATTTCACATGTTATTTAGGTTTTTTATTATTTTTTTCTCGTATTATGCCTATCTTTTGTTTCCTTTTCAGGTATTTCAATTATCCAGAGCTCCCTTGAAGAAATGAAGGAAAACAGGCTGAAAAATAGGAGTTTAGGTCAAATTTGAACTCATGGCGTCCACCATGGCGCCAACCATAGGGTAGGCCATGATGTGGACCACCTCCTGCTGCCCTCAACTGCCACGTTCCCCACTTCCCTTTCATCTATACACATGGCGAGCGCCATGGCCTCCATGGTGGGCGCCACCTTTGGACGATGCTCCCCCCCCCCCAAAAAAAAGGAGTTGGGGGGCATTCTTGTGATTTCCTGCATTCTTCATCCTCTATAAATAGAAGTTCCTGATTTCATTTCAAATCACCAAAGCTTAGTTGCAAACTTGATCCAACCATAGTTGTAAACTTAAGCCATATAATTTCACCATTGTAAAGCAATAATTCTTCACATCGGGGAATTATTGCACTGTTGATTGAGTCTATGATCGAGTTCATAGATTGAGTCTGTAATCGAGTTTGGAGCACTTTGGCAGAAGTTTATCTTGCCACTTTTATTTTCAACTGCTGTTTATTTCCAGTCGCATTTTACTTCCAGTTTGTACCAGATTTAAAACCTCCCCGTTTGGAGCAGGTTTCTATTTATATATTCCGCACTGCTTTTACTTTGCTTATTTCCCGCACATGCTTTTACTTTTTTTATTTTCCGCACCTGCTTTTACTTTGTTTATTTTCCGCACTGCTTTTACTTTGTTTATTTCTCGCACCTGCTTTTAATTTGTTTATTTTCCGCACCTCACTTTAAATTATTTACTTTCTCGCATGATTTATTTTAACATGTCTGTTTACATTCCCATGTCAGGCTAAACCTTACTGGGCTAGAATGTAAGGAATCTAGTTAGATCGATATTCCAAATAATGTGTCAATAGAAATGCTTATGGGCTATTTTGGTTTTTAATACGAGTTTTCTGTACTTTATTATTGTTGGGTAAGATCGAAAGCCGTCCAACCTTTTGTTAAACTCGGTTAGTTCTAACTGGTCAAAGGAAGCGAAAGCGCTTTGTCCGGTTAGTTAGGGATTTTTATTATGAAAGAAATCAATTTTGAAACTATTTTTATTAGAAATTCCAGATCAAAATACTTTTCAACTTGGTCAAGTACTTTATTTCTTAAAAATAGGTTTATTACTTTAATGCAATGCGTGCCTTTTTATAAGTGACGATAAGAAGATCTGATTAGAGAGTGAACTCGGTTCTTATTACACGAAAGCTACAGTTCCTGTTAAATCAGTTCTTTTCTTTAGTAGAAAATATTTCCCTATAAGTAGTTCTATTCTGAAGCATTGTGAATATCATCTGACTATGTGAATTACATTCGACCCTGCTTTTATATCTGAACTTTACTTTCTTGCATGCTTAATTCCCTGTTTAATATTGACTTAGCTAAACACCGTAACAATAGGAAACGATATATTGACAATTGATCTTTATGGATCGATAATCTTTTATATTACTCTGACGTGATTCGTACACTTGCGAATAAACCGTATCACATATCCAAAAAAACAAAAAGACAATTACTTATGAACAAAAGTAATCAGTATAAAGTATCTTTCTGTTCAGTTGCTGAGTCCACCGTTGGCAGTAGGGAAGATCCAGATGTCCATGTTATCGTCACCATCACTGTCTTCCAAGGCTTTGACCCCATGATTACTGATACGGGGGGGGGGGGGAGGTCCTCCAGCACGAGCATGATGAACAACCCTTTAATCCCCTGAAGAGAAACCTAAGCCAAACTTATCATACTTGTATGGTATGTCAGGGAGTTGACCCCAGATGGTAGACCCACCTCCTTCAATAACTGCTTTTGCATCCTTGAGAGAAGCCATCTTCAAGGGAGGTCTGGTAATCTTTGAAAGATTGGTGACATTTTCAGTTGCATCCATAGTCTGAGGCACCTCCTCAAAATTCTAACACGGAGTCTCGATGAACTCTCCATCCATTTCTACATACTTGAAGGATTTCAGGTGACTGACCATGTATTCTTGCTCACCGTGTATCGTGACAATCTTTCCTTTTACCAGGTACTTCATCATCTGATGCAGAGTAGAAGTGACAGCTCCCGCCCCATGGATCCAAGGGCGACCCAATAAAAAAGAATAGGATGGTCTGATATCCATCACTTAGAAGGTAGAGTCGAAAGTCTGAGAACCAACTTTTATGGGGATGTCCACCTCCCCGTGCACCATCCTCTTTGAGCCATCGAAAGCCCTTACCACTATGTTGCTGGGCTTCAAGGCCAAACCTTCACAGTCTAGTCTATCCAGAGCCTTATTGGGTAGCACATTCAATGATGAACCGATATCTACCAGAACATGGGCCAAAGTAGTGCCCCGGAATTCGGCGGAAACATGCAACACATCATTGTGTTTTTTACCTCTTGGTGTCAAATCAACATCAGAAAAACCCAAACCGTTGTCCACCGTCAGACTAGCCACACAATCTTCAAATTGGTCAATTGAGGTTTCCTGTGACACATGGGCCGTCTTAAGGAACTTCACCAAAGCCTTTGCATGGGCTTCAGAGCACAACAGTAAGGCTAGCATAGAAATATTTGAAGGGGTCTGCCCCAGTTGCTCGACCATATTGTATTCGCTCTTCTTGATGATCTTCAAAATTTCTTCCATTTCCTTCTTGGAAGCCTCTGGGATAGATATTGACTGTGCCTTCATCCAGACAGGCTCAACCAATATGTCTTTGCCCCGAGTCTCAGTCGACTCGGTGATAGGGGTGTCAGCAGGGGTGATCACAGGAACTGTAGTAGTATCAGCAGGAACAAAAGCAGGAATAATCACAGGACCAGTAATAGCTTTCGAAGGAGAAATCTTAGGGGAGAACACTCTTCTGCTTCTATTTATTTTGCTGGTTCCCATAATGTTGCCAATGTCGGGGTCAGCCTTCTCAAAAACCTGGTCTTCATCGGCCAGTCAATCTTGCTTGACATCGTGGTAGTAGACGTCACCCCCATAGTTCTAGGGAACAATTTTGTTCGAGGAGTATGGGATTGGCCCTGGCATGGTAATTATCAGCGGAGTCACCTTTGGAACAGATGTAATCCTGACGGGTCTTTTGGTGGAGACCCTGGGAGGATTGGAGGAAATGGTTATTATTGAAACATCCTTGTAAGAAGTGGTTGGAACATGAGTCTTTTCAAATAAAATCTATTTTTCATCCATCAGGCGCTGGACACCTACCTTCAGTAAATGACAATCATTAGGTAGAGACAAACAGAGGTGGCAACCTTCGCCACAACCTGAAAATAAACCGGCCTTCAACAGACTCCTCTTGACAGTCAGGAGAGGAGTAACCAGTTCATCAATAGCAGTAACAAACACATCATCTTCAACAACGTTAACACCACGACCGTGCTTGGGCATAGGAGCAGTGATAACATTTGGAATCTCAGGGGCGTTAGATTCAATTTCCTTCGCCTCGATCAGATCCTGTACCTTGTTTTTCAAAGCCCAGAAGTTGTTGGTATCATGGCCTGGACTTTCTGAATGATAAGAACAACGAGCCTTAGGGTTGTAGTGAGGAGAGGCGGTGTTGGGATTCTTCAGGGCTTCCTTCAAAGTCAACAGATTGGTCTTCAATAACTATGGCAATATTTGAGACAGAGTCATGTTTATCCGGGTAAACTGTCTTACCGGCCTTTCTGTTCTCAGTTGATTATTCCTTTGTTGGGTAGGTTCAGACTTAGAGATCATGACAGCCCCTACCGCTAGACGGAGTTCAGTTATGTCCTGATTTCTTTGACGGTACACAACACTAACATCCTTCTTCCCAGTGAATGGCTTCCTTACAGCATTGGAGGATGCATCCTTTTGAATCTTTCCTCTCCTAATTCCAGCTTCCACCCATTCTCCTGTCAGAATTAATTCAGTGAAGCCGGCTAAAGAGCTTCCAATCAGGTGTTTAAAGAATGGACCAGACAGGGTACCGAGAAACATATCCACTAGCTCCCTATCTGACAGGGGAGGATGGACTCTTCCTGCTAAGTCCCTCCACTTCTGAGTATAGTCCTTAAAGCCCTCGTTCGAACCCATAGACATACTTTGGAGTTGTGTACGGGTGGGAGCAAGGTCTGCATTGTACTGATACTGGTTGTAGAAAGTAGCAGCCAGGTCTTCCCAATTATGAATGTTGGCCCTTTCTAGCTTGTACAACCATTCTAGTTGAGTTCCGGACAGACTATCCTGAAAGAAGTGGACCCACAAGTCCTTGTCAGCAGTGTGAGGCTGGATCTTCCTCACATAAGATCAGAGGAGCCTTTTGGGACATGAAACCCCATCATATTTCCAACCACTGGAACCTTTAACTTTTGTGGGATGACAAACCTAGAGACCAAACCCAGCTCTTCAAAATCTAGACCCGGTACCTTCCGGACTTCCATTGCATTCAAACGATCCTCTAACTGTTTGTATTTTTCATCATCAGGAGGATACTGCTCCTCATCATAGTCGGATTCATCATCAGATTCCTTTGGACTGGAGTCTTCCTCCCTTGTTTCCTCTTCTTGATCGTCTCCTTCTTTTGATGAATTTACCAGTTCAGAAGCTCGTTGCGTTGGTCCTATAATCCTTCTTCCCAAATTCACTAACCCAGTTGGTTTCTTTGGCTTCTTCCTTTTATCTTTTAGTATAAGGGCTTTCAGATCTTCCTGTCCTTTAGCTAGAGCCACAATCATTTGCTGGAACTGGGCATCTTGTGCCTAAAGATCCTTGATGTTTTGTTCAAGAGCCATTTCTTTACTTGCTGAAATAAACAACGAAGAAGATGAGAAACCTGCTATGATACATGTTTATGCAATGATATGTATGACATGTGTATGCAATGATTTCAAGGATTTCGGGAAATTTAAATTTACGAACCAAAATGAAACAAAGATTTTATTAGTAGAATTTAAAATACATTTGCCTTTTAGGCGTCTCAATTGAAAATTCACAAAACTAAAAAAATCAGGTTTCCCATGGGCACTTCCTTTTCGCGCCGAGATAAACATTAAGGCTTCTTTCCTCATGAAGTTGCTTCGTGAGCTCTAAAGCTTTCTCCTCGTGGGCATATAACTGGTCTCTATAAGTATCCCGCTCCTTCTTCAGCTGAATCCAGGACCTCTGTAATTCTTCAAGATCAGTGGACATATCAGGATGAAGAACCGTATAGGGAATATTCCCTTTAGTAATGGGCTCCACAATCACTGGTAATATGGCTCCATATGGCATCATAAGATTCTGAGCACGAGCTCGTACCCATTAGAGATAAGGCTCCATAGGAATGGAAGTCCTTGGCCCTAAAGCCTTGATGACAAATCTGTTTACCATGCCCCAGGCTCGTATGAACCTCTGGCGATACCCTTGAACATCATCCTCATAGTTAAACACAATGCCCTGGACAAGCATTTCGTACGGACCATCCCTTTGAGCGTAACTAAACTGTTGCAGGGCCAAAGAAGGATTATAGGTTATGCCTCCCCTGATGCCAAGTAGTGGGACATTAGGGAATTCTTCGTAGAGGTCAATAATATAAATATCTCCCATAGATCAGGAATACCAGAGAATATTCGTGTGAGAAAGTGACATTATTCTTTGCGACCAGCCCAAAACTTATTCATTCTTCAATACTATCTTAGGAAGGTGAGAAATAAACCACCTCGAGAGCAATGGCACACAACACATAAGAATCCCTCTTTTCTTTGTGGTACGCGTGTGGAAGGTATGCAAGATATCTCCGAGTAAAGAGGGCACAGGGTTGCGAGAAAGGAAGACCTTGATGGAATTCACATCTATGAGTAAGTCTGTATGAGGGAACAGTACTAACCCATAGATGAGAAGGGCCAAGACCTCCTCAAAATCCTGGAAGTCCAAATCATCCCAAAACAGCTGAGCCTTCTCTATTAGGAACTTGGCTAGAAAACCCTTAAGCCCGCTTCTTATTTCCCAGTTGGATACAATGTCGGACCATTTCAGGTGTAAAGCTGCTGTGATGAGCTCTGGTTTTGGAACTTCTTCCAAACCGGTGAAAGGAAACAGATCCAAAATAGGTATACCCAATATATGAGAGAACTCTTCCATGGTGGGTACCAACTGATAGTCTGGAAAGGTGAAGCAATGATGCTTAGGGTCAAATAACTGAAATAATACACTCATCATCTTCTCATTAAAACCTGAGGTAACCAGATTAAGGAGTCGACCGTAGTTCTTGGTGAATGAGGAAGTCTCAGAAACTCTGGATACTAGTTCTTTGAGTTGAAGCGGTATTGTTACAAATCTGATTCAGATGGTATTTCTACGAGCGGAAGCCATGATCTGCAAAACAGAACAAAGGTAAATTCCCCTGATCCTTGAAATGGTTAGCATAATGAAGAATGAATGTTTATGATACATTATGTTAGGTTTAAGCAAACTAAATCACACACAAGCAAAGCACACAATAGACCTTAGGTTCAAAGGCTTGCATGAGTTTTAAGGTAAGTACCCTTTTGAAGTTTAGTTGGTTTTAAACCTGTCCTAGAAATAGTAACCGGATTCTATGGAGTCTCAATATCATTGATCTTTCTTTATCGAGTTATTTCAGTTTAGCAATCTTTTCTTGCGGCCGAAACATCTCGAAAGTCCAATCTCAATGAGTGTAGTATCGAGTATCAACCAATTCCCAACTTTACACTGAGACTGACCATCTCACTACTTTCTAATAGACAAGTTTGTTCAACTAAGGTTCTAAGGTCCGTTAGTGCTTCACGACACAAGGCGGTGGCCCCGTATTCTCCTTGATTCAACACAAGGGATACCAGTACCAACCAAAGTGTCACACCAACACAGCCATCGCTTTAACCATATCGGTCTACGTTGTACACTCTCCATGATCTATTGTTGTTTACCTAAAAGTTTGCCCCAGATCCGGGTGTAGGATCTTTTAGTAACAACCCAAGAAAACCCTTAAAGATAAAGCAAGAAAACACATAATAAAGCTTTTAAAATGATGAACTAAAGCTCTAAGGTAACCCCATTTTTTATATTTTCCCCAACAGAGTCCCCAGTTCTGTGATACGGTGGCAGAACCGACTATTATATACTGGTTTTGCATTTTTTGTTCGCAAATGTGCAGTAAGCAAGAGTCACCGCCAACTTTTCTTTTATCCAACAAAGGAAAGGGTGGAAAGAACATAAAAAGACCTTTTCGAGATGTTTTCTGAGTAAAGGGGGTAGATTATGAAAAGGGAAGGTGTTAGCACCCTTTCCATCCATGGTTTTCCACGAGCTCTTAGAGGTTTGCTCATTTTTAAAATGCTTTTATGCTTTGTGTTTAAAATTGTTTTGAAAATGCCTTAGCACGGCGAACTTTGTAATATTTCTCGAAATAGTAGAGAACGTATACAAAGTATTTGGAAATGTCTTTTGAAAAAGTAGTTTTTATGTGTAAGTGCAAAAAGTAGTTTGAGCAAACTTCTAACAGCTATCTACTTTGTTACTTGAAAAAGGTCGTTCCTTTCCTCTTTTCCTTTAGACAGTGTTATCTTACTATTAGTGAGTAGGTAGCCTTGTCTTTGGATGTTGAAGGACAATCGAAGGGACGTTTTACAGTCATAAAGGCAACATATGGAGACGCTTTAGCATTTTCGTTTAAGGGACGAGATCATTTAACGAAAGGCAACACCGTAGGGTCATTGAGGGACTATGATCTTTTTGATTTTTGTGGGTCTTTGCTAAAGCGTCCCCATTCTCGAGGAACGTGACTGTTTTTCCGAAAGGCAACCGAAGTGGGGATACCCTAGAGGTGTATATGTGCATATGTGTTGAGATTCAGTTATTTTTATCTTTTTTATTAAGTTAGCTAACGTTTTAATTTATAGTCTTTTCATGCAATCCTAATTACTAACGGTAATATTGTACAGGAAATGTAAAGTACGGAAAATAAAAAGCAGAAGCATAAACCCTAAACTATTACATCTCTTTGGGACAGTTACATAAAAAATGAAAAAAAAACTAAAAGTGCGGAATTTTAAATCTAAAGCAATTACAACTGTGAGCAGTTACAATAAAATAAACGCACGCTAATTTGAAAATAACGTCTAAAAATCCTAAGAATAAAATCTTTTTTCTTTGTTTTTAGTATAAAAGAAAATATGCCTAAGTATATTTAATTTTAATTTTTAAAAAAATGTTAAAATAATTAATTAATTAATTGACAAAATTAATTTAATGTAAAAAGTCAAGCCTAATTTTTTTGTGGTTTTTTGATTCAATGTCAAAGTAACAAAAAAGATCAGTAAAGAAATAACAAAAAAAAACAAAAAACAAAATATGAAGGAGTGGGGACCCTTCGATCCTGAGGGGCTTCGATTCAGATAAAAAAGCTGCCTTCGACCCTGAGGAAGGCAGCTTTCGACCCAGGGAAAATGATGGTCTTTCGACCCAGGGGAGGAAGATGTCTTCTTCGATCTAGGGGGGAGTCGTCTTCTTTGATCCAGGGGGAAAAGTTATTCTCAATTCTAGACCTGCAAGACAAGTATTAGCAAAAATGACCTGGGTGTCGAACCCAGGTCCTTCGATCTTGCGTGTATTGGTTTTATTTAGGCCAAATCTGCAGTATGTGCATGGGAGGAAAGGAAAAACAAAATGTGGACCTGAAATTGAAACCAGACCCTTAGCTCTGAATATGAATCGAACAAGGTTACATGACATCCTGAGCGTGAATCAAATAGTGAACAAACATTAACACATTTATGAAATCATTAACATGAATTTGTAAGTTTACCAATGATGGGAGGCTTCGATTTGGATTCTGAGTGTTTGTTGGCTAGTGGTTGGGAATGCTCCTTGCAGACTTCAAGGAGTGATTGGGAACGTTGCTGAAAGTTCCTTAGATCGGGATTGCTTATGAGAATTTTGATGTGTATATGTGTAATCTCTTCATGTGCAATGGGTATGCCCTCTCTTTCATTCACCCTTTTTGTTCGCCCTTGGTAATGTGTCCTTGGCCTCATATTTATAGGAGGGTGTTAGCGCATAGTAAAGGCAAGAGACAGCCGCTTAAATAGGCCCTTAAAGCCACGAGACAAGAATCAGACAAATTAAAAGCATTTCTTTTTTGAAATATTCATGTATTTTTGGAAATCTTGGATAAACCTGGACACTTTGACTCATTCGAACACCCTTTAGCGCTTCTCCTCGATTGGCCTATGAGTTACCTCCTTCAAATGGACTTATCATACACCCTTCAAATGAGTCATTAAACACTTCTTCGAATGGCCTATGAGTTTCCTCCTTCGAATGGCCTTCCAATACACCCTTCGAATGAGTCATTGTTGCCTCCTTCGAATGGCCTGTGAGTTTCCTCCTTCGAGTGGCCTTTCTATACACCCTTTGAATGATTCATTGTTGCCTCCTTCGAAAGGCCTATGAGTTTCCTCCTTCGAATGGACTTCTTATACACCCTTTGAATGAGTCATCTGAATGCTTCTTCGAATGGACCTTTTGGAATGCCAATCGAAAGGCGCTATGTAGATGCCAATCGAAAGGCATTTGGGAGATGCCAATCGAAAGGCCTTGTTACCATGCCAATCGAAAGGTACCATGTAGATGCCAATCGAAAGGCCTTGTTAACAGGCCAATCAAAAGGTACTTGTTAAAATGCCAATTGAAAGGTCTTGTTAACAGGCCAATCGAAGGATCTTGTTGACCGCTCGAAAATTTTGTTTCTCTCTCTTCAATTTCCTTCAGTTGAGACCAATCGAAGTGGCGTTAAAATGCCAATCGAAGATGCCTTTGTTCATATGCCAATCGAATGTCATTATGTTGCCACACCCCATCGAAGGAAACTTTGACCAACTTCAAAATTTGTTATCTTTCTTCGAGCAAGTGTTTGTAGCCACCCATGTAAGAGAAGATCTTGTAAAAAAAGAAAAGAGGGAAAATTTTGGGGTACAACACTATGGTTTTGGAGACAACATCCATAGTAATCCAAACACATCCCTTGCAAGGGATAAAAGAGGATCAACCATCAGTAGCTGATCAACCTTCAAACTCAGACCAAAATACATGCAGAGCATGAACACCTTAAAAATCTTCTTCTCATAAGCCCAATTTCCATACCTCTTGTCTGGCTTTGAGGTATTAGATGCCATCCTTCTGCACCTAAAGAGGGGATTCCCTCTTACAGGTATATGGGGAAGACTTTAGCAAACAAGGCACCAAAATACCACAACCAATCTGCTTCTTCCAATTCCTCAACACCCAAGGATGCCCTTCAATCCTTGCAAAAACAAATGTTTTATCACATGAGGCCACCACATAACTGAATCCATGCTTGAGGAAATTTTTTCCAAACAGTAAGAACCATGATATTTTGGTTGCAAACAAAACTCCTCCATCTTAATCAAAACACAAATTTGAAATAATCATCCTAGGTGATTCAGATGACACTTTAACAGTGTAGACACAATTAACCACTTAGCTCTAATGCAGACAACCCCTTGAATGTATTTTCCATTACATAACAAGAATTTCATGCTCTCATAGACTTGATAGTGATTTCAAGTTTGAGTAAACAACCTTCATCCTGTATATGAAGAGCAACAACCAGACAAGTTGAGAAAAATAAATTCTCAACACATAGATGTCAAGACATTACGTCTGTCATATCTTCAAGTTCTTCCAGCTTCAGATTAAGGACTCTCCCTTATTAACTGTTGAGAACTCCTAAGGGAATTATACATTATCCCGTTTAATAGTTGCACATCCTAGGGTTGGTACACACCAATCACTCCCTTCGAGCAGAATTTGTTCTATATCCACAAACAAAATGCCATATATCTATCAAATAAATGATCGATATTTTGAAAAATACATCAACCACACACTAAAGTGCCTTTATGAGTGGACTTGAAAAAAAACTCAAGTATCATTGATAAATTTACAAAGTTGGTTGAAATAGTCTTGCACATATCTCATCACCATAGGATAACCCTGCCGAGGAGACCAAACCCTAATGCCCTTCCAAGAAAGTCTCACCACCAGAGACACAAGGAGAAACCAGGGATACATCAGATACCATGCAGCGGAAGAAAACACAACCACTCCTCAACATCCTCCAAGAACAAAAAACACAATTACCAAAATCTAGGTGCCAACAACATAGATTTGAAAATAAATCTAACCCAAAACAACTCTCCACCAAAGCTACATGCCTGATAACAGACATGTCCAATACACACCCTACTATGAATAGTCCATCCTCCACCTCAAGGGAACTTTCAAACAATAATATGAACTTGTCCAAGTTCAAATAACTTTTTAGTAAAAGCTCATTCCTTTCCCATGACCAGAAAGTATGTTCCTAGGATCTCACTCAGAACAGAACAGGATGTCTGCTCTAATACCAATAGAAATTCTAGTATATCAGACTTCAGATGTCTTATGACATGTTGGGAGAGCTGATCCGACTTATAACACACATGCAAGGTATAATCAATAAAAACAGTACTAAAAATCATAATCAACACACATGAATTATTAACCTAGTTTGGAGCAAATCTCCTACTCTGGGGCATACCAAGCCAGGGATAAGTTCACTAAAATAATATCAATTCAAAAACCATACATCAAACATACCAGTTTACGATCTCTCACTTAATCACTTCGCTTGTTGAACTTCTATATAAGACTCACCTACATATGAGGACCTCATCAATCCTTCATTAATCACATACAATGATTAGATATACAAGAAGACACACTCCCATGACAGCAAACTAGAAGACTCACTTCCATGACAACACCTAGCCAAGACTCTTGACTAAGAACACAACTTGGAGTTTCTTACAAGATTCCTCCAAGAATAATACTAAACTCATTACCTAAAGGCTTCTGAGTGAGAACAGAACCTTGCAACTTAAGGAACATAACCCAACTCACATGTCGAGTGAATCACACAACCAACTCTCCTAGAGAGTGGTACAAACTCAGCCCTAATGATTACATGTTTTTAATTCTCGATTGGTACTTCTTCTAGGTTACAATGCTTCTATTTATAACCTATTGTTGTACCCCAAAATTTTCCGTCACATTTTTCTCTCAAGACACTCTTTCAAGGCTTCTCAAATACCCAAGGCACTCAAGGGTTGACCAATCAACTCACCTCCTGAGTCAAAGGCTCACAACTAGGGTTTGGAGTTTCTTAAGGAAATTGGGTTTGAAAAGGTCTCAAGTGGCTTCCATGGTTCTTCATAGGTCCTCAACAAGGTTCATGTCAAGTTTCAATCCTTACATCACAAGTTTGCTCAATCAATGGCTCGGATGATTGAAAGTCAACTGTATTGATCAAAAAGTCAATTGTGGTCAACATATAGTCAAACTTCAAGATTTTTGGTCAAAATCAACATTTTGAAGTGATATTAGTCATTTGATCAAGGAGTTATTATGATTCCCCAAGAAAAGCTCTCAAATCATCAAAAGTCAAAATTTGTCAAATTAGGGTTTCCTTAGGAGAAGTCAACTAAACTTTGACCATGCATAAATTTCACATGCTTCTTCAACTTTTCCCCAACCAAAGCCCATTTTAAGGAAAATTCAATTCTCTACAAATTTTGTTTTTATTCTCAAGTCCAAAAAATGCTTCATTTGGAAGATATGATCCCATACATTATAGGTCATTTTCAAAAGTCAACAAAAGACACTTTTTGTCAAGGCAACTTACATCAAGATAAGGTCTTCAAAAGCAAAAATGATCAACATGGAGATTGTATAGGACATCTTGGGAATTCCAAAAGGTCGAATATCATCTTCAAAAGATAAAAAATGAGCAGGTTGTGAGGTGCAAAAGTTGGTAGATTTTGAAGATATTCATGAAGTTCAAATTGGGCAATTTTGAAACTTTGAACTAGTGAGCCTAATTTTTGGTGTTCAAACATGTTTGCTAAATATTAGAGGACCTCTAAGTCCATTTTTACATGACCTTGACTTTTATTTATATTTATCTTGATTTTATTTAATTTAAAATCAAACTAAATTAAATAAACTCACAAAAATCATGGGCTATGCATATGGGCTTGGTTTGATCAACTTTAAAGCCCATTAATTCGTACAAAAATAATGCAAAATGTCCAGGTTCATGCAACATACGAAAATGGAAAAGATATCATGAATTTGGAAACATTTCAAATCTTGATTTTGGTTTTAAAATCATGGTAAATGTCTTGATTCTTTCCATACTCGTCCAACCTCTTACTCCTATATATAAAGCAAACACACTCAGGCCAAAAGGACACACATACATTGCCTAACAAAGCTCTACAAAATTTCACAAAAAATATCAAAGTTTCCAGATTCGAAAGTCATTTTTCCACCCTTCCTCCATCAAAACCAGTCACGTATTTGTGTTCCTGAGACTCACATGACTCATCCCTGTCGTTCTCAACACTTGAAGCACCCCAGAACTAGCAAACAAAATGACTCTGGTTGGGTAAATTTCTCACACTCGAATCTCTTAATCCATGTAATTTAAATGAATTCGAAGCATATATCCATATTTATACTGTTATTTAGTATTGTTCTAACGTATTGCATGAAAGATTAAATGCTTAAATCACAAGATGCCATTGTTAGAGAACGATTTGGAAATGCACTCGAACCGCATGATACAGTGACTGTCTGTTGAATTTAAGCCCAAATTTGAAATTAGGGGATGATTTTACATGGAATAGACCTCTTGGTTGGCTTTGAATCTCACGAAATTGCAGGTTTCATTTTTGGCTTGGTCGGAGAAGACGATCGAAGTTTAACTCTGGCGTCTCTGACTTTCATTGACTCCAGTAGGAGCTTGCATGGCCAAACGTTTGTTCCTGGTTGGTTCAATTCAAATAACAGGGCCCACCTGGGCGCGCATTTATTTATTTAAATAATTTTGAAATTGATTTTGTAATATAATGTTATCATGTTATTATACTAACGAATGAACAGATCCGGACCAATGGTAACGCGCACACTCTTAAAGCTCTCACCTTACAAGTCCTGGGTTCGACCCTCAAGTTTTGTGTTATTTTTTCATCTTTTTCATTACTAATCAGGTATAAGCAGATCCACGGGTGCATCATACACCTCCGCATTTGGACCATCAGATGCCAATGGATGTAGATCCAGCACCTCAATTACGCGTCCTCATCATGGACCTTCAAGGGTTATTCACACCAAATCACGCGCAACTGTTGGGTTCATCCCTTATTGGGCCTAACATCTTCAGTTTCTCACCCCATTTTTTTACAGCAAGTCCATTATTTCTTTTCTTTATTTTTATTTTGTATTATTTTTTATTTAATTTAAATTTTATTTTAATTAATTTCCTTTTTATTAAAAATAATAAAAATCATAAAATCAAAAATCTTAGAATTAGGTTTTTATTAACTAGATTAATTTTTAATTAATTATTTTTAATCACTTTCTCTTTTAATTAATTAAACAGGATTAGGGTTTTCTTAATTTAATTTAAATATTTTCCTAAAACAAAAAAAAAACATTTTCTTTTTACCATTTAAGATTTTTTAGGTTTTCTTTACATCTTTCTCTTTTCTTCCCCGCAGGTTTATTTATTTTTATTCGCATTATTTTCACAATTATGTAATTGTACATGGGATGTAATAGACTTTAACTAGGACATTTTTTACTTTTTCTTTCCCCATTTTCTTGGTTTGTAATTCCCCCCATCTCGAAGCATTGTAATAGCGTAGATTCAAACTTCAGCATTTTTATTTACCGTACCTATATTAACTTCTAGATGTATGGTAATAGGCTTGTATGGAAAGATTAAAAGCAAGCGTTAGCAAACCTAACACTCAAGATAAACATAACTGAAACACAACACACTTTGCACACGTGCACCACTAGGGTATTCCTCACTTGTTGCCTTGGATAAACAACAGTCATATCCCTCGAACGTGGGGCACTTTAGCAAAGTCCCTCGATACAAATATCATAGTCCATAAATGACCCTTCAATGTTTCCTTTCAGTAAATGATCTAGTCCCTTACGATAAATTGCTAAAGTATCCTACAAGTTACCTCAATGACTATACGATGACCCGCGCCTGTCCCTCAAAACATCCAACGACAGGGCTACCTACTGACTAATAGTAGGATAGCATTATCTAAAGGAAAAGAGGAAAATAACAAAGACCATTCGAGTAGGTAGACTGTTCATAGTTGCTTGCTCATAAAAACAAACAAAACAATTTTTTTCACACATACACAAACTCTTCTCAAAAATATTTTCAAAGACAAAACACTTTGTATACATTCTCAATGATACAAGAAACATTACAAAGTTCGCCGCACTAAGGCATATTTTCAAAAATATTTTCAAACACATAACACAAAGCATTTTCAAAGTGAGCTAGCAACTAAGAGCCCGTAGATAACTACAGATCGAAAGGGTGCTAACACCTTCCCTTTCCATAATCCACCCCCCGAACTAAAAATATTTAAAATGGTCTTTCCTGTTCTTTTCACCCTTTCCTTTGTTTGATAAAAGAAAATTCGATGGCGACTCTCGCTAACCGCAACATTTGCGATAAAATGCAAAACTACTAAAATCAGTTCTCCCACCGAATTATAAAACTGGCGACTCTGCTGGGGAGATAGTGACACTAAAAGTGGGGTTACCTTAGAGATAGATCATATTTAAAATTCTTAACTTGTTTGACTTGCTTGCTTTATATTTTGGGTTATGTTTGGGTATTCATGTATAGATCCTATACCCGGATCTGAGGCATATTAGGTAAGTAGAAATAAATCATGGGGACTGCACGGCATAATACCGACATGGTTAAAGCGATGGCTATGTTAGTGTGACACATTTGTTGGTACCGTTATCCCTTGAGTCCAGTCAAGGAGAACACGTGGCCGCTGTGTGGTGTCATAAAGCACTAACTGACCGTAGAACCTTAGTTGAACAACTTGGCCATTAGAAAGTAGTGAGATAGTCGACTTTGGTGCAAGACTAAAGTTGGTTGATACTTGATGCTACACTCATTGAGGTCAGACTTTCGGGATATTTTGGTCGCTAATAAAGAAGCTTGAGCTGAAACAATGCGCGAGAGAAAGATCGGTGATATGTAGATCCTTTAAAACCCAGTTATTTTCTTTAGGACAGGTTGAACCAACTAAACTTCAAGAGGGTACTTACCTATAAACTCCATGCAAGCTTTAACCTAAGGCCTTGTGTGTTTTGTTTGTGTGTGATGAAATTGTTCGAACATAAAATCATGCATCATAACATTCATACCATTTCATAACCATTTCAAGGACCCGGGAATTTATCTTTGTTATATTTTGTAAACTATGGCTTCCGCCTGCAGAAATACCATCCGAATCAACCTCATAAGGGTTCCTCCTCAAATCAAAGGTTTAGCTTCAAGGTTTCCTGAAAATTCTATGTTCACCAAAAGATATGCTCGAGTTCTCAATATGGTTACCTCAAGCCTTGAAGAAGACATGATAAGGGTGCTCTTTCAGTTCTTTGACCCTGTATATCATTGTTTCACTTTCCTCAATTATCAATTGGTGCCTACAATGGAAGAATTCTCTCAACTACTAGGAGCATCTATTCTTGATAAAATACCCTTCACCGGTTTAGAAGAAACTCCAAGACCCGAAGTTATTGCCAAGGCCTTACATCTGAATAGTTCTCATATTATAGATAATTGGGAGACAAGAAATATGGTCAAAGGCTTTTTGGCTAAATTCCTGATGGAAAAGGCTCGACTATTTTTGGATACTTTGGATTTACAAGCTTTTGGGGAGATACTGGCTCTTCTAATCTATGGGTTGGTGCTTTTTCCTAACCCTGACCAACTGATAGATGTGAATGCTGTCAAAATTTTCCTTACTCGTAACCCTGTGCCTACATTGCTTGGAGACATTTTGCACTCTCTTCATACTCACACCATGAAGAAGCGAGGGACTCTTATGTGTTGCTTGCCTTTATTGTCTAGGTGGTTTATTTCTCACCTTCCTCGATCAGTATTGAAGAATGAGCAGGGTTTGAGGTGGTCGCAAAGGTTAATGTCGCTTTCTCATACGGATATCCATTGGTGCTCTCGATCCCAAGAGGATATTACCATCATTTACCGCTGTGGGGAGTTCCCTAGTGTTCCACTCTATGACAATTTGGCTATGCTCGAAAAGATGGTCCCCATGCCGCACTCATTCAAGGTATTATATTCGACTTTGAGAACGATGTCCAAGGTTATCATCGAAGGTTCGTACATGCTTGGGGCATGGTAAGTAAGGTTGATAGCAAGACTTTGGGGCATAAGAATTCCATCCCTATTGAGCCTTATCTCAAATGGTTATGAGCTCGAGCTCAGAATCTCATGATGCCATATCAAGCCATCCTACCAATAATCGTGGAGCCTGTTGTTGAGGGGGATGTTCCTTATACCATTCTCCACCCTGGTATGCCTACTGATCTTGAAGAGTTGCAAAATTCTTCGATTCAAATGAAGGAAGAACGGGACATCTTTGAGACCCAATGTTATGCAAGTGAGAAGAAAGTGTTGGAACTCACAAGGCAACTTCAAGAGGAGTGGAGTCTTAATGCTTACATTCATACAAAGAGGAAGCGTCCTTGGGAGATTTGATTCTTAGATTTTAGGAGTTCATTTTATCTTTGAAAGCTTTTGTAAGCCTAAAAGGCAGTTGTAATTTGAACTTTGCTAATAAATTTTTGTTTCTTATTTCCTCCTGTCAGGCAAATTTAAATTTCCTAAGGTCCTTGAAATCATTGTATTTACATATCATGCACCATTTCATAACAGGTTTTTCGTACAGGTTTCTCATTTTATCGCTGTTTATTTCAGCATAAAAATGGCTCTTGAACAGAATGTCAAAGATCTCCAGGCTTAGCACGCACAGTTCCAGGAGACTCTTCTGAACCTGGCCAAGGGGCGGCAAGAAATAATGACGCTCCTTGCAAAGTAAAAAAAGAAGGCCAAGAAGCCTGCTATCCTCAACCTGGGGAGGAGATTCAAAGGTCCTACCCAACCGATTCAAGCTGTTGAAGTCTCCTCTGATGAAGATGATGACCGAGATGAAGAGGATAGGACAGTCAAGCAGGAAGACAGAAACAACCAGGGGTCTGAAGATGAGGACTACTCAGATGAACAATACCCTCTTGCTGACGAAAAATACAGACAATTGAAGGATATGCTCAAGGCTATGGAAGTTCAAAAGATACCGGGATTGGATTTCCGTGAACTAGGTTTGGTTCCAGGGGTGGTCATTCCACCTAAGTTCGAGGTCCCTGTCTTCGTCAAATATCACGGGGTCTCTTGTCCTAAACTATACATGAGGTCATATGTCAGAAAGATTCAGCCTCACACTGCTGATCGAAAGTTATGGGTCCATTTCTTCTAAGAAAGTTTGGCTGGCACACAACTGGAATGGTTCTATCAGCTGGAGGGAACCAATATCCACACTTGGGAAGATTTGGCTGCTTCTTTCTACAAGCAGTATCAATACAATGTTGACCTGGCAAAAAATCGAGTGCAGTCATAGAATATGTCCATGGGCTCAAGATAAAGCTTTAAGGAATATGCACAGAAGTGGAGAGATTTAGCTGGCAGAGTGCAACCTCCTCTGAATGATCAGGAAATGATAGACATGTTCATGGGCACTCTGACATGCCCGTTCTTTAATTTTCTGATTGGAAGTTCCTCATCGGCTTTTACAGAGATGATTCTAACTGGAGAAAGGATCAAAAGCGGTATAAAAAATGGTAAGATCCCGACGGCTGCATCTTCTAGTGCTGTGAAGAAGCCGTTCGGAGGTAAGGAATTTGGTGCTGTCTATGGTCAGAAAAGCCATAGCAAAGTTAATCTCCATGAGTCCGTGGGAGCAATTTTGATTTCCAACCGAGTACCTGCCTAACAACAACACCAGGGTAACTGCCAAAGGCCAGACGCTCCAAGAAGGCAGTTCACTAAGATTAATATGCCTTTATCTTAGACACTGTAACACTTGCTAAAATCTAAGATCATTTCTCTGCGGGATCCTCCTTAGAATCCCAACACCTCCTCTCCAAAGTATAATCTGAATGCAAGGTGTGCTTATCATTCAAACAGTCCTGGTAAAGACACCTACCATTTCTAGGCCTTGAAGAGAAAGATCCAGGACATGATTGACAATAAGGAGATTGAGTTCGATCCTCCAGAGACTCCAAATGTAATTACAACATCTATGCCCAAACATGATAAATGTGTAAGTGTTGTCGAATATATTTCGTATGTTATTTATGTGAATGATGTGGTTACTCCGCTCTCCACAATAAAGAAGAATTTGCTACAGGATGGTTTATTTCCAGGTTCTGTTGAAGGTTGTTATTTATGTGCAGTCAAATCCAATGGTTGCGGATTGCTGAAGAGAGGTGTTCAACGTTTGATGAATGAACACATTATTCTGATTGAAAAAGTTCCGTCCACCAACAATTTCTGCCAAGATCTGTGTGTTATCTCTGGTATTCCTTTTAGGATCCCTTCCAAAGGTCCTATAAGGATTACCGTCAATTCGAAAGCTGCTCCACTGGTCATTACAACGCCCGAGCCTATCCCATATTCCTCAGATAAAGAAATTCCTTGGCATTATGGATCTGACGTCTATTACCATAGCGTCAAACAAGAATTGTCCGATGAAGAAAAAGAAGAAGTTGATCCCAGTATTGTCAATATTGTAGGGACCAGTAAGATTACAAAAAGTGGAAGGATTTTCTCTCTGAAAATCTCTCCACCTTCTCAGATTATAGTTTCCAAGACGACTGTTGGGGCTCGGGGTAAAGAGCCGGTGATAGAGCCTGCCTGGACGGAGGCGCCAAAAGAAGCTCCTGTCAAAGATACTTCTGGGGAAGATTTAGAAGAGGTTTTGAAGATTATTCACCGAAGTGATTATAAAATTGTTGAACAGTTGGGGCATATCCTATCCAAATATCTATGTTGTCACCACAACTGTGTTCTGAGGCCCATGCGAAGGCTTTAGTGAAATTCATAAAGACTGCTCATGTGCCGCAGGAAATTTTGGTAGATCAATTTGGAAGCTATGTGTCCAGTCTAAGAACTGACAATGGTTTGGGTTTCTCCGATGCTGACTTGACTCCAGAGGGGAGGAATCATAATAGGGCCTTGTATGTCTCCATTGAGTTTAAGGGCACTACATTGGCCCATGTATTGATTGACATGGGACCATCTCTGAATGTTCTACTGAAAGGCCCTCTCGATCGGTAAGATTATGAAGGGTTGGTGTCGAAGCCCAGCAATATCATAGTTCAGGACCTCGACGGATCAAAATGAATGGTGCATGGAGAGGTAGACCTCCCGATCAAGGTGGGTTCATAGATTTTTGAGTCCACTTTCTATGTCATGGACAGCCGACCTGCTTACTCTTATTTACTCAGACGCCCTTGAATCCATGGGGCAGGTGTTGTCACTTTCACCCTGCACCAGAAGCTAAAATATTCAGTAAAAGGGAAAGTTGTTACTGTTTGTTGAGAGGAGGAATATATGGTCACCCATCTCAAATCATTTCGATAAGTCGAGATGGATGGAGAATTCATCGAAACACCCTGCCAAACCTTTGAAGTAATCTCTCCCGCTGCTGTTAAAGATGTCTCAGCCATTCCGAAGATCACCAAAGCTCCGCCCAAGATGGCCTCCTTGAAAGATGCTAAGGCTGTTATTAAAGAAGGTGATATTACAATTTGGGGTCAGCTTCTTGATATCCCCTATAAATCTAACAAGTTTGGCCTAGGCTTTACTGCAGAAGGTTGGAGGGATGTTCAACACACTCGTGCTGAGAGACCTCCGTTCTGCATCAGCAATAACGGGGTCAATGCTATAGAGGATGCAGACAATGGTTGTGACTTCAACAACTAGATTTTCCCTACTACTGGTGATGGACCGGATAACTGGAAGGTAGAAGACATGTTCCCTATCTCTTTCAACCAGGAGTAATGGCTATATTCCTGTTTTTTTATTGCTTGGAAAGTTTTGGTTATGTAAAATTTGAGCAATGACTTTAAAACCTCGTGTCTTACCCGAGGCACAATGGTTCATTTGTTAAGGGTTGATTAATCCATAAACATTTGATCATTCAATAAAAACATAAGACGTTTTGCATGCAAACTTTGTGATCCATGTCTTTCTTTTATTGCATTCTTTCAAGATATCTATGTGTTCTCACACACACCCATGCACTACATTACAGATCCTCATCCACTCTGGATCTCGTCGATAACAATTCTGCTATTGCCTCATATGACTTTGAAAATTTGATCTACCAAGCCGAAGACGAAGGTGATGAAGATTGTGAAATACCTGAAGAACTTGCTAGACTTTTGATACAGGAAGAGAAGACTATCCAATCACATGAAGAGCCAGTCGAAGTGGTGAACCTGGGTACCGAGACAGACAAGAAAGAGGCCAAGATAGGTATTGACTAGGGAGCAGTGTCAAGAGTAGGTTAATTCAGATGCTACATGAATATGTTGAAATCTTTGCATGGTCGTACGAAGACATGCTAGGGCTCGATACCAATATTATGGTTCATTGTCTGCCAATGAAAGAGGGTTATGCTCCAATAAAACAGAAGGTTCGTCGCATGTGTCCTAAAATATCAGAAAATATTAAGGTTGTGGTTATTAAACAGTTCAATGCAGGGTTCTTAGTAATGACGTCATATCCTCAATGGCTGGCCAATGTTGTTTCGTTACCAAAGAAAGGCGACAAAGTGCGCCTGTGCATAGACTACAGGGATCTAAATAGGGAAAGTCTCAAAGATGACTTCCCACTACCAAATATCGATGTTTTGGTTGACAACACCGCCCAGCATAAGGTATTCTCCTTCATGGATGGTTTCTCAGGTTACAATCAGATCAAAATGGCGCCTGAAGACATGGAGAAAACTACCTTCGTCACATAGTGGGGAACTTTCTGTTATAAGGTTATGCCTTTTGGGTTGAAGAACGCTGGGGCGATCTATCAACGTGCCATGGTAGCCTTATTTAATGACATGATTCACCATGATCTAGAGGTATATGTTGTCGACATGATAGCCAGGTCACAAATTGAAGAAGATAATCTTGATCACCTGCACAAACTGTTTGAAAGACCGAGGAAGTACAAACTGAGGCTGAATCTGAACAAGTGCACCTTTGGGGTGAGATCCGGTAAAATCTTGGGTTTCGTCGTCAGTGGTTAGGGTATTGAGGTCGATCCAGAAAAGGTTAAATCCATACAAGAAATGCCAACTCCTCATACCGAGAAGGAGGTCATAGGTTTCTTAGGACGTCTAAATTACATTTCCCGTTTCATTTCACATTTGACTGCTACTTGTGAGCCAATCTTCAAGCTGCTGAAGAAAGATCAAGTAGTAAAATGGAACGACGACTGTCAAATAGCCTTTGATAAAATTAAGGAGTACTTACAAGAACCTCCCATTCTGATGCCACCCGTCGAAGGAAGGCCTCTAATCATGTACTTAACAGTGCTAGAGAATTCAATGGGGTGTGTATTGGGGCAGCATGACGAGTACGGTCGAAAAGAGCATGCAATATACTACCTTAGCAAAAAGTTTACCGACTGTGAAACAAGACATTCACTTCTCGAGAAAACTTACTGCGCTTTGGCATGGGCTACTCACCAACTAAGACAATATATGTTGACCCATACTACTTTATTGATCTCTAAAATGGATCCTATCAAGTATATATATTTGAAAAGCCAGCTCTCTCCGGAAGAATTTCCCGATGGCAGATGGTCTTAACAGAATATGATATCCAGTACACCACTCAAAAGTCAATCAAAGAAAGTGTATTGGCCGACCATTTGGCACATCAAGCGGTAAACGACTACCAATCCTTGAACTTTGAATTCCCAGACGAGAACATCATGCTGGTAACAGATTGTGAAGAACCTGGACCGTATGAAGGACCTGAACAATGATCATGATAGACTATGGTTTTTGATGGAGCTTCCAATGCACTTGGAAACATAATTGATGTTGTGATCATTTCCCCTGAAGGTTTCCATACACCTTTTATGGCCAGACTTTACTTCGACTGTACCAACAACATGGCCGAATATGAAGCTTGCATCATGGGTCTTAGGGATGCTATTTACCTAAGAATCAAAATCTTAAGCGTGCACAGGGATTCATCATTGAGAGATTCCTTATTGGGATACGAAGCACTCAAATCTCATTCCTTATAAAGAGGATATACTAACCCTGATCCCATATTTCAAGGAGATTACCTTTAAGCATATACCAAGAGAAGAGAATCAGTTGGCGGATGCTCTAGCAACCATGTCATCCATGTTCAAGGTCAGATGGGACAATGAGGCTCCAAGAATTACCATTGAGATATTCGATGAACCTGCGCACTACTGTGAAATTGACATAGCTGAAGTAGAGGAGAAACCTTGGTTTCATGAGGTGAAAAGGTACCTTGAGACTCAAGAATACCCTGAGGGGGAATCCATTAATGACAAGAAATTATTACAAAGGGTTTAGCTAAATTCTTCTTAAGCAATGGAATTCTATACAAGCACAATCATGACTCAACCCTGCTTCGTTGTATGGACAAGAAAGAAGCAGAAGAGATTATGCAGGATATGCACGAAGGTGTCTTTTGTACTTACTCCAGTGGGAATACTATGGCTAAAAAGATCTTAAGAGTTGGTTACTATTGGTCGACTATAGAAACTGATTGTCACCACCACCCAAGAACTTGTCATAAGTGCCAAATCTATGCCGATAAAGTTCATGTGCCTCCAGTACCATTGAATGTCATGACTGCGCCTTACCCATTTGCAATGTGGGGCATTGATATGATTGAAGAAATTAAGCCCATATCATCTAACGGACACCATTTCATCCTCGTTGACATTGACTTCTTCTCTGTATCGACCTAAGATGAATGGCACAGTGGAAGTCGCCAATAAGAATATAAAGAAGATCATACAAAATATGGTTGTGACATATAAATATTGGCACGAGATGTTACTGTTTGCTCTTCACGGCTACCACACTTCGGCTAGAACATCAACTGAGGAAACCCCTTTCTCTCTGGTCTATAGCATGGAAGCTGTACTACCTGTCGAATTTCAGATTCCTTCTCTGAGAATCATGAAAGATGCAGACTTGGGCAAAGACAAGTGGGTTTAGACCAGGTTGGATCAATTAAATATAATTGATAAGAAAAGGTTTGCAATTGCCTGTCAGGTCAGATGTATCAGAAATGTATGATCAAGGCAGTCAATAAGACGATCAAGCATCAGGTATATCAGGCTGGTGATTTGGTAATAAAGTGCATTATCCTCCCGCAAGGTGATCCCAGGGGCAAATGGACTCCTACCTATGAAGGACCATTTGTAATCAAGAAGATATTTTCTGGTGGAGCTATGATACTGACCACCATGAACGACAAAGATTTCACGCACCCTATGAATGCGGACATAGTCAAAAGATACTACGCCTAAAAATGACCCGCTAGGTTGACTGGACTAGGCAAAAATAAGGGCATCCCGACAAACCGAAAGGGTTTGGGCAAAAATCAAGGATATATAAATAAAATTGTACACCCGGTAAGTCGAAAACCTGAAAAGGCGGCTTGGGCAAAAAAGGGTATCCCGGTGGACTAAAAACCCAAAAGGGCGGTCCAGGAAAAAGTTAGGGATCAAAGCGTATGACTATGCCCTCATTGGATCACCTACAACAAGCTTTATTATAGAAGTCAAAGTTCAAACGATACAGATCAGTTCAATCACCTTCTTCCGACAGTAAGGGATGAGATGTTCGAAGACATGGGGGCAATAGTAAAGTTGGAACTCGACGATATTATTTCCACATAGCTATATGTTTTATTTTCACTTTGTAATCTTTTCTTCGATGTCTTCCTCTTACTAGGATTTCCGTCTCTTTGTACAAAATCGCCTGTTTATGGGCAAAATTATCAATACAAAACAATTTCAAAACTAAATTCTATTTTTACTTTTTCTGTTTTATTTGCAAAATGTCCAATAACTAAAATTGAAAGAGCATATGCATATGAATACATTTAACTGTTAACAAATATATGCATAAAAAACAGGAATAAGTATTTACTCAAGGTTGTAGGAGTTGGGATGATGTCCAAGCCACCCATGAATCCCCACAAAGTAACTTCCATGAGATTATCTCTACAACGTGACCTTCACAAGTTCATGCATTCCCCGCAATCTTCCCAACATATCATTCTGGAAGATAAAGGAGTGTAGTCTTCTTCCCAGTGATATTACCTATCTAAGGAGTTCCGATCAGTATAAACCATGGAAGTTCTCTTCCCCGTCTAAGCTTATTCCTCTGAGATTGCAAGACCCCCTGCAAACTACTTCTCTCCAGCAGAGCTCATCCTCCATCAACAGGGTTTACTTCCCCATTGGAGTTCAGAGTTCCGTCAACAGGG
The DNA here is from genome assembly GCA_948472305.1 of Vicia faba. NCBI lineage: Eukaryota > Viridiplantae > Streptophyta > Magnoliopsida > Fabales > Fabaceae > Vicia > Vicia faba. The sequence continues at coordinate 1,356,195,964 of OX451735.1, forward strand.
TTTACTTCTCTAACAATTTATCATCTCCTAGATACAGTGCAAATACAATCTAGATATAGATTCATTCTGACGCTCATTCTATATTCTCTTCTAGATACAATTCAGATACAATCTAAATATAGATTCATTCTGACACTCATTCTAGATTCTCTTCTTGATACAGTTCATAAACAATCTAGATACAAATTCATTTTGACACTCATTCCAGGCTCTGTTCTAGATACATTGCAAATACAATCAAGATACAGATTCATTCTAGCACTCGTTCCAGGTTTCTCATCTAGATACAGTTCATATATGATCGAGATACAAATCCATTCAGATACTCATTCAGTACATTTTTCAGATACAGTCTAGATATGGATACCATTCTGATATCCATTCAATACATCTTCAAATACAATCAAGGCATAGATTTATCCTGACACTCCCCAACTTGAGTATGCTTTTACCATAAATCACCGGCTAAAATCCTCTCCCCAGTGAAGTTTCCACTATCCCCAGAGAACTGCTACTGAATCTAAAATTGGGCCAGATATCAGTCAACTTTATCCTCCTCAGACAAGCCAGAAGGTTGTCCACCTCTTCTATCCCCGGTCAGGATATAAACTCCCTAGTAGGGTAACAAACAACCAATGTTCTTGAACTCTTCTCCCCAAGCAGGAATTAACATTCTCTAGCAGAATTTCCTCAAGCAAAAAGCAGAAATTAATGTTCCCCAGAGGAGTTCCCTCAAACAACAAGTAGGAATCCCCAGCAAAAACAATTCCCAAAAGATTGAAGATTACACATACTCTTCATCCCCAACGACATTAAGGATTTATTTTCCATAGAAAAAGAAGCTGCTCAAATTTTCAAATGCACTTCAACAACATTCCAAATTCATACATCATTTACAAAATGTCATAGCATATGCACACGAAACACATATAGCATGATCTCATTTATTTTGAGAACATCATTACTCAATGTATTTCATACATCATGATATTACATACAACTAACTCTTTACCTTTTCAGGAAATATCAGTCAACATACAAATATCATCAACCTCTAACATGGCCTGACAGTCTTCTCAAAGGCTACATCTGACGAAGAGCTATTTCAGGAGTTTTCTCAGAAGGTCATTCTTGAAAGACCTCTTCTAGCATGAGTTCATGTCCTCTAGTTAATTACAGGAGAAAGACCTCTTCTTGTCTGGACTTATTCTACCAGTTAATGATAGGCAAAAGACCTCTTCTGGTATGGATTTATTCTTCCAGTTAACGACAGGCGAAAGACCTCTTCTGGTATGAGTTCATCTCCTCCAGTTAATGACAGGCGAAATATCTCTTATGGTATGGACTTATTCTTCCAGTTAATGACAGGCAAAATACCTCTTCTGGTATGGATTTATTCTTCCAGTTAATAACAAGTGAAAGACCTCTTCTAGCATGGATTTATTCTTCCAGTTAATGACAGGCAAAAGACCTCTTATGGTATGGATTTATTCTTCTAGTTAATCACAGGCGAAAGACTTGTTCTGGTATAGGTTCATCTCTTCTAGTTAATGATAGGCGAAAGACCTCTTCTTGCATGGATTTATTCTTCCAGTTAATCACAAGTGAAATAACTCTTCTGGTATGGATTTATCCTTTCAGTTAAAAGCAAGCGAAAGACCTCTTCTATTTCAGATTAAATCGACCAAAGATTTATTCCGATACTTATTCTAGTTGAAGTCAACAGATATTTTAGATGGCATCTATAAACCCATCTTCGATGACTCTTCGTCTCTTCTCTAAATGGCATCTATAATCCCATTCCCGATACAATCATCCATCGACGTTACCTCTTGCACAAGCGAGTGCAAATTTCTTGGCACTTAAGTGTTCAATAATCTTCTACCTTCAAGTCACGAATGGCAAATAGTACAATCTAAATCTTTAGGTTTAAGAAGATTAAAAAGGGGAAGCTGTTATACCAAAAAATTTCCCCTCACATTTTCTCTCAAGACACTCTTTCAAGGTTTCTCTAATACCCAAGGCACTCAAGGGTTGACCAGTCAACTCACATCCTAAGTCAAAGGCCCATAACTAGGGTTTGAAGTTTCTCAAGTAAATTTGGTTTGAAAATGTCTCAATTGGCTTCCATGGTTCTTCATAGGTCCTCAACAAGGTTCATGTCAAGTTTCAAGCCCTACATCACAAGTTTGCTCAGTCAATAGCTCAGATGATTGAAAGTCAATTGTATTGATCAAAAAGTCAATTGTAGTCAACATATAGTCAAACTTCATGATTTTTGGTCAACATCAACATTTTAAAGTGATATTCATCATTTGATCAAGGTTTGATCAAGATTCCCCAAGGAAACTCTCAAATCATCAAAAGTCAAGATTTGTCAAATTAGGGTTTCCTTAGGAGAAGTCAACTGAACTTTGACCAGGCATAAATTTCACACGCTTCATCAAATTTTCCCCAACCAAATGCCATTTTGAAGAAAATTCAATTCTCTACAATTTTGCTTTTATTATCAAGTCCAAAAAATGCTTCATTTGGAAGATATGATCTCATACATTATAGGTCATTTTCAAAAGTTAACAAAAGACACTTTTTGTCAAGGCAACTTACATCAAGATAATGTCTTCAAAAGCAAAAATTATCAACATAGAGATTGTAGAGGAATATTGGGCTTTCCAAAAAATCCAAGATCATCTTCAAAAAAAAAAATAATTGAGCAAGTTGTGAGGTGCACAAGTTGGGAGATTTTGAAGAAATTCATGAAGTTCAAATTGGGCAATTTTGAAACTTTGAACTAGTGAGCCTAATTTTTGGTGTTCAAACATGTTTGCCAAATATTAGAGGACCTCTAAGTCCATTTTTACATGACCTTGAATTTTATTTATATTTATCTTGATTTAATTTAATTTGAAATCAAAATAAATTAAATAAACTCACAAAAATCATGGGCTATGCATATAGGCTTGGTTTGATCAACTTTGAAGCCCATTAATTCGTGCAAAACCAATGCAAAGTGTCCAGGTTCATGCAACATACAAAAATGGCAAAGATATCATGAATTTGGAAAAACTTCAAATCTTGATTTTGGTTTTAAAATCATGGTAAATGTCTTGATTCTTTCCATATTCGTCCAGCCTCTTACTCCTCTATATAAAGCAAACACATTCTGGCCAAAAGGACACACATACATTGCCTAACGAAGCTCTACAAAGTTTCACAAAAAATATCAAAGTTGCCAAATTCGAAAGTCAATTTTCCACCCTTCATCCATCAAAACCAGTCACGCATTTGTGTTCATGAGACTCCCAGGACTCATCCCCGTCCTTCTCAACACTTGAAGCACCCTAGAACCAGCAAACCAAATCACTATGGTTGGGTAAATTCATCACATCTGAATCTCTTAATCCATGTAATTTAAATGAATTCGAAGCATATATCCATATTCATACGGTTATTTATAATTGTTCTAACGTATTACATGAAAACTTAAATGCTTAAATCACAGGATGCCATTGTTAGGGCATGATCTGAAAACGCGTTTGAACCGCATGATACAGTGACTGTCTATTGAATTTAAGCCCATATTTGAACTCAGGGGATGATTTTACATGGAATAGACCTCTTAGTTGGCTTTAAATCTCACGAAATTGCAAGTTTCATTTTTGGCTTGGTCGGAGAAGACGACCAGAGTTTAACTATGGCGTCTCTGACTTTTGTTGACTCCGGTAGGATCTTGCATGGCCAAACGTTTGTTCCTGGTTGGTTCAATTCAAATAATAGGGCCCACTTGGACGCGTGTTTGTTTATTTAAATGATTTTGAAATTGGTTTTGTAATATAATATTATCATGTTATTATACTAACGAATGAACAGATCTGGTCCAACGGTAACGCGCACACTCTTAAAGCTTTCATCTTACAAGTCCTGGGTTCGATCCCCAGGTTTTGTGTTTATTTTTTCATCTTTTTCATTACTAATCAGGTATAAGTCGATCCACACGTGCATCATACACTTCCGCATCTGGACCATCAGATGCCAATGGATGTAGATCCAGCACGTCAAGCACGCGTCCTCATCATGGACCTTCAAGGGTTATTCACACCAAATCACGCGCAACTGTTGGATTCAACCCTTATTTGGCCTAACATCTTCAGTTTCTCACCCCCATTTTTTTACAGCAAGCCCATTATTTATTTTCTTTATTTTTATTTTGTATTGTTTTTTTGTTTAATTTACATTTTCTTTTATTTCAATTAATTTTCTTTTTATTAAAAAATCATAAAAATTATAAAATCAAAAATCACAAAAAATATTAGAATTAGGTTTTTATTAACTAGATTAATTTTGAATTAATTATTTTAAATCACTTTCTATTTTAATTAATTAAACTAATTAGGTTTAGGATTTTTCTTAATTTAATTTAAATATTTTCCTAAAACAAAAAAATAACAAAAACATTTTCTTTTTACCATTTAAGATTTTTTAGGTTTTCTTTACATCTTTCTCTTTTCTTCCCTGCGCATTTATTCATATTATTTTCACAATTATGTAATTGTACATGAGATGTAATAGACTTTAACTAGGACCTTTTTTACTTTTTCTTTCCCCCTATTTTCTTGGTTTGTAATTTCCCTCACCCGAAGCATTGTAATAGCGTAGATTCAAATTTCCGCATTTTTATTTAACGTACCTATATTAACTACTAGATGTATGCTAATAGGCTTGTATTGAAAGATTAAAAGCAAACGTTAGCAAACCTAACACTCAAGATAAACATAACTGAAACACAACACACTTCCCACACGCGCACCTGTTTACAGTGATTTCTGGTAAACAACCGCTAGTCCTCCAAACTATCGAATAAACTTACTGACTGTTATTCAATTTCTCTGGTAACTCGCAGGATCGACTAGATTGATCCTAGGACGTGTTGGTCATTAGGGTAACTCTCATGATCGAACTGGTATTCATGGTTGGTATTTAGAATGTTGTGTAGGTGTTTAACTTATTTCGATTTCTCTCTTAAAGATCTAAAGGTGCGATCAAATAAATGTGCGCGAAACTAAATTGCATGAATAAAGGTTAATTGTAAAGACATGTAAAAACTGCATAAAAGACAAGTAAATGACTTCGAAACGTAAAAAACACAGTTAATGTAAAAGATTCGAAATATGAAGAAAGCGTTTAATGCAAGAAAACTGTAAAATGGCTTTAAGTGAAAAAGGTACTCGAAGGATAAAAACTTGAAGATAAAGGCATGAAATGTATAACAGTTTCTGAAATGTAAAGTATTTGAAATGGAAGGAAAGCATTTAAATGTAAGGCATCAGTGAAAAGATTTCGAATAAAAAGACTTTAGATGCAAAAACTTGTAAATGGTATTGATATAAAGATAAAGGAAAGTACTGGAATTGATAAAGAGTTTTCATTAAATCATAAACATGTGGTGTTATCATACGTACATTGCTCTTGCATTCGTTTCCCTAGCCATGTGGTAATTTGAATGTTTACTGAGTATTTTGTACAATAGATATGACACACAAAATCCTAATGCTAAGACTTCTATTTATACTACTTCGACCACAACGGTCTTGCTATAAGATTCTGCCACGTTCAGAACATGCAGAGCAATGCCTCTCTCTTGCTTCAACGCGTCTTCGAATGCTCCAGCGCATAAATTTTAAATTTCGAACATCTCGCTTGTATTTGATTTTCAAATGTTTTGGCATTTCTTCGCTTCGAACGCATTCCTTAGATACAGCCTTGTTATCATTTCGAGACTTCTTTGGATATATTCTCATAACTGTCACTCGAAGCTCCAAGCTTTGATATGCTCATTCGAAGCATTGCTTCTACTATTTCGAAACATGACGTTTTGTTTCATTTCAATCGAAACGTCCAATTTACTTTGCTTCTAATAATATTATCAAAATATTCAGCCAACAAAATGCCCCTTTAAAATATGTATTTCGATCCCTTTGAGAAATACTTATTTTAAACATATACACAAGATTTTGATGCGACCTTCGAATCATCGTAACATTTATTGCATTTGACTCCAGTCACGTCAATCATAACACTTTTTAGATTCCTTAACCGCCTTGAATCATTTCACAGTATGGTGCAGTTACAAAATAATGATTATCTTTAATCACGCCTATTACCAATGTTAACTTTACGCCACCTCTTCATTAAACCAACCCATGATTACCACGTATCACAACCTTACTCAGTGGATGCTTAAACTTCCACATTTATAAAAACCCATCAACTTAGTCTTTTTTCTTTTCTTCCCACATTCTGAATCTTTTCTCCTTCTTTTCTCACCGAAACCCTAAGCTTTTAACATTCTTCCAATAATGTCTTCTTCTACTTCATCCCAACTAAAAAAGGTTTCCAAAAAGAAAGGAAAGACCGCAGGAACTACAATGGAAAGTAAGGTTGTCACTTACCAAGGGCAATCTGTTCTTGTTCCCCAGATGATCTCAAAAGAGAAAGAAATGCTTTATGCATCCCAGGTACTTATTCCTACCACCGCTGCTGGCAAGAGGTTAGCTTTAATGGGCCCTCTTACAGTTTTTGAAATTTTAAAAGACACCAGAAATTTTTTCCCAGTTTGCTATAATTTCAAACCCCTGTTTAATAAAATGGACGCCCCTAAGGCAATAGAATCTTCTGGTTCAAATACCGTGGAAAATCCAATTGTTCCTCCTAAGGACCCTTTTGTATTAGACTATGTAAAGTGTAACTTCAAACCGTTTCGATCTTGCCCCACCTCCGACACTGCTTATCATAACTGGTTCAATAAGGTAGAAGCTAAGAAATCCCAGCAATGGGAAGAATTAGGTATCTACAACTTGATTAAGCTGTCGAAGCCAGGTTTTACTTACGGCCACCCATTGTTATTCGCGTCCCTATATTTCTGGGACAGTACTTATAATACTTTCCATCTCCCTGGTGGAATGATTACCCCTACCTTTTTTGACATAGCGGCCATTACTGGGCTATCACCATTAGGAGAAACATATATCCCTGACAACGAAGAACATTCGAGTATAATCGACTTCGAAGTCAAACTAGCAAGCTTTTCAAAGTTTATCAGCCACTATCATACTGAAGGAGACAGTGTGTCTGATGTAGAACACATTACTTTCCTTACCTTATGGCTGTCAAGATATGTCTTTTGCAGCAGATCCCTACAGGTAGCCAGTAGGTTTATTCCTCTAGCTAGAGATTTGCATGAGAATCGGAGAGTGTGCTTGAGAGAATTGCTACTAGTTGATCTTTATGAAAGCCTAAGGTCAGCTGTTTCGAGTCTAGAATCTCACACCTCCAAGAATATCCTGCTAGCTGGCCCTTTCTGGTTGCTTCAGTTATGGCTAAATGCCATGTTCGAACCTTCATTGTCAACTGCCAACACCATTGCTGAACAAGACCCTGAAATAACGGATAGAATAATCGAAGGCACTAGGCTGCGAAGACTAACCCCAAATGAAGATAAGGATGACTTCAAAGTCCTATTCTCAAAATACATCATGATATTCTCCAAGAGGCATAAGTTCGAAGAGACCATGGCGCCTTTTGCTTCAAGGGCTCATGGACCTTCATGGTTCACCATGGCTCTCTCAGAAGCTGTCAAGAGCAAAGAGATTCAAGATGTATGGAGAGCCTTTTTGCTACCCAGACTAATCTCTTCAAGAATAACTCCTGCAAAGAATCAGATTTTCCTTTTCGCTTATCAGCCCAACTTTGTTTCGAGACAGTTTGGCTTGTGCCAACTAATTCCTGAACCCTTATTTCAAACTGAAAGTGCCATTACCTATGGGCGAACTTTCAAGGCACGGGTAGCCAAACTATAGCAAGAACAATACCAAGGCTTTGCCCAGTTTGAGCTAATAACTTTCGAACCTACCCACCTTACAGCAAAGGGGTTTCTGGAATGGTGGACAAAGTTTTATCAGACTTATATGTTCGATACTCTTACTATTCAGCAGAAACTAACTGATGCCTTCGATGTGCAGGTACCATCCAAGAAAGGTATGTTCACTCATGCCAAAGAGATTAAAGCTTTTCAAAATTATTTCGAAACTACTTATGATCCCACACACTTGGAATCCACTGTGCATCAAGCGGCTGAGACCTTGAAGGAAAAATTCAAACAAAAAGTTTCTAAGTTAAAACTTCCTTCAGGGTTGTCACCTGAGGATAGGTATAGGTTGGCATTCGAAATGCATCCACCTAAATTTCCTAGATTACCTACCTCAGAACTGGCTCTGGCTTGGTTTCCTCCATACCCTTGGTGGTTCACTTGCAAAGAAATGTTCAAACATCTTCAAAAGAAACCAAAGCCATCTGAGACTGTGACATGGGCTCGACACTGGCTCCACGATTTCCCAGGACATCTTCGCTATGACCTTTCTGCCATGTCGATTAAATCTGATCAAGGCACAGATGCGAATGCTTGGGAAAATCCCAAACGTTTTTCATTTTCCATATCTTTAAATTTTGCCTTAATTGTTTCGATTTTCAGCCATCAGGATAAAGACTGCTGCTTCCAAGTCAAAAGAAGGGAGCGCCTCTCAAGCCTCTATCGAAACCACCGACAATGTAACTCCATCCGAAACAACAACCATTGCTGCAACAACAACAACAACAATACCAACAATAACCAGTGTTCCAACTCCAAAGGTAATCACTTAGCCTTGATGTTTCGAATTCACTAATGTTTCATGATTTACATCTAACTCTTTGTTTAAATCTTTCAGACCAACAAACTTCCGCCTACCACTCCAAAGAAGCGAAAATCAAACACCACTGGGGAAGACCCCAAGGCTGGAGGAAACTTACCAGCTGCTTCGAAGAAGAAGCAGAAGAAGGATATTTCAAAAAGTGTTGTACCAAATAGTGTCTCTGGACTCGATTCCAGGGATGCTGCTCCCTCACCTAAATCCAAAATTCCATCTTCGACCTCCAACGTAATGTTGGAACGCATAGCTAGCAACCTCTCTTCCGAGAGTCCACAGGTAAATTGAACTTTAAACTTTTGGAAATTATTTCTCATTACCTTGGTGCATGCTTTTAATATTCTTTCGCTCCTTGCAGAATATTTTAAATCCAGCTTTTACCACTTCGACCTCACCATCAAAAGCTGCTGCTCCGATCAACTCCTCTCCTCAAGGAGACTCCAGGAACCTTGTATAGAACAAAGGTTCCTCCAATATGGCGGTTCTGGCTGGGACTTCTGAGCAGCAGGATGATCAGAGTACTTCCCCTCCTCTAAAAGAGACAAATGAAACACCACTTCATGAATCTGCAGAGGCTTTACAAAGAACTTCTCTTCAAAAGTCCCCTCTTGAAACCCTTCAAGAGGACCCAAAGGATACTCATGCTGAAGGAGAGAAAGCTGATTCTGGCCAAAGAAACGAAGAATCTGCAGAAGAAGAGTCTGAGGAGGAGGATGCCAACGATGGTTCGACTACTGGGACAGAGTCCAATGCAAATAGCAGCAAAAAAGAAGACATCGAAGTGGTGGATTTGGATGACGATGAAGAAGATAATGAGCACGAAACGAATAAAGGGGATGGTGACACAACCAATCAACCCATAGAAGTCGAAGTGGACGTGACTCCTCTGCGTGTGGAACTCGCTCAACCGTCTTTGTCTCGAATGACTGACGAGGAGCTTGCACTCCTGAGACGAAATGACCCTATTGGGTACATGAAGGCGAAGCTGGCTCAAAGGGACATTCCACTTGCTAGGGCTGGCACAAGTTCGACTAGCCATCCTCTGCCCACAGATGAAAGAATTGTACTTCTTAACAGGATCAGGAGAACAATTCTTAATGTGGATATATTCGAAGTGCTCAAACAGGATAGCACTGCTTGCTACACTATGAAGGAGTTGCTTACAAAAGTCAACCTTGCTACCTGCTCCTTGCCAGTTAGTACTATCTTGTTCGATCTTCAATCTTTGCTGGACAACGTGACTGGGTACCTTCTCCAAGATGAATCTGCTGCCAGAAAGGTTCAAGAAAAACGCACTGCAATGGATGCTGCTTATGAACAAGCTTCGAAACTCTCTCAAGAAGCTGAGGATCAAGCTATGCATCTAAAGCAAGCAAAAACTGATTATGAGGCTCGAGCTGAGTCCATCCTTCTCTGGGAAAGGCAAATTCAGGAACTTCAACAGAAGGTTAAAGAGGCTAAAGAACAACAAATATCCTTCGAAACCAATACTGCTGGTAACCAATTCGAAGAGCTTCTCAACCAGGGGCTTGCAGAAATGGAAACTGCAGAACAACTCAAGGGAGAAGTGGCAACCTTGGAGAGAGCCAGGCGTTTTGCTCAACAGAGACTTGAATCTTTTCGAAGTACCTTCAACAGATTGAAAAATAATTCTTATTTCTAAATTTCAGTGTTCATTTGATTACAATTTGGTTTTTTATATGTAATATTCGAACAACGCCATTTTGGCATCTCATCTTGCCATTTTGGCATTTTTATAATATTTTGGTTACGTTGTTACTATTCGAATATCCTGCAGGCGTGGCTTATATTTCTTTAAATATTTCCCATTAACCTTTAGGATACGCTTATCATCCATCAGCTCTTCGATTTCATATGCATTGTTTGAGAATACTTTTAATATTCGAAAAGGTCCTTCCCAATGAGGTGACCATTTACCTAGTGTTTTATTTTTCTTGTCCATGGGCAATATGACTTTCCAGACTAAGTCATTAATAATGAATGCTTTTCTTTTCACCCTTTTGTTATATGTCCTGGCCACTCTTTCTTTTTGTCTCATCAAGATTTCCAATGCATGTAATCTAACTTCGTCCAACTCAACTAATTCATTCATCATCATCTCCCAATATAATGCAGCTGGGATTTCGTTTTGTCTTTGAATTCGAACTGATTGTAGATGAATTTCTACTGGCAGCACTGCATCATGACCAAATTTGAGTTGGAAAGGCGTAGTGTTAGTAGCTTCCTTAGGAGATGTTCTACAGGCCCATAGTATTTGGTCCAAAGTTTTGTGCCAGTTCCTTGGCTTTTTACCAATATGTTTCTTGATTAACCCTATTATCACTTTATTGGCTGCTTCGACTTGACCATTTGCTTGAGCATAATATGGCGTTGATGTTAGTAATCTAAACCCCATTTCTTGGGCAAATTCTTGCATCTTTCTACCAGTAAACACAGAGCCTTGATCTGTGGTTATGCTCTCCGGCAATCCGAACCTATAGATAATGTGCTTCTGTATAAACTCAATAATAGCCTCTTGATCAGCAACTATTAATGGTATAGCTTCGATCCACTTGGTAAAATAATCTATTCCTACCAAGATATATTTCTGTCCTTTAGACGAAGCAGGATTTATTTCTCCTATCAAATCCAATGCCCATCCTCTAAATGGCCATGGTTTGATGATTGAATGCAACTCACTTGCAGGGGCATGTTGAATCCCTGCATGCTTCTGACATTCCTCACATCCTTTAGTAAAGTCTATACAATCTTTGAGCATGCTAGGCCAATACATGCCGTATCGAAATAACAGCCATTTCATTTTATGACCTGCTTGATGTGCCCCACATGCCCCATTGTGGACTTCTGACAATGCTAAGTATGCCTCACTTTCTCCTAGGCATTTCAATAATACGCCCTCTTGGGTCTTTTTGAACAATTCGTTCCCCATGAGGAGATATGATAATGCTCTGTATTTTGTCTTTCTATCCACATTCAAAGTTGGGTTTTCTAAATAACTCACCAGTGGACTTTGCCAATCTGCATCTGATAAAGTGTTTATGGATAATATTTCGAATCCCTGTTTCTCAGCATATCCCAATTTCATACTTTCTAGATTTGATGGTGTGAATCTAGTAGCCATAACTCTACCCCTTAATTCAACTAAATCCTCAAAGTTCCTGACAGAAACTTTATAACCCGAAGCCAACTGTGCTAAGTCATTTGCTTCTTGGTTCTCTATTCTTGGTATGTGTTGAATATCCATGTATTCAAATTTCCTAAGTAGCCTGTTGACTATGACGAAGTATATCATCAAGTTTTCCTTTATGCATTTATACTCCTTTGTTATTTGCTTGACCACTAATTCTGAGTCTCCTTTAATTTCGACTCTAGTTACCCCCAATTCCAACAAAGCTTCAAGTCCAACAATGAGCGCTTCATACTCAGCTTCGTTGTTCGAGCAACGAGGACCATCTAATTTATACTTGAATTTTGTTGGAATTCCTTCAGGAGAAATTAGAAGGACTCCAACACCACTTCCATTCCTGTGGGTTGAACCATCAAAGTATAATTTCCATGGTTGCATTTCAACGTAACTCATGACAGTCTGCTCAACCAATGAATGGTCCACAATGAAGTCAGAAATCACTTGGCCTTTCACAGCTTTTAAAGGCATGAAAGTCAAAGAATATTCTGTTAAGGCTAAAGCCCATTTACCAACTCTGCTATGCATTATTGGTTTTGAAAGCATGTGTTTAATGACATCGAAATGAGATGAAACATAAACATCAACAGGCTTTATATAATACTTGAGTTTCATACAAGAGAAATACAAACAGAGACATAGCTTTTCTAAATTGCTATATCTGGTCTCTGCATCATTTAGTACTCTACTTAAATAGTATATGGCTCTTTCGATACCATTGCTATCTTCTTGTGCTAACATACTACCTATACTAACTTCAAAGGCAGATATGTACAATCTCATGGGCTTCCCCCATGAAGGTGGAGACAAGATAGGAGGCTGAGAGAGGTATCTTTTTATCCTGTCAAATGCCTCCTGATGGGCTTCGTTCCATTCAAAGGCTTGGCCTTGCTTTAGACGAAGCAACGGAGAGAAGGCTTGGGTTCTTCCACTCAGATTCGAAATGAATCTTCTGAGGAAGTTAATCTTCCCTAACAGAGATTGCAGCTCCCTTTTTGACGTAGGTGCTTTCGTCTCCATTATGGCTTTGGTTTTGTTCTGGTTGATCTCAATCCCTTTCTTGTGAACCACAAAACCAAGGAAATCTCCAGCCTGCACAAAAAATGCACATTTAAGGGGATTCATCTTTAAGCCATGTTTTCTCATTCGTTCGAATGATTGGCTCAAATGATGCAAATGTGTTTCTGCAGATATAGATTTGATGACTATATCATCAATATACACCTGCATAAAGGTTTCAATGAAATCATGAAAAATCGAATTCATTGCCCTTTGATAAGTTGCCCCAGCGTTCTTTAAACCAAAAGGCATCACCACCCATTCGTAGGTGCCTAAGGCTCCTGGGCAACGAAATGCTATCTTGGCAACATCTTCCTCAGCAATAAAAATCTGATTATACCCAGAGTATCCATCTAACATACTCAAGTATTCGAACCCTGCAGCAAAGTCTACTAGCATTTCTGCCACAGGCATGGAGTACTCATCCTTAGGGGTTGCAGTGTTTAAATCCCTAAAATCTATGCAAATTCTTAAAGAACCATTTTTCTTAATAACAGGTACTATATTTGCTAACCATTCGACGTACCTTGTGGTTCTGATGAATTTTCAACACAACAACCTTTCGATCTCAGCTTTAATCTTTGTGAGAACCGTTGGTGCGAATCTTCTGGGAGTTTGTTTGATGGGCTTCTTGCCATCTTTGATTGGCAGTCTGTGTTCGACTAACTCCCTCTTTAAACCAGGCATTTCGTCATAATCCCATGCAAAGCAATCTTTGTTTTTCTTGAGGACTTCGATTACTTCCTGCTTGAGGCCTGGGCTAAGTTTTGCACTTATGTAGGTTATTCTTTTCGTGTTTTCATCCCCTAAGTTGACTTCTTCTTCGAGTGGATCCTGCGCCAACATTTTGGCACCTGAGTCTATGGGGTCCCTTTCGAAGCCTAAGGGTTCTTTATCGTAGATGGCGTCCAACCTTTGATCCATCTCAAGTTCTTTAAAGGGTGAGCATTTCGAGCCATCCCCACTTATTTCGTTCATCTTTACAGCTAATTTATTTATTTCAGCCTCTAAGGCCGCCTTTGATTCGTTCTCAGCCATATAGGCCGAAATCTTTTCAAAAAAGGTGGACTCGGTCATGGATAAGGTTGTCGAAGTCCCAGCCTGCCGGCCGTCTTTGTATAGTACTTTCGACTCCCTCTTCTTCACTGATTATTCTTCTATCCCAGTATAGGCCATCATGGTGAAGGGTCATGTAGTAGTGGGCGTTTCTGGTTTTGTTGATCTCATCATTTGGAACACACAGAGCAATCTTTGCCAGATGTTTGTCATAATTCCTTTTGTCAACTAAATTGACTGTTGACATGAAGTAACTCTGGTCTGCTTCAATGTTTTCCACGATCCCATCTTCTCTCCATAGAACTAATCGCTGATGCATTGACGAAGGAACTGCCCCTACGCCATGGATCCACTCCCTTCCCAGCAATAAGTTGTAGTTGGCCTTGGCTTCGATCACCATAAACATGGTGGGCCTACAGCTTGAGCCTATTGTCAAGTCCAACTGAACCACTCCCAGTGTTTTGCCCACTTTCCCTTCATAATTGGATAGAACCATATTGTGGGGCTTGATGTCTCCTTCGCGGATCTCTAATCTTTTCAGCATGAAGTGGGGTATCAAATTGACTGCAGCACCCCCATCCACTAGAACCTTATTCACGCCATGGGCACCAACTTTTGCCCGAATAAATAGTGGCTTAAGATGGTTCTTCATAGCTGGTTCTGGACGTTCGAAGAACGCATTTTGCTCCTCGACAACCCCATTGTCCATCACATAGTATCAAACAGGCCTATGCTTCATCAAATCTATGGTATCTTCTTCCTCATATTCATCAATTTCAGTTTCCTGTCCAAATTCACAGGGAAGCACAGATACCACGTTGCAGTTTAGGTTGAACGAAGACTCCCCCTCTGACTCGAAGTTATCCGTTATCATATCTTCGTCTTCTTCTGGGCCTGGAGTGTATTCCTTTGGTTCATCCAGTTGTACTTCAGAAAAAAGCCTCATATTAACTGGGGGTTTGTCTTCAGTTTGATTTTTTGGTGTGGGTTTGTTGGTGCTAGATTCACCTTGGTTCCTTGTTGAGGTTGCCCCTTTATTTGCCACAGCTTCCCTCTCAGCCTTTCGAATCCTCAGCTGCCTTCGCCATTGGGATCTCGACATGGGGTTCCTCCCTTTGTAGTTCTCTAATCTTACCTCTTCCCTTTTTGCTATGTTGAATTGCCTCCTGTATGTCATAGCATGGCGTGCATTTCGTTCGGTGTTTCTCCATCTGTCTTTGCCTTTGTCATTTCTGACTTGCAGCCATCTGTCGGTTGGCACTTCAGCAGGGAGTTTGAACGTCACTCTTCGAGCAGCCTTGGGATGAGGACTATCAGGCCTTCGTTGTTTATGTCTGCTATCGAAACGTGGGCCCATCTGAACATTTTCTTGATGGTTCCAGCAAGGGGCGAAGGGAATTGTTTCAAAGGCTCTGGCCATGCTTTGATCATACACAGCAGAACACCTTGGGCATATCAAGCACTTGGTTGCCCCTTTGTAGCAGCGAAACACAAATTCCAGCAAACTTTCTCCAGCCTTAGGATAACACCTGAATAGCTGGTTATCCTGGCGCCAATTGTTGCCAGTTCGAGCCCTCTGTACCCTCTCGAAGTTTGCAGCGATTCTCTGATTGCAGAGGATGCTGCACCTAGGGCATAATATCATTCCTGTATCTCCCTTGTGGCACGTCATGAGGTAATCCTTGAGACTAGCATCTCCAGCATGATTATCCTCCATTTTATACTTCTCTTTTTCTAAGTATCTTTCTACCTCCTCCATCTCAGAGAGAGGCCTCTCCATATCCACCATGTTTACCTCAACATCTTCCCCCTTAGCTTCATCATCTCTCCACCCTGTGGGTTTTATATCTTCAATGTGGACTTTTGAACTCTCTGGGGCAGAATATTTAACCAAATAGTCAAATTTTCCACTGGGTTCCCCTAAAGTGTCCCATATTTCTTTATGAGGGGAAGTTGGCTTCGTGATTTGGACTTTCTCCAATTCCAGCCTCAGGCCTTCAGTGACCTGTGTCAATTCTTGGTTTTGATTTTCCTGGCCTTCAGTAGCCTGGATTTCTTTTGCAACAACTAAAGGTGATGCTTCAATCAAAGTCTCTGGTTGCTTCTGGACGTCTTCAGTGACCTCCTTATCGACTTCGATTATCACCCAACTTTCGTTTTCAGTACCTTTCTCTCCTATTGGGGCATCAATTTGGTCAGCTTCCACCATGTTAATCTCCCCAATGCTTGCAGGCTCGGAGTAGTTGGTGTCTGCGACGTCCAAGGGATCTTCGTCCACTTTCATCTTTGCTTTATCAGCAAACTTCAGTCTGCCATCTTTGATTGCATTCTGAATTAGGTCCCTGAAAAGAAAACACTGTGAGGTTTTGTGGCCTAGGAAACTATGATATTTGCAAAATCCTCTCTTCTTTCTTTGATCTAAAGGAGGTATTTTGACATTTGATGGCACAATGAGTTGGCCATCTTTGACAAGTAAATCAAAAATCTCGTCACATTTAGTGACATCGAAGGTATAAACCTTCTTTGGGAATTTGTCACTTTTCTCATTTTCAACAATCTCTTTCCCTTTTGTGGGGACCAATAATTTGCAGGAGTAGGGTGGTGCCTGTTTTAATTCAGCGAGGTCGATTTCGACCTCTTCGAATTCGAATTCAGGATAATCTTCTGCTTCCTCAGTTCCAACATAGGAGATCCTTTCCTTCTTATTATTTTTAAAGACTCTGGCCTTTTCGGCCTTTAGCCTTTCGACCTGTCGAACCCTGTCGGCTAACTGAGCCATGTCCCTCAAATATTGAGTGTCTAGTTTCTTTCGAATAGAGTAATCCAAGCCACCAGCGGCCATTTCGACTAACTCATGTTCAGGCACCAGTGTGTAACATCTGGATTTCAAAAGCCTAAATCTATTCAGATAATCATCTATGGGTTCAGTGAACTTTCTCTTGACACTGGCTAATTCCTTCAAGCTTATTTTTGACTGTCCCATGTAAAATTGTTCATGGAATAATCTCTCCAAAAGAGCCCAAGTATCAATGGACCCAGGAGGCAAAGTCGTGAACCATGTGAAGGCGTGTTTAGTCAGGGAACTTGGGAAGTATTTGATCCTGAGGTCTTCATTATTGGCTATATCTCCCGCTTCGGTTAGATATCTGGCTATATGTTCGACTGTTGACTCATTGGTATCCCCAGCGAACTTTATAAATTTAGGGACTTTATATCCCCGTGGTAAATCAGTATGCATTATGCAATCTAATATAGGAGAAGCATAATTTGGCCTTCTAATTCCTGTGTTGAGGCCATTTTGGGCCATGACTCTCTCTATCATGGTGGTTAAATTGTTTTCTACCAAGATGTTATCGTTTCGAATTCTATGAACGACAGCATCAACATCTTGATTTCGACCCACCATGACAACCCCCCTAGGTTGTTCTTCTCGAAACTCTGGGACTTCCAGCCTTTCGACCCTTGCCCCTGGTTCCATAATTTCTCTTTGTGGGCCTGGGATCATTGGGGCTTCTAGCCTTTGTGCCCTTGCCCCCACGTTAAATTCTTCTCTAGGTGGTCTATAAGTTGGGTCGTTAGCAACTTGTTCCATAATAGGTATGTTTGCTCGAACTCCCGCCTGATTCTGCCTACGCCTATCTGGGGGAGCAAAGAAATCTGCTATTCGACTCATGTTATCTGCGTTTTCTCTGTTTGTCACAGTCACATTTTGTACTATTGGGGCAAATATTTCCTGCATAGTTTGTGCTAATACCCCTATCATATTATGGTTACTGTCATCCATCAATTGCCTAAAAGCCAATTGGTTTTCTGTGGTTAAAATAAGCATTGTTCTATAACCCACTGACCCTTGGTTATTTGTCATAAACTGATTCGCCCCAGACTCAGACCCTAATTGTGGTGATGAATTCGATGTGGAATTGTGTAAACCTGTCATAAAAGATGTTGGCATTCCATAAGAGGAATTTCTGGTTCTATTACCATCGAAATCGGGTGGTCTAGTTAGTGGAGTGGCGAAATGGGTTTGTGTCCCTGATGGTGGAACAAATCCCCCAGGATAACCAATGGTTCCAGTATTTCCTAAGATCGAACTATTAGTTGATATGCCACTTACTCCATTAGTGGCTATATTACTGGTAGAAGACGCAACAGAGTGTGCATTCGAAGGGATCACATTAGATGTTCCCATTGAAGCGGATACATTAGTGCCTGTTGTATGTGGGGCATTTTGTTCCCCTTGTTGATTGTCAGAATTAGACATCTTGTTCAAACGTTTTCTTCTGGATAAGGGTTGGTTGCTGTTGGTTATTTTACCACTTCTCAGGTTCATAAAACAACAAACTTCTTAGGTTCCAACGTTTTTATAATGGTTACGTCTCAACAATCTTTATTTCTGTTCTAAATTCCGTAATGTCCAACGATGGGTCCCACTGGGCGTGCCAATTTGTTTACAGTGATTTCTGGTAAACAACCGCTAGTCCTCCAAACTATCGAATAAACTTACTGACTGTTATTCAATTTCTCTGGTAACTCGCAGGATCGACTAGATTGATCCTAGGACGTGTTGGTCATTAGGGTAACTCTCATGATCGAACTGGTATTCATGGTTGGTATTTAGAATGTTGTGTAGGTGTTTAACTTATTTCGATTTCTCTCTTAAAGATCTAAAGGTGCGATCAAATAAATGTGCGCGAAACTAAATTGCATGAATAAAGGTTAATTGTAAAGACATGTAAAAACTGCATAAAAGACAAGTAAATGACTTCGAAACGTAAAAAACACAGTTAATGTAAAAGATTCGAAATATGAAGAAAGCGTTTAATGCAAGAAAACTGTAAAATGGCTTTAAGTGAAAAAGGTATTCGAAGGATAAAAACTTGAAGATAAAGGCATGAAATGTATAACAGTTTCTGAAATGTAAAGTATTTGAAATGGAAGGAAAGCATTTAAATGTAAGGCATCAGTGAAAAGATTTCGAATAAAAAGACTTTAGATGTAAAAACTTGTAAATGGTATTGATATAAAGATAAAGGAAAGTACTGGAATTGATAAAGAGTTTTCATTAAATCATAAACATGTGGTGTTATCATACGTACATTGCTCTTGCATTCGTTTCCCTAGCCATGTGGTAATTTGAATGTTTACTGAGTATTTTGTACAATAGATATGACACACGAAATCCTAATGCTAAGACTTCTATTTATACTACTTCGACCACAACGGTCTTGCTATAAGATTCTGCCACGTTCAGAACATGCAGAACAATGCCTCTCTCTTGCTTCCACGCGTCTTCGAATGCTCCAGCGCATAAATTTCAAATTTCGAACATCCCGCTTGTATTTGATTTTCAAATGTTTTGGCATTTCTTTGCTTCGAACACATTCCTTAGATACAGCCTTATTATCATTTCGAGACTTCTTTGGATATATTCTCATAACTGTCACTCGAAGCTCCAAGCTTTGATATGCTCATTCGAAGCATTGCTTCTACTATTTCGAAACATGACGTTTTGTTTCATTTCAATCGAAACGTCCAATTTACTTTGCTTCTAATAATATTATCAAAATCTTCAGCCAACAGCACCTCTAGGATATTTCACACTTGTTGCCTCGGACAAACAATAGTCATATCCTTCAAACGTGAGACACTTTAGCAAAGTCCCTCGATATAAAGATCATAGTCCCTCAATGACCCTTCGATGTTGTCTTTCGGTAAATGATCTAGTCCCCTATGACAAATTGCTAAAGTGTCCTACAAGTTGCCTCTATAACTGTACGATGACCCGCGCCTGTCCCTCAAAACATCCAACGACAGGGCTACCTACTGTCTTATAGTAGGATATCATTGTCTAAAGGAAAAGAGGAAAATAACAAAGACCATTCGAGTAGGTAGACCATTCATAGTTTCTTGCACACAAAAACAAACAAAACAATTTTTTCACACATACACAAACTCTTCTCTAAAATATTTTCAAAGACAAAACACTTTGTATACGTTCTCAACAATACAAGAAACATTACAAAATTCTCCGCACTAAGGCATCTTTTCAAAAATATATTCAAACACATAACACAAAGCATTTTCAAAGTGAGATAGCAACTAAGAGCCCGTAGATAACTACGGATGGAAAAGTGCTAACACATTCCATTTCCATAATCTATCCCCGAACTCAAAATCTTTAAAAAGGTCTTTCCTGTTCTTTTCACTCTTTCCTTTGTTGGATAAAAGAAAAGTCGATGGCGACTCTTGCTAACCGCAACATTTGCGATAAAATACAAAACTAGTAAAGCCAGTTCTCCCACTGTATTACACCTATCTTCCAACTGAATTTGGGTTTCAAATCACATCATATCAACGATTACAAATCAACATAAGATTCTGCTACAAAATAGGTCTTCAGTCAAATCTTTCCTAAAAAATATCCTTATTTAGAAAGTCAATATTCTTAAATATTCTTCTTGATTCTTCCAGATCTTTAAATCAGCGTCTAATAGGACTGCATAATATTTCCAAAATATTTTGCATCTTTTAAATCATAACAGAATTCAATTGTTCAGCTCAGCTCAGACGCGATGTCGAATGATCCTGCATAGGATATCTTATCTAACATGTTACTCCAAATGTTGAAACACTTCAACTCAACATGTCTCAACATAAAATAAGACTTCTTACATAACCTATTCTTCATAACAAGATAAGATATCTTATTTAACATATTGCTATTGTATTTGTTTTACAAAATTAATATCAATCATAAAAATATAAAAATAAAAAACTTACATTCCTTACCCATAGAGTCTAAATATTGAGCATGTGAAAGGTGATCTCGTTCCAACAACCCAATTTATGGCCTTAACTCGTGAACAGATTGAAAGTGATCAATTCTAGCCCTCTTACTCATCTTCTCTAAGTCCTCCCAAAATATCAAGTTAAAATCCAATCATCCAACCTTCTTCTTCATCAAATAATTATAGAAATTCTTCTGAAATATTCTCCAGGGTTCTACCCTTAGCTGCGACTCTACTACATACTCTGACGTTCTTCAATGTAATCGTAGATTTTGGGATTCATCCAACCTAGAAATCTCTGACGGTTTGTTTGAGGTTTGCTTAGTTCAGGAGACAAAGATTCAAAATTTGGAGGAAATTATGTTTTCGCTCTTTGGGAAGGAACTGAAGTTGAATGGACATCTAAACCTTGTCAAGGTAAATTTGGAGGAATTCTTGATGATCACAAACCAATATGGCTAGACGTGTATAGAGTTGTGGTGTTTATTAATTATTTTTTCTCTCTCTTTAAATCATATTAAGCTTCAATCAAAAGCAATCAAAAAATATTTTTATATGGTTTCTCATTTTGATGTTTAATTTTGGATATTCATATAGTAGTACTCTTTTTAAGAAAATATTACAAATCATTTCGACTAAAATTTTAGATGAAAAATAAATTAAAACTCTCAAAATTATAATTTTTATATAAAATTATAACACAGTTACTCAATATACTTACTTTCAAAATTAAAGTAAATTAAAAATTTAATTGAAATATGCTGACTCTATAAAGAAATTTTATATCATTAATAAATCATAATTGTTAAATTATTAATTATATTTTATTTTTATTTTAGTTATTTATTAAATAGTATTAATGAATTGTTGTCATGTATTGACCGTGTAAATTTTTTTATAATAATGATGCATAATAATTAATCTCTTAAACTAAATACTCTAATACTCTATTTCTTTTCATCTTCTAAAAAAAATGAAATGAATATTTATATTGAAAAGAGTCCGTTTATTAAAGAAAATTAAAGATAAAAGTACTCATATTTATGATTCATATATAAAGAGGTTCAACCAATCCTATAATTCACTTATGTGTTTTGTTACAAATCATTTCAACTAGAATTTTATATGAAAAAAAATTAAAACTCTCTCTAAATTATAATAAGATATTAAAAAAATTATAACATGGTTATTCAGTGTACTTTCAAGATTAAAATTGTTTTTGGAAATTCACCAAAATCTATGATAAATTTTTATCAATCTTGATAAATAAAATTGTTATCACCACACAATGATAATGAAAAGAAAAGAAAATTAAAGAAGAAAAGAGATTTAGGATTTCTGCAGAATTTCTTTTTGTTCACAAACTGTGGAAAACTTTCTTATTCACATGCAACTGTAAATTCTGTGAATATTTAATGTGTTACAAAAATAGGAGTTACTCCCTCTAGTTATAATGGACTAGCTTCCTCCCTAAGAAAAAATGCCCACAAAAAAAAGCCCCAAAATAATAACTTAACCTAATTATGTTATAATTACTAAGATAGGTCTAGTCGAAATTCTGTCCAGCAAACTGCTTAGACATTTCGACACAACATAACTCGACACACTAAGCTTCGACACAACCTTGTGTCAAGCAACATACTGCTTTCGACACAAGGAATTACACTTTCAACACACCACCTAATTCATTGTGTCTAAGCTATCTATATTCATCATAGCTCTTAGTCTTCTGAATACTTCGGCCTGCACACCCTTCTTCATGATGTCTGCAATCTGATTTTCAGTTTTGCAGTGTTCCAAGTTTATATTCCCATCCGCTACCTGTTATTGAAGATAGTTCAACCTTATTTTGATGTGCTTGCTTAGACCATGTGTTATCGGGTTCTTCGCCAGATTGATAGATGACATGCTGTTCATCTTGATGGTAATTGCTCCATGATCTTTTCATGTGATTTCTTTGACCAAGTTCATCATCCATGTGGCTTGACATGCACAAAGAGAAGCAACTATGTACTCTGCTTCGCACATTGATAATGCCACTATTAATTCCTTTCTTGAACTCCAAGCAACTGGTGCACCACCTAGCATTAACACATATCCTATAACACCCTTCTAAACTAAACGAAATATTCATAATCATTTAAATTAATATCAGAGTAATACAACAAAAGAGCGTCACATTTTATTCGTGAAATAATCATACGTGCTAGTCTTACTCCGTAACACGGGTTTTCAAAATTATTCATGACATATGCATTATCAATGTTTCACATACTTGCAACGAAATCAAAGTTCAAACAAGTTTCATTAAAAACACTTCATAGTGCCCCATGATTCATGATTTACAATTCAACATAATTTAAACTCTATGGAAACAATTTAAATGTCATAACAAAACAAGAGCAAAATAGTTTTCAAAACAAAGTGTTCTTGTCCCCGATGTTACATATCAGAGCAAGACTTTATAGACTCAACATAAATAAATCAAACTCCAAAACTATTCTTCCAAGCCTTTAGGGACTACTCTTGATTACTTGCATATTACCCACGTAGAGGCAACATTCAAGCAGAAATGGTGAGTTTATCACAATCATTATATAAGATATAAGTAATAGATATAGCAGAATAAACCAAAAGTATCACAACATAAACTAAGCATTATTATATTCCAAGTACATTAACAATCATACAAATTCAACAACACAACACAACCTCATAAATTCAAGAACCATGCAATGCCACATAAGATATAGTGCAAGGACAAAGACTCATGCATGTAGTACCAATTCATTTGATGAACACTGGGTCATCACCCTTCAAAGACCCCAATCATAGGATGATTTCCACTTGGAACCGGAGCAAATCTTAGACATACCAAATCCATACAATGGGATTGAGAGCAAATCACTAGACCATCGTCCTAATTCATCAAAACGGACCAAAGTTGTCCCATGAATGCATGATGCGCAACAACAAATATAAACGACCACAATTAGTCACACGCATAATCATTCATGTATTAATCAACATCATACATAAAAAATCATCATGTATACTCATGTAATCATCATATATACTCATGTAATCAAAACATCATCACATAATCATAATAGCAACATATCATCATAGTTAAACAAATCGTCATTGTGATTCAATATGGGGAACCTATTCTTACTCTAACTTATGTCTTATAAAAATACTCCTCAGTCTTCATTTTATTTCATCTAATTACAATATACTACTTTAACTACACACAACTTTGAATGACACTTTATTATGAGCTCTAGAACTAAAGTTATGCCTATTTCAAGATTTCAGTCCAACCTTCCACTTATGGAAACCACCGCCCAGTGAAACCCATCCATCGCCCGATGAAACATTAAAGAGACCAAAACTCCATTTACCTTCCTTGGCTCTCCCCACCTCCGTCTAGCGAAACACCACCGCCTGACGACACAAGACCTGTCCCCCGACGATCCTCTGTGAACATGGTTTTCTTGTTTCCAATTCTGCACTACACCAGGCCAATATCCCCTGCGATTTCATCATGTGACAGGTCCTAAAACACTATATAATCATATGGAGTCATCATCTAACAACAACTTGGTATACTACATTAACTATACCACAATTACTGGTCAAGATTCATCATAATTCCATCAATTCTTCACCATAACAACACCAAATCACCATTGTCAATACCTAAGGCAAAATCCTACATCTATCTACCACTTAGATCAAGCATAATAATCAGATAAAAACCTCTTACCTTATTGTTTCAAGTGATTGATTATGTTCTTCGTGCCTCTTACGGTGATTCTCCAACCCTCTATGCCCTAACTTCACTTTTCTCCACAATGTCAGTTCTCTTTCTCAACTTTTCCTGATCGAGTGTGAGAATATGATTACCTTTTCCTTTGTTATCATAAAGGAACCCTAATATCTTACTCAATTGCCCTTAATTAGTTAACCTCTATTTACCATCACGTCCTCACTCTTCCTACTAATTACCAAGATACCACTCTAACTAAAATAATTCTATTTAAATGATTAATCCATTATTCTATTCTAAATAATAATCCAAATAATTACTAAATAATTACCTAATTATTCCAATGTATCTAATCCCTTCATTAACATCACATGTTCCACATCATAAGCAACCATATGCCAACACATCACACATATAATCATATAAAACATCAAATTTTCACAATTACTCCTAATAATTCATTAAATAAATAAATTCTAAAAGTCGGGGTGTTACATATCCTGCTGTGGAATTTCGATCCTCAGCATCACTACACCAATTTGAACCAATGTATCCCACTTGCTTGCATTATTTTCTTTATCAGTTGTGGGAAACATAATATCATACTCGAGATTTCCTTCAGATACCTTGGTATCCTCTTCGTTGCTGTTATGTGTGATACTTTGGCTTCTGCATGAATCTACTTACCATAGCTACACTATATGCTAAGTCAGGCCTCGTATGACAAAGGTATCTTAATGACCCAATAAGTCTTCTGTATTGGGTTGGGCCAACATCATCTTCATATGCATCTTTCGATAATTGCAGTCTTGGTTTTGCAGATGTCGAAGTCGAGTTGTATTCTTCCATTTAAAATCATTTGAGAACTTCTCCTGCATATCTTCTTTGATGCATCATCAATCCTCTACTACTCTTGTAGAACTCGATGCCATGGAAATATGAAATGTCATCCAGATCTGACATTTTGAATTCCTTGCTGAGATCACATTTGAAGTCTTCGATCTCCTTCTTGCAGCTACCTGTTATTAACAAGTCATCGAAATATATACATAATATAAGGAATTCACTATTGCTTCTTCTTACATATACTCCATGTTCACTTGTGCACTTCACAAATACCTTATCCCTTAGGAAACTATCAATCTTCTTATTCCAAGCTCTAGGAGCTTTTTTCAATCCATACAGAGCTTTATGCAACCTATACACCTTTCCCTCTTTGACATGCTTCATAAACCCAATTGGTTGTGCAACATAAACTTCTTCGTCTAAGGGTCCATTCAGGAATGCAAATTTCACGTCCATTTGACATATGTGCCAACTATTCATTTCTGCTAGACCAACAACCAACCTGATTATTTCGATTCTAGCAACAAGTGTAAAAACTTCATCAAAGTAGATTCCTTCTTTATGAAGAAATCCTTTTGCCACAATCCTTGCCTTGTGTCGAGTTACTTCCCCTTTGGGATTCAACTTCACCTTGTATACCCACTTCACGTCGATTGCCTTATTGCCTTGAGGAAATTTGACAAGTGACCAAGTGTTGTTGTCTTCGATGGACTTCACTTATTCATTCATTGCATTCACCCATCTCGAATCTTTTAATTCTTTAGTTGCAATAACATGTTTGAAATCTCCATGGAAAGCATAATGTACCAGCTCACCTTCATTATCGGCCACATCATCTGATGTAATAACACAATCTTGAAACCTTACATGTATGTGTCTTGTTCTCTGATGTCTGCTTGGTCATGTTTGATCTATAACTTCCTCTTGTCGAACTTCTCTTTCGACTTCAACTGCTGGTTCTTCAAATAAGATTCTTACTAAATATTTCTTGACATTTTCAGTCAAATCCCATTCCTTAAGCTCGTCTATGATCATGACCATGCTGATCACAATCTGCTTGTTCTCTAGGTCCAACAACTTGTAACCTCCTGTCAAATGATACCCTACTAGGACAATCTGACTCGACTTGTTATCAAGTTTTCTTCTCAACTGATCTGGAACATGTCTATGTGCAATAGATCCAAAAACCTTCAGATGACTTAAGTTAGGTTTAACACCAGATTGATAAGTGCAAATTGTAGCTATTTTTGTATATACTTTTTGTTGCACTTATCGACTTTTTGTTGTTAATATCGTTGAATAAACCCGACTTTTGTGTAAATACGCTTAGTTTGTGTTTTTGTGTACATAGTGTACCGTTTGATTTTTTTCCATTCATTTTGTAGGTATTTGTTGCATTTTAGAGCATTGAGGAATAAGGTGTCAAAGGCACGGCTCCGGGTACGTGTGTGATACGGTGGCAGAACTGGCTGTTTAATACTGGTTTACATTTTGCGTTTTGTGTTCGCAAAATGTCGCGGTAAGCAAGAGTCGCCACCGACTTTTATTTCATCCAATCATGGAAAAGGAAAAAAAAACAGAAAAAAACTTTTTTCGAGATATTCTGAGTAAGGGGGGTAGATTATAGAAAGGGAAGGTGTTAGCACCCTTTCTATCCATGGTTTTCCATGGGCTCTTAGGTACTTGCTCATTTTGAAATTGCTTGTGTGTGCTTTGTTTTGAAATGTTTTGTTTT
This sequence comes from Vicia faba, assembly GCA_948472305.1. Classification (NCBI taxonomy): domain Eukaryota; kingdom Viridiplantae; phylum Streptophyta; class Magnoliopsida; order Fabales; family Fabaceae; genus Vicia; species Vicia faba. Next base: position 1,356,223,166 of record OX451735.1, read on the forward strand.
ACTTCATTTTAACCCTTGTTTATGTCCTCAAGAGTGTTACGAAGTTGTTTTTGAAAAATTTGTTTGAAAGGTGTTTGTGTGAAAAGTTTTTTATTGAGAAAGTACTTAAGATTCTACCTACTCGAAAAAAGATTGTTCGTTCTATTTCCTTTAGACAACACTATCCCACTATTAAGGAGTAGGTAGCACCATCGTTGGAGTTGTAAGGGACATTCGAAAGGGACAAGTACAATCACCAAAGCAATAGTTAGAAAACTTTAGTAGTAACCCTAGAGTCTTAAGATCTTTTCGATGCAACGTTTCCGAGGCAACATTTTTGAGGCAACATTTCCGAGGCAACATTCGAATGGGACAATTTGATCTCTTTAGACTGGAGGGATACCACTAAAATCTCCTATGCTTAATGATTGTTTACCGAAGGCAACCGAAGTAAGGTAAACCCTAGGAGTGAATATGTGCATATGATTTGTTTCAGTTAATCTTTGCACATTAGGCGATCTACCATTTTAATTTTCTAGACATTCTTGCCATACAATCCTATTAGCCATACATCTAGACAGTTAAAGATTGCGGAAATTAAAAGCAGAAAAGTAAATCTAATTATTACAAGGCTTCGGGGAATGGGAATTACATAATCAAAATTTGGGGGGAAATTAAACAGTAAATAAAACCCTAGTTTAAAAGACTATTACAACCTCGGAGCAATTACAAAATATAATGAAAAGTATGTACGACAAACGTAAATGTGAGAAATTAGGGTTTTGACCCTTGAAAACCAAATTGAATTTAATTAAATAAAAAAAAATCATTTTTTGTCATTTTTATTTAAGGAAATAAAGAATAAATTACAAAATATCCTAATCACTAATTAAGTTTTAATTATGAAAAATCATTAAATTAATGAGAAAAAAACAATTAACCTATATTTGTGTTTTTATTTTGAGAAGGAATTAAAATTAAGAATTAAACCTAATTTCTATTTGATTTTAATTATGAAAAAAAGATTTAAGTTAACCTAATTAAACTAATTAATGCAATTAAATATTTTATGAAGAAAAAAAAAGACTAAACCTAATATTGTTTGTGATTTTCTAATTTTTATGTTTTGATTAAAAATGATTTTTGGAAAATAAATAAATTAAAACAATAAAAAGAATTTAAATAAAATAAAAAAGAAAAGATTGGGCCTGTGTGGTAGAATGCAGACTGGGGGGTGCATTGCCAAATTGTTAGGCCCAAATTGGTTGGCCCATGTTCCTTGCTTGTGATCCCATGTGGATTAGTTTCAAAGAGTGCGCCATGGGCTGCTGTGGTTGGACGCTGGATCTGGACCAAGGGAAGATCCAAAGGGTAGGATTTGTGAGCGTATGATGGACGCACGGAATGGTGATGTACTGAATCTAAAGTAAATTGTTAGGAAAATAATAAAAGTGTGAATTAATAGTTAAAAACCTAACTCTGATTAATTTACAAGTTAATTATAAAAATAAAATCAATATTGATTAAATCAAAACAACTTTTATGTCAAAAATTATTTTAATTAATTGAAAGCCTAAAACTAATATTTAATGATTTTTTTGTGATTTTATATGTTAATTAAATTAATGATAGAAAACAAATCAAGTGAAAAATAAATAAATGAAAAGGGTTAGAAAAGAAAATAGTCAAAAAAGTGAAAAATGCATGGGGTGGGTGATGAATCCATGCCCCTTGGGTCACAGTTAGGCGCCTCATCCACCAAGCTAAGCTATTGTTTGTGATTCAAACCTGTTCTACGTAACAACAAGAACTCATTTGGACAGTTAATAAATATTAGTAATGCATGAAATTAATTATATGAATGTTTGAAAGAAAAGCAAATCGGAGAAGATGAGTATGCTTGTTTCAAGCATCAATGGCCATGACTTTCGACCTATTCTTACCCTTAGATACCTCAGGAATGATTTGTACTTGATGACTTAGACTGAAAGTGGCTGGATCTTCGGTTTTGACTTTGCACTAGTTTTGACAGAATTTGAGGTTTTTAGAGAGCGTTCTTGGGCAGCCAATTTTGTTCTCCCTAGTGTATGAGGGTGTTGTGTTTATATAGAGGAGGAATTTAGGTAAAAAATAATGGAAGAAATCTCATGGTATCTTGAGGAATTATGAAGATTTGATTTGATTTTGGCCTTGTATGATTTCTTTCAAAAATAGTTCCAATCATGAATTTTTCAATCTAAATCATCTTTGCACGAATTGCATGCCATTCTAGCTGTATATGGACTCATAATGTGCACAAAAACCCCAAGATTTGATTTGCTTTTATTATTTTACCATTTAATTTGATTTATTTTCGTTTAAATGAATAAAAAATCAAAATAAATGATAAAAATAATAAAATAATAGGTGTAAAAGCTCAGGGGTTGTGAGTCCTATTAGAAACATGTTTCAAACAAGAAAACACGGGCCCCTTTGGAAAAAATGCAAATTTGATCAATGTTGACTTTTGTCAGTTTTCCTAAAATTACCAACTTTGACAATGTACAACTCTCTCAATTTTTACCCTAGGAGGGTGTTCTTGGACTTTTTAGAAAGAATAGGATGTCCTCTAAACAAACATTTTGGTTTCATCTCAATTGGATCTTCCATGTTCATGTATGAAGCTTTGACCCAAAATGTGTTTTTGTTGACTTTTCAAAAGGACCTATAATGTCAAAATTCATATCTTTTTATGAGTGCATATTTTGAACTTGTGAGCTGAAGATGAGTTGTAGGGGATTGCATCCTGTTCAAAATTAGCTTTGGATGGAAAATGTTTGATAAAGTATGAAGAAGTTATGCTTGGTCAAAGTTGGGTTGACTTTTACTAAAAAACCCTAATTTAGCAACTTTTGGGTTTTGATGAATTTGGAGCATTCCTTGGGGAATCATGATCAACCCTTGATCAAATGATGGAAGTCACTTCAAAATGTTGATGTTGGCCAAAAATCTTGAGGTTTGACTGTGTGTGGGCCACAGTTGACTTTTGACCTACTACAGTCGATTCTCAAGCATCTGAGCAGTTGATTGAGCAAACTTCTTATGCAAGGCTTGAAACTTGGTATGGATGATCTTGGGAACATAATAAGACCTTGGAAAACATATGAGACCTTTGTGGTCCACCCATCTTTATGAAAATAGAAACCCTAATTTGGGGTATACTACCTTAGGAGAGAGTTTGTCTGGCCAACTCTTGAGCAAATTGGGGACCTCACTTGACATTTGTTGAGTAAAATGTGAGGGAAAATTTTGGGTTACAACAACGTGTTTTTGGAATAAAAGACCAGTTTTAGGACGTTATGTCTAGGAGAGCCCGCTTAGCGCAGATAGCGTGCTTAGCGCGATTTTAGGCGGTTTGATGTGTTAAATAAGGAAGTCGCGCTTAGCGCGGTCAGCTGAGTTTTGTTTTGTAACTTCATTTCATTCATTTTTTAGGTTATGGTTTTGGGGAAGTTTTTGCTCCCAACTCCATCAACCTTTAATTTTGTTAGGATTAGCTTAGATAACAACTATGAAGCTTGCATACGGATGATCCGGGGTGGATTACTCTTTGATTGACGCTGACAAACTGGTTGATTTAGGGATCATTTCTCTTTTTCTTTGTGTATTCTCTATTTGTTGGGTTTGTATGTATATTTTCTTTGAACTGATGTATATTTGTCTCCCTTGGCATTATATAAAGCTTGCTTTACGAATCTTTTGGATTATTTTCCTAGATTTTTGCTCTGTGCTAGGGATTTGAGTTGTTATAGACATATACTGCTTAAATTCTTATCTAGGATGATTATCTAATAGTGTCTAAATTCTAGAGATAAATTTAGCGCTATTATTCACTTAGAGTGTCTGTGATTAATTCCTCTGTGTTGTTTGTGTCGCTCTGAGAGATCGTCGATGCAAGCGAGCACAGTTGACTTCTGTGTTATTGAGGTGGTTTAGAGATCACTACCAAGGTGATACAGTCGAATTCTCAAATTGGGTTAGAAATGACTTAGGTTGTGAGTGACACGTGTTGACAATGATGAACAACGTAGGTTGAGTATAACAGGTCGATAGGTTTAAGTCAGTGAGAAGTAGTATATATGCATGCTTGACAAGTTATTCCTTTTTCCTTTTTATACATTTATTTTTTGTCGATACCTATTTTATACAACCCATTCAACCCCCAAACTCATTAATAATAGATTTGTCAAATGACAATTCAATAACCAGTCTTTGTGGACACTATACGATATAACCTATATCACTCGGTAAATCAATAACTTATGTTTTGCTCGCCGCAGTACTGCAACAACAAAATGGCGCCATTGTCGGGGATTGATATTTATTGTTTTTACGTTACAATAAGTTTCTTTGTTTTTGAGTTTTGTAATTAATGTATATGTTGTATATAATGTGTACATAAACTTGTCTATTTTTACTTGTACATGTTTTGTGTTTACTTTCCATACTTGTGCATATATGTTTTTTTCCTTGTTTTCACGTATTGTTGTGAATTGTCTCGTTTTCATAATGTTTGTCGTGTGGATATTAGGACACTTTCTTTAGGTTTGTGCAGTGTGACAATACCATGGCATGACGAGAGGAGGTTACTAGCTCTCACAATATAGGCGTCGAGCTTACAACGTGAAACAAGCATGTTTTGTTTATATTCGTTTATGTATATGTTGACTTGTCTTTTAACAAGTTAAAATTAGATCTATTTTAAATTCTCAAAGTTTTACTTTTCAACTTGTTAATTCACTTTCACCCGTTTGTTTCGTTATGTCAATTTGTGTTTTTCCGCAAGCTTGTCGTGTTTAGCTTGAGGAAGTTTTTATGTTGTAAATATTATGTACATTAAGGTTGTGTAGGTGAAGTGGAGCTTGCATAGCAGCTGCACCAGTTGCTGTCCTGTTTTTCTACAACTGGTGTAGCACGCTCTCCTGTGCTGCACCAATGAAGTTTTTTTTAGTGTTCACTTGACCGTCCTTTTTTCCCACTTTCACCAAGGCTTTGTAGTAGTAAATAAAATTAGTATTATTTTTCTAAATTCTTTTTTTGTTTGTCTTTGAGCTTGTTATGAATAGCTTTAAGTCGCTTTTGGTGATTTTCCAAGTTTGAGTGTTTCAACTTGCGAATGTATGGTAATGATTTTGTTAAATTTTGTACATGTTCAAGGTATGTGTTTATCACTTTCTATACTTTAGCATATTCATGATACTTAGACTTTTTACAATTTTTATGCCATTCATTCTTTTGTATACTTGTTCATTTTTGAATCACTTTAGTTCCTATCCTTTTGTGAGGTAGCTTTCCATTGTTCACATATGCTGGAGACTACAACTCTTGTTTTAACTGAATTTTATTATGCTTAATCTTTTGTTTGTATTGTTTGTATGAAATCATGAACATGATCAAGGCATTTTTTGTTCCACTTTAAGCATAACTACCTTGGCCAAATATTCAATTCACCTTGTGAGTGTGTGATCATTAGTAACCCCTTTAACTTTTTTGTCGATATCCATGTTGTATTCACTAAATGCTTTTCTATGAGTGTTTAGTTTCCCTTTTTACATGGATGTTGATTCGTTGTTTTCTTGAACCCTCAACCATTGTTTTGGTTTGAATTTTTACCTTGCCTTAGAAAGTAGGGAGTATTCACTTTAACGTATGGTTGAATTCAAGTTGGGGATAAAAATGATTGTGTATTTATTGGTTGATTTCTATGAGGTTGAAAAGAAAAAGAAAAAAAAATGTGAAAAAGAAAAAGAAAGAAAAAAAATTGAAAAGAAAAATCTTTGAAAAAGAAAAACAAAAAGAGTTTGAATAATTGTGCTAATAAGTGATGTGTGTTGGTTAAGAATTTGGAATGAAGAAGGAGTTTGATTGAAATTATTTTACTTGAGTCTTTTTGAGTTGATCACTCCCTTAGGTTTAGGCAAGTTTTTGTTTCGATTAGCTTTAGGATTTATCCCTTGTTTGTTAACCAAGCCACATTACAACCTTGAAAAGCCCTTGAGATTCTTGCTTTTGTATTTTCAATGTGAATTTTTGGATGAATGCATAATTTAGTCTTTTGTTTGCAAGATTGTGAATGAGTGAAAATACCTTACTTTGTGTGTTTTTCATCTACCGATGGTTTTTTTTGCTAGGTGTGATTCAGTTGTGAACTAGTATTATTTTAGAATGTTTGGCATGTTCTTTGTATTTAGCATTCATTTGGTGTTTATGTTATCATGTAGTTTAGTGGTAAGTATATTTCTTTGTGTGTACGGTTTTTCATTTAAACCATTGCATTTGTTTTCAGTTTTCAAAACTTGTTGATTCATGATATTTTGGTTGATTAGTTTTGGTTCCTTGAGTTGTTTGGCTTTGTTTGAGGACAAACAAGTTTAAGTTGAGTAGAGTTTAATAAGTGAAAATTGTATCTATTTTTGTATATACTTTTTGTTGCACTTATCGACTTTTTGTTGTTAATATCATTAAATAAACTCGACTTTTGTGTGAATACGTTTAGTTTGTGTTTATTTATGTTTTTTTGTATATAGTGTACCGTTTGATGTTTTTCTATTCATTTTGTAGGTAGTTGTTGCATTTTGGAGCATTGAGGAATAAGGTGTCGAAGGCACGACTCCGGATGCTCGTTTTTGGATTAAAATACCAGTTTTGGGATGTTCTGTCTAGGAGAGCATGCTTAGCACGCAGAGGCAACTAAGTACGAGTGCGCTCAACGCATTTTGTAGTGCGCTTCTTGCGTTTGACAATTTGAAAGAACCAATGTCTTGAAGCCCGCTTAGCACGGATAGCACGCTTAATGCGACTTTAGGCGGTTTGATGTGTTAAATAAGGAATTCGCACAAAGTGCGCCAGGCCCGATTAGCGCGGTCTGCTGAGATTTGTTTTATAACTTTATTTCATTCATTTTTTAGGTTATGGTTTTGGGGAAGTTTTTGCTCCCAACTCCATCAACCTTTAATTTTGTTAGGATTAGCTTAGATAACAACTATGGAGCTTGCATACGGATGATCTGGGGTGGATTTCTCTTTGATCGACGCTGACAAACTGGTAGATTTACAGTTCATTTCTCTTTTTCTTTGTGTATTCTCTATTGGTTGGGTTTGTATGTAGATTTTCTTTGAACTGATGAATATTTGTCGCTCTTAACGTTATATAAAACTTGCTTTACGAATCATTGTGGATTATTGTCCTATATTTTTGGTTTGTGCTAGGGATTTGAGTTGTTATAGACATATACTGCTTAGATTCTTATCTAGGATGATTATCTAATAGTTTCTGAGTTCTAGAGATATATTTATCATTGTTATTCACTTAGGGTATCTGTGATTAATGCCTCTGTATTGATTGTGTCGCTCTGAGAGATCGTCGATGCAAGCAAGCACAATTGACTTTTATGTTGTTGAGGTGGTTGAGAGATCGCTACCGAGGTGATACAGTCGAATTCTCAAATTGGGTTATAAATGACTTAGGTTGTGAGTGACACATGTTGACAATGATGAATATCATAGGTTGAGTATAACAGGTCTATAGGTTTAAGTCTGTGAGAAGTAGTATATATGCATGCTTGACAAGTTATTCCTTTTTCCTTTTTATACATTTATTTTTTGTTGATACCTTTTCCATACAAACCATTCAACCCCCAAACTCATTAACGATAGATTTTTTGAACGACAATTCAATAACCAATCTCTGTGGAAACGATATGATATAACCTATATCACCTGGTAAATTAATAACTTACTTTTTGCTTTCTTCTTTACCGCAGAAACACAGACCAACATTCTTCTGGAGTAATTCCTTCTAGCTTCTTCGTCGAACATTTGTTCAAAATGTATGTTGTTGTCGACACAACTTCACTCCAAAACTCTTAAGGTAAATGCTTGTCTTTCATCATACTTCTCACCATATTCATGATGATTCAATTATTTTTTTCTGCAGTTCCATTTTGCTGTGGAATGTAGAGTGGCACCACCTCATGCATAATCCCTTTTTTCTCACATAATGTATCGAAGTCTTTTGACACATACCCTCCACCACCATTAGTTCTCAAAAAGTTGAGCTTTCGATCACTTTTTCTTTCACCATAGATTTAAACTGGGAAAATACCTCGCTCACTTCACTTTTCTTCTTGATCAAGTAAGTCCATTGTTTTTGACTAAAATCATCAAATAATGTAACAAAGTATTTGTTACCTCCATTCAAATCCACCTGGATTAGTCCATATACATCAGAGTATATGAGTTCAAGAATAGCCTTCGAATTTCTTCCTGCATCTTTGTTGAAGTTGTTCTTGTGTTGCTTCGCCTGTAGACATTCCTCACACACCTCATTTGGAATGTCGATTTCTAGCAACCTTGAAACCATATTTCTTCTTTTCAAATCTTTGATGTCTTTGAAGTTGAGATGGCCTAGTCAATAGTGCCATATCCATTCATCCCTTATAGCTACAGTCGAAAGACACTTGTTCTCCATCACATTTAGTTTGATTTTGAAGGTTCTATTCTGAGACATTGAAGCCTTCAATATTAACCTTCCTCTTGCATCAACGACTATCATCATCTTGTATTCGATCAACACTTTATATTTCTTTTCGACCAACTGCCATATATTAAGAAAATTGCTCTTCATGCCTGGTATGTACAACACATTTGAAATTACTAACCTCTTTCCATCTTTCCTCATAATAATAACATCATCAATACCAGCATCTGCTAGGGTATTATCATTTGCGAATTTCCCCATGTTCTTCATCGAGGGTTTTATGTTGAAAACTAATCATTCCTTCCAGACATATGTGCTGAGCATCCTAAATCCAAGTACCACTGGTCCTTGAATATATCTCCATCTTTTGTTGCGACCATCAACAATATCTCTTATTCTTCTTCATCTTTTTCAAACATTGCATCACTTTCTTGATTCTTTCACTTTTCTAGACAATCACTAGAATAGTGACCATACTCCTGTCAATTGAAACACTGAATGTGACTCTTGTCATATTTTCGACCACCACCACTATCTTTAGCACCACTTCTCTGGTTACCTTGATATGAGGGTCTTCTTTGATTTGACATAATTCCTTCCCGCTGGTCTCCTCTACCAGTCGAATTATTATAGCCTCCTCTACCTTTATTGTCGAACCACTTTCCTTTGTCTTTCTCATCTCTTGCTGACTGCGCCTGCAAAGCCACATATGTAACACCAAAAAATAATTAGAGTATTTATTTAATTATTTAATTGATTTATGATGAGTATCCGTGACATATCTGTGATGTATCTATGAGTATATATGATTTTTTGAAGTATGTGATGTGACGTTATGTGTAGCATGGTGAGAATTAAGTGATATTGAGTGTTTTAGTGATATTAGATAATTAGTTTTAATAATTTAGAATTATTATTAATAAAATAAATAGAGGTATAAGGTGTGGAAATAATGAGGGAAAGGTGGTAATTGTGAATGGATAAGTGAGGGTAAGATGGGAAGACCATAGAAAGGGTTCAAGGGTTAAATTAGGAAAAAGAGTGTCATACTTTTCATTCTGTGCGATCATGAGAATTTGGAAGAAATGGTGAAAGAGAGCTAGGGCACATGAACTCAGAGGAACATAGAGACTTTGGTAGAACACAAAGTGAAATATTTTCCGCTAGGAGTCTAAGGTAAGAGGAGTTTATCGTTGTTATTATAATCAATCTAAGGTTTAGATAATTGTAGGTTTGTGTTGGGGTTTTGGGATGATGATTTGATGAAAATCGATGAATTTGTGAGATTGTTTTCCAATAAATTGAGGCATATGATGCATGATAACTTGTGTTGGTATTGTATGATGAAACTATGTGAAACTATGATAAATTGAGATCTGTAATATGAAGAAATTATGTAAAAATTGGACTGGTGCAATGTAGAGGTTGCAACAAGGAATTCTTGTTCACGCTAGCTCGTCAGGCGAGCGAACAGCCTCGTCAGGCGAAGGAGATAAGAGGGAAATGCCTGCTTCTGGATTTTGTATGGGGGAAACTGATTCACCCCGTCCTCGTCGGGCGAACCTCAGATGAGCAACCTTCTTCGTCGGGCGAGCCTTAGGTGAGGGGTGGCTGAAAGAACGTTAATAGGCTGTAACTTGAGTTTCAGGACTTCGTTTGATGCCTCGTTCAAAGTGTTATAAAGCTAAATCGATGAATTATAATTTGGTGGAATAAAATGAGTCATATGATGTGTTTCCCAATGTCTATGTTTTGATGAATGGGATGATTTTGTGATTGTTCTATTATGATGTATGTGTATATGATGAATTATTATTGCTATAATAATGATGTGTGTAATATGAAGTATGTGATGATATTGTAATGATTATATGAATGATAATGCATTTTGACTAGCAGTGGTCATGTTGTTATTGATATGTTTCACATCATGCATTCATGGCATATGATCCGGACTTCGGTCCAGTGATGTTGTTAGGACCTCGGTCAATTGAAGTTTATAGGAGAATTAGTACAGTGATGGCCTCAATCCCATAATATGGATTTGAGTGCAATTGTGATGCGCTCTGGTTCCAAGTGGAGACAAATCCTATTAGTGGGGATATTTGGAGAAATAATGACTGAGTCATCAGTGATGCTTTGGTACCATATTCATGAGTCTAATGAAGTTTCATTACATTCTTTGTGGCATTGAATAATAATTGATTAGGTGATGCTTTGTGAATATGTGAATTAATAATGTCTTGGTGATGATTGTGGATTGATGATATGATGCTGCTATGAATAAATAATGAACTGAAGGTGTGAGTATAGTATGAAGTTTTGATGGTGTGTGGTGTTTTTCTATTGTGCTATGACTATTATATTTATTTATTATGTCTTTTATAATGATTATAATTACTCACCCTTTCTGCTTAGAAATGTTTCCTCTATATGTGGGTAACTTACAGGTAATCAAGAATAGCTCGTAGGATTTTGAGGATAGCTTGGAGTTATTCATTTATTTTCATATTTGATAGTGCTCTTGCTAGGATATTGTAACATTGAGTGGGAAAACGTTTGAGTTGAAGTTTCAGTTGTTTTGATAAACATATTTTATGAGTTTTACTATGATGGATTTGTTGATGATGACTTTTGGATACTGACCAAAAAGGTTTTAATGTTGATGAACTAAATGAAGTTATTTATTTAAGACTATGATTCCGCTGCGAGATTTAAATCTGTTTGTTGATGTTATTAAAGAAGTAATTAAATATGATTTGAAAACTCATGTTACAGAGCAATATGTTTTGTATGATATTTATATGAAAATGTGACACCCTTGTTGGTGGAGTTATTTGAATTATTTTCATAAATTAAATGCGAATTTTATCTGGGCTTAGAAGGGTGTTACATTAGTGGTATCAGAATAGGTCGGTCTTTCCGGCCAGGTTGTTGAGTCTGTAGTGTATGACGGTGGAATACTATCGAGATAGAATCTAACCATTGTGATTGCTATTGATATGAAACAGAGAAATGGCTGGAAGAAACAATGATGTGATTGCTATTTCTTTGAAGGATATGTTTCAGGTTGTGCAACATCAGCCTAATGATGGTGCGAATGATGGGTCCCGTGTTTTAGAGACATTTTAGAGGAACTATCCGCCTACTTTCAAGGGTCGGTACGATCCTGATGGAGCACAGACTTGGCTCAAGGAGATTGAGGGGATCTTTTGAGTCATGGATTGCTCAGAGGCACATAAGGTGTGATTTGGTACGCATATGCTGACAGAAGAAGTCGATGACTGGTGGGTTGGCACCCATCAGAGATTGGCCATGGTGGGTGAAGTTGTTACTTGGGATGTGTTTAACAGAAAGTTTCTGAGGAAGCATTTTCCAGAATATGTGCCTGAGAAGAAAGAGATAGAGTTCCTTAAGTTGAAATAAGGGAATTTGTCAGTCATTGAATATGCTTCGAGGTTCGTGGAGCTAGCAAATTATTATCCACATTAAAGTGAAGCAACAACTGAATTCTCGAAGTGTATCAAGTTTGAGAATGGTTTGCATCCGGAAATCAAACGGACAATTGGATATCAGCAGATCTGTAGGTTTCCAGAGTTGGTGAACAACTGTAGAATCTATGAAGAAGATAGCAAAGCTCATTCGGTTAACTACAAGAGTCTGAATGAGAAGAGAGGAAAAAAATATCAGGATCGTAAGAAGCGTTATGATGCTCTAGTTGATAAAGAGAAACAGAAGGTTTCCGATGGGAAGAAGACAAATGGGGGAGGAGCTCTCACTCCTGTCAAGTGTTATAGGTGTGACGAACAAGGTCACCATTATAATGAATGTGAGAATTATGTTCTGAGATGTTACAAATGTGGTAAGAAGGGTCATCATGCTCCTGGATGCAAGAACGATGTTCCAACTTGTTTTAATTATGGAGAACAGGGTTATATCAGTACCTAGTGCCAGAAGCCTAGAAGGGACGTTGTTTCCTGTACCAACGGTAGGGCGTTCGCTTTGAGTGGATTAGAAGATGCTAAGAATGACAACTTGATTCGAGGTACTTGTTTTATTAACAATGTCGAGTTAGTTGCTATTATTGATACTGGTGCTACTCATTCATTTATTTCGCGAGAATATGCTAACATGTTGGGATTGAAGTTCTATCAAATTGGTGCCAGGTACAAGTCTGGTGTCAATGGCTCCTTACAAGATGTCACCTTCAGAGCTGAGTGAATTTAAGAAACAATTGGAATAATTGCGAGAAAAAGTTTGTTCCACTGAGTGTTTCCTCATGGGGTGCGCATGTGCTGTTAGTGAAGAAGAAAGACAGAAGTATGAGATTGTGTGTAGATTACAGGAAGTTGAACAAAGTGACTATTAAGATTAAGTATCCACTCTCGAGGATTGATGATTTGATGGATCAGTTGGTGGATGCTTGTGTTTTCAGTAAGATTGATTTGAGGTCGGGTTATCATCCGATTTGTGTTAAACTAGATAATATTTCGAAGACGGATTTTCGAACAAGGTATGGCCATTATGAGTACAATGTGATATCGTTTGGTGTATCTAATGCACCAGGTGTTTTCATGGAGTATATGAATCAAACATTTCATTCATATTTGGATAAGTTTGTTATGGTCTTCATCGATGATATTCTGATCTATTCTAAATAAGAAGAAAAACATGATAAGCTTTTGTGAATTGTGTTGCAAGAGAAGAAGTTGTATGCAAAGTTGTCTAAGTTTGAATTTTGGTTAAAGGAGGTGAGTTTCCTTGGCCATGTGATTTCTAGTGGTGTGATTGCTATGGATCCTTCTAAATTTGATGCAGAGTTGCAAAGGGATGCTCTAAAGTCTGCGACTGAGATTCAAAGTTTTCTTGGTTTAGCAAGTTATTATCAAAGATTCATTGAGGGTTTTTGTAAGTTGGCATTACTGTTAACTCAGTTGACTCGAAAGGGTCAAGCTTATGTGTGAGATGTTTCATGTGAGGAAAGTTTCATAGAATTAAAGAAGAAGCTGATGACTGCTCTAGTATTGATTTTTCCTAATCTGAGTGAGTCTTTTGTGGTGTATTGTGATGCGTCTAATATGGGTCTCGGTGGTGTTTTAATGCAAAATGTGAAAGTTGTTTCTTATGCTTCTAGACAATTGAAAGTTCATGAAAGGAATTATCCTACACATGACTTATAATTAGCAGCGGTGGTGTTTGCGTTGAATATTTGGAGACATTATCTGTTTGGCTCTAAATTTGTGGTGTTCAGTGATCACAAGAATCTGAAGTACTCGTTGATCAGAAAGAGTTGAACATGAGGAAGAGAAGATCGTTTGAACTTTTGGAAGATTATGACTTTGATTTTAGTTACCATCTTAGTAAAGCAAATGTGGTTACTAACACATTAAGTAGAAAGTCGTTACATATGTCGATGCTTATGGTTCGAGAGTTAGAAATGATCAAACAATTCATAGATATGATCTTGGTATGTAAAGAGACTCCTGATAGTGTGAAGTTAGGAATGTTGAAACTGACTAGCCGTATTCTTGAATAAATCCAAGAAAGTGAGGAATCTGATTTGAGTTTGGTTGATCAACTGACATTGATTAACCAAGGTAATGGAGGTGATTTCAGAATTTGTGAGAATGTAGTAATAAGGTTTGGTGATAGAGTTTATGTTCCCAATGTACCAGAACTAAAGAAGAGAATTCTTGAGGAAGGACATTGAAGTGACTTAAGTATTTATCTGGATTCTACGAAGATGTATAAAGACTTAAAGAAGTTGTTTTGGTGTCCAGGTATGAAGAAAGAAGTTGCCAAATTTGTTTATACTTGTTTGACTTGTCAGAAGTCGAATATTGAGCATCAGAAGCCTTTGGGTCTTATGCAACTTTTGATATTCCAGAATTGAAGTTGGACAATATTTCTATGGATTTTGTGTCGGGTTTTCCGAAGACTTATAAATGCAATGATTCGATTTGGATGACAGTGGATAAGTTGACTAAGTCGGCTCATTTCTTACTGATGAAGATCAATCATCCTATGGAGAAGCTAGCTGAGATGTATATTGAGGAAATTGTGAAATTTCATGGGATACCTTCGAATATCGTATAAGATAGAGATCCAAGGTTTACATCGAAATTTTGGAAAGGTTTGCAGAATGCTTTTGGTACTAATTTGAGGTTGAGTTCCGCATATCATCCACAAACGGACGGTTAGACTGAGAGGACCATTCAATCTTTGGAGGATTTTTTGAGGGCTTATGTGCTAGAACAAGGAGGAGCTTGGGATAATCACTTTCCATTGATTGAATTTACTTACAATAACAGTTTCCGTTCTAGTATTGGAATGGAACCGTGTGAAACATTATAAGGTAGGAGGTGTAGAACTCCATTGTGTTGGTATGAGTCAGGCAGGAGTGTTGTACTCGGACCTGAGGTTGTGCAAGAGACGTATAAGAAGATCAAGATGATCCGAGAGAGGATGAAAGCATCTTAGAATCGTCATAAGAGTTATCATGACAAGAGGATAAATGCACTTGAATTCTAAAAAGATGATCATGTGTTTTTGAGAGTTACTCCAGTGACTGGTGTTGGTAGAGCTTTGAAGTCAAGAAAGCTTACACCGTGTTTTGTTGGTCTATATCAAATATCAGAAAAGATTGGTGAGACGGCTTATCAGGTTACTTTACCGTCATTGCTTGTGGATCTTCATGACGTGTGTGATACGGTGGAAGAACCGACTGTTATACTGGTTTGCATTTTCTGTTCGCAAATGTCGCGGTAAGCAAGAGTCGCCACCGACTTTTATTTCATCCAACTAAGGAAAAGGAAAAAGAATAGAAAAAACCTTTTTTGAGAATATTTCTGAGTACGGGGGGTAGATTATAGAAAGGGAAGGTATTGGCACCCTTTCTATCTGTGGTTTTCCACGGGCTCTTAGCTACTTGCTCATTTTTAAATTGCTTGTGTGTGCTTGTTTTGAAAAGGTTTTACTTCGTGATGACTCTTGTATCAGTCCTCAAGAGTGTGACGGAGTTTGTTTTGAAAATTGTTTTGAAAAGTGTTTGTGCAAAAAGTTTTGTTTGAGCAAGTACCTAGGAACTAATCTACCTACTCGAAAAGGTCTGTTCGCTTTCCTTTAGACAGTGTTATCCTATTATTAAGGAATAGATATCATCGTTGTTGGAATTTAAAAGGGATGTTCGAAGGGACGAAATGGTCACTAAAGCCAACAAGTAGAGATACCTTAGCATTTCGAAGGGAATATCGTCATAATATCAATTCATAGGCAACTCGAGGGACAAGTAGGGACTATGATCTTTATGACGATTTTGAATCATGGGTCATTGCTAAGGTATCCCTACATTCAAGGGATACGACCATTATTTCTGAGGGAACCGAGTGGAGTAAACCCTACGAGTGAGCATGTGCAAGTGTATTTTTTTAGTTAATTATCTTTGCACAATTAGGGTTTTCTACTGTATTAATCATTTATCTTTCGCATGCAAGCCTATTGTCCATATATCTAAACAGTTAAATAGCTGCAGAAATTAAAACCCTAACTATTACAAGGCTTTGGGGAGGAGATTACATATTTAAAAACCCGGGAAAAATGATAAGCGAAATGTTAAACCTAATTTAACTATTATAACTTGGGAACAATTACAATATTTAATAAGAATAAAGAAAATAAGGACGCGCGTGACAAAATAAATACGAGGATGAAGTCGAGGTCCTAAAATATCTAATCATTTAAAAGGAAAATATTTTTTGTATTTTTTATTAAAAATATTTTAAGTCTTATTCTAAATCTAATTAATAAAAAAAACATTTTGTATTATTTTTTGATTGAGAAAATTAAATATTTGCAAATTAAACCTAATTTTCTAATTGATTTTATTTAATAAAATAATCAACGTTGAAATAACTAGAATAATTAATTTTCAAAATTTGATTTTTATTAAAGAAAAAACCTAATTCTATTTTTTTGTGATTTTTTTATATTTTTATAATTATTGAAAAAAATGATTTTTTAAAACAATAAAAATAAATAAACAAAATAATAAAGTAAAAAGAAAACAAAGAAATGGGCCTGGCTGAAAGCAAACTGAGGGGTGTAGTGCCTGAATTTGGCTAGGCCCAAGCTGGCTGGTGGCCCAATTGCCCAACGCTTGATTCAGTGAGGCCTGCTTCTGAGGGTCCACCATGGGGGTGAATTACTGGGCGCTGGATCTGGATCTGGGATGATCCCATGGTTGGATCTGAGGCCGTATGATACTCTTGTGAAGGTGAGGCGCATGGTATCTGAAAAGAAATATTTAGAAAACAAGAAAATGTCTGGACTTGTGATCGAACCCAGGTCCTCCCACTTATATACATGCTTCGTTGCCAGCTGCGCTAGGATGTTAACTTATCAATATAATAACGATAATATGTCTTATATGAAATAAGGTGATTAACTGGAAAGAAAAATAAAAGTGTGCGCTTATTCAAAACACCCAAAGGGATCAAGCCACATATCTTCTTCTTCCTTCCTCCGTCGTGTTAGATAACGATCCATTACCTATAGACGATGTCTGTAGCTACAACCCTGCGTCATTCAATAATTAAATACAAGCAATATAAATTCCCATGGAGACCATGAATCAACTGGGCTTGAAGCCCTGAACACCATGGTACCTACGCCTAGCCTTAATTTTTCCTGCATTAGGAAACCCCAAAATGGAGCTTGAAACCCTAGGAATGGCATTTCGTGATTCCTGTACCTATACTCAAATTAAACAATCCAGATATGTTGCATACATGATAATAAACATGAATATGTATTTAGAACATGTTTATGATTCCAAAATCAATGAAAACGATTTTTAAAAAAACAACAAACTGTGAGACTTGATGAGCGTGATTCTGGATGTTTCAGGCCTTGAGGATGCTTGTTATTGCTTCAATGATCACCCATGAACACGATTTGACCTTCAGAATGCCTTTAACTGGTCTATAATTGAAAATATGATTCTCACTTTTTTGCAAAAAATTGAAAACTTGGTTCTTGCTCTTGGAGGCAGCTGTGCGTCTGAATTTTCCTTTTTAGGGTTCACGGTGATCTTGTATATGTATGGAATCAAATTAGGTCATTTGTTTTGGCAAGAATCCAAGATATGAATGTGTTTTCAATTTACTTCCATTCTTCCCAATTGTGTATATTCTCTCCTTTCATGTCATGGCACGATCTTGCTTGGCTATTGACAGCACATGAGATCTCCATTCAATGCAAAAAAACATCCCTAAAACAAATTATGTGATTTGTTTTGATTTTATTTGATTTTATTTCAATTTTAAATTAATTAAATCAAAATAAATTAAAATAAATAAGTGAGTGAGGCATGGAGTGGTTCATGGGTCGTGGACCATGTTAGGAACAAGCTCCAAACTTGAAAAGATAGGCCCATGTGGAAAAAATGCAATTTTGGGGACATTTGACTTTTGGCAATTTTGCAAAAATGGTTAACTTTGATAAGGCATATCTCCTCCAATTTTAACCCTAGAGAGGTTTTCTTGGACTTTTTAGAAATCTTAGGATGTCCCATAAACAACCCTTTTGGTCTCATCTCAATTGGGTCGTCCCTGTTCATGTAAGAAGCTTTGACCCAAAAGGTGTTTTTGTTGACTTTTTTGAAAGGACCTATAATGCCTGAATTTATATCTTTTAATGAGTTCATATTTTGAACTTGAGGACTGAATATGAGTTGTAGGATATTGCATCCTCTTCAAAATGAGCCTTGGATGGAAAATTTCTGATAAAGTATGAAAACGTTATGCTTGGTCAAAGTTTGGTTGACTTTTCCTAAGAAACCCTAATTTAGCAACTTTTGAGTTTTGATGAATTAGGAGCATTCCTTGAGGAATCATGATCAACCCTTGATCAAATGATAAATTTCACTTCAAAATGTTGATGTTGACCAAAAATCTTGAAGTTTGACTGTATGTGGGCCACAATTGACTTTTGACCTAATATAGTCGATTCTCAAGCATCTGAGCAGTTTACTGAGCAAACTTCTTGTGAAAGGCTTGAAATTTGACATGGATGATCTTGAGAGCATATTGGGACCATGGAAGGAATTTTGGACCTTTGGATTTCACACATCTTGATAAATATGGAAACCCTAGTTTGAGGTACATTGCCTTAGGAGAGAGTTTGTCTGGTCAACTCTTGGGCATCCTTGAGCAAGTTGAGGACCTCAATGGGCATGTATTGAGTAAAATGAAAGGGAAAATTTTGGGGTACAACATCTGACCCTGTTCAATCTTCTTAAACCTGAGGATGTAGATTGATTGTCTGCCTTTCGTAATCTGAAAATGGAAGATGATTGAACACTAGAGTGCCCATAAATTTGCACTCGTATGAAGTGATACTTGATTTGGTGATATCTGGAATGGGCTTACAGATGCCATTTGGAAGTTGTTAGAGAACTGTCGGAGATGGGCTTAACAATTCCATCCAGAAAATATACTGGTTTCCTGAAAGATTCCTTTGTGAGAATTCCTGTACCTACCATTGAGGAGGACTTTGTTGGAGAATGTTGATTCACGTCTTGGAAAATAGAGGCTATGAGTTGCGGTTGTCCATTACTCTACTGGAGAATTAACTACTTCTTGAGGAAGTGGAAATCGACGGTAACTGGTCAGGTCCAGGTCTTACCGTGTTGTAAACTGTTGTCTGGAGATGAAAGAGAAGGAACCTGGATGGTAAGGTTACTTAGAAATGAAAGCCTGGATATTAGGGCTATGAGAAGGAACCTGGGTCGTAGGGTTACTTTGGAATGAAAACCTGGATAGTAAGGCTGTGAGAAGGAACCTGGATAGTAGGGTTACTTCAGAATGAAGGCCTGGATAGTAGGGCTGTGAGAAGGAACCTGGATAGTAGGGTTACTTCGAAATGAAAGCCTGGATAGTAGGGCTATGAGAAGGAACCTGGATAGTAGGGTTACTTCGAAATGAAAGCCTGAATAGTAGGGCTTATGAGAAGGAACCTAGATAGTAGGGTTACTTCTAAATGAAAGCCTGGATAGTAGGGCTCTGAGAAAGAACCTGGATAGTAGGGTTGCTTAGAAATGAAAGCCTGGATAGTAGGGCAATGAGAAGGAACCTGGGTCGTAGGGTTGCTTCAAAATGAAAGCCTAGATAGTAGGGATATGAGAAGGAACTTGGGTCGTAGGGTTTCTTAGAAATGAAAGCCTGGATAGTAGGGCTTATGGGAAGAAACCTGGATAGTAGGGTTGCTTCGAAATGAAAGCATGGATAGTAGGGCTTATGGGAATAAACCTGGATAGTAGGGTTACTTCAAGGTGAAAGCCTAGATGGTAGGGATTATGGGAAGAAACCTGGATAGTAGGGTTACTTCAAAGTAATAGTGTAGATTAGTTGACCCGTTTGGTTTAGGGAACTGAGTTTCCACTAGTCGTCTGCAGACGTGACCTGTATAACTGCTGGATTTGTTGAAGCTAATCGTCTTTCCTTAAAAGATAACAGGGTTAATTATGTGCGATGCATGAAATACATGGTGTTGGCTCCTAAATTCGACACCCTTGTTTTTATTAATATCAGCCATTAAAGCTGAAGGATGGTTTCGACCAGCTGGGTCTGTCGAAATGCTCATCAGAAGATGGCAATGTACTTAGAGAATTTCTTCCAAGGGAGAATTTGGTTGCCTTCGACGTCGAAGGTGTTTCTCGTCGAAGATGCTTCTCGACGAAGGTGTTCGATTGTTCAGAGTGGAACGGTTTGAGATTCAAACGTTTGGAGGGAAAGCGGTTCCCAGCGGTTACCAAGTGCAACGTGCTAAGATCTGGAGCGTCGAACGCTGTGAACGTGCCAGGTGGAGTCATCTCGAAGCAGTGTAACTGCCCGACGGTTAGTTGGGATATGTTAGTATAAATATTAGTAGTTCACGCAGTTTTTCGCGTGTGTTCACAATTTTATACAAGTTACTCATATAGATTCGAGTACCCAGCGTGAGAGAAAGAATTGTTGAGAATGTATGTGTGAAACACCACTTTATTAATCAAAGTCATTTATTTTCCAGAAACTTTACTTGCTTTCTTCTTTACTTTCCCAGTCGAAGCATTTCATTTCAAGCCTTTCTTTATTTTATCAAGTTCTCTTCTTCATGCAATTTACATAAAGCTTCTTTATTTTCTCGTCATTTAACCATTACCAAACTTAGTCAAAACCCCAAAATCAACCATGTCTTAGGATCAATCTGATCGATCCTGCGAGTCACCAAATAAGTAACCTTTTGGAAGATCAGCGGTTGTTTACCAATTCCCACGGTAAACAAATTGGCACACCCGGTGGGACTGTGTGTTGATTTCGAAGTTTAACCTTTTTACACAGAATATCATCTTTTTCGAGAAGTATTGCATGTTATTGAGAAGTGGTAGAATATACACTAACAATACTAATACTGCCAGAAGAATAGAAGCGATGGCGAATCCGCCAAACAATAACGAAATCCCACAAACGAATGTGGGAACAACGGTTATCCCAACCGTAAGTGAAGCGATAACCGCTGGTTCAACACCAGCAGTAACGATCACAACAACGGGGCCATTACCTCCGTTCACTGGCCCCAGAGTGCCTTTGGGAACTCCCCCACCAAGGGGAAATCTAGGCACAAGGCCTTATGTTCCCCCAGGATTTATGACAGGCGGTCAAAATCGAGAACCACTCTATGGCATGCCAACGTCTGATTTGGCTAGCCTAACGAACGCTGCGTCCACTTTTTCAGACCCTTTAGTGAGTGCCTCTTCGCCACTCCAAGGTTCTGGAGTAGGTATGGCGAACAGAAATAGGACCCAACTCTTAGGAGGAACGTCCCAAGTAGCACATGGCCTTACAAATGCCTCGACAGCAGTCTTGAGGCAACAAATGGACGAAAGCAACCATGATATGGTTCAAATGTTGGCACAAACTTTAAGTACAATGTTGAACCCTCTAATACAAAACACCACCCAATCGAATCAGCAGATGACAGCGCAAATGACGCGTTTGGCTGATTTCTTTGGAGTACCCCAACCTATTCGACAGCCCCAAAGGGCACAAATAAGGGGAAACCAAGGTATACTCTTAGAGGAGGAAACCACTATCAATCAAGTCCAGCAACCTGTCGAAGAAAACCTTAGGGCACGATTGGAGCAGCCTGTCGAAGAACCTAGGGTTATAGCCCCAGAGGTAAGGTTAGTTAACAGAAACCAAAATGCTGACGAAGTAGTCCAGCATATCCAATACCAGAATATGGGTTTGGAAAATAATCTGGCAGCCATGATCGAAAGAATCATGACTCAAAATGGGATGAACATGGGCTTTCGTAGGCCCAACTTCACATCCCCACTGTCAGAATATGTGTTACAAACAGACTTACCTCCTAGATGTAAAGTCCCTAAGTTCACTAAATTCTCTGGGGACACGACAGAATCTACTGTCGAACATGTGGCGAGATACTTGATCGAAGCAGGAGATATTTCAAACAACGAAAACCTGAGGATTAAGTACTTCCCAAGTTCTTTAACAAAGAACGCATTTACTTGGTTTACAACTCTCCCCCTAATTCGATCCATCATTGGACCCAGTTGGAGAGATTGTTCCATGAGCAATTCTACATGGGACAAACCAAGATAAGCCTGAAAGAATTGGCCAGTGTAAAGAGACGTTTTACTGAACCTATAGACGAATATCTAAATAGGTTTAGGTTGCTCAAAGCAAGATGCTTTACACAAGTGCCAGAACATGAGTTAGTCGAAATAGCCGCAGGCGGTTTAGATTATTCCATTAGGAAGAAGTTAGACACTCAATGCCTGAGAGACATGGCCCAATTGGCCGATAGAGTTTGACAGGTAGAACGCCTTAAGGCTGAGAAAGCCAAGGCAACGAAGACTCATAAAAGAGAGAGGATAGCGTATGTCGAGATGGATCACGAAGATCCAGAAACCTTCGACGAAACTATAACCGTCGAAGAAGGCGAGGTTGATTTAGCAGAACTAAAACAAGGGCCACCATATTCTTGCAAACTGTTAGTCCCCTCAAGTGGAAAAAATCCCACTGGTCCAGAAAGGACCAACGATAGGTTCCCCAAAAAGACTTATAGTTTTGATATTACAAAATGTGATGAAATCTTTGACTTGCTTGTAAAAGATGGCCAAATGATAGTACCCCCAGGGGTAAAAGTGCCTCCTCTTGATCAAAGAAAGAAGAGAGGCTTTTGTAAATATCATAATTTTCTGGGCCATAAAACGTCTCAATGTTTTCTTTTCAGGAATCTTGTGCAAGACGCTATCGAAGAAGGGAGGTTGAAGTTTGCTGACAAGACCCCCATGACTGTGGACTCTAACCCGTTGCAGGCTGAAGCCCATTATGCTGAACCTTCAGAGGTGAACATGATCGAGGCATCCAGAAGCCAGTCGAAGAGGCCAGGAATCACAATGGTCGAAGTCTCAAAGGACCATGTCAACATGCTAATCTTTGGAAGTTTTTCTGGGAATCTATCCAGAAAGACAATTGAAGCAGTCCAGAAGGCGGTCGAAAGCCCAAAGCTGGAGACAGTTGGAGCCCAAAAATCTGGAACAAAACCCAGTTCTCACTTGGCTGCAGTTCAAGGCCAGACAGAGGACTTGGAGATTCAGATGAAGCAGTTGGCTCTTGCCAAAAAAGACACCATGAATGTCAACATGGTCGAAGTCTCTGAACCAAAAGCATTAGAGGAGGCCATGAGGCAAGAACAAGCCAACAAAACTGCTTTCCCTCGGGAAAATGAAAATATGGAAGATTTCCTGCAAAGATGCCAGAAAAAGAAGTCAGAAGTGATGATGTGTCCTAGATGCAGTTCAATCTTTGACAAAAAAGCTGCGGAGCATATTCAAGGTGTAAGAGCAGCAAATAGAAAAAGGGAAAGTGTTGATACTCGACATGACCCCAGAAGAGCCTCCCAAAGGGGTTCAAACCAAGAAAAGAGGCCACTAACTTTCAGGCCTCCGACTAATGTGCCAGTTGATACTTGGTACAAGACATCTGGTCGAAAGAGGCCAAGCGAGGAAAGATGGCACTCCTTCGATGTGCCAAGAGGTTCATCTTTAACACATAAGAAAGAGCCTCAGGTTGCTACCCCTAAAGTGACACAGGTGTCAAGCAACTACAAAGGGAAAAATCCCATGTCTCGATCTCAATGAAGGAGATACCAGAGGCGACGAAAAGCTGAGAGGGAAGCTGCTAATGAACCAAAGGAAGAATCCAGTTCAAATGTTCCTCAGAGAAAGCAAAGGAAACCTCTGAAACGACAACCAGTAACCAATAGGCTAGTTTGGCCTAACCAGGGTGAAGTTGATAACGATGATGGTTCTGAGTCGGATGACACCTTAGATATCATGGTGAACATAGTCTCAGTTCTGCCCAGAGAGTTCAACCGCCAGGTGGAGGTCGAAACAAGCGATTGGGAAGTGGAGCAAGAAATGGCCAAGCATAGGCCAGTGTGCTATTTCGTCATGGATAATGGCGCTACTGAAGAGCAGAATGGGTTCTTCGAACCACCTACAGAGGCGATGAAAAATCACCTCAAGCCTTTATTTATAAGGGCTAAACTCGAAGAAACCACAGTAAATAAAATCTTGGTAGATTGTGGGGCAACCATCAACATCATCCCTCACTTTATGCTAAGAAAAATAGGCAAAAGTGATGAGAACATCAAGCCTCACAACATGGTCCTGTCGAATTATGAAGGCGGCATAGGGACCACTATGAGTGTGATCCAACTGGACATCAAGGTGGGATCTATCCTTCGACCAACTATGTTTATGGTCATATCGGCCAAACCTAACTATAATCTTTTGTTGGGTCGTGAATGGATTCATGGTGTTGGAGCTGTACCATCATCAATGCACCAGAGGTTACTACTATGGCGTCCTGATGGGATGGTCGAAAACATAGAAGCGGACCAAAGCTATTACCTGGGCGAAGTAAATCACCTAGGGCTGGCAGACTTCGACAAGAACCTGGCTCACATTGGGCCATGCCCAACACCTGACTTCGACTTGGCGCCAGCGCCAAATACTTTTTGTTCCCTATACCTGCACCCTGAGCATGGTTTTCAATGGGACAGAGAAGACTTGTCCCACATTGACTTTAGTGGGTTAACTGATATCCAACCAACTGGTTGGGGAAATGAATTCAGTGACAATGACTGAGTCATAATCATTGCAGCGAATTTCGGCTTACGTAGCCGAAACAAAGATGATAACGGCCCTCAAAGCCGAAGTAAAATATATGGCCACACAGGCCAATGATCAACAGTTATCTTCTACAGGTCCTGGAAAGGACTTCGATCCAGAACCTCCTGATATCATGCCAGAAGGGATGCAGGAACGAAGGCTCGACGCCATCTATGACGATGAGCCTTTGGGATTCGAAAAGGACCCCTTAGCGAATAACATCAAGATGCTAGCGCAGGATCCTTTAGAAGAAATCAACTTGGGTGAAGGGTTAGAGAAAAATCCAACTTACATTAGCGCAAAGATTGACCCAGAACTCAGGTTGGAAGTAATCCATTTGTTAAAAGAGTTCAAGGACTGTTTTGCATGGGATTACGACGAAATGCCTGGTCTCGACAGAGGATTGGTAGAACTTCAGTTGCCAATCAAACCTGGGAAGAAGCCAATCAAGCAAAGTCCAAGACGCTTCGCTCCAGAAATACTGTCGAAGATCAAAACGGAAGTCGAAAGACTGCTGAAGTGAAAATTCATACGCGTTACCAGGTATGTCGAATGGATTGCAAACATTGTGCCAGTGATTAAGAAAAATGGTACATTGAGGGTGTGCATAGATTTCAGAGATTTGAATGCTGCTATACCCAAAGATGAATATCCGATGCCTGTGGAGGAAATGCTAGTCGATTCTGCCGCTGGCTACGAATACCTGAGTATGCTCAATGGTTATTCAGGATATAATCAAATTTTCATTGCTGAAGAAGATGTGTCGAAAACAGCTTTTCGATGCCCCGGGGCTTTAGGCACTTACGAATGGGTAGTGATGCCTTTTGGCCTAAAGAATGCTGGGGCAACATATCAGCGAGCAATGAATTCTATCTTCCATGATTTTATTAACACTTTTATGCAAGTATATATTGATGACATTGTTATAAAATCTGTTTCCTGGAAGAACCACATAGACTACCTTCGACAATCATTCGAAAGAATGAGAGAACATGGTCTGAAGATGAACCCTTTGAAGTGTGCATTCTGTGTGAAATCTGGAGATTTCTTGGGCTTCGTTGTCCACAAGAAAGGAATCGAAATCAACCAGAACAAGACGAAGGAAATTCTAGAAGCGAAAGCGCCATCGAACAAAAAGGAATTGCAATCTCTGTTAGGCAAGATAAATTTCCTGAGGAGATTCATATCTAACCTAAGTGGGAAAGCTCAAGCCTTTTCACCTTTACTTCGCCTGAATAAGGAAAGGTTCGACTGGGGGCAAGAGCAACAAGAAGCCTTCGACAAAATCAAAGGGTACCTCACAAAGCCACCTATTTTGGTGCCTCCTTGTAGCAACAGGAGTATGAGATTGTACATAGCTGCATCCGACAAAACTTTGGGAAGCATGTTAGCCCAAGAAGATGAAAATGGAGTCGAAAGACCCATTTACTATCTTAGTAGAGTTTTGAACGATGCAGAAACTAGATATAGCGAAGTTGAAAAATTGTGTCTATGTCTGTATTTCTCTTATACAAAGCTCAAGCAATATATAAAACCAGTTGATGTGTATGTTTCGTCTCATTTTGATGTTTTCAAGTACATGTTGTCGAAACCCATCTTGCACAGTCGAATTGGCAAGTGGGCACTAGCATTAACTGAATACTCTTTGACCTTTATGCCTCTTAAGGCAGTGAAAGGACAAGTGGTGGCAGACTTTATAGTCGACCACTCAATTCAAGTTGAGAGTATTAATTATGTGGAGATAGAGCCTTGGAAATTCTACTTCGATGGTTCCAGCCATAAAGATGGAACAGGAGTAGGAGTCTTGATTATTTCTCTAGAAAAAATTCCAACAACATTCAAGTACAAGATATCAGGTTCTTGTTCGAACAATGAGGCTGAGTATGAAGCTCTGATTACTGGCCTTGAGATATTGTTGGAATTGGGGGCAACTCGAGTCGAAATAATGGGAGACTCAGAGTTAGTCATTAAGCAAGTCACAAAAGAATATAAATGCATAAGAGAAAATCTCATTATGTACTTTGTGATAGCAAATCGTTTATTGAAAAAATTTGAAATGGTCAACATTCGACACATACCCAGATTGGAAAATCAAATAGCCAACGATTTGGCACAAATTGCATCTGGGTACAAAATTTCAAAAACGAGATTACAAAGAGCAATCGAAGTTCGAGAAAAGATAAAAGCAACTTGTTTGTCACCAACAGACTTGGAATCGACAAGACTAGGGTATGCTGATCAAAGTAACTTCGAAATTTCGTTCATAGACAATTTGTCAGAGCAAGATTGGAGGAAACCCATTGTGGATTATCTTCAAAATCCAGTAGCTTCGACAGAACGAAAAACAAAATATAGGGCGTTGAGTTATGTACTCATGGGTAATGAGTTATTTAAAAAGACGCCTGAAGGGGTATTGCTAAAGTGCTTAAGTGAGACTGAAGCATACATAGCCCTTTCGACTACGCACGCTGGAGCATGTGGGGCTCACCAAGTAGGCCATAAGATGAAATGGTTGTTGTTTCGACAAGGACTATACTGGCCCACCATGTTGAAAGATTGTGTCGAGTTCGCCAAGGGTTGTCAAGAATGTCAAGTCCATACAGGCATCCAACATGTACCAGCAAGCGAACTTCACTCGATAGTGAAACCTTGGCCCTTTAGAGGATGGGCGTTGGACCTTATTGGAGAGATTCGACCAGCATCATCAAAGAGCCAGAAGTATATATTGGTAGGCATTGATTATTTTACTAAGTGGATCGAAGCTATTCCTTTAGTCAATGTAGACCAAGAAAATGTCATTGAATTTATTCAAAAGAACATTATCTTTAGATATGGAATCCCTGAGACTATAACTACTGATCAAGGATCAGTTTTCACCGGTCGAAAGATGCAGGAATTCGCTCAGGAAATAGGCTTTAAACTCCTAACATCAACGCCTTATTACGCACAGGCAAATGGTCAAGTCGAAGCAGCGAACAAAGTAGTGATTGGCTTGATAAAAAAGCATGTTGGGAAGAAGCCAAGAAATTGGCATAAAACGTTAGACCAGATCTTGTGGGCCTGTCGAACGTCCCCAAAAGAAGCCATAGGTACAACACCATATAGGCTAACTTTTGGTCATGACGCAGTGTTGCCAGCAGAAATTTGTCTTCAATCTGCAAGGGTTCAGAGACACCATGATATCCCCTCTGAAGTTTATTGGGATATGATGTTAGACGAACTAGTAGATTTAGACGAAGAAAGAATGCACGCTCTCGACTTACTAAGGCTTCAGAAGAAAAGAGTGGAAGACTCTTACAATAAAAAAGTGAAACCTAAGGCATTCTCGCCTGGAGAATTAGTTTGGAAGGTGATTCTTCCCATGGATCGAAGGGATCGAAGCATGGGAAAATGGTCACCCAAATGGGAAGGACCATTCAGAATTATCCAAACCTTTCTGGTGGAGCTTATGAAGTCGAAGAGTTAGGTGAAGATAAAAGACTCTTGAGAGTAAATGGCAAATATTTGAAAAAGTATAAACCTATACTCCAAGAGATCAAAATAAATAGCAAGTAATGACTAAATTAACCATAAATAAGCCAAAATGGAAAATTTTATAAATTAGCCAAAATGGCAATATTGTCAAATACATATTACAATATATGGTTAAAGGGCTGAGTCAATCAGAAGGGGATGGAATCTTTGAGTCGAAGGTACTTCGCCTGCTGCAACTCCAGTCTTTTGTTGCACAAGGCATTCGCCTGGGCAAGCTTGGCAATTTGGTCGTCGAAGGCTTGGGCTTTCTCAGCAAACTCTAGGCCTTGCATGATTTCAGCTTGACTCTCGGTGTCTGAAACAGTCGAGAGAAGCTCCTCCTTGCGCTTAGTATTGGCATTCATCTTGGCCTCCAGCTCTTCGATTTGCGCCTTTATGGAAGCATTGTCTCGATCTATGGCATCAAGTTCTTCTTGCTTAGATGCCTTTTGCTTCGACAACTCTGCAATTCGAGAAGTCGTCTCTGCTACAGCAGTCCATGCAGAAGAGCTTTTGCCACATAACGCTTCAAGCTAGATGTTGAAGCCCCTCTGTCGTCGATAGTCTGCTGAGACTTGATCAATAATGGAGTATAACTCCATGATAAAGCTCGAAACCTCCGGAGTCACAGCGAGCAAGTCAACTGCATTCAAAATAGCTCCCAAACATGACGGAGCAGTAGGGTCCCCCTCCAAAGCTTTCATCAAATCTTTCTTGAAGAACTGGGCCTTGACCTTCGTCAAAGCCTCATCGAGAGGATAAGTCTCAGTGGACTTCCCCGACTGAGTAGAAGCCTCTTGACTAATATCAGATGAACTTCCCTTGCTCTCGATAATGGCATTCAGATAGCCAACGGGATCAGTTTGCTTCAAGAGTGCTAAGTCTTCTTTCGACCTACGCTTTATTGAGGTGGTAACCTTTGCAGCAGCGTTGTCTTGGGGTTGAAGCTGTTGAGCAGCGTTTGCCTCAACTTGACTCTCTTCGACTTGAAGTTCAGCAGTGCCAGCGTCAGCGTGATCCCCTTCATCATGTTGTTCCTCCGACAGATCAACCACTTGAATCTCCTTTGGTTGTTGATCTTCTGTTTGTTGTTCTTCTGTCTCAGCATTGGCTTCATCTGTTTCAGCATTGGCTTCATCGTTCGCCAATTCTTTCTCTTGTGGCCTACTGAGTTCAGCAGAATCTAGTGTTTCAGAAGTCTTTGGCGCTGAGCTTTCAGTGGTTTCCTGGAAAAAGAAGAAGAAGAATCTTCTAGGTTAGAAAGAGACATAATCGAACGTGAGCATCGACACCTGAGTTAAAAAAGGTCGAAGAAATTACCTGCAGAGGAACTTCAGCCCCAGGGCTGGAATTGTCGCTTTCGACAGGTTTATTGAGCAAAACATTTAGTTCCTCCTCCGTTGGCTCTTCAATGATTACTGGAGGTGGCCTGGGTTTTCTCCCAGCAACCTTTATTCTGATTGTTCGAGTCTCAGGAGAAGGAACATCTTTCTTCAGTTTTCGCCTCTTTAGAGGAGCGGGGGGAGAGTCGTCTTCTTCGTCACTCCCAGATTCGACTGTCATTGCAGGTCGTTTCTTGGGTGAAGGTGCCTAAAAACCAATTGGAGTTCGATTTAGATGCTACATCGAAAGTCAGAATGTTAAAACCAGAAAAATATAATAAAAGTCTGGTTACCGGTGCTGAAGGTTTTTTCGAAGGACCTTCCCCCTGATGGCTTGTTGTAGTTTTCACCGGTGCTATAGTTTTCGCCGGTGGTGGAAGTTTTGTCAAGGGACCTCCTCCCTGATGGCCTTCTGCAGCTTTCTTGGCTGCAGGCTTTCGAACAACTGAAAGAAGAAAAGTTATAATTAACAGGCTACCAGTCGAAATGGAAAGACAAAATAATTTAAAGGAGTGAACTTACATTTCTTTATTTTGTCCAGGACTAGAACAAAAGACTTCTGAAGTTCGTCCACAAAGTCCTTCTCGTCGAAGAAATCTTCAGCGTAGTAACTCTTCCACCACTCTTCGAAGGATGGTGAGCAGAGAAAGTTAAGCTGATAGTCGAACAGTGAAAGGACTGTTCGACCAGCATACCTGCCGATATGCTTGGTGGCAGTATCTTCAGTATAGTCGTTGCAAAAATATAACATGGATTTCTCCCTGGGAAAAATAGGAGAAGGAAGTGTTTGAATGATACCAAACTGGCGAGAGACCAAGTTTGGTTGATACGCGATCAGGCTCAAGTGAGTCTTGGAGCTCTTGAAGCGCAGGGGCATTATTCTAGGTGTGAGAAATGCCTCCCACATTATTGTATGTTCTTCGAACTGAGGGTCACCTGATGACTTAGGATGGGGCCTCGTGAACCATTCTGGACCAACCTTTCGTCGAGCAAAGGGAGCCATGGTCGAAACAAATTCTTTTCTTCTTGCAAACATCAAGACGAAGTTTGCAAAAGTTTGTTGAAGCTCTAGCCCATCTTCAGTCGGGGTCAGTAGAGCTAATCTGGTGCCTTCGATGCACCTATTTGCTATCTCCGGAGCTTGCTCATTTATTTGAGTCTTCTGAGGTAAGAAAGACTCGAAAGTGGCATTGAGCCACAACTGAAGTAGCCAAAAAGGTCCTGCAAGCAGCAGACTAGCTCTATTCTCAATGATCTTCAACAGAGTCGCTCCGCTGCTAATCGACTCGTACAGATTCGCCAAGATTAATTCTGCCAAACAAATATTTTGGCCATGGTGGAGTTGGGTGGCGAGGGTGACCATCTTCTTTGTCACCTGTAAAGACTTTGTGCAGAACACAAAGCGTGACAGCCATAGGGCTAGAAACGTGATATGCTCTACATCCGACACAGTAGCTGCCGACCTATCATGGTAATGGTTGATATAGGTGGTGTAGGTGGGTTTCGTAGCTGAGAATCCAATCTGATCCTCCGACATTTCCTCTGGGTCGAAATAATCCCCAGTGGGTCGAAGGCCAGTGATGGCGGCCACGTCGAAAAGCGTGGGTGTCAGCATTCCACAAGGAAGGTGGAAGGTGAAATGAGTGTAATCCCAGAAAAGTAAGGAGGCTATCAACATCTCAGGGGAATAGTTGAGACCCGTCTTCGACAACATAACTAGGTCGAATATCCCCAGATCCTTCCAGATCGAAGCCTGGCTTTTTTCCATTTTTTCCAGCCAAGCACTGTAGTCAGGAGTGAGACTAGGGCTAGACCTGAAAGCCCTAACACCCCTATTGAAGAAGCGAAGATCAATTTTCTCCTTAGCGGGATCTTCTTTATCCTCTGCATATTTTTTAGAGCATCCAACAGGTTTGAGCTTTTCAAGCACTGGAAATAAGCTTTTGATCTTCATGGCTTCAGCAATGCATGGGGTTAGCGGGCCAGACATGGCGAAGATTTGGTTGGAGTATCCAACCGGAATCATGAGTTGGTGTGAATAGGTTTCACGTTCAGCAGTTTCTAGGGGTTCAGGAACCCTTCGTTGGCCTGTAGGAGTAACTATGGGGACAGTGGAGAAGATCTTGGGTTTAGCATTTCTGGAAGGGATGTTAGAACTAGGAGCGGTAGAGGAACCTGAGGCCATTGTTGATGTTGAGGTTGAAGATGAAGTGAAGAACAAGGTGTTTGCAAAGTGTGCAGAGATTTTATGTTCAAGGAAGTTTGAAGGCAGGATAGCGTGAAAAAGTCCCACAATGGGTACTTGGCGCTATTTATAGTGGTTGGTAAATACCCAAATTCGAGGCCATTTAATGTTGCAGAAGATAGTGGGACACGTGGCGTCCCCCTGTTGACATAGCCGTTCTGCAGAAATGAAAGGGTGCAGCGTGCGCCCTCGTTTTTGGGAAATTGTCATGATGACAATTTGTGAAAAGACATTGGGCACGCTACACGCAGTACTGAGGTGACGTCTTAGGTACGGATGAAATGATGGCTTTTTCTTGGGATTGTCAGTGGTTGGTAGAAGACAAAAAGTGCACAGTTTAATTTGTGGCTAAGAATGAAAAGACAGGTGTCGAATGGAATCTCAAAGAATGCCTTTTTCTTTTCAGAGTCGAAATAAGGCATTCTTGGGGGGCAATTTGTTGGCTCCTAAATTCGACACCCTTGTTTTTATTAATATCAGCCATTAAAGGTGAAGGATGGTTTCGACCAGCTGGGTCTGTCGAAATGCTCATCATAAGATGGAAATGTACTTAGAGAATTTCTTCCAAGGGAGAATTTGGTTGCCTTCGACGTCGAAGGTGTTTCTCGTCGAAGATGCTTCTCGATGAAGGTGTTCGATTGTTCAGAGTGGAACGGTTTGAGATTCAAACGTTTGGAGGGAAAACGGTTCCCAGCGGTTACTAAGTGCAACGTGCTAAGATCTGGAGCGTCGAACGCTGTGAACGTGCCAGGTGGAGTCATCTCGAAGCAGTGTAACTGCCCGACGGTTAGTTGGGATATGTTAGTATAAATATTAGTAGTTCACGCAGTTTTTCGCGTGTGTTCACAATTTTATACAAGTTACTCATATAGATTCGAGTACCCAGCGTGAGAGAAAGAATTGTTGAGAATGTATGTGTGAAACACCACTTTATTAATCAAAGTCATTTATTTTCCAGAAACTTTACTTGCTTTCTTCTTTACTTTCCCAGTCGAAGCATTTCATTTCAAGCCTTTCTTTATTTTATCAAGTTCTCTTCTTCATGCAATTTACATAAAGCTTCTTTATTTTCTCGTCATTTAACCATTACCAAACTTAGTCAAAACCCCAAAATCAACCATGTCTTAGGATCAATCTGATCGATCCTGCGAGTCACCAAATAAGTAACCTTTTGGAAGATCAGCGGTTGTTTACCAATTCCCACGGTAAAAACATGGTGAGATGATGTTCACAAAATAAATGAGATAATGTTGTATATGATCTATATGCGCTTGTCATGATGTTTGTACATGAAATGCTATCGGAGTATGTCCGGGTTTGGGAAAATAAATCCCTGACTACTGCTGGAGATTTATGAGTATTCTGTCAGGAAGAGATTCTGCTTAAGAATGAACTCTATGGGGAACAAACTTAGAAAGTTAATTTTTGTAGCTGAAGTGATGAGCTCTGTCGGGGATTGAGCTTCTGCATCCAGAGAAATAAACTCTGCTTGGGGGATGAAATTTACTGACCCGCCCGCGATTATGAAATTCGGCTAGGGGATATAGCTGTCAGGTTTCTGAATGCCCCTGGCTGGGGAGGTTACGTCCTATTTCGGGAAAGCCGACATCAATGCTTTTGAATACTTTTACTCTATGGGGAGTGTATGTACTAATGATTATGCTCCAAAGTTGACTTTATCCCGGTACCTGCTGGACAGAGTAATTGTCGGGTTTGGAACTTCTTGTTTTTGCCCCTGTTTCTGGAATTACGAGTAATTGTCTTTGTTTCTTATGTAAATATTTATGAGAAGAAATCATATTCAAATGCATATGTCAAAAATAAATCATTGGACGTTCTTGCAAAACAAAACAGAAAAATAAAAAACAACTCGAAGTTTCTTGTGAAAATGATTTGTATTGATTTTTGAAGTTGGCCTGTAATGGGCGTTTTTGTACAAGGAGTCTGACGTTCTAGTAAGAGAACGCCGCTGTAAAAATAGAAGCTATACAAAATTGTGTAAAATAAAAACAGCTATGTGAAACAACCCCATTGGGTTCTAACTCTGCTATTTCCCTCACATCTTAAAGCGTCTTATCACTTTGCTGTTTGTCCGAAGTTGATTAGGTTGGTTGGCGGCGTCCGAGCTTGATAATCGATATTGAAGTCTGGTCGCAAGATGATCCAATGAGACATAGTGATACACTTCATATCCCTAACTTTTACCTGGACTGCCCTTTCGGGTTTTCAGTCCACCGGGATACCCTTTTTTTCCCAAGCCGCCCTTTCAGGTTTTCGACATACCGGGTGTAAATTTTTTTTCATTTTCATCCCTTATTTTTGCCCGAACCCTTTTGGTTCACCGGGAAGCCCTTATTTTTCCCTAGGCCAGTCAACCTAGCGGGTCTTTTGATTAGGCGTAGTATCTTTTCACTATGTCTGCATTGACAGGGTGAGGAAGGTCGTCACCGTCCATGGTGGTTAGAATCATAGCTCCTCCCGAGAAAATGTTCTTAACCACAAATGGCCCTTTGTATGTGAGGGTCCATTTGCCCCTGGGATCACCTTGCGGCAGTATGATGCGCTTGATCACTAGATCCCTAACTTGATATTCTTGACGTCTGACTTTCTTGTTAAAAGCCTTAATCATTCGCTTTTGATACGTATGACCATGACAAATAGTAGTAAGTCTCTTCTTAATGATTAAATTTAGCTGATCAAGTCGATTCTGGATCCAGTCGTCTTCGTTCAAACCCGCATCCTTCATAATCCTGAGAGAAGGTATATGGACTTCTATGGGTAGGAATGCCTCCATGCCATATACCAGAGAGTAGGGTGTTTCCCCTGTCGACGTCCATGCTGAAGTACGATACCCATGAAGAGCAAACGGTAACATCTCATGCCAGTATTTGTATGTAACCGTCATCTTTTGTACAATCTTCTTGATGTTCTTGTTAGCCGCTTCAACAACGCCATTCATCTTTGGCCGGTAGGGAGAAGAATTACGATGCTGTATCTTGAATTATTTACAGAGCTTGGTGATCATTGTGTTGTTGAGATTCGTACTGTTGTCTGTAATAATTCTCTCGAGCACACCATATCGACAGATCAAATTATGTCAGATAAACCGCGCCACAACATTCTTGGTTACTGTAGCAAAAGAAGCTGCCTCAACCCACTTCGTGAAGTAATCAATGGCTACTAGGATGAAGCGATGCCCATTGGAAACGGTAGGCCTGATTTCTCCGATCATGTCGATGCCCCACATTGCAATGGGCCACGGAGCTGTCAAGACGTTTAAGGGGACCGGAGACACATGCACCTTATCAGCATAGATTTGGCACTTGTAACAAGTTCGAGAGTGCTGATAACAATCGACTTCCATAGTGGACCAGTAATATCCTGCCCGTAGGATCTTCTTAGCCATGGTATGTCCACTGGAATGGGTTCCGAAGGTACCTTCATGTAAATCTGTCATGATCCTCTCTGCTCCGTTCTTGTCTACACACCATAGTAATGTAGAGTCATGATTGCGCTTGTAGAGGATTCCATTACTGAGGAAGAATTTCGTAGCGAACCTCGTCAGAAACTTCTTATCATTGACAGATGCCCCTTCGGGATACTCTTGAGCCTCGAGATACCTTTTGACTTCGTGAAACCAGGGTTTGTCTGCCACTTCTTCCGTATCAATTTCACAGCAGTGTGCTGATTCATCCAACCTCTCAATGGTGATTTGGGGAGCTTCATTGTCCCACCTAACTTTGAACATATAAGACATGGTAGCTAACGCGCCCGCTAACTGGTTCTCCTCTCGTGGGAAATTTTCAAAAGTTACCTCCTCGAAGTGTGAGAGAAATGTCAACACGTACTCTTTGTATGAGATGAGATTAAGATGCTTCGTATCCCATTCGCCTTTGATCTGCTTATTACCAAGGCTGAATCCCTGAAAACATCCAAGAACTTGATCCTGAGTTCAATAGCGGCTTTGAGACCCATGATGCAGGCTTCGTACTCTGCCATGTTATTAGTGCAGTTGAAATATAGTCGGGCGGTGAAAGGAGTATGACAGCCCTCGGGAGATATGATTACAACGTCGATGCCATTACCCAGTGCGTTCGAAGCTCCGTCAAAAAACATAGTGCATCGGGATCCCTCCTCGGGTCCTTCATCCGGTCCAGGTTCTTCAAAGTCAGTCACCAGCATAATATTCTCATTCGAGAACTCAAAATTCATGGACTGGTAGTCATCCATGGCCTGATGGGCTAAATGATCAGCCAATTCACTCCCCTTGATTGCTTTTTGGGTTGTATATTGTATATCGTACTCGGTTAAGATCATATGCCATCTTGCTATTCTTCTGGAGAGAGCGGGTTTCTCAAAGATGTATTTGATTGGATCCATCTTGGATATTAACAGAGTAGTGTGAGTCAGCATATACTGTCTTAGTTGGAGAGCAGGCCATGCCAAAGCGCAGCAAGTTCTCTCGAGCAGTGAGTATCTTGTCTCACAGTCGGTAAACTTTTTGCTAAGGTAGTATATCGCGTGCTCTTTTCGACCAGACTCGTCATGCTGCCCCAACACACACACCATTGAATTGTCTAGCACTGTTAAGTACAATATCAAAGGTCTTCCTTCAACCGGAGTCATCAGAATTGGCGGTTCTTATAGGTATTCTTTGATTCTTTCGAAAGCGGCCTGGCATTCACCATTCCACTTTACCACTTGATCTTTCTTCAGAAGCTTGAAGGTGGGCTCACAAGTAGCAGTCAGATGTGAAATGAACCTGACAATATAATTCAAGCATCCCAAGAAACCTCTAACATCCTTCTCTGTACGGGGAGCTGACATTTCTTGTATGGCCTTTACCTTTGCAGGATCTACTTGGATGCCTTTGTCGCTGACAATGAAACCCAGGAATTTACCAGACCTTACTCCGAAGGTGCACTTGTTCGGATTCAACCTCAGCTTGTATATCTTCAACCTGTCGAACAAATTTTGTAGATGATCAAGGTGCTCTTCCTCAGTTTGAGACCTGGCTATCATATCATCAATGTAAACTTTGATCTCGTGATGAACCATATCATGGAACAAAGCGACCATGGCGCGCTGATAAGTTGCCCCGACATTCTTCAACCCAAAAGGCATCACCTTGTAGCAGAAGGTGCCCCACTGTGTAACGAAGGTTGTCTTCTCCATGTCTTCAGGAGCCATCTTGATCTGGTTGTATCCAGAGAAACCATCCATGAAGGAGAAGATTTTGGGTTACGCGGTGTTGTCAACCAGAACATCAATACGAGGAAGAGGGAAGTCATCCTTGGGGATTGTCCTATTCAGATCTCTATAATCCACACACATTCGTACCTTACCGTCCTTCTTAGGTACTGGAACAATGTTAGCAACCCACTATGGGTAAGAAGTGACAACTAAGAATCCTGCGTCGAACTGCTTCATGACCTCAACCTTGATCTTCTCTGACATTTCGGGGCGCATACGACGGACCTTCTGTTTAACCGGGGGACAGTCTTCTTTGGTCGGTAGACAACGAACCCCAATATCAGTGTCTAAGCCTGGCATGTCTTCATATGACCAGGCAAAGATCTCAACATAGTCGTGCAACATTTGTATCAACCGCTGTTTGACTTTAACTTCCAAATTTGCACCAATCTTGACTTCTTTTCTATCTACCTTTATGCCCAAGTTTATCGTCTCAACCGGCTCTTCATGAGGTTATATAGCCATTTCCTCCTGCTGTAATAGTCTAACAAGTTCTCCAGGCACCTCACAATCATCCCCCCCTTCGTCTTCAGCTTGGTTGATCAGATTTTCGAAGTCATAACTGGAAGTAGCAGAGCTGTTATCAATGGGATCCAAAGTGGATATGGATTTGCAGTATGATACGTGAGTGTGTGTAAGAGCGTAGCTGTTTTGATAAAGTGAAAACAGAAAAGAAAAATAGAGAGCGCAAAATTTGTATGCAAGAAACGTCCAATGCTTTATTAATGATATATGAAATGACAAATAATAGCCCTTACAAACAAAACCAATGTGCCTCGGGCAAAGCACAAGGCTGTAGAGTTTCAATTGTTTATTACAAATCTCAAAACAAGTAAGACAATTACTGCAAAATAAAAGAATTTGGTATAAAGTCCCTAGTCGTCCAGTTATTCGGTCCACCATTGGTAGTGAAGGAAAATTGTGATCAAAAGCGCGGCGGAATTTAAAATTTTCCTTTAGCGATCCTTACGAATGAACATGGTCAGTGATAGAAATATTTACCTCTTGTGGCAATTCAGACCTTTGATGTTGTGATCACGAGCGTTGATGAAGAACAACACCTCTACTCAGTCCACACGAACAGATCGCTTCTGGTCACAGTGCTGCCGATCACGAACGGAAACCTTGAGTGAGAGAGAGAATCAAAAACGAAATTGCATCAAGTGAAATTGCTTCATCACAAGGGATCTATTTATAGAATCACTCGTGTGGGCTACAAGCTAAAAGCCCAATTAAGGCTATAAGCTAAAAGCCCAATTAAGCTTATGGACATCATACCTTATGATGTACCATATATCACTTATCCACGTGGTACCTTGCCACTTTCCGTATTACACTTAAGTGCACTGTACCTTACGGTGTTCCTTATTTATTCTATCTCTCATCAACCTGTCCTTATGTGTGTGACCCTGTAGGTTTTCGCGACGTTGGCAATTATATTAAATCGCACATTTAATATAATAAACAGTGAGCGGTATCTAGCAACACATCACTGTTACCCAAGTCACGAAAATGTCATGTGATCTGACCAAACCTTTTCCGTGATAATATTTGTGTTGTACAATTACCCTTTTTCCCTCATGTCTATATTGAACACAAGGCATACACTGTGTCACCCTTGTCCAGTTCAATATTGGGCCCTTAGACATTTATCCTGTTATGCAGGATGAGAAAATTCCATCTAGGTCACTCATGTCCCTTAGCATGCTTTGTGAAGTACCCATCAACCGTCTTTATAGTCATCCAGTTACGGATGACGTTTGATCAGCAATAAAGTACTTGACTCTACATCTAGGGTCCATAGTGGTTTCAGGTTGAATGGTGGTATACACCATTATCATTATGAGAATAACTTATGACACTTTGCATAACATTCTATGTAGTATTCTCATAGCGGGTCAATCCAGTATAAATATTACTCCTAATATTCATACCTATGTCAAGACTTGATAACTCCTTATCTATGATCCATGAGATGTGATCATCAATCTATCTTCATAATAATCTTAATGCTTTAATGTTATCCCACTTCACATTAAAGCTTGACTACGGATACTTTAAGAATAGTGTCTTATGTTTAATGGGATCTCATGATTAAGTCACACTTAACATTTCATTAAACAAATAAACCATTCTAGGGACTTTATTATTTTGGAAAGCAAACATAATAAAGAAATGCCTTTTATTATTAATAAATAATTCGATACAAGTACCAAAAGTATTGGCCTCTAGGGCTTACACCAATAGGTAGTTGGGTAGATCTAGCTGTCAATGTCAGAGTATTTCTCGCTGTCTTCAATAGCATGAATTCCCCGATTGCTGATGTGTAGGGGAGGTCCTCCATCCCGAGAGCGTCGACCAGCCCTTTGAGCTCCTAAAGTGAAGCCCAAACCAAACTTGTCGGTTTTGTGAGTAAAATCAGGGAGTTTCCCCCTGTTGGTACACCCACCTTCTTCAACCACTGCTCTGGCGTCTTTGAGGGAAGCCATCTTCAGAGGAGGTTTGTTGGTAGTAGCCGATGCCAGGATCTGAGGAACCTCTTCAAAATTCTGACAAGGAGTCTCTATGAATTCCCCATCCATCTCTATGTACCTGAAGTAATTGAGGTGGCTCACCATATACTCTTTCTCACCACACACAGTGACAATCTTTCCTCTTACTGGATACTTCAGCAATTGGTGCAATGTGGAAGTAACTGCCCCAGCTTCATGGATCCAAGGACGACCCGACAAACAAGAATATGAGGGTCGGATGTCCATTACATAGAAAGTGGACTCAAAGGTCTGGGAACCTACTTTGACGGGGATGTCCATTTCCCCATGCACCATTCTCTTCGACCCATCAAAGGCCCTCACCACAATGTTACAAGGCTTTAAGGTAAAGCCCTCACAGTCCAAACGATCCAACGCCTTCTTAGGCAGAACATTCAGCGAAGACCCGGTATCTACCAGCACATGAGCCATAGTGGTGCCCCTGTACTCAATCGAGACATGCAGAGCATCATTATGCTTCCTCCCTTTCGGTGTCAGGTCTGCATCTGAAAAACCCAGCCCGTTGTTAGCAGTCAAGCTAGCCACACAATATTTGAATTGATCAGCTGAGGTCTCCTGTGGCACATGCGCAATCTTGAGGAATGCAACCAGAGCCTTCACATGGGCTTTGGAACACAACAGCAGAGACAACATGGATATCTTTGAGGGGGTCTGCCCCAACTTCTCGACCATATTGTAGTCGCTCTTTTCGATTATTTTCATTATTTCCTCTATCTCTTTCTTAGAGGCTTCCACGATAATTTTTCTAGGTGCCTCTGTCCGGGCAGACTCACCTATAACTTCTTTGCCGCGGGTACCAGATGACTCACCGGCAGGGGTAACAATTGGAGTAAGAACAAGAGTAGTAGTTGAAGCACCAATAGGAATAGCGGGCGAAATAATGATAGGTTTATTGATAGTCTTTGGGGAAATCTCGGGAGAGAAAACCTTCCACTTCTGGTGATCTTACTGGTCCCGACAATGTTACTGACATCAGGATCAACCTCTTCATTCTTCAGATCTTGTTTGATGCCATGTTAGTACACATTGGCACCATAATGCCAGGGGACAGCTTTGTCTGAGGCATACGGGACAGGACCAGGAACAATGATTATTAGCGGAGCAACTCTTAGAACAGATGTAATCCTAACAGGTCTTCTCGAGGAGACCTTGGAAGGATTGGCGGAAATGGTTATAATAGCAACGTCTTCAGATGGAACAACAGGAATCAAAGTTTTATCGAACAAAATTTCTTTGCTATCCATCAGGCGCTGAACACCTGACTTCAGCAAATGGCAACCAGAAGGCAGAAATGAACACATGTGGCAACCTTCACTACAACCCGGAAATAAACCGGCTGACAACAAATTCTTCTTAACCGTCATAAGAGGAGTAGAAAATTCATCTACCAAGGCCATAAACAATTCGGTATCAACATCATTAACTCCACGACCGTGCTTAGGCATGGGAGCAGTTATGACATTGGGCTTTTCTGGAGCATCAAACTCAATTTCCTTGGCTTTGATCAGATCATGTACCTTATTTCTTAGAGCCCAGCATTCGTTGGCATCATGGCCAGGACTCTCAGAATGATAGGCACATCGAGCATTTGGATTATATCGGGGAGATGTGGAGTTCGGATTCTTGGAAGCCTCTTTCAAGGTCGCCAAGTTAGATCTCAGCAGATGGGGTAGAACTTCAGCAAGTGTCATGTTGATTCGGGTAAACTTCCATTGTGTTCTTTCCACCCTTTGTTGATTGTTGCATTGTGGAGCAGTCGCAAGCCTAGGTATCATTATGGGACTTACTGTTTGACGATGTTCAGCTCTGTTTTGGCCCCTCGGGCTATAGATGGCACTGGATTCCTTCTTACCAGCAAAAGGCTTCTTTACCGGACTTGAAGAGGCATCCTTCTATATCTTGCCGCTCTGAATCCCAGCTTCTACTCTCTCTCCAGTCATAATCAACTCGGTGAAACCAGTTGACAAGCTTTCGATCAAATGATTAAAGAATGGACCATATAGCATCCCCAGAAACATATCAACCAACTCCCTATCAGACAACGGGGGCTAGACTCTTCCAGCCAAGTCTCCCCACTTCTATGCATAGTCCTTAAAGCCTTTACTTTCACCCATGGACATACTCTAGAGTTGAGTACGAGTAGGAGCAAGGTCGGGGTTATATTGATACTGCTTATAAAAAGAAATAGCCAGATCTTCCCAATTTCGGACATTGGCTCTCTCCAGTTGGTAGAACCATTCAAGCTGAGTCCCTGACAGACTGTCTTGAAAGAAGTGAACCCACAAGTTTCTATCAGCGGTGTGGGGCTGGATCTTTCTAATGTAAGAGCGGAGAAGAAGTTTTGGGCAAGACACCCCATCATACTTTGCAAAAATCGGAGCCTTAAACTTCTGCGGGATGACCACTCCTGACACAAATCCCAATTCCTCGAAATCCAACCCAGGTATCCTCTGGACTTCCATAGCACTCAAAGTATCTTCCAACTACTTGTATCTATCCTCAGTGGGAGGACATTGCTCATCATTGTAGTCGGTATCATTGTCAGAAACTTCAGGACTGGGGTCCTTCTCCCTTGTCATTTCTTCTTGATTCTCCCCTTCTTTGGATGAAGAGGTCAGATCGACTTGTTGCTTCAAGGCCCTCTAAACCTTCTTCCCATATTCAGAATACCGGCAGCCTTCTTATTTTTCTTTTTCTCTTTCAGGATGAGGGCTTTCAGATCCTCCTGCCCTTTTGCCAGATTTATGAACATTTGCTGGAACTGGGCGTTTTGTGCCTGAAGATCCTTGATGCTTTGTTCGGAAGACATTTCTGCTGAAATAAATAGTGAAGAAGATGAGAAACCTGTAATGGTACCTGTACATGCAATGTTATGAATGGGATGCGCATGCAATGATTTCAAAGACTTTGGGAAATTTAAATTTGCGAACCAAAATGAACCAAAGATTTTATTAATTGAATTCAAAGTTCAAATGCCTTTTAGGAGTTACAATTAAAAATAAATCTAAAACTAGAAAAAAATCAAAATTCCTATGGATGCTTCCTCTTTGTGCCGAGATAGACATTGATTCCTCATTCCTCATGGAGCTGCTTTGTGAGCTCTAAAACCTTCCCCTCCTGGGCATAAAACTGATCCCTATAGGTATCCCGCTCTTTCTTCAACTGAATCCAAGACTTCCGTAGTTCTCAAAGATCAGTGGGCATATCAGGATGGAGAATCGTGTAAGGAATACCCCCTTAAGTAGTGGGTTCCACAATCACTGGTAGGACGGTGTGATACGGTGGGAGAACTTACTTGAGGTTTTGCGTTTGTGTTCGCAAATGTTTCGGTTTAGCAAGAGTCGCCACCAAATTTTTATTGTATCCTAAGGAAAGGTCAAAAAGCACAGGAAAGACCTTTGAGATGTTTTCTTGGGTTCGGGGAGTAGATTATGAAAAGGGAAGGTGCAAGCACCCTTTTCATCCATGGTTATCCATGGGCTCTTAGTTACTTGTTTAGATCACTTGCTTTTGCTTTTCAATTGTTTGAAATGGTGCTTTGTGTGTGTAGTTTTGAAAATGTTTTGAAAAGAGGCATTGTCTAGGCAACCTTTGTAATGATTCTTGTTTGAATATATACAAAGGTGTTTGTCTTTTGAAAAGATATTTCGATGTTTGAAAGTTTGTTTTTGGGAAATGTTTTGAAATTGTGTTGTGAGGTGTGTTTGAAAATAACAAGGATGTTTTGCAAGTTTTGATCAAGTAACTAAGAGTTGTCTATCCTATTTTACTCAAAGATCTTTCCTATATGTTTTTAACCCTTTTGACAGTGTTGTTTCACCATTGCATTTGGTGAGCAAACTTGTATTAGGATGCTAAACGGGACAGGCACGGGTCATCGTATAGACCATGATAGCAATTGTGTTAAGTATTTTTGGCAAATTTTCCGAGGGACTAGATCATTTTGTATAGGAAACCAAGATAGCTTCATCGAGGGACTATGATCTTTTGTTTTGTTTTTGTTTTACCAAAGTACTCAACATGCATAACATGGCCCATTTTTAAGGCAACAAGTGGATGTAATTCTAGGGGTGCAAGTGTGCATTGTGTTTGTCATTTTCATGCATTTAGATCTTGTATTAGGTCAAGCTACTTGTTGATTTTGGATTTTTGCATACAAACCCTAATCTCTAATCATGACATAATTGAAAGCGTAAAGTGCGTAAAATAAATTTACCATTATTACAACATGATTATGGGGAGGGGGATACAATTTTGAATGGGGAATATTTGACAAGAAATTAAAACCCTAGTTATACTATTACATCCAAATTGAATCAAATGGCATAAATAACAAATGAATAATATTTAAATAAACAAATTAAATAAATATACAAAATAATATGAATATGCAAAAAG
Source organism: Vicia faba (assembly GCA_948472305.1). Taxonomy (NCBI): domain Eukaryota; kingdom Viridiplantae; phylum Streptophyta; class Magnoliopsida; order Fabales; family Fabaceae; genus Vicia; species Vicia faba. The sequence goes on from OX451735.1 coordinate 1,356,267,245, forward strand.
GTTTATGTTTATTTTTATGTATGTAAAAATATTTAATGTAAAAAGAAAGAAATAAATAAAAAGATTAATTTTATTTGGTTATGGGTAAAACCCTAATTTTCTTTAAGAAAATAAATATATTAATTATATTATTTATATACAATAAAATAAAATGGTGTATATACAAAAAATAAAATATATTTAGAAAAAGTATTTTTTAAGTATAAATAATTATAAAATTAAAGTATAGTATTTTTATGTTTTTTATTCTAAAGTATCTATTAAATAAAATAAAAGTAAGTATATACATATTAATTATATTAATCATGTACAAAAAATAAATAAAATATATACAAGATAAAAATATATTTAGAATAATATTTTTTAGTGTAAATAAAAGAGTAAAAATAAAAGGTATAATTATATTATTTTCAAGTTTTCAATAAATAGAAATATATATACTAATTAAATTGTTTTTTATGTTAGAAAAAATAGAAATAAAATGCAAAATAAATGTAAAAAATTATAAAATATTTTTTTGGGTATTTTTTATGTTTGGAAATAATAAAATAAAATCAGAAATGAAAATAAAATAACAAAACATAAAAATATGAAGAAATGGGCCAGGGGGTGTATTCAGCAAAAGGGGGGGTGCAAATAGTGAGAGGACCAAAGCCCAGCCCAAGCCACTTCATCTTCAACCTCTAACTTCAAATTTCGCGCGCGCCCTGTACAATTGCTAGATCCTGCATACGAGCTCTATTGCAAAAACACATAACATCAAAGTTGTAGAGCTTTTCAAGACGAATCCAACCATATAAAAAACTTGTCCTAACTCTCAAAGACCAGAGAGAATTTTTCTGGCCTTAAATCTTAACCTATTTTTTTTAGGATGTTCATGGACCAAATTCTCTTAGCATGCTTAACTGAAATGAAAACTGAGCATATGTACAACTTCATGGAAATGAATACTACATTTCTTATTCACAAACCTAAGTCTAAATGTTCCTAAATAGAGAGATAGGAAGTTGATAAAAACCTGTTTCAGCTGACTTCGTGTATGATAATGTGGAGCTTTTCAACAAGGCCTGAGATGTCTGGGAGCTTGCTTGAACTTCACTTGACCTTCTCCAATGTCTAGCTTGCCTTAAATGCACTTGAACAAGCCTACAGAACTCAACCTGCACAAGCTCAAATTGAAAATGGCAAACCCTGTAAATGGAGTTACAGTTAGTGTTTAAGGTTTGGGATAACTTGGATGGATTGAATGGAAGGAGTTTGAACAGGTTTGGGGCAAAACGCACGAGCAAATTGTGCTATGGAAGTCAAGATGCAGATGATGCCCTGTTTTTCAAATGGAAAATGAGTTTGAGCTATGGGATGTTTGAGGGCTCAAAGGGTCATGTTTCTGGTTCAAGGGGATGTGAGAAATATGTTTCAAAAGCTTGCACAAGTTAGTTCTAGCTGATGTTCAAGTTCTTTTGTTTTGGACAAATTTCTTGGTTATGAAGCAAAGTGCGTGAAATGATGTGAAACAGGCTTGTACAGGCTATCCATATGCTTGCACCCTCTGCCCTTGGCCCCTCAAGTTTGTGGATCTGATTTTCTGCACAAGATATTGCTCAATGTTCAAGGATTGTGGTTTTGACATAAAACATACTTTAGCAAAAATGGTAATGTTGCTTTTTCTACTTAGGGGTTAATTTTGTGTGCAATGTTCTAATGACCAAAACAATGCCTTAGACCAATGGATTTGCATTTAATTATTGAGTGTGGAATGGTTTTGAGGCCTGTAATCTAGTGCAAAGCAAGCTGATTTGAATTGGTAATTTGTATCAACATGAACATGCCATGGATGAAAAGTGAGTTTTTGTCAACTTCAAGTCTTCGATTCTCCCTAACCACAAATGAGTTTGGGGAGTTCTTAGACATTTTGGAAATATTGCAATATGCTCTACAATCCATATTTGAAATTCAATTTGATATTCTAAGTGGAACCATGTGAAAAATGGCCATGAAGATAGGTCAAAATCCTGCCTAAACTAGGGCAAAATTTCACTAAGTTAAAAGTTTTATGGAACCTTATTCCAAAAATCATAACTTGAGATCCAAGATTATTTTGGGAAAACTTTGTAATCAAAGTTGTAGACTTTGTGAAGGACTACAAATTTCATGTTGGAAGTTTTGTTTGAATCCAAATGCATCATGGTGAAAATGTTGGGCAAAGTTAGGAAAAATTAAGAAAATTTCATAACTTAGAAAAATTCTAAGTTATGAAATTTTTCAACTTTAAACCCTAATTTGCAAAAATGGGGTTCTTGATGAACAAGTTTCATGTTTTGACACATCTTGATGAAAAATGACCCTTGGCACTTAACTTTGACCAAAAAGTCAAAGTTTGACTTTTCAGTGTACAGTCAAAATTTGATCAGTTGACTGGAAAAAATTCATTTATCAATCTAATGCAATCGAGGTCTTTTGAACCTTGTGAATAGGTCAAGATGATGCCATTGAGTCCTTGAATCCATGCTTGAATCCAATTTGCCATTGGCTAGGTCAAAAGTCAGAAATTGCCCTTGTGCAGTCAAAACCCTAAAAATGACCATTTTGCCCTTTTGATGATCTGATCAAATTTCTTGTGGAGTTGTGATCCAAACTTGATCAAATGGTTCATATGAGTTCATAACATTGATGCGGATCAAAAATGGTGAGGTTTGACTGTAAATTGGCCACAGTTGACTTTTTTCCCAATACAGCTGATTTCTAGGTCAACTGTCCAATTGACTAGGCAAAAATTTGATTCAAAGCTTGAAACTTGATAGAGACAATCTTGTGAGTCCAACATGAAGTATGAAAGTCACTTTGAGTGTTGAAAGTCCAAAAATCTCTGTGCAAATTCAAACCCTAATTTAGGTCAACAGTGCAAGGAGATGTCTTGAGCAGAGCAAACCCTAGCTTGATCTGGAGTTCAAGGAGCCTTGTGATGAGAAATCTTGATAAAATGAGAGGGAAAATTTTGGGGTACAACAGTTTCCCCTGTTCAATCTTCTTGAACCTGAAGAGTTAGATTGGCGAGTTTGCCTTTCGTGTATCGAAGGTAAAAGATGATTGGACACTAGAGTGCCCGTAAATTTGCACTCGTCAAAATGTAACTGAGGGAATGGGCTTAAAGATGCCATTTAGAGATGGTAGAATCTTGCTGGAGATGGGCTTAAAGATGCCATCCAAGAATATTTGTTGAAAATCAGGAGAATGAACACTAGAATGGTATCCGTATCTGTAACGTATCTGAGTTGTATTTGGAGACTGGATATGTATGAGCAAGGGAATGGCATCCGTGTCTGGAGTGTATCCAAGTTGTAACCGTATTTGATTCTTGAATGAATATCAGAATGACTGCCGTGTCTGGAGTGTATCTGTGTTGTATCCGAAATCTGAAATCTGAACAAGCGACAGAAGGACATCCGTGTCTGGAGTATCTCTGGACTAGGGAATAGTTTTGAATGAGTGACAGAATGGCAACCGTGTCTGGAGCGTATCTGGACTGTATCTGAGGTTAAGATCTATATGAGTAGCAGAATGACTTCCGTGTCTGGAATGCATCCATACTGTAATTGAGATCCGGACAGGTGACAGAATGACTTCCGTGTCTGGAGTGCATCCGAACCTGACATTGATAGTTGAATCTGAATGAGAAATAGAATGGCTTCCGTTTTTGGAGCGTCTGGGGTGTATCTATACTGTATCTGAAATACGAGACCTGAATGAGTAGCAGAATGACTTCCATGTCTTGGAGTGTATCCGTAATGTATTTGAGATCTCTGAATATTTGTTAGAGGTAGCTTTTAATCTTATCCTGGAAAAGGTAAAATGTTAACTAAAACACACACAAAGTTATGTTGCATGACATGTATGATGCAATAAAATGTGTTTTATCAATATTTATGATATATGAATGTAATGGATGCGCATGTAAGCTGATTAGCCGTCTTGCTGAGGAAAATAAATCCTTGATAGCTAGAGATAATGAAATCTTTGACTGCTGTCGGAGGAAATAAACCCTTGACTGTTGTTGGAGATTCAAAACCTTTGATTTGTTGAGACTGAGAACATCCTTTGGACTACTGCTGGGGATTGAAAATCCTTGGTGACTTGTGGGGATTAACAAGAACTTTGACAACCTCTGCGGGGAATTGAGAATCCTTCATGAATTTCCTGGCGGATAAGAAAAACTCTGACGATCTCTACTGGGGAATTAGAACCTGGGAGGCTTCAACTTGGAGGAATGAGAACAAGAATCTTCGTTCTACTGGGAAATAACTTTGTGGGGAGAATTTTTACCCTGTTGGAGAGTTTTCAAAAGCTTGGGTTGTATGCCAATCTATTGAGGAAGCAAGAATGAGAATCTTCATTCAGGAATTTGGGTCAGGAGGTTGGGTGTATGCCAATCTTCTGGAGTTTTAAGAATGAGAATCTTCATTCTGTTAAGGGGATCAGGAGGTTGGGAGTATGCCAATCTTCTGAGGTTTTAAGAATGAGAATCTCTAGTCTGTTAAGGGTATCAGGAGGTTGGGAGCATGCCAATCTTATGAGGTTTTAAGAATAAGAATCTTCAGTCTGTTAAGGGTATCAGGAGGTTGGGAGTATGCCAATCTTCTGAGGTTTTAAGAATGAGAATCTTCAGTCTGTTAAGGGTATCAGGAGGTTGGGAGTATGCCAATCTTCTGAGGTTTTAAGAATGAGAGTCTTCAGTCTGTTAAGGGTATCAGGAGGTTGGGAGTATGCCAATCTTTTGAGGTTTTATCCTTGGTTGGGGATAGAACAAAAGTTAACTGTTATCTGGTGGATTTCCAGGTTTTAAGATAACTTGCTGGAGGATTTGGAGAAACCGGATGATCTCCACTGTGGTTTAGAGGTTGAAGTTTTGGACTCTGTTGGGGAAGAAAGTTTCATCTTCACTGGGGGTTTGTAGTTCAAAGTCTTCTGGCTCCGCTGGGGGATCGGGAGTTTAGAAACTTAGATCTGATGGCGATTTTGAAACTTAACTCCGCTGGGGATATGTACTCCAAGGTTTTAGCTCTGTTGAGGATCTGAATGGCATATTGCAAGGGATTTCTTCTGGAATAGCCTAAAGAAATTTTCCTATACTTTCAACCTATCAGTAATTATCCTTTCTTATTTCAATTTATCTGTAGGCAGTGATTATATTTAAATGCATATGCTCATTTAATAAATCATTGGACGTTTTCAAATAAAACATAAGTGTAAAAAGAAAGAAAAGGCAAACAAATTTCTGCACTTTGAAGTATCTTTGTATTAACTTTGCGTAAGTATTTTGTACAAAGGAGACAGACATCCTAGTAAGAGAATATTGTCATAAAAATGAGAAAAATTTATACAAAGAAAGATGGCTATGTGTAACAATTCCATGGGGTTCCCATTCTGCTATAGCCTTCATAACTCTGAGTATCTTGTCCATTCATTGCTTCGTTCGCAGATGATTGGATTGATCAGAAGCTTGGAGCTTGTCCGTGAAGAGATTGTCCTTAAAGTGATCTGACGAGACATAGTCATATGCTTTAATTCCCTAACTTTTTCCTGGACCGCCCTTTCGCGTTTTCGATCCACCGGGAAACCCTTTTTTGCCCAAGTCGCCCTTTCGGGTTTTCAACTTGCCGGGTGTACAGATTTTTTATTTATCCCTAATTTTTTCCTAAACCGCCCTTTCGGGTTTTTGATTCACCGGGATGCCCTTTTTTTCCCAAGTCGCCTTTTCAGGTTTTCGACTTGTCGGGTCGTTTATGCGTAGTATCTTTTGACTATGTCTGCGTTTGCAGGGTGCGACAGGTCGTCGCCATCCATGATGGTTAGAATCATAGCCCCACCAGAAAAGATGTTTTTGATCACAAATGGTCCTTCGTAAGTAGGAGTCCACTTGCCCCTGGGATCACTTTGCGGCAAGATGATCCGCTTGATTACAAGATCTCCGACTTGATATACCTGACGTCTGACTTTCTTGTTGAAAGCCTTGATCATCCGTTTTTGATACATCTGACCATGAAAAACAGCAGTAAGTCGCTTCTCGTTGATCAAATTAAGTTGATCAAGCCGGGTCTGAATCCAATCGTCTTCGCTTAAACCAACATCCTTCATAATCCTCAAGGAAGGGATCTGAACTTCCATAGGTAAAACAACTTCCATACCATATACCAAAGAAAAGGGGGTTGCCTCGGTTGAAGTACGTGCCGTGGTACGATATCCATGCAGAGAAAACGGCAACATCTCATGCAAGTCCTTGTAGGTGACTGTCATCTTTTGAATGATCTTCTTGATATTTTTGTTCACAGATTCAACAACATTGTTCATCTCTGGCCGATAGGGAGACGAATTGTGATGTTGAATTTTAAACTGCTCGCACAGAGTGGTGATCACAGTGTTATTCAGGTTTGTGCCGTTGTCCGTGATGATCCTGTCGGGGATACCATACCGGCATATGAGGTTCTGCTTGATGAAGTGGGCAACCACATTCTTTGTAACGGAGGCGAAGGAAGCTGCTTCGACCCATTTGGTAAAGTAATCAATAGCCACCAGGATGAAGTGATGTCCATTGGATGTTGTAGGCTTGATCTCTCCAATCATGTCGATTCCCCACATTGCGAATGACCAAGGAGCTGTTAGGACATTGAGAGGAACTGGAGGAATATGTACCTTGTCAGCATAGACTTGGCATTTGTGGCAAGTACGAGCGTATTGATGAGAGTCAGCTTCCATGGTAGACCAATAGTAGCCTGCCCTTAGAATCTTCTTAGCCATCGTATGTCCGCTCAAGTGGGTGCCAAATGTGCCACTATGCAGTTCAGTCATGATCTGCTCATCTTCAACCTTGTCCACACAACAAAGCAGAACACAATCATGGTTGCGCTTATATAGGATACCATTGCTCAGGAAGAACTTGGAAGCAAATCTCCTTAAGAACTTTTTGTCATTGACTGAAGCTCCTTTTGGGTATTCTCGAGTCTTGAGATACCTTTTGATTTCATGAAACCAGGGTTGTTCCACTACTTCTTCGGTATTAATCTCATGACAGTGCACAGGTTCGTCCATTCGCTCGACGGTGATTTGGGGAGCCTCATTATCCCAGTTGAGTTTAAACATGGAAGACATTGTAGCTAGAGAATCCGCTAGCTAATTTTCTTCTCGCGGGAAGTGCTCGAAGGTAATCTGCTCGAAATGAGGTAACAATGTCAGGCCATGTTCTTTGTATGGGATAAGATTAGGATGTTTAGTGTCCCACTCTCCTTTGATTTGACTGATAACCAAAGCTGAGTCTCCAAATACAACCAAAGATTTGATTCCTAGGTCAATCGCAACCTTGAAACCAAAGATACAAGCTTCATACTCGGCCATGTTGTTGGTGCAGCTGAAGCAGAGTATAGCAATGAAAGGTGTATGGAAACCTTCTGGAGAGACAAGTACTGCACCGATACCGTTACCAAGTTCATATGAAGCACCATTAAAGTACATGGTCCATCGGGATCCTTGTTCAGGTCCGTCATACAGTCTGTTACCTTCAATGTTGTCCAATGTCATAATGTCTTCGTCGGGGAAGTCGAACTTCATGGATTGGTAATCTTTGACAGCTCGATGAGCTAGATGGTCAGCTAGTACACTCCCTTTTATAGCCTTTTGGGTTGTGTACTGGATATCATACTCAGTCAGGATCATCTGCCATCTAGCGATTCTTCCGGATAAAGCAGGCTTCTCGAAGATGTACTTGATCGAATCCATTTTAGAAATCAGCAAAGTGGTATGTGTCAACATATACTGCCTTAGCCGGTGAGTAACCCATACCAAAGCGCAACAAGTTTTCTCGAGCAGCGAGTAGCGAGTCTCACAATCGGTAAACTTTTTCTAAGGTAATAAATGGCATGCTCTTTTCGGCCAGACTCGTCATGTTGGCCCAGTATGCACCCCAATGAATTATCCAAAACAGTCAGATACATAATTAAAGGTCTTCCTTCGACGGGTGGCATCAAGATAGGAGGTTCCAGCAAATACTCCTTGATCTTATCAAAAGCAGCTTGACAGTCATCGTTCCATTCAACCACCTGATCTTTCTTCAATAGCTTGAAGATTGGCTCACAGGTAGATGTTAGGTGAGAGATGAACCTTGCAATGTAGTTTAGGCATCCTAAGAAACCTCTGACCTCCTTTTCAGTACAGGGGGCAGGCATTTCTCGTGTAGCTTTGACTTTAGTAGAATCGACTTCAATGCCTTTGTTGCTGACGATGAATCCCAAGAGTTTACCGGACCTAACTCCGAAAGTGCACTTGCTAGGGTTCAGTCTGAGATACTCCTTCAATCTGACAAACAGCTTTTGCAGATGGTCGAGGTGCTCTTCTTTTGTTTGCGAACGGGCTATCATGTCGTCTACGTAGACTTCAATCTCATGATGTATCATGTCATGAAACAAAGCTACCATGGCTCGCTGATAGATTGCCCCAGAATTCTTCAGTCTGAATGGCATCAATTTATAGCAGAAGGTACCCCACTGCGTAACAAAAGTAGTCTTCTCCATGTCTTCGGGGGCCATTTTGATCTGGTTGTACCCTGAAAATATGTCCATGAAAGAGAATACCTTATGTTGAGCTGTGTTGTCAACCAAGATGTCAATGTGTGGTAGTGGAAAATTATCTTTAGGGCTGGCCCTGTTTAAGTCTCTGTAGTCCATACACATTCTGACTTTGCCGTCCTTCTTAGGTAAGGGCACAATGTTAGCAACCCATTACGGATAGGAAGTAACAGCCAGAAAGTCAGCATTGAACTGTTTCATCACTTCAGCTTTGATCTTTTCAGACATATCGGGCCTCATTCGACGGACTTTCTGTTTGATTGGTGGACAATCTTTTCTTGTAGGGAGACGGTGAACCACAATATCTGTATCCAGCCCTGGCATGTCTTCATAGGACCAGGCGAAGATCTAAACATATTCATTCAACAGCTGAACTAAGCGCTTTTTGACACTCGGCTCCAGGTTGGCACCCACTTTAACCTCTTTTATGTCTTCGGCAGTACCCAAATTGATAGTCTCTAACAACTCTTCATGGGGAAGAATAACCCTTTCTTCTTGTTGCAAAAGTCTAGCCAACTCTCCAGGCACTTCACAGTCTTCATCACCTTCGTACTCGGCATGATTGACCAGATCTTCAGAGTCACTGAAGGCCATAGCAGAATAGTCACCCATGGAATCCGGAGTGGATGGGTACCTGCATTTTGTGAGTGTGGGTGTGCGTAAGGGATAGCCATCCTTAAACAAAAATAAAATGTAAAAGGAAAGAAAATGAACACAAAAGTTTATAGATGAAAACGTCCATGATTCATTAAAAATGGCATATGAAAATGAAGAATCAAAACCCTTACAAATGGACCTATATACCCCGGGCAAGGCATAAGGCGAAAAGAGTGTACGAATTGTTTAATAATTATTACAGACCAAACAGGGAATGTTCAAAAGATAAATTACTGATTGATGAAAGTAATGGGAATGAAGTCTTTCGCCTCCCAGTTGTTCAGTCCTCCTTCAATGGTTGGAAAGATCCAATCTTCAAAATTGCTCTCTTCATCATCATCTTCTAAAGCATGAACCCCATGATGAGTGATCTTTAAGGGTGGTCCTCTAGCCCAGGAGCGACGCACAACCTTCTGACTAGCAGTAGTGAAACCCAATCCGAACTTGTCTGTCTTGTAAGGAAAATCTGGCAGTTGACCCCATATTGTACTTCCTCCTTCCTTGATCACACCCTCCGCATCTTTAAGGGATGACATCCGGGACACAGCTTTGGTAATGATGGGCACATCAGTCATTGTCTTGGCTACCACAACCTCAGGAGAAACCTCTTCAAAGTGTTGGAAAGGCGTTTCTAAGAATTCACCATCTAACTCCACATAGAGGAAAGAGTTAAGGTGGATTATCATATACTCCTCCTCACCATGAACTGTTATGATTTTACCCTGGACTGGGTATTTAAGCATTTGGTATAGAGAAGAAGTGACTACCCCAACGTTGTGGATCCATGGCCTTCCCAACAAGCATGAATATGAAGGACGGATGTCCATCACATAAAAAGTAGATTTGAAAATTTCTGTTTCCACCTTAATTGGGATGTCCACCTCTCCGTTAACCATCCGCTTAGAACCATCAAAGGCTCTAACAATGATATTACTGGGCTTTAAAGTCAAACCTTCACAGTCTAGCATGTCCAATGCTTTCTTTGGTAGGACATTTAAAGATGAACCAGTATCAACCAGAACGTGAGCAAGAGTGGTCCCTCTGCACTCTACCGAGACATGCAGCACATCATTATGCTTTCTTCCTTTAGACGTCAGATCGGCATCAGAGAAGCCAAAACCATTGTCGGCTGTAAGGCTAGCCATGCACTCTTGAAACTGATCCACAGAAGTTTCTTGAGGCACGTGCGCCGTCTTCAGAAATTTTATCAAGGCTTTGGTATGAGCCTCGGAACAGAGCAACAGAGCCAGCATAGAGATTTTCGAAGGGGTTTGTCCCAGCTGTTCTACGACATCATAGTCACTTTTCTTAATTATCTTTAAGATTTCCTCCATTTCCTTTTGGGTGGTCTCGGGGATAACCAAAGTCTGAGCCCTCGTCCTGACGGGCGCTTCTTGGATCCCCTTACCTTTATCAGTAGTAACAGTAGAGGGTACATCTTCAGGAGTAACAATTTCTTCGATCACTGAACTTCGCACAGATATCTTGATAGGCACAGGAGCACTTGAGGGTCTGAAGACTGCCCGTGGAGGAGAAATCTCCAGAGAGAAGATTCTTCCGCTACGAGTGATCTTACTTGTCCCCGCAATATTTCCTACATCAAGAGTTTCTTCATCGGAATTCTCTTCGGCTGATTCGATCTGCTTGACACCATGGTAGAAGATCTCTCCTCCATAATTCCACGACATCGTCTTGTTGGACTTATATGGGATAGGCCCCGGCATGGTAATCTTCAGCGGTACAAACTTTGGATCAGGCGTAATCTTAACAGGCCTTTTGCAAGTCTTTGAAAGATCGTCGGAAATGGTGATTATAGCGACATCATTGATTGGAGTAACAGAAGTAATAGTAGCAACAGGAGTTTTCTGAAAGAGGATCTCTTGAGTATCCATCAAGCGTTGGATGCCTGATTTCAACAGCGGACAATCGAATTGCAAGGTTGAACAAAAGTAACAATATTTTTCACAGCCCAGGAAAATCCCGGCCTTCAATAGATTCGTCTTGATTATTGGCAATGGAGTCATTAAGTCATCAATAGCGGTAACATGAAGATCTTTAATTATAGCATGGAAATTATGACCATGTTTTGGCATAGAAGCGGATATCAAATTAGGTTTTTCGGGAGCATCAAACTCTACCTCATTGGCATATATCAAATCTTGGATCTTGTTTTTAAGGGCCCAACAGTTGTTGGTGTCATGCCCCACACTGTCCGAATGATATGCACATTTTGCATTTGAATGATAATATGGGGAAGAGGTATTTAGGTTTTTCGGCGCTTCTTTCAAGTTGGTAAGGTTTAACTTTAACAGATGAGGGAGGACCTGATCCGGTGTCACATTGATCCGGATGAATTATCGTTGTGGCCTTTCTACCCTTTGCTGGTTAGCTCTGGGTTGACTGCTTCGAGGTTGATCGGCTGAGGAGTTCTGGATCATCACAGCCCCCACCGCTGGTCGACGCTCCATTCTCCCTTGATTTCTCTGGGTGTGAACGCAGAAACCTCCTTCTTGGCTGGGAAGGTCTTCTTGATAGCAGTGGAAGCGGAGGCATCCTTCTGAATTTTACCACTCTTAATGCCAGCTTCGACCCTTTCACCCATCAGAATTAATTCAGTGAACCCTGCAGATGAGCTCCCGATCAAGTGATTAAAGAATGGACCTGACAGGGTCCCCAAAAACATATCAACCAGCTCTCTATCCGGCAATGGTGGCTGCACCCTTCCAGCCAAATCCCGCCACTTCTGGGCATACTCCTTAAATCCCTCATTAGAGACCATACTCATACTTTGTAGTTGAGTACGAGTAGGCGCTAAATCTGCATTGTATTGGTATTATCGGTAGAAAGCAGCAGCTAAATCTTCCCAGTTATGTACATCAGATCTCTCAAGTTGATAGAACCAGTCCAATTGCGTACCCGACAAACTATCTTGAAAAAAATGGACCCATAGATACTTATCAGAAGAGTGAGGTTGGATCTTTCTGACGTAGGACCGCAGATGCATCTTTGGACAGGACAAACCCTCGTATTTAGAAAATGTAGGCACTTTGAATTTGGGGGGAATGACGATTCCAGCAACCAACCCTAGTTCTTCGAAATCCAACCCAGGTACTCTTTGTACCTCCATGGCTGCCAACCGCTCCTCTAGATTCTTATACTTATCATCCACAGGAGGATATTGCTGCTCGTAGTAATCTTCCTCCTCTTCTTCTTCTTCCTCTTCAGCTTCAGACTCGGAGGGTATTGCAACTCCTTTACCTTTACCAACCCCTTCGTCAGACATCGAGGGGAACTCGAGGACCCTTCTAGCCTGGTTCTCAAACCTTCTTCCCATAGTGGCCACACCAATTCTTTTCTTCTTTTTCTCTTTATCTTTTTCCTTCTCTTTCTCTAACAGTGCTTTAAGGTCCTCTTGACCCTTTTCCAAGGTCATGAGGAGTTGTTGGAACTGAGAATTTTGTGCTTGCAGATCTTTAACCGTCTGCTCTATATCCATCTTGCTGAAATAAACAGCAGAAAGATAAGGAAACCTGGTGTGAAGACCTGTTTATGCATATGATGAATGATATGTTATTCATGTAATGCATTCAAGGATTCAGAAATTCAAATTTGTTGCAAACAAAAAGAACACACGTCATATTAATAAGAAGAAATTTATTAGTACATAAATGCCCCATGGGCAAAATATTACAAAATTATTAATGTAAAAAGACGTTGCACATCCTCTTTGGTGCGATGTAGGTGTTAAGAGTCTCCTCTTCGTGAAGTCGGAGGGCAAGTTCCAAAACCTTCTTCTCACTGGCATAGAAGCTGGCTTCGAAAGTGTTCCGCTCTTCCCTGATCTTTATCCAACTCTTTTGCAATTCTTCCAATGATCTTTGCATGTTTGGATGTAGGAGGGTGTATGGAACCTCTCCTTCCATAACAGGCTCTTTGATCACGGGGAGAATGTGGGGGTAAGGCATCATAAGACTCTAGGCGCGGGTCCGTACCCACTTGAGATAACGCTCAAGGGGGATGGAATTCTTGTGTCCCAGTGTCTTACTATCCACTTTGTTGGGCATCTTCCAAGCTCGGATAAACCTTTGTCGAAGTCCTTGAGTGTCGTTGTCGAAGTCAAAAACCAAGTCAGGAACCAACATGTCATGAGGGCCATCCCTTCGAGCATATCCAAACTGTCTCAGAGCTAAACAGGGGTTTTAGGTAATGCCTCCCCTAATGCCAAGTAGTGGGACATTATGGAATTCCCCACAATGATCAATGATGATGACATTTTCTCTAGACTGAGAACACCAATGAACATCAGAATGTGTAAGAGTCATCAATCGTTGTGACCACCTTAAACCCTGCTCATTCTTCAAAACTGATTGGGGAAGGTGAGAAATAAACCACCTTTCTAGAAGAGGAGTACAACACATGAGAACACCTCTTTTCCTCATTGTTCGTGTGTGAAATGAGTGTAGGATGTCCCCAAGCAATATAGGCACAGGATTTCAAGATATGAAAATCTTGACAGCATTCACATCTATAAGTTGATCAGGGTTTGGGAACAATACTAACCCATAGATGAGAAGTGCTACAATCTCCTCGAAAGCTTGCAGATCTAGAGAATTCCAACAGTCTTGTGCCTTCACAAACATAAACGTTTCCAAGAAACCCTTGACACCACTTCTGTTTTCCCAATGACCTTTGATATCAGATGGTTGCAAGTGTAATGATTGAGCAACATCTTCAGGCTTTGGTTTTCTTTCCGTACCGTTGTAGGGTAGTTGATGGAGAATAGGAATCCTCAGGAGTTGAGAAAATTCCTCCAAAGTAGGTACTAGTGGGTAATCAGGAAATGTAAAGCAATGGTGTAGGGGGTTAAAGAACTGGAAGAGAACTTTCACCATGTATTCTTCAATGTTGGAGTTGACCAAGTTGAGAAGTCTACCATGTCTTTCACTGAAGGGAGAAATCTCTGGAATCTTGGAAGTAAGCTCCTTGAGTTGAGGAGGGATTCTCACAAGGTTGACTTGAATTGTTTTCTTGCGAAGAGATTCCATGACCTACAAAACAAGAGCAAAGGTGAAGTTCCAAATCCTTGAAATGGTTAGTGGATGCATATGATGCTTTATGATGTTCATGATGTATGCACAAGTACATGTACAAGCAAATCACACAAGATCCTAGTTTCAGGCTTGCATGGTGTTTCATAGGTAAGTACCCTCTTGAAGTTAGTTGGCTCAACCTGTCCTATAAATAGTAACCGGGTTCTAAGGAGCTCAATATCACTGGATTATTTTTTGTGTTCATTGTTTCAGTTTAGCCACTTAACTGGCGACCGAAATATTCCAAGAAAATAACCCTCAATGAGTGTAGTATCGAGTATCTATCAACTTCAGACTGCACCAAAGCCGGTCATCTCACTACCCCTAAAAGACCAAGATGGTCAAGTAAGGTTCTAAGAGTTCATTAGTGCTTCATGACATCACTCAGCGGCCCCGTATTCTCTTCGGTTGACCCAAAGGCTACTGGTACCCACAAATATGTCGCACTAATATAGCTATTGCTTCAAACATGTCGGTATACCCCGCACAGTTTCCACAATGTATTTCTATTTACCTATGAATGTTTCCCAAATCCGGGTAGAGGATTTCAAACCCAAATAACAGAACCAAATGTAAAGCAATCAAGGAAAACAAGATAAGCATGAAAAGGTGATCTAAACCCTAAGGTTACTCCACTTTTAGAGATGTCCCCAGCAGAGTCGCCAGTTCTGTGATACGGTGGGAGAACTGACTTGAGGTTTTGCGTATGTGTTCGCAAATGTTTTGGTTTAGCAAGAGTCGCCACCGACTTTTTATTTTATCCTAAGGAAAGGTCAAAAAGCACAGGAAAGACCTTTGAGATGTTTTCTTGGGTTCGGGGAGTAGATTCTGAAAAGGGAAGGTGCAAGCACCCTTTTCATCCATGGTTATCCATGGGCTCTTAGTTACTTGTTTAGATCACTTGCTTTTGCTTTTCAATTGTTTGAAATGGTGCTTTGTGTGTGTGGTTTTGAAAATGTTTTGAAAAGAGGCCTTGTCTAGGCAACCTTTGTAATGATTCTTGTTTGAATATATACAAAGGTGTTTGTCTTTTGAAAATATATTTCAATGTTTGAAAGTTTGTTTTTGGGAAATGTTTTGAAATTGTGTTGTGAGGTGTGTTGAAAAATAGCAAGGATGTTTTGCAAGTTTTGATCAAGTAACTAAGAGTTGTCTATCCTATTTTACTCAAAGATCTTTCCTATATGTTTTTAACCCTTTTGACAATGTTGTTTCACCATTGCATTTGGTGAGCAAACTTGTATTAGGATGTTAAACGGGATAGGCGCGGGTCATTGTATAGACCATGATAGCAATTGTGTTAAGTATTTTTGGAAAAATTTCCGAGGGACTAGATCATTTTGTATAGGCAACCCAGATGGCGCCATCGAGGGACTATCTTCTTTTGTTTTGTTTTTGTTTTACCAAAGTACTCAACATGCATAACATGGCCCATTTTTAAGGCAACAAGTGGATGTAACCCTAGGGGTGCAAGTGTGCATTGTGTTTGTCATTTTCATGCATTTAGGTCTTGTATTAGGTCAAGCTACTTGTTGATTTTGGATTTTTGCATACAAACCCTAATCTCTAATCATGGCATAATTGAAAGCATAAAGTGCGTAAAATAAATCTACCACTATTACAACATGATTATGGGGAGGGGGATACAATTTTGAATGGGGAATATTTGACAAGAAATTAAAACCCTAGTTTTACTATTACATCCAAATTGAATCAAATGGCATAAATAACAAATGAATAATATTTAAATAAACAAATTAAATAAATATACAAAATAATATGAATATGCAAAAAGGTTTATGTTTATTTTTATGTATGTAAAAATATTTAATGTAAAAAGAAAGAAATAAATAAAAAGATTAATTTTATTTGGTTAAGGATAAAACCCTAATTTTCTTTAAGAAAATAAATATATTAATTATATTATTTATATACAATAAAAGAAAATGGTGTATATACAAAAATAAAATATATTTAGAAAAAGTATTTTTTAAGTATAAATAATAATAAAAATAAAAGTATAGTATTTTTATGTTTTTTATTCTAAAGTATCTATTAAATAAAATAAAAGTAAGTATATACATATTAATTATATTAATCATGTACAAAAAATAAAATAAAATATATACAAGATAAAAATATATTTAGAATAATATTTTTGAGTGTAAATAAAAGAATAAAAATAAAAGATATAATTATATTATTTTCAAGTTTTCAATAAATAGAAATATATATACTAATTAAATTGTTTTTTATGTTAGAAAAAATAGAAATAAAATGCAAAATAAATGTAAAAAATTATAAAATATTTTTTTGGGTATTTTTTATGTTTGGAAATAATAAAATAAAATCAGAAATGAAAATAAAATAACAAAACATAAAAATATGAAGAAATGGGTCAGGGGGGTGTATTCAGCAAAAGGGGGGTGCAAATAGTGAGAGGACCAAAGCCCAGCCCAAGCCACTTCATCTTCAACCTCTGACTTCAAATTTCACGCGCGCCCTGTACAATTGCTAGATCCTGCATACGAGCTCTATTGCAAAAACACATAACATCAAAGTTGTAGAGCTTTTCAAGACGAATCCAACCATATAAAAAACTTGTCCTAACTCTCAAAGACCAGAGAGAATTTCTCTGGCCCTAAATCTTAACCTATTTTTTTCAGGATGTTCATGGACCAAATTCTCTTAGCATGCTTAACTAAAATGAAAACTGAGCATATGTACAGCTTCATGGAAATGAATACTACATTTCTTATTCACAAACCTAAGTCTAAATGTTCCTAAATAGAGAGATAGGAAGTTGATAAAAACCTGTTTCAGCTGACTTCGTGTATGGTAATGTGGAGCTTTTCAACAAGGCCTGAGATGTCTGGGAGCTTGCTTGAACTTCACTTGACCTTCTCCAATGTCTAGCTTGCCTTGAATGCACTTGAACAAGCCTACAGAACTCAACCTACACAAGCTCAAATTGAAAATGGAAAACCTTGTAAATAGAGTTACAGTTAGTGTTTACGGTTTGGGATAGCTTGGATGGATTGAATGGAAGGTGTTTGAACAGGTTTGGGCAAAACGCACGAGCAAATTGTGCTATGGAAGTCAAGATGCATATGCTGCCCTGTTTTGCCAATGGAAGGTGATTTTGAGCTATGGGATGTTTGAGGGCTCAAAGGGCCGTGTTTCTGGTTCAAGGGGATGTGAGAAAGATGTTTCAAAAGCTTGCACAAGTTAGTTCTAGCTGATGTTCAAGTTCTTTTGTTTTGGACAAATTTCTTGGTTATGAAGCAAAGTGTGTGAAGTGATGTGAAACAGGCATGTACAGGCTATCCATATGCTTTCACCCTCTGCCCTTGGCCCCTCAAGTTTGTGGATCTGATTTTCTGCATAAGATCTTGCTCAATGTTCAAGGATTGTGGTTTTGACATAAAGCATACTTTTGCAAAAATGGTAATGTTGCTTTTTCTACTTAGGTGCTAATTTTGTGTGCAATGTTCTAATGACCAAAACAATGCCTTAGACCAATGGATTTGCATTTAATTATTAAGTGTGGAATGTTTTTGAGGCCTGTAATCTAGTGCAAAGCAAGCTGATTTGAATTGGTAATTTGTATCAACATGAACATGCCATGGATGAAAAGTGAGTTTTTGCCAACTTCAAGCCTTCGATTCTCCTTAACCACAAATTAGTTTGGGGATTTCTTGGACATTCTGGAAAGCTTGAAACATGCTCTACAATCTATCTTTGAAATGAAATTTGAGATTCCAAGTGGAACTATGTGAAAAATGTCCATGAAGATAGGTCAAAATCCTGCCTAAACTAGGGCAAAATTTCACTAAGTTAAAAGTTTTATGGACCCTTATTCCAAAAATCATAACTTGAGATCCAAGCTTCTTTTGGGAAAACTTTATGAATAAAAGTTGTATATTTTGTGGAGGACTACAACTTTCATGTTTGAAGTTTTGTTTGAATCCAAATGCATCATGGTGAAAAAGTTGGGCAAAGTTAGGAAAAATTAAGAAATTTTCATAACTTAGAAAAATTCTAAGTTATGAAAATTTTCAACTTTAAACCCTAATTTGCAAAAATGGGTTTCTTGATGATCAAGTTTCATGTTTTGACACATCCTGATGAAAAATGACCCTTGGCACTTGATTTTGACCAAAAAGTCAAAGTTTGACTTTTCAGTGTACAATCAAATTTTGATCAGTTGACTGGAAAAAAATCATCTGTCAATCTAATGCAATCGAGGTCTTTTGAACCTTGTGAATAGGTCAAGATGATGCCATTGAGTCCTTGAATCCATGCTTGAATCCAATTTGCCATTGGCTAGGTCAAAAGTCAGAAATTGCCCTTGTGCAGTCAAAACCCTAAAAATGACCATTTTGCCCTTTTGATGATTTGATCAAATTTCTTGTGGAGTTGTGGTCCAAACTTGATCAAATGGTTCATATGAGTTCATAACATTGATGTGGATCAAAAATTGTGAGGTTTGACTGTAAATTGGCCACAGTTGACTTTTTTCCCAATACAGTAGATTTCTAGGTCAACTGTCCAATTGACTGGGCAAAAATTTGATTCAAAGCTTGAAACTTGGTAGACAAAATCTTGTGAGTCCAACATGAAGTATGAAAGTCACTTTGAGTGTTGAAAGTCCAAAAATCTCTGTGCAAATTCAAACCCTAATTTAGGTCAACAGTGCAAGGAGATGTCTTGAGCAGAGCAAACCCTAGCTTGATCTAGAGTTCAAGGAGCCTTGTGATGAGAAATCTTGATAAAATGAGAGGGAAAACTTTGGGGTACAACAGACGGCCATATAGGGCATCATAAGTTTCTAGGCGCGAGCTCGTACCCATTGGAGATAAGATTCCATAGAAATTGAGGCTTTTTGCCCCAAAGCCTTGGCGCCAGATCTGTTTACCATGCTCCAAGCTCGTATGAACCTCGTACGATACCCTTGAACATCATCCTCATAGTTGAATACAATACCCTCAATAAGTAACTCATGGGGACCATCCCTTCGAGCGTAACCAAATTGTCGCAGAGCTAAACAAGGATTGTAGGTTATGCCCCCTCTGATGCCAAGTAATGGGACATTAGGGTACTCCCTATAGCGGTCAATAATAGCATTGTTTTCCATAGCTCGGGAACACTAGAGAATATCCGTGTGAGCGAGTGACATTATCCTTTGCGACCAACCCAAACCTTCTTCATTCTTCAGTACAGACTTAGGGAGGTGAGAAATAAACCACCTCGACAGCAATGGCATGCAGCACATAAGAACCCCTCTTTTTCTTCATGGTACGAGTATGGAGAGCGTGAAAAATGTCTCCGAGCAAGGTAGGCACGAGGTTGTGAGAGGAGAAAATCTTGATAGCATTCACATCTATGGATGAGTCTGGATTAGGGAATAGTACTAACCCATAGATTATAAGGGCCAAAACCTCCTAAAAATCCTAAAAATCCATATCATCCCAAAACAGCTGGGCCTGGTCTATCAGGAACTTGGATAGAAAACCCTTGACTCCGCTTCTTGTTTCCCAATTGGATACCACGTCGAACTGTTTCAGATGCAAGGCTGAGGCAATGAATTCTGGCTTAGGAACTTCTTCCAGACCTGTGAAAGGCAACTGCTCAAGAATGGGTATATCCAATAACTAAGAGAACTCTTTTTAATGGTAGGCACCAACTGATAGTCTGGAAAGGTGAAGCAGTGGTGCTTGGGATCAAAGAACTGAAAGAGTACACTCATCATCTTTTCATCAAAGGTTGAAGTAACCAGGTTGAGAAGTCGACCATGTCTCTTAGTGAATGCAGAAGTTTCAGGGACCCTTGATACTAGCTCTTTAAGTTGGGAAGGTATTTTCACAAAGCTGATTCAGATAGTGTTTCTACGAGTGAAATCCATGATCTGTAAAACAAAACAAAGATAAATTCCCTTGGTCCTTGAAATGGTTAGTGTAATAAGAATAGATGTTATGTTATGATGCATGATGTCATGTTCAAACAGGATAAATCACATATAAGCAAAACACACAATAGACCTTAGGTTCAAAGACTTGCATGAGGTTAAAGGTAAGTACCCTCTTGAAGTTTAGTTGGTTTTAAACCTGTCTTAGAAAAGTAACCGGGTTCTAAAGATTCTCAATATCACTGATCATCCTTTATCGGGCATTGTTTCAGCTCAAGCAATCTTTTCTTGCGGCCGAAATATCCTGAAAGTCTGATCTCAATGAGTGTAGCATCGAGTATCAACCAATCCTCAGCTTTATACCGAGGCCGGCTATCTCACTACTTCTAATGGCCAAGTTTGTTTAACTAAGGTTCTAAGGTCCGTTAGTGCTTAACGACACCACGCGGATACCGGTACCAACACAACCATCGCTTAAACCATATCGATCTACGCCATATAATCTCCACGATCTATTGTTGTTTACCTAAAAAGTGCCCCAAATCTGGGTGTAGGATATTTAACAATGCCTAAGCAAAAACCCTTTAAGAATAAAGCATACAAAACAAAGAAGAAAGAAATTTAGAAAAATGACCTAGATCCTAAGGTATACCCCACTTATTATTCCCCAGCAGAGTCGCCAGTTCTGTGATACAGTGGCAGAACCGACTGTTATACTGGTTTGCGTTTTTTGTTCGCAAATGTCGCGGTAAGCAAGATTCGCCATCGACTTTTATTTCATCCAACTAAGGGAAAGGAAAAACAACAGAAAAAACCTTTTTCGAGAATATTTCTGAGTACGGGGGGTAGATTATAGAAAGGGAAGGTATTAGCACCCTTTCTATCTGTGGTTTTCCACGGGCTCTTAGCTACTTGCTCATTTTTAAATTGCTTGTGTGTGCTTGTTTTGAAAAGGTTTTACTTTGTGATGACTCTTGTATCAGTCCTCAATAGTGTGACGAAGTTTGTTTCGAAAATTGTTTTGAAAAGTGTTTGTGCAAAAAGTTTTGTTTGAGCAAGTACCTAGGAACTAATCTACCTACTCGAAAAAGGTCTGTTCGTTTTCCTTTAGACAGTGTTATCCTATTATTAAGAAATAGATAGCACCGTCATTGGAATTTTAAAGGGACGTTTGAAGGGACAAAATGGTCTCTAAAGGCAACAAGTAGAGATACCTTAGCATTTCGAAGGGACTATCGCCATAAGATCAATTCATAGGCAACTCGAGGGACAAGTACGGACTATGATCTTTATGACGATTTTGAATCGTGGGTCATTGCTAAGGTATCCCTACATTCAAGGGACACGACCATTATTTCTGAGGCAACCGAGTGGAGTAAACCCTAGGAGTGAGCATGTGCAAGTGTGTTCTTTTAGTTAATTATCTTTGCAAAATTAGGGTTTTCTATTGTATTAATCGTTTATCTTTCGCATGCAAGCCTATTGTCCATACATATAAATAGTTAAATAGCTGCGGAAATTAAAAGCAAGAAATTAAAACCCTAACTATTACAAGGCTTTGGGGAGGGAATTACATATTCAAAAACCAGGGAAAAAATGATAAGCGAAATATTAAACCTAATTTAACTATTACAACTTGGGAACAGTTACCATATTTAATAAGAATAAAGAAAATAAGGACGTGCGCGATGAAATAAATACGAGGATGAAGTCGAGGTCCTAAAATATCTAATCATTTAAAAGGAAAATTTTTTTTGTATTTTTTATTAAAAATATTTTAAGTCTTAATCTAAATCTAATTAATAAAAAAACATTTTGTATTATTCTTTGATTGAGAAAATTAAATATTTGCAAATTAAACCTAATTTTCTAATTGATTTTATTTAACAAAATAATCAACATTGAAATAATTAGAATAATTAATTTTCAAAAATTGATTTTTATTAAAGAAAAAACTTAATTCTATTTTTTTGTGATTTTTTTTATATTTTTATAATTATTGAAAAAAAATGATTTTTTAAAACAATAAAAATAAATAAAAAAAATAATAAAGTAAAAAGAAAACAAAGAAATGGGCCTCGCTGAAAGCAAACTGGGGGGTGTAGTGCATGAAATTGGCTAGGCCCAAGTTGGCTGGTGGCCCAATTGCCCAACGCTTGATTCAGTGAGGCCTGCTTTTGAGGGTCCACCATGGGGGTGAATTACTGGGCGCTGGATCTGGGATGATCCCATGGTTGGATCTGAGGCCGTATGATACTCTTGTGAAGGTGAGGTGCATGGGATCTGAAAAGAAATATTTAGAAAACAAGAAAATGTCTGGACTTGGGATCGAACCCAGGTCCTCCCACTTACACATATGCTTCGTTGCCAGTTGCGCTATGATGTTAACTTGTCAATATAATAACAATAATATGTCTTATATGAAATAAAGTGATTAATTGGAAAGAAAAATAAAAGCGTGCGCTTATTCAAACACCCAATGGGATCAAGCCATATATCTTCTTCTTCCTTCCTCTGTCGTGTTAGATAACGACCCATTACCTACAGACGATGTATGTAGCTACAACCCTGCGTCATTCAAAAATTAAATACAAGCAATACAAATTCCCATGGATACCATGAATCAACTGGTCTTGAAGCCCTGAACACCATGGTACCCACGCCTAGCCTTAATTTTGCTTGCATTAGGAAACCCTAAAATGGAGCTTGAAACCCTAGGAATGGCATTTCGTGATTCCTGTACCTATACTCAAATTAAACAATCCAGATACGTTGCATACATGATAATAAACATGAATATGTATTTAGAACATGTTTATGATGCCAAAATCAATGAAAACGATTTTCAAAAAAATAGCAAACCGTGAGACTTGATGAGCGTGATTCTGGATGTTTCAGGCCTTAAGGGTGCTTGCTATTGCTTCAATGATCGCCCAGGAACACGATTTGACCTTCAACACGCCTTGAATTGGTCTGTAATTGAAAATCTGATTCTCACTTTTTTGCAAAAAATTGAAAACTTGGTTCTTGCTCTTGGAGGCAGTTGTGCGTCTGAATTCTCCTTTTTAGGGTTCACGATGATCTTGTATATGTATGGAATCAAATTAGGTCATTTATTTTGGCAAGAATCCAAGATATGAATGTGTTTTCAATTTACTTCCATTCTTTCCAATTGTTGAGATTCTATCCTTTCATGGCATGGCACGATCTTGCTTGGCTATTGACAGCACATGAGATCTACATTCAATGCAAAAAAACATCCCTAAAACAAATTATGTGATTTGTTTTGATTTTATTTGATTTTATTTCAATTTTAAATAAATTAAATAAATAAGTGAATGAGGCATGGAGTGGTTCATGGGTCATGGACCATGTAAGGAACAAGCTCCAAACTTGAAAAGATAGGCCCATGTGGAAAACAAATGCAATTTTGGGGACATTAGACTTTTGGCAATTTTGCAAAAATGGTCAACTTTGACAAGGCATATATCCTCTAATTTTAACCCTAGAGAGGTGTTCTTTGACTTTTTAGAAAGCTTAGGATGTCCCCTAAACAACCCTTTTTCTCTCATCCCAATTGGATCTTCCCTGTTCATGTAAGAAGCTTTGACCCAAAAGGTGTTTTTGTTGACTTTTAGAAAGGACCTATAATGCCTGAATTTATATCTTTTCATGATTGCATATTTTGAACTTTAGGACTGAAGATGAGTTGTAGGAGATTGCATCCTATTCAAAATGATCCTTGGGAGGAAAATTTCTGATAAAGTATGAAGAAGTTATGCTTGGTCAAAGTTTCATTGACTTTTCCTAAGAAACCCTAATTTAGCAACTTTTGAGTTTTAATGAATTAGGAGAATTCCTTGAGGAATCATGATCAACCCTTGATCAAATGATAAATGTCACTTCAAAATGTTGACGTTGACCAAAAATATTGAAGTTTGACTGTATGTGGGCCACAATTGACTTTTGACCTAATACAGTCGATTCTCAAGCATCTGAGCAGTTGACTGAGCAAACTTCTTGTGCAAGGCATGAAATTTGACATGGATGATCTTGAGAACATATTGGTACCATGGAAGGAATTTGGGACCTTTGGAGTTCACATATCTTGATAAAATGGAAACCCTAGTTTGCGGTACATTGCCTTAGGAGAGAGTTTGTCTGGTCAACTCTTGGGCATCCTTGAGCAAGTTAAGGACCTCAATTGGCATGTATTGAGTAAAATGAAAGGGCAAATTTTTGGGTTACAACAACGTGTTTCATGTGTCTCAATTGAGGAAGTGTATTAGGAATCCTTTGTATGTAATCTAAATGGATGATGTATAAGTGAGAGATAACCTGACTATTGAAGCATCACCTGTGTGGATAGAAGGATGGGAGGTGAAACAATTGCGGAGTAAAGTCATCGCCTTAGTGGAGGTATTGTGGGTGTGGACCAGTTGGTGAAAGTTGGACGTGAGAACGTGAGGATCAGATAAGAGAGTCTTATCCGGTTTTGTTTCCGCCAAGTAATTTTCGAGGGTAAAAATTCTTTTAAGTGGGGGGAGGGGGGAGTTGTAACACCACAACATAATTAGAGTATTCATTTAATTTTTTAATTGATTTATGATGAGTATTTGTGGCATATTTGTGATGTATCTATGAGTATATATGATGTTTTGATGTATGTGATGTGATGTGATGTTGTGTGTAGCACGGTGAGAATTAAATGATATTGGGTGCTTTAGTGATTTTAGATAATTAGTTTTAATTATTTATAATTATTATTAATAAAATAAATAGAGGTATAAGGTGTAGAATAATGAGGGTAATATGTTAATTGTGAATGGATAAGTAAGGGTATGATGGGAAGACTATAGAGAGGGTCCAATGGTTAAACTAGGAAAAGGAGTGTCATACTTTTCATTTTGTACAATCGTGAGAATTTGGAAGAAGTGGTGAAAGAGAACTAGGGCACATGAACTTAGAGGAACATAGAGATTTCGGTAGAATGCAAAGTGAAATATTTTCCGCTAGGAATCTAAGGTAAGGGGAGTTTATCATTGTTATTATAATCGATCTAAGGTTTATATAATTGTAGGTTTGTGTTGGGGTTTTTGGATGATGATGTAAATATGATGATTTGATGAAAATTGATGAATTTATGAGATTGTTTTCCAATAAATTGAGGCATATGATATATGATAACTTGTGTTGGTATTGTATGATAAAACTATGTGAAACTATGATGAATTGAGACTTGTAATGTGAAAAAATCGTGTAAAAATTGGACTGGTGCAGTGCAGAGGTTGCAACAGGGAATTCTTGTTCATGCTAGCTCGTTGGGCGAGCGAACAACCTCATCGGGCTAAGGAGACAAGAGGGAAATTTATGCTTCTAGATTTTGTATGGGGAAACTGATTCTCCCCGTCCTCGTCGGGCGAACCTTAGACGAGCAACCTGCTTCGTCGGGCGAGCCTCATGCGAGGGGTGTCTGACAGAACTTTAACAAGTCATAACTTGAGTGTTAGGACTTCATTTTAAGCATCGTTCAAAGAGTTAGAAAGATTACGCGATGAATTGTACTTTGGTGGAATAAAATGAGTCATATGATATGTTTCCCAGTGTCTATGTTTTGATGAATAAGATGATTTAGTGATTGTTCTATTATAATGTATGTGTATAGGATGAGTTATTGTTGCTAAGATGATGATGTGTGTAATATGAATTAGGTGTTGGTATTGTGATGATTATATGAATGATGATGTGTTTTGAATAGAAGTGTTCATGTTGTTATTGAGATGTTTTACATCATGCATTTATGGCATATGATTATGACTTCGATTCAGTGATGTTGTTAGGACCTCTGTCCAGTGAAGTATATAGGAAAATTAGTCCAATGACGACTTAAATCCCATAATGTGGATTTGAGTGCAATTTTGATGTGCTCTGGTTCCAAGCGGGGACTGATCCTATTGGTGGGGATCTTTGGAGAAACGGTGGCTGAGTCATCAATGATGTTTTGGTACCACATGCATGAGTCTAATGAAGTTCCATTACATTCTTTGTGGAATTAGATGATTATTTATTAAGTGATGCTTTGTGAATATGTGAATTAATGATGTCTTGGTGATGATTGTGGATTGATGATATGATGATGCTATGAATAAATAATAAACTGAAGGTGTGAGTATAACATGAAGTTTTGATGGTGTGTGGTGTTTAGCTTTTGTGCTATGACTACTATATTTATTCCTTATGTATTTTATAATGATTATGATTACTCACCCTTTCTGCTTGGAAATATTTCCTCTATACGGGGTAACTTGCAGGTAATCAAGAATAGCTCGTAGGATTTTAAGGATAGATTGGAGTTATTCATTTATTTTCGTATTTGATAATGGTCTTGCTCTGATATTGTAACATTGAATGAGAAAACACTTGAGTTGAAGTTTCAGTTGTTTTGATGAACATATTTTATGAGTTTTACTATGATGGACTTGTTGATGATTACTTTTGGATACTGACAAAAAAGGTTTTGATGTTAATGAACTAAATGAAGTTATTATTTGAGACTATGATTCCATTGTGAGATTTAAATCTGTTTGCTGATGTTATTAAAGAAGTAATTATTTAATATGATTTGAAAATTCGTGTTACAGAGCAAGATGTTTTGTATGATATTTATATGAAGATGTGACATCTTTGTTGGTAGAGTTATTTGAATTATTTTCGTAAATTATATGCAGATTATATGTGAGCTTAGAAGGGTGTTCCAACATCACACTTCGACTTACCTACAACTCTTTCAACCATTCTTTGTTCATGAGATTCAAGCGTATCTTGAAGCTCTTCCTTTGACAAAGTTGATATTTTCTTCGACTCATCTTGTTAGAACAAGATTAGTTCTGATCTATCTCAGAGTTTTAATGATAACAATAAATTATATTTTAGATCATTTATACTTTGATGAACGTATTTGAATGTTTCAGATAATGTTCTGGCAGAATCATTCTGAAGTGCTAAGCTAAAAATTATATGAATAAGTTCTTAATTGAAAGAACCATTTTTTGTTTTAAGCGCAAACTGCTGACTCTGGTAAGACAATTTGTTTAAATGTATCTTCTAACAATTAGCAGGATTCCTTGCTCAGAAGATTACTTGAAAGCAAGTGATGTTCAGAAGTTATTTGAAAGCAAGTGTTGATCAAGTTCTTAGTAAAATCAAAGCACTGCCTAGAAGATGAGTAAAGCATGTTCTGAATTCAAGACGTTGAAGCAAGTTCTAAAAGAACGTTAAAGCCAACTTTTCTTATCAAGCGTAGGAAACATGTTCTTACAAAGTGTCGTTTGCTCATTAATGCAAAGATGCCTACAAGCACTCAAGTGTGTAAGCTAGTTTCTTGGAAAATGGAATAGTGCAAGGAAACACGTAAGCATTTAATGCTCTCCACTTTTCTGAAGGCAACAACGGTTTTTTTGTTCCTACTATAAATAGAAGGAAATTTATTGCAAGCCTACTAACCAATTAATTTCAAATTAGAAGCAAGAAACTGCGTGAAAAATTATTTGCTCACAAACTCTTTGTTCATACACTTTGTGCAATTTATTCTAAGTGAAAAATCACAGTTGTGATATAGCTTGATTAGAAGCAAAATTTTATTTCACTATCTGTAAGATCAAACTCTTGTAATTGTTCCTTGAGAGACCAAGTTTGGTCAAATTTCTCAAGTAGACTAGGACTAGATTTAAGTCTTAGTGGTGTTAGTCACTTGTAAGTTTACTTGTGCATTGTTAGTCACAACAGTTGTTGTGTTTTTGTAATCATTTGATTATAGTGGATTAAGTCCTTGTTGAGAAAGGCGAAATCACCTTGACGGGTGGACTGGAGTAGTTTGAGTTCAAACGAACCAGGATAAAAATAACCTTGTCTTTACTTTATTGTTGAGCTTTGTTTTGAAAAGAAAAAGAGTCACTTATTCACCCCCCCCCCCCCCCCACCCTTCTAAGTGGTTTCTTATCTCTTCAATTGGTATCAGAGCTTGACTCTGAGCACAACACTTAACCGTGTCAGGAAAAGATCCAGAAGAAAACACAATGGCCGCTGAACAAAATAATAATAGTTACAACAAACCTCCTGTATTTGATGGAGAAGATTTTGAGTACTGGAAAGATAGAGTAGAAAGTTTCTTTCTAGGTCATGATAGTGATCTTTGGGATATAGTCTTGGATGGTTACACACATCCTACAGAATCAGAAGGAAACAAAATGGATAAAAAAATATGGATAGACAACAAAAAGCTGATTTTAAAAATCATCATAGAGCTAGAAATATTTTTCTAAATGCTATCTCTAAAGTAGAATATGAAAAAATCACTAATAGAGATACAACGCATGATATGTTTGAGTCTCTTAAAATGACTCATGAAGGAAACGCTCAAGTGAAGGAGTCTAAAGCTCTGGCTTTAGTTCAAAAGTATGAAGCCTTCAGAGTTGAAGAAAATGAGTCTATAGAAGCAATGTTCTCTAGGTTTCAAACTCTGATCGCTGGTATAAGAGTTTTGAACAAGGGATATACCAAAGAAGATCATGTGAAAAAGATCATCATAAGCTTACCCGGAAGATGGGCACCAATGGTCACTGCTTTCAAAGTTTTAAAAGATCTGAACACCGTGTCTCTGGAGGAACTCATCAGCGCTCTCAGAAGTCATGAGATTGAACTGGATGAGCACGAGCCTTAGAAGAAAGGTAAGTCTCTGGCCCTTAAGTCAATTAAGAAATTTGATACTAACACTTTTCAGGCTGAAGAAGAAAACTCTGAAGAATCGGCGTCAGAAGAAGACAAACTATCCTTGCTCTCCAGAAGGATCAATCATTTGTGGAAGCACAGACATAAGAAGTTCAGGAACTTCAAAAAGTCAAAAGATAGACCAGAATCTTATGGACACAAAAAGTCAAACAGAAGAGAGATCATCTGTTATGAATGCAAATAACCTGGTCACTACAAGAGTGATTGCCCAAAGCTTCAAAAAGAAAAACCAAAGAAAAGGTTTGGTAAGAAGAAAGTGATGATGGCAACCTGGGATGACTCAGAATCATCTGAAGATGAATCTGGTTCTGAAAATGAGAATGCCAACCTAGCTCCGATGGCTACCACAGTAGATGACTCAGACTGTGAGTCATAACCAAGAGAGGTATTTTCTGAATTTTCTAGAGATGAACTTGCTGATAGTTTATCAGAACTTCTGGAAAACTATAGTCAGCTCAAAATCAAATACAAGAAACTCAAGAAGAGTCTTGCATCTGATCTTGAGAAACTTGAAACAGAAAAATCTGAACTTTTAGAAAATAATTTTAAACTTAAAGAAGAAATTGAAAATGTTCAAAAAATTTCTAGTTTAGAGTCTGTGTCTAGTTCAAAAGATATTCTGAAAGAATATGACTGTAGCTTTCAAACTTTTCTGGCTAAAGGCATAGATAGAAACAAAATGGCTTCAATGATCTATGGAGTTAGTGGGAAAAACAGAATAGGGATTGGATATGAACCTCCCAAAGGGAAGGAGACATACATACCAAAACCTGTTGCTAAAATGACTTTCACTTACAAACCTCTGAATAAACAATTCAAGTTTGGACACTCACATGATATAAAATACACATCACATTCTAGAAACTCTTATGCTAACCCAAAGTTCAAACAGAACTTTAAACATTCTAACCCAAAAGGACCCAAAAAGATATGGGTACCTAAGGATAAAATAATATTTGTTGCAAATGTCCTTAACAACTCAATTGAAACACCTGTCATGGTACCTGGACTCTAGGTGCTCGCGACACATGACGGGAAAAAGGTCTATGTTCCAAAGCCTGGAACATAAAGCTGGAGGAGACGTGAAGTTTGGAGGTAATCAGAAAGGGAAGATTATTGGTTCTGGAATCATTGGAAACGGTAACCTTCCTTCTATCTCTAATGTTTTATTAGTAGAAGGATTAGCTCATAATATTTTGTCCATATGTCAATTAAGTGACAATGGTTATGACATTATCTTCAATCAAAGCTCCTGTAGAGCTGTAAGTCAAAAATATGGATCGATCCTCTTTTCTAGCAAGAGAAAGAACAACATATACAAAATTGATTTATCAGATCTTAAATCTCAGAACGTTAAATGCCTTTTGTCTGTTAGCGATGAGCAATGGGTATGGCACAGAAGATTGGGACATGCCAGTCTAAGAAAAATCTCTCATCTAAATAAATTAAATTTAGTCAGAGGACTTCCCAATCTAAAGTACAACTCAGAAGCTCCGTGCGAAGCATGTCAAAAAGGAAAATTTCCAAAACCTTCCTTTAAATCCAAAAATGTTGTCTCTTCCTCTAAGCCATTAGAGTTACTTCATATTGATCTATTTGAGCCAGTTAAAACTGCATCCATCAGAGGCAAGAAGTATGGATTGGTCATTGTTGATGACTTCAGCAGATGGACATGGGTAAAATTTTTAAAGCACAAGGATGAGTCACATTCTGTGTTCATTGACTTCTGTACTCAAGTGCAAAACGAAAAAGATTTTAAAATCATAAAAGTCATAAGTGATCATGGTGGTGAATTTGAAAATCATTATTTTGAAAAATATTTTAAAGAAAATGATATTGTTCATAATTTTTCTTGTCTTAGAACTCCCCAGCAAAATGGAGTTGTAGAAAGAAAGAATAGAACTTTACAAGAAATGGCCAGAATCATGATCAATGAAACTAATATGGCTAAGCACTTTTGGGCAGAAGCTGTGAACACAACGTGTTACATTCATAATAGAATCTCTATAAGACCTATTCTTGAAAAGACTCCCTATGAATTGTAGAAAAACAGAAATCCCAACATTTCTTATTTCCATCCTTTTGGATGTACTTGTTTTATTCTGAACACTAAAGAAACTCTGAACAAGTTTGATTCTAAAGCACAAAAGTGTTTTCTTCTTGGATATTCTGAACGCTCAAAAGGCTATAGAGTATACAACACAGAAACTCTGATTGTTGAAGAATCAATCAAAGTCAGGTTTGATGATAAGCTTGGCCAGCAACAGCCAAAGCAAATAGATTTTTCTGTACGTACAGAAGATCATCCCTCAAACTCTGAAACTTCAGAAGCAAAGGAAAACTCAGAAGCAAAGGAAGACTCAACAGATCATCCTCTTGACAATGCTCTGGACAACCTCAGAATCTCTGATCAACCCACTCAAAACGTTTCCTAGAATCTCTTCAGCTCACAAAGAATACGTAATCATTGGAAGAAAAGACGATCCAATCAGAACAAGATCCTCTCTCAGAATCAATGAAGAATATTTGTTTGGTTTGGTTTCTCTGATTGAGCCTACTTTCATTGATGAAGCTCTGGAAGATAATGATTGGATCTTAGCAATGCAAGAAGAACTCAATCAATTCTCCAGAAATGATGTATGGAATCTAGTTCCAAGACCCAAAGGATTCAACGTTATAGGAACCAAATGGGTTTTCAGAAACAAACTGAACGAGCAAGGAGAGGTGATCAGAAACAAAGCACGACTGGTTGCACATGGTTATAGTCAACAAGAAGGAATTGACTATAATGAAACCTTTGCCCCAGTCGCCAGGTTAGAGTCTATAAGATTATTAATTTCTTTTGTTGTACAAAATAACATTTCATTATATCAAATGGATGTTAAAAGTGCATTTTTAAATGGCTATATTGAAGAAGAAGTTTATGTCCATCAACCTCCTGGATAATGATTCAAAACATCCAGAACATGTTTTTAAATTAAAAAAGTCTTTGTACGGTTTAAAACAAGCTCTCAGAGCTTAGTATGATCGTCTGAGTAATTTTCTTTTAGAAAAATATTTTACCATAGGGAAAGTGGACACAACTCTTTTCAGAAAGACATTTAAAAATGATATTTTAATTTGTCAAATTTATGTTGATGATATAATTTTTGGAACATCTAATATCTCCCTTGGAAAAGAATTTGCTGAGACCATGCAGGCAGAATTTGAAATGAGCATGATGGGAGAATTGAAGTTCTTTCTGGGAATTCAAATCAACCAGGCTCCAGAAGGTACTTACATACATCAGACGAAGTATGTTAAAGAACTTCTGAAGAAATTTTAGATGTCAGAAAGCAAAGATGCCAAGACACCTATGCATCCAACCTGCATACTGGGAAAAGATTAGGTAAGTATGAAGGTAGATCAGAAGCTCTATAGAGGTATGATTGGATCCCTTCCCTATCTGACTACATCTAGACATGATATACTATTCATCGTGTGTTTATGTGCTAGATTCCAATCAGATCCTAGAGAATCTCACTTAACAGCTGTTAAGAGAATTCTTAGATATCTGAAAGGTACTACTAATCTGGGTTTGTGTTACAGAAGGTCACAAGATTACAGACTAGTAGGTTATTGTGACGCTGACTTTACTAGAGATAGAATTGAAAGAAAAAGCACCTCTGGAAGCTGCCAGTTTCTGGGTGACAATCTTATCTCGTGGTACAGCAAGAAGCAAGCAATAATTGCACTTTCAACCACAGAAGCTGAGTATATATCTGTTGTTGGATGTAGTTCTCAAATGATTTGGATGAAAAGTCAACTAGAAGATTTCAATCTTTATGAAAGTAAGATTCCTACCTTCTGTGACAATACTTCTGCTATTTGTCTTTCTAAGAATCCAATTTTACATTCTAAAGCCAAGCATATTGAAATTAAATATCATTTTATAAGGGACTATATTCAGAAGGGAATTTTAAATTTAATTTTTGTAAAAACAGACCATCAATGGGATGAAATTTTTACCAAACCCCTTTCAAAAGATAGATTTAATTTCATTGTGAAAAATATTTGTATGGAATTATATCCTGAATAAAATAATATTTATCTTCTGTGTTTAACCTTAGAATATTCTGAAATGACTGTTCTGATTAACAACTCTTCAGAAGTTAGAAGAGAAGTTACATCAGAAGCTATATGAAAAGTTATGAAATGTTCTAACGTTTCATTTCTAAGTATAATTCATAAACTCATTAGAACAAACAGCTGTTACATGCATCCTTCAGGAAATGAACACGTGGTGTGTTTCTGAAAGGTCACGCGTGTAAAAGCTACTGACGCCGTTCTAGGTAACTGTTAATGATTAGCCATAATCTCACATTTTCCATAATTTTTAGCAAAATCATTAAATGCACGTAATGATGAGATTCGTTTTAAAATTCGTTTTAAATTCTTTAAAAATTCTTTTTTAATTTTATTTCTAGACCTATTTCTGAAACTTTTGCATATAAATACGTTTTGAAAAACCCTTTTTCATTTTTTAACGTCTCATTCAAACTCAAACGTTTCTGTACTTTTTCTATAAAACCCTTTTCTTCATATCTCAACTCTTAGAACATCAATGGCTTCTTCTTCTACTCACTCTGAGGAATACATAGTGCCTGAGAGAACTACTTTCATTCCTGTAGACAGTTTGGAAGTTTTAAGTGAGTTAATGGTAGATTTTGAGAATCTAAGAGAAAATGGTTTTGACTTGTTTCCTGCTGTTAAGTTTCAAGGTTGGGAAACCTTTTTTGATCATCTCATTGCTCCAGTTTTTCCACATCTGGTGAAGGAATTATGGATACATGCTATTGCAACCCCTAAGGTTATCCTCTCTTTTGTAATCGGCAAGGAAATATCCATTACTGAAAACCTAATCAGAAAGTTGCTAGGGTTTAAAGGACTTGGAGTTACAGGTATGCCAAGTGGAAGAATGGAAATGTCAAGGGTCTACTCAGAGATTTTCACAAATGGTCAAGGATATTCAAAAGTCAGGGACTTGAAAGATAAATACAAGATTTGGGCAAGGATTATCCATGGATCTATTCACCATAGGAAGGACACCAGCTCTCCAGATTACATTAACGCTGATCAACAATACTTGTTGTTCTGCCTTGGAACAAATGTAAAAATTGATTTGCCTTATTTGCTGTTTGAACATCTCTGGAACCATGTAAAAGAGAATAGGGAAGCTGAAAGGTTGAAAAACCCAAAATCCAAAAGGAATTGGATTCCTATGGGTAGATTAATCTCATACATTCTGACTAAGAATGGTCTGATTGCTCACCTAGATGAAGCCAATCTTCTGGGGGAGCAAGAACCTACTTGTGGTAAGACTATGACTGGGAAGAATTTACTGAAAAGGAAAATAATTGACAAACTGCTGGTGGAACCAACTCCGTATGTGTCAGCTACTGTAAAGAGAAGAAGGATACCTATTGCTGATTTCCCTCTGTTCAACTCAGGAGATCACCCACGTATCATCCTGCACTACATTGAAATCTGCAAAGAAACTGGAACACCTATTGATCCAGCTTGGCTTCAAGGAAGAAATCAAGCTGCTCCAGATGTTGTTCTTCAAGAATCTTTGAAGAGGAAAGCAGTAGAAGGACCTTTTACCAGACCTCAAGAAAAAGAAGACAGGTAAACCTGCTGAAACTATCACTGTTTATGATTTTGTCAATGTATCTACATCTGCTGAACCCTCCCAAACCTTAGGAGATATAGATGTTTATATTGACTTGACCTTACCATCTGACTCTCTTGTTGACAACCCTCAGAGAAATCAAGTTTTATCAGACATGAGTGACTTTGAATCTAATGAACACTCTAAAACCCAATAAGAACCCTCTCAATCAGAACCCTCTCACTCAAAACCCTCTAAACCATATGTTTCTCAACCCATTCATGCTGGACACTTTTCCAGACCTCCTCCTAGACCTCTATCACCCAGACCATCTGGATGGTATGATGCTGGCTCTTGGAGAATTCCAGGAATCCCCATTCCTCTGGCAATACAAAAACCACCTTTCACCTTACCATCTGAAAACATTTTTTCCATGAACTAACCACAACATCAGAACCCCACTCCCACTCCTGAAAATACAATAATCATTTTATCTAACATCACTCCACCTACTTCACCACAACATCCAACATCAAACTCACAGATACTCTCACCCCCTCATATTCCAGAACACCAATCTGTTGAACCACCTGAATCTTTTGAATCATCCGAACCTCATGAACAATCAACACCACTTAACTTTGTTGACCAACCTGATCATTCAGCCACTCCTGAACCAACCAAAAATCCTGAACCTGCTAGCTTTGTAAGAACTGTAGTGGATTATGAATCTCTACAATTTTTGAAAAACAAAACTTTCAAGAAGTCTGTCCCAAAACCTGTTCAGCCAGATGTGAATACATTGTTTCAGAATTATTTAACAGATGTTCAAGCATGGTTGAATCTGCTGAAAGAAGATTGTACCAGAAGCGTGAACCCAGCTGCAACGAATCTTCTGTGGGAGACTTTCAGAAGAACTTTGGATGCTGAGTCACTAAATCTACAGGACTTATGTCACTTTTAGGTGCTGGACAACTTTCCCAAACATCTGCATGCTTTCAAGTTAGAAGCTGCTGATATCTGGAATAAGAAGTCTTCTTTAATGATTGCTGATACACCAGCTGATACAATGGACATATCAGAAGATGAATCTGAAGATGCCTATGATGATTCAAACCCTATGGCTATTATTCTATTGAATCAACCTTCTGTTAAGGCAGCTCCTGAACCTGTGCCAACCCTTGTAATGGATCTGGGAACTCTGTTTTCAACCTTTGTGCATTCTGACTCAACGGTTGCTTCTCCAAAGCCTGTTTCTGCTGAAGCTTCGTCATCCTCTGCTCCTACCTCACTTATCATGGACACTCTGAATGAGATCAAGAGGGAGAATGAAGTCATACATGAGCGCTTGGATAAGCAAGACCAAACAAATCAAGAAATCAGAAGCTGGATGATGAAACAAGAAGAATCTGCCTCTAAGATAAATAATCTTCTGATGGCTCTTGTTACTAAGAAATCCTAGTGTCCTTCTGTTTCTTGTCTTTTGTTTGTTGTTTTGTACTACTGGATATCTTTTACTATTTTATGAAAACTTTTAAGCTCTTCAACTATTTTATTTTTTACACTTTTTGATTATGCCAAAAAGGGGGAGAAAATGAGTATTTTGAACTAATCACTGTTTAACAGTTATGAGACTAAGTCTCAGACATTCTAACAAAATACAAGATTTCTTTCTGTACAAAAGAATCTATTTTGCAGGTATTACTTAAACTCTGGAAGAGTATTTCAGCTGAACATTATCTTCAAAAGAAGTTCAGAAGAAATCCAAGAAGATATTTTTCATACTCTGATAAATAATCTTAGGAAGTTTTATATATAGAAATATTCATTTCAGGGGGAGATTCTTATCTCTTATCATATTTTTTTTTCTATATCTGAATAATTTTTGTCATCATAAAAAATGGGGAGATTGTTAGAACAAGATTAGTTCTGATCTATCTCAGAGTTTTGATGATAACAATAAATTATATTTTAGATAATTTATATTCTGATGAACGTATTTGAATGTTTCAGATAATGTTATGACAGAAGCATTATGAAGTGCTAAGCTAAAAATTATATAAAGAAGTTCTTAATTGAAAGAACCATTTTTTATTTTAAGCGCAAACAGCTGACTCTGGTAAGACAATTTGTTTAAATGTATCTTCTAACAATTAGCAGGATTCCTTGCTCAGAAGATTACTTGAAAGCAAGTGTTGTTCAGAAGTTATTTGAAAGCAAGCGCTGATCAAGTTCTTAGCAAGCAAAACACTGCCTAGAAGATGAGTAAAGCATGTTCTGAATTCAAGATGTTGAAGCAAGTTCTGAAAGAACGTTAAAGCCAACTTGTCTTGTCAACTGTAGGAAACATGTTCTTACAAAGTGTCGTTTACTCATTAATACAAAGACAGCTGCAAGCACTCAAGTGTCTAAGCTAGTTTCTTGGAAAATGGAATAGTGCAAGGAAACACGCAAGCATTTAATGCTCTCCACTTTTCTGAAGGCAACAACGGTCTTTTTGTTCCTACTATAAATAGAAGGACATTTATTGCAAGCCTACTAACCAATTAATTTCAAATTAGAAGCAAGAAACTGCGTGAAAAATTCTGGGCTCACAAACTCTTTGTTCATACACTTTGTGCAATTTATTCTAAGTGAAAAATCACAGTTGTGATATAGCTTGATTAGAAGCAAAATTTTATTTCACTATCTGTAAGATCAAACTCTTGTAATTGTTCCTTGAGAGACCAAGTTTGGTCAGATTTCTCAAGTAGACTAGGACTAGATTTAAGTCTTAGTGGTGTTAGTCACTTGTAAGTTTACTTGTGCATTATTAGTCACAGCAGTTGTTGTGTGTTTGTAATCATTTGATTATAGTGGATTAAGTCCTTGTTGAGAAAGGCGAAATCACCTTGACGGGTGGACTGGAGTAGTTTGAGTTCAAACGAACTAGGATAAAAATAACATTGTCTTTCCTTTATTATTGAGCTTTGTTTTGAAAAGAAAAAGAGTCACTTATTCACCCCCCCCCCCCTTCTAAGTGTTTTTCTTACCCCTTCACATCTATGACAATTACCACATGATCAAACTTCAGAGCCAAAGATCTCAAGATCTTTGAAACAACTGCTCTTATTGTTAGCGTCTTTCCACAAACTTTGATTTGATTCACTAGTTTCGTAACCCTAGTGAAGAAATCAGATATGCTCTCGCTATCTTCCATCTGAAACAATTTATACGTTCTTTTGTGAGTTTGTAACCTCACCTCTTTCACTTTTTCAGTGCCTCCAAACGATTTCTTCAGAACTTCCCAAGCTTTTTTTTTGCAGATTCTATATCACTAACCTTTTCAAAATTGTCTGGACTCAGACATTGATGAATTATAAAGATAGCTTTATAATTCTTCTTCTTCGACTCTCTGTATTCCACCTCTTCTTCTTCTTCGGAAGCGTCTTCTTCAAGCGGTTTTAATACATGTTTCACAAGATCCCAAAGATCTTGACAATAAAACACAATCTTCATCTGCTTGCACCAATTCTCATAGTTATCAATTTTAAAAATTAGAAGGCATGCTGGAAAATACCCGTTCAGATAATTCATTGTCATCGTTCTTGCTTGCCTTGAATCGCTCAACCGGGGCTCTTGATACCAGATGTTGGAAAACCACCAAAATCTATGATGAGTTTCTATCAATCTTGATGAACAAGATTGTTATCACCACACAATGATAATGAAAAGAAAATTAAAGAAGAAAAGAGATTTATGGTTTCTGCAGAGTTTCTCTCTGTCCACAAACTGTGGAAAACTTTCTTATTTACTTGTAACTGCAAATTCTATGAATATTCAATGTGTTATAAAAATAGGGGTTACTCCCTCTATTCATAATGAGCTAGCTTGCTCCCTAAACTAAAATGCCAATAATAAAAAAGTCAAAAAAATAACAACTTAACATAATTCAATTATAATTACTAAAATAGATCTAGTCGAAATTCTATCTAACAAATTGCTTAGACATTTCAACACAATACAACTCAACACACTAAATTTCGACACAACCTTATGTCGAACAACATACTACTTTCGATACAAAAAATTACACTTTCAATAATTATCGTAAAAAAATAAAAAATCAAATTAACTCTTTATATTTTAACTGATACTCTAATACTCTACTAGTATTTCTTTTCATCTTCTCAAAAATGAAATGAATATTCATATTGTAAGACCGACCCTATTAAAAGAAAATTAAAGATAAAATCACTCACATTTATGATTTTATATTTAAAGAGGTTCGAACTATCCTATAATTCACTTATGTGTTTTGTTACAAATCATTCCAACTAAAATTTTAGATGAAAAAAAATAAAACTCTCTAAATTATAATTTTTTATTAAATTATAACATGGTTACTCAATATACTTTCAAGATCAAAGTTGTTGTAATAAAAAAAATCAAATTAATTCTTTATATTCAAAATAATACACTAATACTCTACTAGTATTTCTTTTCATCTTCTCCAAAATGAAATGAATATTCATATTGAAAAGAATCCGACCGACCCTATTAAAAGAAAATTAAAGATAAAATTACTCATGTTTGTGATTCATATTTAAAGAGGTCCAACCTATCCTATAATACACTTCTGTGTTTTGTTATCTAGCAAGAGAGGTCATGGTTGCTTGTTGCCACACGCCTGCAACTCTGCCTTAAGATAAGCATATGCTTTTTTCCTTTAATTTTTAATTTTGTTTTATTTAAACTAAATGACAATAAAAATTATAAAAGGTGTTCAATTTAGTCAAAAATATTTTACTTATTAAAATTAAAAATTTTATAATAAATATTATACATTAAAATATTTAGTTTCAATCTTCTTGATAGATATTTTTAAAACTGTTTAAACAAATATTATTTCCACGTTAAAACAATTTTCTGTTTAAAATACTCATGTTGCTATGCAAGTTGGATTGTATGTAGTTTGTTTTTGGAATAAGGCCAGCAGTGCAGGTGTGATGTAATCAAGTACATCATAAGGTCAACTTTCCTTTCAATGTTTCTATTTGTGGATGTCATTGGTTACATCTGCATGCTCAGAGAATCGGAATGAAAAATTATTTTTATTGTCAAAATGGATAAGAATTTAAAATACATATAATAACATGGTAGATGATGTGAATAACAACAACAACAAAAATATTAAGAGAAAATTATCACGAAAAACATAACAAGAACTTATAAAGAATTCAGCCATTCAGTATGGTTTGCACATGTTACATGTAAATTATAGTATATTTTTGAGGGTGTTATGGTTAGATAATGTGTAAATGATCTTTTCTGTTGTAAGTGAGTGAATTAACAATAATATATATATATATATATATATATATATATATATATATATATATATATATATATATATATATATATATATATATATATATATATATATATATATATATATATATATATATATATATATATATATATATATATATATATATATATATATATATATATATATATATATAATATATATATATATATATATATATATATATATATATATATATATATATATATATATATATATATATATATATATATATATATATATATATATATATATATATATATATATATATATATATATATATATATATATATATATATATATATATATATATATATATATATATATATATATATATATATATATATATATATATATATATATATATATATATATATATATATATATATATATATATTTTGTTATCTCTACTTAATATGGTATCAAATAGTTAGGTTTAGTTAATGAGAAATTTATAAGAATGGTAATTTTGTCAAGTGTGAGTGGGAGAAAATAGTCTCACATTAAATATAAATATGGTGACATGAGTATTTATAAGTGGGAGAACACATTCACCTATCACCTTAAGATTTTAGGTGGACAGGTGACGTGTCTACCACAAAGGTGTGTTGCTCAAACAGAAAATCCTGAAAATAAGAATGCTCCTCGCTCGACCCTCTCCTGATTGTTACGCTAACAAATGATAACAAAGCCTTTGGTTCGAGAAAGAAACCGACTTACTTGTATCGAAATTATCTCTATATGGTCACGGGTAAGTGTCCCGCATGTGAGTAGAGTCTCCTTTTGAAGAGTGTCCAACGACGCTACAAGTGTATGTAGAAGAGAGAGCTTCCACTTGAGGAGGAGTGTGATACGGTAGGAGAACTGACTTGTTTTGTGTTTTATCGCCAATGTTGTGGATAGCAAGAGTCGCCACCGACTTTTCTTTTATCCAATAAAAAAGGGTGAAAAGAACAGGAAATACCTTCGAGATTTTTGAGTTCGGGAGGTAGATTATGAAAAGAGAAGGTGTTAGCACCCTTTTCATCCGTAGTTATCTATGGGATCTTAATCGCTAGCTCACTTTGTTTTGAAAATTGTTTTGTGTTTGTGCGTTTGAAAAATATTTTGAAATGGCAATTGTAAGGCAAGACTTTGTAATGATTCTCGTATCTGTCCTCGAGAACGCGTACAAGAGGTTTTTGAAAATATTTTTGAAGAGTGTTTGTGAAAAAATGTTTTTGTTTGGAAATGTTTATGAGCAAGCGATTAATAGTGGTCTACCTACTTAAGGTATTTCTTGTGATTTCCTCCTCTTTTAGATAGTGCTATCCTACCATTAGTTAGTAGGAATCCCTATCGTTAGATGCAAAGGGATAGATATGCATCGTCGTACAATCATCGAAGGCAACTGGTAGGGACACTTTAGCAGTTGTCGTTAAGGGACTAGATCGTTTATAGAAGGCAACATCGAAAGGATCATCGAGGGACTACGATCTTCATTTTCGAGGGACTATGCTAAAGCGTCCCCACGTTCGAGGGACATGACTGTTACTTTTCGAGGCAATAAGGGAGGTTACCCTAGAGGTGCAAGTGTGCGAGTGATTTGTTTTCACTAATGTTTATCTTTGTGTTAGGGTTAGCTACCGATTGTTTTTAATATTTCCATACATGACCTAATTACTAAAAGTAATAGTAAGATAGTAAAGTAGTAAATGTGCGGAAAATAAATTCGGAAATATAAACTCTAGGTTATTACACGACTTTGAGAGAGTTATAAAAGTAATAAAAATGAGGAAAATAAACCCTAATGACTATTACAAACCGGGAAACAATTACATAATAATTAAAAGGAAAGAAAATGCGAGAATAATAAACCATGCAGTGATACGGTGGCAGAACCGACTGTTAATACTGGTTTGCGTTTTTTGTTCGCAAATGTCATGGTAAGTAAGAGTCGCCATCGACTTTTCTTTTATCCAAAAAGGAAAGGATGAAAAGAACAGAAAAAGACCTTTTTTCGAGATTTCTGAGTAAGGGGGGTATATTATGGAAAGGGAAGGTGTTAGCACCGTTTCCATCCATGGTTTTCCATGGAATCTTAGGTACTTGCTCATTTTCTAAAATTACTTGTGTTTCTGTGTTTGAAAAGCTTTAAAAAATGCCTTAGTGCGGCGATTCACTTTATGGTAACTCTTGTATAAGTCCTCAAGAGTGCGATAAAGTGTTTTGAAAACTTTGTTTGAAAAGTGTTTGAAAGTGAAAAAAAAGATTGTTTGAGCAAGTACCTAACAACTATCTATCTACTCGAAAAAAAGTGTTCTTTTTCCCCCTATCCTTTAGACCGTGTTATCCTACTATTAGTGAGTAGGTAACCCTAGTCGTTGGATGTTGATGGACTATTGAAAGGGACGTAATGGTCATTGAAGGCAACATGTAAGGATACCTTAGCATTTCGAAGGGACTATCATCATAAGATCATTTCTCATAGGCAACTTGAGGGACATTTAGGGACTATGATCTTTATGACGATTTTAACCGAGGGTCTTTGCTAAGAGTATCCCTACGTTTCGAGGGACATGACCATTGTTTCTGAAGGCAACCAAGTGAGGTATACCCTAAGGGTAAACGTGTGCAATATTATGCTATTTCAGATATTTTATCTTGCAGTTTAGTGATCTACTGATTGGTTGATTAAGCATACACGCCTAGGTTGCTAGCAATTTATATACAGGCATATAAAATGTAAAAGCGAGAACATAGAGGATCCTACACTATTACAAGGCTTTGGTGTAGATACATAAATAAATAATGTGCGGAAGTAAAATCCTAATTAAGCTATTACAAAACGGGCGCATTTACATAATTAACGAAAGATGCTAAAGTAAATAAACGCGCGCCTGAATTGAAAATGCGTCTAAAATCCTAAGTGAAAGGAATTTTTGTTTGTTTTTGGTATGAAAAAAAATTGAATTAAAAATCCTAAATCTATTCAATTTTATTTTTTAAAGAAAATATTAAAATATTAAATTAATTAATTGAAAAATTAATTTAATGTAAAAAACTAACCTAATGTATTTTTGGGGTTTGTTGCTTTTATGTTAATTAAAATTTAGAAAAATTAAAGACAAACAGCCAAAAGAAAGGGAAACAAAATCGAAAGACCACCAGGCAGGAAACAAAAAGAAAGCGTTCCGGGAAGCAAGGCCTAGATCGAAGAAGTTTGAGAGACGACACATCTGGGGCGTTCGA
The DNA here is from genome assembly GCA_948472305.1 of Vicia faba. Classification (NCBI taxonomy): domain Eukaryota; kingdom Viridiplantae; phylum Streptophyta; class Magnoliopsida; order Fabales; family Fabaceae; genus Vicia; species Vicia faba. Next base: position 1,356,310,527 of record OX451735.1, read on the forward strand.
TCTGGATGTGCCATCCTTCGATCTGGGATGCTGGACCTGCAAGGAAGCTCGTTAGAAATTGCATATGCAAGGCTTGGGCTCGAACCCTGGTCCCTTCGATTGCGCGAATTCCTGCTTGCTCATTCGAAATATGTGACACCTGCTTTTTGTCCTGCAATTTGGTTAATTCGAAACTAAACAATACAAAGAAACATCTCATTCGAAATCAATCCCTGAACCTGGATATGGGTTGGTTTCGATTTGTCACAGTCAGGATCATGGATTTCTAAAGTAACCAGCCTCGAAAAACTCTATCCATGGGGTTCAAACGCATGAACACTGCAACTTGCATACACTTTGTTAAATCATTCACAAATAATAACAAAAAATATGAATATGCAATTATGAGTCTAATTTTAAGATTAAGTGAGATTGAACATTATACCACTGGAGACGCCTGGATCTGGACGGAAGGTGCCTGCAACGGAGTCTAGACTTTCATGGGGCAGGCTGGTGCTTTTGCGAGGCAAGGTATGTGTGGCCGTCTCCGTGGGTTTTTCCGTTCGGCCCTTTACGTGGATGCTGCGGTGTATGAATTCCTCTGTATCCGTCCCCTCTTTTTCGTGTGAGGTCATGAGGTTTATATAAACAAAGAAATTAGGTAAATATTTGTGTATCTAATCTTGGCCCATTATGATGAAGATATTTGATTTGATTTCTTCATAAAGACTTGCTATATTTGATTCAATCAAGTTCCAATCTATTTGCATACGTTACTGCCAGCCTGTTATGAGTTGTTTGGGCCTTCAACATGATGAAAATCGAAATCTCACCTGTCCTTTGCAGATCCACTTCCCTTCGAATTTTCCCTCTTCGGTAGCTCTAAGCTCTGCTTCGAATTACTCCAGCATCGATGTCACAGCCCCTTCGGTTGAGATTCCCCTACTTCGATTGCATATTTGCAAGGACAACATGCCATTTTGAACTTGGGGTGAACCTGGACAGGTTAGAATATGTATTTTTATTTAGTCATGCCAGCCTATTTCATTCCTTCAAATATGCCTTCTTTGCCACCTTCAAAGTCCAATTCGAATTTATTTAGCACATTCCCTGTTAGACAACTTCGACCAACCCTTGACCTTATGGTGAGTCTAAATTTTGATTTGAAGTATTCAGAGCTTCCTTCATTAGAGCCATTCGAAGGTCATTTCATTCTGATGTTATGATTGAGGTAAAGTCTGAAGTTCCAGTCGAAGGATCCTCTAAAGTGCCAGTTGAAGGACCTTCTGAAGTGCCAGTCGAAGGACCTTTTGGAATGCCAATCGAAGGGCCTTTGCCTATACCAATCGAAGGACCTTTGTCCAGATACCAATCGAAGGATCTTGTTGTAAGGCTAATCGAAAGGCTTTGCTGAAATGCCAATTGAAGGGTACCTGTTAAAATGCCAATCGAAGCTGCCTTGTTTGAGAAGCTAAATCGAAGGATTCCTTGCCATGTCAATCGAAAGGCCTGGCCCATAGTGCCAAACGAAAGGGTCTTTCAGAATGACAATCGAAGGGCTTGGCTATGAGGCCAATCGAAAGGCCTTGTTCAGGTGCCAATAAAATGATATGTTATGATACCAATCGAAGTGCCTTGCTCAGACGCCAATCGAAGTACCTTGTTGGCCGATCGAAAACTTCATTCTAATCTCTTTGATTTCCTTCAGTTTGGACTAATCGAAGTGACGCTAAAATGCCAATCGAGGACGCCTTTGTTCAGATGATAATTGAAATACATTTTTAAGATGCCAATCAAAAGACACCTTATCGAAGGACACTTTGACCAACTTCAAAATTTGTTACTCTTCTTTAAGCAAGTGTTTCTAACCACCCATGTAAGAGAAGATCTTGTAAAACACGAGAGGGAAAATTTTGGGGTACAACAGCTGCCCCTGTTCAATCTTCTTAAACCTGAAGATGAAGATTGACTTGTCTTCCTTTCGTGATCTGAAGGTGGAAGATGATTGAACACTAGAGTGTCCAGGAATTTGCACTCGCATAACACTGATGGATGACGATGTCGGGAACAGGATTACAGATGCCATTTGGAGAAGATGACAGAGAGTCGTCGAAGATGGGCTTAAAGATGCCATCCAAAGTAGATGCTAACTTCATAAGAGGTCTCTTTATGGGGATTCCTGTTCCTGTTGTCTGAGGAGGAGTCCACCGAGGGATGTTGATTTTTGTTGTTTTCCTATTTGAGGAAAACTCTGTGGGGAGTAAAGTCTAGGAGCTTCAGTTGTCCATGACTCTACTGAGGGGGTTATCTCTGGATTGGAGAGATGAAAGTTTGCTGTTTTCTGGTTGAAATCCAGGCTTCGTAGTAATTTGCTGGGGAGAGTGAAATTAACTGCTATATGGAAACGTATAAGAAGAAACCTGTGTAGGGCTGTCTCAGGAGGAGTCCGGGTAAGACTTCATCTGGAAGTGTATGAGAAGGAACCTGGGTAGGGCTGTTTTAGGAGATATATGAGAGAGAGCCTGGGTAGGGAAGCTTCAAGATGAGTCAGGGTAAAACTACATTTGGGATTTGTAAGAAGGAACCTGGGTAGGTTTACCTCAGGATGAGTCAGTGTAAAACTGCATCTGGAAATTGAAGAGAAGGAACCTGGTTAGGGTTGCTTCAGGATAAGTCCGTGTAAAACTTCAGAAGGAGCCTGGGTAGGGTTTCTTCAGGATAAGTTCGTGTAAAATTGCATCTAAAATAAGAAGGAACCTGGGTAGGGTTGCTTCATGATGAGTCCGGGTAAAACTGCATCTAAAATGAGAAGGAACATGGGTAGGATTGCTTCATGATGATTCCGGGTAAAAATGCATCTAAAATGAGAAGGAACATGGGTAGGGTTGCTTCATGATGAGTACGGGTAAAACTGCATCTAAAATGAGAAGGAACCTGAGTAGGGTTGCTTCATGATGAGTCCGGGTAAAACTGCATCTAAAATGAGAAGGAGCCTGGGTAGGGTTGCTTCGGGATAAGTCAGTGTAAAACTTCAGAAGGAGTCTGGGTAGGGCTGCTTCGGGATAAGTTCAAGTAAAACTCCGGAAGGAGGGAGAAGGAACCCATGTAAGGTTATTTTATGAAGAAGCCGTGTAAAGCTGTATTTGGAAGTTAGAAGAAACCCGTGTAAGATTGCATCATGAAGAGCTCGTGTAAAAGCTGCATTTCCAAAGGAGAAGGAACCCGTGTAAGATTGCTTCATCTTGAGCCTGTGTAAAGCTTTTTTTTGGAAGTCAGAAGAAACCCATGTAAGATTGCTTCACGTTGAGCCTGTGTAAAGCTGTTTTTGGAAGTCAGAAGAAACCCATGTAAGATTGCTTCATGTTGAGCCCGTGTGAACCTGCATTTGGTCGTCGAAAGAAACCCATGTAAGATTGCTTCGTGTAAAGCTGTATTTGGAAGTCAGAAGAAACTCGTGTAAGATTGCTTCATGTTGAGCCCGTGTAAAGTTGTATTCGGTCGCATAGATAATCACTCTGTTTTGTTTCAGGAGCTAATCATGGACCTGTTGAAAATTGTTGATGATAAATATCTGTTGATTGATCTTTCCTATAAAGATAAAGCATTAGCTGTATGCAATGTCATGATGTATGAAATGCATTGTGTAATGATGTTCTCAAAATAAATGAGATTGGGATGTATGCATTTGTACTGCATATGCTATGATGTTTGTAGAATGATGTATGAATAAAATATGTGAATGTATCAGTTGTTCTATTGCTGTGCTATTGAATTAGGGAAAATAAATCCCTGATTGCAGCTGGCGATAAAGAATGTAGGTCTTCAGATTCTATTGAAGTTGAACTGCTGGGAGATGATCTTCCGTTGTTAGAAAAATAAACTTTGTTGGGGAAGGAAAGCTATGTGCCCTGCCTGGGGATTTTGTGAAATCCTATTGGGGAATCCTGAGAAGTTTTGATGACTTTACTAGGGAAAACCTGATGTCAGGGCAGTAGTTGGAAATTCCTGCTCTACCGGGGATACAAGAGCATATGACGTCACTAGGTCGTAAGCTGAGGATATGGAAGCGACTTTTTAGTAAGATGCCATTGCCTCTGTACCTGCTGGAGAAAGTACCTGTGGAGACTTTGTGGATGGTTTGAGTGTCATCCCAACTCCCGGGGTGCTTGGTAATTGCTGATCAGGATGATAAGTCTCCTATTGATAAACAAGTGACAAGATGACGGGACATAGTCGTACGCTTTAATCCCTAACTTTTTCCCGGACCGCCCTTTCGGGTTTTCAGTCCACTGGGATACCCTTTTATTTGCTCAAGCCGCCTTTTCAGGTTTTTGACTTGCCGGGTGTACAATTTGTTTTTGTATATATCCCTAATTTTTGCCCGAACTTCTTTGGTTCGTCAGGATGCCATTAATTTTTCCTAGGCCTGTCAACCTAGCGGGCCTTTTACATGCGAGCTCTTTTCCGACTATGTCCATGTTCACTGGGTACGAAGAAGTGTCACTATACATAGTAGTAAGCGTTGCCACACTGCCATGAGACATTTGTTTAATCGTACATGATTCGTTGCTGGAATTCATGTCCCAATGCCCCAAGTGACTCAGATGGAGATCTTCCCCTGGCTATTTGGCATCTTTGAGAGATTCCTTGAATCTTGACTTGACAGCCCCAGATGATGGACAATGACCATGCCGTGCCCCTTGGTTGGAAGTGTTTTTCCACTTGAGGCGATTCTTCTCATTGAGAGGATTTCTGTTCATTGAATATTCGTCTGCGCATTTCTATGTCATTTGAACAATTAACCATATGCAAACAATGTCATTTAAAGAATGCAAAGCTTATGTCTGTCTTGAAATTTTTTGAAAATGCATTTTTTAGTAAAACAAAATTCGCAAGAATGTGATATCAACTCATGATTTATAGCAAACCTTACAGGAGTCAGGATACCTTTGTAACAGTATGCTCTCGAACTAACCCATGCTTCATCTAGGACTTTTAATGGTTGTAACGTGGCCTAGTTCACGGTTTAAGAAACAAAAGATAAATGCTCAAAATTTATTTGTACCCACCTGTTTTTCGTGATGTTCTTCAGTCCTATGCTCAGTTAATTCTGCATTTTGAACCCCAATTGAGTTTGGCATCTTGTCCTTGATATTTTGGTGATAGTTCAGCAATTGAACGTTTGTTTGAAGAAGGAAGTCATTTTTGTAACCTTTTCTTTTTTGTCGAGGATTTGCAGTAACCTCTTTTTTTTTATTTTGCTATCCCTGTCTTTTGCCTGAACTATTTCTTTTGTGATTACATCCAGCGGGATGCCCCGGTTTTTTTTCTTAAGTCTCCTTCATAGGTTTTGACTTAATGGGCTTTTATCGTGAGAAATAATTACTGCCGGCTTTAATGATTATGCAAAACCATCACCATCTTTTGGAGAGCATCTTCTACACTATTTGTTGTGTATGAAGGGAAAGTTTGCGATTGAGTGCACATCTGAAATAACTGAGAAAACTACTCTGGCCCAGGTTATGATTAAGGGTTTTAATTTGTGTGAAAAGAAAACTCCTACTTCTTAGGCTAAAAGGAGTTGACTAGGGATTATCTTCCTTATAACTCCACTGTTTGAGATTTGAAACAATGCCTGTACATCGTTAGTGGGGTCTGTTCAAAAGCACACTGTGTGAGATTGTGGTATCGTTTTTGTCATCCTCCCTCTAAAGGCTTATAGCTTTTGATCGAGAGTTGAATATCACAAAAGGAAGTAAGAGAGCAGTTTGACCATAATGAAAACAAATTAATTCAAGACAAACACGTGTAATGCATTAATGAAATAACAATGTCTGACATGACAATAATTGTTTGAATAAACAAAGAAAATACAACTTGAGAATTCAAATGAACAAAAAGGCTTTCAATCCTAGCCATGATTTTACATGGGAGCAGTGATCACGTTGGGAGTCTCAGGAGGGTCGAACTCAATCTCCTTGGTGTCAATCATATTCTGAATCTTATATTTCAGTGCCCAAAAATCGTTAGTATCGTGCCCTAGACTGCCTGAATGATAGGCACACCTTGCATCAGGATTGTAGTTAGGAGAGGAAGTATTAGGGTTTGGATGAGGGCCTATCACCGTAATCAGATTCATCTTCAACATGTGTTGCAATGCTTGTGACAGTGGCATGTTGATTTGGGTAAACTGTCTCTTAGGCTCGTCTTTCCTTCATTGATTACCCCGTTGTTGTGATCGTTGCATGCGTGCCGAATAAGAGACCAACACTGCCCCCATAAATTGGTGGTAGTCTGCCTTATTACGACCCTTCTGGCCGTGCACAACATTAGCTTCCCTCTTACCACCAAATGGATTCTTCTCAGCATTAGAAGATGTAGCCATCGGGATCTTTCCACTCTTGATACCATTTTCGATCCTTTCTCCAGTCAGAACCATCACTGTGAACCCGGATGGGGAACTCTCAATCAGCAAATTGAAGAATGGGCCTGTCAGAGTGCCCATGAACATGTCTACAAATTCACGATCATTCAGAGGAGGTTGAACCCTGCCAGCTAGATCCCCCCATTTCTGCGCATATTCTTTGAACCCTTCTCTTGAGCTCATGGACATATTCTGCAGTTGCACTCGAGTCGGTGCCAGGTCAACATTGTATTGGTACTGCTTGTAGAAAGCAGCAGCCAAGTATTCCTAGGTATGGATTTCAATTCCTTCTAGCTGATAGAACCAATCCAGTTAAGTGCCAACCAAAATTTCTTGGAACAAATGGACCCATAACTTCCGGTCAGCAGTGTGAGGTTGGATCATCCTGACATAGGACCTTAAGTGCAACTTAAGGCGGGAGACACCGTTATACTTAGAAAACGTGGGGACCTTGAATTTTAGTGGGATGACCACTCCAGTAACCAGTCCTAATTCTTCAAAATCCAAACCAGACACCCTTTGGATCTCCATGGCATTGAGCCTATCCTCCAGCCGTTTGTATTTATGGTCAGCAGGAGGATACCGCTCCTCAGAATAGTCAGGTTCATCTTCTTCAGATGTTGGATTGTTGTCTTCTTCCTCTGATTTCTCGTCCTCTTCCTCTTGATTATCCCCTCCATTTGATGAGGTTTCGGAATCTAGAGCGCGGTTAGTTGGTCTTATCCTTCCCACACGAACTGGTTTCTTTGCCTTCTTAGCCTTCTTTTTGACGATCAGACCTTTTAGGTCTTCTTGCCCCTAAGTCAGATTCAGGAACATTTGTTGGAACCGAGCGTTTTGAGATTGAAGGTCTTTGATTGTCTGTTCAAGATCCATTTCTTTACTTGCTGAAATAAACAATGAAGAAGATGAAAAGCCTGCTATGAAACCTGTTTATGCAATGATATGTATGATATATGTATGCAATGTTTTCAAGGATCTCGCGGGGTAAACAAGAAAATGTCAGAAGTTGAAATATGCAGCTTTGATTGAAGAACTTCGTATCGTTGAGTGTCCTTCTACGAGAGTCAAGCTCACCATATCAAGTGGGTCATAGCCCCTGACTCAAGTTGTCGTGTTTGGTCTTTTGACGACATTGGCTAGATGAAAATAAATCCCCTTTGCCCCTTGCTAGATGTCTGATTTATCATAACCTGCATCATAAACCCTTGAGATCCTTGAAATGGTTAAGGAAATGTGGCATGATGTTATGATGCGTATGCTATGCGTTAAGCAAAAATGTAAGGTGACAAACACAATCCTGCAAAGAATTCAAGTTGTTAGACAATGAAGGCAAACAAGTCACATAAGCAGCCTTAAGTTTAGGCTTGCATGGGGTTTGTAGGTAAGTACCCTCTTGAAGTTCAGTTGGCTCAACCTATCTCAGAAATAGTAACCAGGTTCTAAGGAATCTCAATATCACTGATCTTTCTTTATCGAGTTATTTCAGCTTAGCAATCTTTTCTTGCGGCCGAAACATCTCGAAAGTCCGATCTCAATGAGTATAACATCGAGTATCAAGCAATTCCCAGCTTTACACTGAGACCGACTATCTCGCTACTTTCTAATGGCCACGTTTGTTCAACTAAGGTTCTAAGGTTCGTTAGTGCTTTACGACACCATGCAGCAACCCCGTATTCTCCTTGATTCGACACGAGGGATCCCGGGTACCAACCAAAGTGTCACACCAACACAGCTATCGCTTCAACCATATCAGTCTACGCCGTACAGTCTCCACGATCTATTGTTGTTTACCTAAAAAGATGCCCCAGATCCGGGTGTAGGATCTATAGTAACAACCCAAACAACCCTCCAAGGATAAAGCATACAAAGCACAACAAATCAGTTAAATAATGAACTAACTCTAAGGTAGCCCCACTTTTTAACATTCCCCAGCAGAGTCGCCAGTTCTATGATACAGTGGCAGAACCGACTGTTAATACTGGTTTACGTTTTTCATTCGCAAATGTTGCGGTAAGCAAGAGTCGCCACCGACTTTTCTTTTATCCAAAAAGGAAAGGGTGAAAAGAACAGAAAAAGACATTTTTTCGAGATTTCTGAGTAAGGGGGGTAGATTATGGAAAGGGAAGGTGTTAGCACCCTTTCCATCCATGGTTTTCCATGGGCTCTTAGGTACTTACTCATTTTCTAAAATTGCTTGTGTTTGTGTGTTTAAAAACCTTTGAAAAATGCCTTAGTGCGGTGATTCACTTTATGGTAACTCTTGTATCAGTCCTCAAGAGTGTGATAAAGTGTTTTGAAATCTTTGTTTGAAAGTGTGGAAAAAAAAGATTGTTTGAGCAAGTATCTAACAGCTATCTACCTACTCGAAAAAAGACTTTTCTTTTCCTCCTATCCTTTAGACCGTGTTATCCTACTATTATTGAGTAGGTAACCCTAGTCGTTGGATGTTGAGGGACTATCGAAAGGGACATAATGGTCATTGAAGGCAACATGTAAGGATACCTTAGCATTTCAAAGGGACTATCATCATAAGATCATTTCTCATAGGCAACTCGAGGGACATTTAGGGACTATGATCTTTATGATAATTTAAACCAAGGGTATTTGCTAAGATTATCCCTACGTTTCGAGGGACATGACCATTGTTTCCGAAGGCAACCAAGTGAGGTATACCCTAAGGGTGCACGTGTGCAATAGTGTGCTATTTCAGATATTTTATCTTGCAGTTTAGTGATCTACTGATTGGTTGATTAAGCATACACGCCTAGATTGTTAGCAATTTATATACAACCATATAAAATGTAAAAGCGAGAACATAGAGGATCCTACGCTATTACAAGGCTTTGGTGTAGATACATAAATAAATAAAGTGCGGAAGTAAAATCCTAATTAAGCTATTACAAACCGGGCGCAGTTGCATAATTAACAAAAGATGCTAAAGTAAATAAATGCGCACCTGAATTGAAAATGCGTCTAAAATCCTAAGTGAAAGGAATTTTTGTTTTTTTTTGGTATGAAAAGAAATTGAATTAAAAATCCTACATCTATTCACTTTTAGTTTTTTAAGAAAATATTAAAATAGTTAATTAATTAATTGACAAAATTAATTTAATGTAAAACTAACCTAATGTCTTTTTGGGGTTTGTTGCTTTTATGTTAATTAAAATTTAGAAAAAGGAAAGACAAACATCCAAAAGAAAGGGAAACAAAATCGAAAGACCACCAGGCACAAAACGAAAAGAAAGCGTTCCGGGAAGCAAGGACTGGATCGAAGAAGTTTGAGAGACGGCACATATGGGGCGTTCGATCTGGATGCGCCATCCTTCGATCTGGGATGCTGGACCTGCAAGGAAACTCGTTAGAAATTTCATATGCAAGGCCTGGGCTCGAACCCTAGTCCCTTCGATTGCGCGAATTCCTGCTTGCTCATTCGAAATATGTGACGCCTGATTTTAGTCCTGCAAATTGGTTAATTAGAAACTAAATAATACAACGAAATCAATCCCTGAACCTGGATCTGGGTTGGTTTCGATTTGTCACAGTCAGGATTATGGATTTCTAAAGTAACCAGCCTCGAAAAACTCTATCCATGGGGTTCAAACGCATGAACACTGCAGCTTGCATACACTTTGTTAAATCTTTCACAAATAATAACAAAAAACTATGAATATGCAATTACGAGTCTAATTTTAAGATTAAGTGAGATTGAATATTATACCACTAGAGACGCTTGGATCTAGACGAAAGGTGCCTACGACGGAGTCTTGACTTTCATGGGACAGGCTGGTGCTTTTGCGAGGCAAGGTATGTGTGGCCGTCTCCGTGCGTTTTTCCGTCTGGCCCTTTGTGTGGATGTTGCGCGTGTATGAATTCCTCTGTACCCGTCCCCTCTTTTTCGTGTGAGGTCATGAGGTTTATATAGACAAAGGAATTAGGTCAATATTTGTGTATCAAATATTGGCCTATTATGATGAAGAGATTTGATATAATTTCTTCATAAAAACTTGCTATATTTGATTCAATCAAATGCCAATCTATTTGCGTACGTTACTGCCAGCCTGTTATGAGTTGTATGGGCCTCCAACATGATGAAAATCGAAAGTTGACCTGTCCTTTGCAGACCCACTTCCCTTCGAATTTGCCCTCTTCGATAGCTCTAAGCTCCACTTCGAATTACTCTAGCTTCGATGTCACAGCCCCTTCGATTGAGACCCCCTACTTTGATTGCATATTTGCAAGGACAACATGCCATTTTAAACTTGGGGTGAACCTGGATAGGTTAGGATATGTATTTTTATTTAGTCATGCCAGCCTATTTCATTCCTTCGAAACTGCCTTCTTTGCCAGCTTCAAAGTCCAATTCGAATTTATTCAACACATTCCCTATTAGATAAATTCGACAAGCCATTAACCTTATGGTGAGTCTAAATTCGGATTCGAAGTATTCAGAGCTTCCTTCATAAGATCCATTTGAAGGTCATTTCATTCTGATGTTCTGATTGAGGTAAAGTCTGAAGTTCCAGTCGAAGGACCCTCTAAAGTGCCAGTCGAAGGACCTTCTGAAGTGCCAGTCGAAGGACCTTTTGGAATTCCAATCGAAGGGCTTTTGTCCATACCAATCGAAGGACCTTTGTCCAGATACCAATCAAAGGATCTTGTTGCAAGGCTAATCGAAAGGCTTTGCTGAAATGTCAATCGAAGGGTACCTGTTAAAATGCTAATCGAAGCTGCCTTGTTTTAGAAGATAAATTGAAGGATTCCTTGCCATGTCAATCGAATGGCCTGGCCCAGGGTGCCAAACGAAAGGGTCTTTCAGAATGCCAAACGAAAGGCTTGGCCACCATTCCAATCAAAGGGCTTGGCCATGAGGCCAATCGAAAGGCCTTGTTCAGGTGCCAATCGAATGATACTTTGTTCTGATACTAATCGAAGTGCCTTGCTCAGACGCCAATCGAAGTACCTTGTTGAGTGATTGAAAACTTTATTCTGCACCTTTGATTTCCTTCAGTTTGAACTAATCGAAGTGACGCTAAAATGCCAATCGAAGACGCCTTTGTTTAGATGCCAATTGAAAGACATTGTTAAGATGCCAATCGAAATACACCTTATCAAAGGAAACTTTGACCAACTTCAAAATTTTTTATTCTTCTTCAAGCAAGTGTTTGTAACCACCTATGTAAGAGAAGATCTTGTAAAACATGAGAGGGCAAATTTTGGGGTACAACACACACGAAATGTAAAAAATTGGAAAACGAAAAGCGAACATGTTTTTGGTGATTTTTTTGATAAAAAGGTTTTAATGATCAATCTAAAAAATCTAATTAATTTTAATTAAAAAAAAGAAATTTATTAAATAAATTAAAAGCCTAAACCCTAATTTTGATTAGGGTTTGTAAAAAGGTTTTGAAAAAAATTAGGTTTGTTAAAAGATTTTAGGTTTGATGAATTTATGATTTGTAAATGTAAAATTAAGAAAAATATAAAGAAAAATAAAGTTTTAAAAGAATACTGCCAGGGGTGGGTGTTAAATCCACGCCCTTTGCTCTTTACACCAAGACCTTTACCACTAGGCCAAGTGCACTTTGGTGTCACAGAAAGAGAACCAATGCCTTTTGTAATCTACAAAACAGGAAAATCTAAAGAAAAAAAAACTCAAAATGCCAAAAGGCTGGAATCGAACCCACGCCTTGGCATAGTAATTTCTTTAGCACACACATTTAACCACTGGGGTGGTGATACATCCAATGATTTAAACAAAAAAAATTAAATATATGACAAAATCAATGCCTGGACCGGAGAAGCGCCGAAGCCCTAGCTCCGGCCGTCTTCTCCGACGACTCCCTTTCTCCAAACCTGCAAAATAGATGCTGTTAGAAATCCAGTAATACCCTACCCCCCTAAATTGAGGCCTACGAATTCAATGGGATGGTCAGTTTGGGCTGGATCACGCTAGTTTAGGAGCTATGACAAAAATAACGCAAGGCTATATGAACATGATGGTTTGTGATTTGGCCATTATGGGACTCTCATAATAGGTCATTCCTGCATATTGATACCTCATAAAAAAACAATAGTAAGGTTAGTAGCTATTAAAACACAAAGAAAAACAAGAATGTAAATTCATGCACGATGAGAAACCTATGATGCATGAGATTATGTTTCGAGCCTTTTGAATCATCAAAGATGATCCATTCTTACTCTATACCACTTTAGAGATTGATTGAGAGGGTTTGAATGCTTTGAAAACGGCTGCAAATAGGTTTCATGCTTTGCCCTCATTTTTATCTTCTTTGGAATTTTGGAAGTTGTCTTCTTGCACAAGTTCTCCTCTTCTTCATGTCTGATTTGGATGAGATTATATAGTTGGAATTTAGATCAAACAACATGGGTTTAGACTCTTGTAATAAGCCATGTCTTATTTCATTTTGAATTTTAAATAAATAAAAATAAAAAATAAAAAAAATAAAAAATCCAAGGAGGTGCATGAGTAAGTTTTGAGGTGTACTATAAGCTGCAAAACACGTTTGGACTTTGAAACAATAGCCTATTAGTCCAAAAATTCAAGTTTGCTCAATTTGAACTTCATGCATTTGCTCAAAATTTCCCAACTTGCACTTGTCATAACTCTCTCAATTTTTATCATTTCAAGGTGATCTTTGACCTTTTGGAAAGATCAAGATGTCCTCTACAATCCTTATGTTTACCATTTTTGCATTTGAATATTTTATCTTGATTTAAGATTCCTTGACAAAAAGTATCTTTTTGTTCACTTTTGAAATGACCTATAATGTATTGGCCCATATCTCTTAAATGAAGCATTTTTTAGACTTGAGCTTAGAGGGAAAAAGTTGTATAGAATCTGATGAAGCTTTGGTTGAGGAAAATCTGATGAAGCATGTGAAAGTTATGCTTGGTCAAAGTTCAGTTGACTTCTCCTAAAGAAAACCCTAATTTGACAGCTTTTGACTTTTGATAATTTGAGAGTTTTCCTTGATGAATCATGAGAAACCCTTGATCAAATGATGAATATAAATTTAAAATATTGATGTTGACCAAAAATCTTAAAGTTTGACTGTATGTTGACCATAATTGTCTTTTTGCCAAATACAATTGATTATTAGACATCTAAGCAATTGTATGACCAAACTTGTGATGCAAGGATTGAAATTTGTCATGAGCATTCCTTGAGACATATAGGAGACCATGAAATCGACTTGAGACCTTAAAAACCCAATCTTCCTTAAGAAACAAAAAACCTTAGTTGTAGATCAATTGCTTAGGAGGAGAATTTGTATGATTAATTCTTGAGCACCCTTGAGCATTTGAGAACCCTAGGAGAATGTCTTGGATAAAAGGGAGGGAAAATTTTAGGGTACAAAAGCTTCCCCTGTTCAATCTTCTTAAACCTGAAGAGTTAGATTGGCATGCTCGCCATTCGTGATCTGAGGCTGGAAGAGGATTAAACACTTAAATGCCCAAAAATTTGCACTCGCCTGTGCAGGAGGTAACAATGTTGGTTGATAATATTGCTTGAACGGGCTTAAAGATGCCATTCGGAAAGATGACGTAACTTCTTTGGAGATGGGATTATATATGCCATCCAAGGTAACTGTTGATAGAAGTATCAGAAGATTCTACACTTTGTCTGTATCTGAAGAATGCTTTCCAGAATGAACCTCCGGGGAAGGTGCTTAAGTAGCTGCTTGTCAGATTTAGTTTCTGAGGGAAATGCTTGTCAGAATTTAGTCTCTTAGGGGATTGTTCGTCAGATTTAGTGTTTGAGGTAAATGCTCGTCATGTAAATAGTCACCCCGTCCTGTTTCGGGAATTTATCTACAGTCTGTTTTTTGTTGGTAAATCTGTCCTGTTTCAGAAATTCATACCACCTGGCGATGTCGATAGTTTCCTCGTCCTGTTTCAGGAGTTAATCTTTTCCTGGTTATATAGATAGTTTCCCCGTTCTGCTTCAGGAGTTAATCTATGCATGGTCGTATAGATAATTTCCTCGTCCTATTTCAGGAGTTAATCTAGGACCTACTTTTTATTGGTGAACCTGTCTTGTTTCGGGAATTCATACCAATTGGTCGTATAGATAGTTTCCCTGTCTTATTTCAGGAATTGATCTTTGACCTGTTCATGTAGGTTGTTGCCCCGTCTTGTTTCAAGAATTAATCTCTGAACTGTTTAAGAATTGTTGATGATATTCGTCTATTTGTGAACTTTACCTGAAAAGATAAAGTTAGTCTTTATGCAATGTCATGACGTTAGTAATGCATTGTGTAATGATATTCTCAAAGTAAATGAGAGTGTACTATATGCGTATCATATTCATATGCTATGATGTATGGATGCAAGATGTCGTTGAAGTTTATCGATAGCTTCTATATCATCTTTGCTGGGAAAAAGAAATTCCAGACTGCCGTTGGGGATGAAGGATGTGAATCTTCAGTCTTGTTTAGAATGTTTTCGCTGGAGATTCCTGCTTTCTGTTTGAGGATACTCCACTGGGAATGTTTGACTTCTGCGTGGGGATAGAAGAATTCAGGAACCTTGGTAGTTCGTCGCTCCACTAGGGATTTTAGTTCTTATATACCCTGATTGGGGATAAAAGAGATGAATAACCTTTAGAGGTGTCGTATGACCGAGTTTTCGATATGGATGTCAACTCTTCTGGGGGAGGACAAAGTTAAATGATGTCTGGCTCAGTTTCAGATTATGTAGCAACTTTCTGGGGATAGCAGCCTGGTTACACTTTGTTGGAGAGGGGAATTTCGCTGATGATTTGTAGTAGTCGGAGAAATGAATTTGCTTGGGGAATTAAATTCCTTTGGGGAAATAAACCATGTTAGGGAAATAGACTCTGCTGGAGAAATATACTCTACTGAGGAAATGGGCCTTGCTGGAGAAGGGAATTCTGTAGGGGATTTTGCAATGTTGGAGAAATAACTCATCTGGGGAGTTGAATTCCTGTGAACTATGCTTAAGAAGTTTCTGCCATATGTTGGGGAAATGATCAAACTCCTTTATCCGCTAGGGTGGGTCTACTGTGGAGTATGGTCATGTTAATAGCTAAAAGATTCCCCAATTTTTGTCTTGAAGGCATATTAGACTTGCGGGGGAATGTATCTCCGTCTAGGATGAGCTTGTGAAGGTAACTCTGTAGGGATAATCCCATGGAGGTTTCTCTGTGAGGATTTGTGGATGACTTGAACGTTATCCCAATTCTTAGAGTTTTTAGTAAATGTTGATTCCTGTTGTTATGCATATATTTGTTAACACTAATCATATTCATATGTTCATTCAATTTAGTCATTGGACGTTTTTGCAAACAAAACAGAAAAGATAAAACAAAATTTGAATTTTGCAATTGTATTTGTGTTGATAATTTGCCGATAAACATGCGGTGTTTGTACATAGAGACAGAAATCCTAGTAATAGAAAATCATCGTAAAAATGAAAAAGATTACAAAGAAAAACAAAGAAAGACCTCTATTTGGAAACAATCCCACCGGGTTTCAACTCTGTTATTGCCCTTATATCTTCAAGCATCTCATCCCTTATTGTCGGAAGAAGTTGACTGAATTGATCTATACCGTTTGAACTTGACATTGGTAACAAAGCTTGTTGTAAGTAGATGATCCAACGAGACATAGTTGTACGCTTTAATCCCTAACTTTTTCCTGGACCGCCCTTTCGGGTTTTTAGTCCACTGGGATACCCTTTTTTGCCCAAGCCGCCTTTTCAGGTTTTCGACTTGCCGGGTGTACAGTCTTTATATGTATATCCCTAATTTTTGCCTGAACCCTTTTGGTTCGTCGGGATGCCCTTATTTTTTCCTAGGCCAGTTAACCTAGCGGGTTATATTCATGCGTAGTATTTTTTTACTATGTTCACGTTCACAGAATGCAGAAAGTCTTCACCGCCCATGGTGGTAAGTATCATAGCGCCTCCAGAAAATATCTTCTTGACTATAAATGGCCCTTCATAGGTGGGAGTCCATTTTCCCCTGGGATCACCTTGTGGTAGGATGATGTGCTTTATTACCAAGTCACCAGCCTGATATTCACGATGCTTGACCTTCTTGTTGAAGGCTTAGATCATACTTTTTTGATACATCTGACCGTGACAAACAACCGCAAGCCTTTTCTGGTCAATCAAATTTAGCTGTTCC
Organism: Vicia faba; assembly: GCA_948472305.1. Taxonomy (NCBI): domain Eukaryota; kingdom Viridiplantae; phylum Streptophyta; class Magnoliopsida; order Fabales; family Fabaceae; genus Vicia; species Vicia faba. The sequence continues at coordinate 1,356,327,104 of OX451735.1, forward strand.
AACCTAGTCTGAATCCACTCGTCTTCGTCTAAATCTGCGTCTTTCATAATCCTTAGAGAAGGAATTTGGACTTCGACGGGTAGGACCGCTTCCATAACATAGACTAGAGAGAATGGGGTTGCCCCAGTTGATGTTCGTACGGAGGTGAGGTATCCATGAAGATAAAATGGTAACATCTTATGCCATTCTTTATACATCATCATCATCTTCTGTATAATCTTCTTAATATTCTTATTGGAAGCTTCCACTGTGCCATTCATCTTTGGTCGATATAGAGAAGAGTTGTGGTGTTTGATCTTGAACTGTGTGTAGAGTTCCGTGATCATAGTATTTTTTAGATTAGTACCATTTTCCGTGATGATCCTTTCGGGGATTCCATACTAACAGATAATATCATGTTTAATGAACTGATCCACAACATTCTTAGTAACAGAGGAAAATGAGGTTGCTTCAACACACTTTGTGAAGTAATCAATAGTGACGAGGATGAAACAATGTTCGTTAGAAGCTGTAGGATTAATCTCACCAATTATATCAATTCCCCACATTGTAAATGCCCAAGGAGCAGTCAAAACATTTAGAGGAACCAGAGGCACATGTACTTTGTCAGCATAGATTTGTCATTTGTGATAAGTTCTTAAGTGATGATGGAAATCAGTTTCCATAGTCGACCAATAATAACCCGCCTTCAGAATCTTATTAGACATTTTATGTCCACCAGAGTGAGTACCAAAGATACCTTCGTGTATATCTTCCATAGTCTTCTCTACTTCCTTCTTGTCCATACAACGAAGCAGAGTTGAATCGTGATTGCCTTTGTACAAAATTTCGTTGCTCAGGAAGAACTTAGCAGATAACCTTTGTAGGAATTTATTGTCATTGATGGATGCTCCCTTAGGGTACTATTGAGTCTTGAGGTATCTCTTCCCTTCATGAAACCAAGGCTTTTATTCTAATCCGTCAGTGTCAACTCCGTAACAGTGTGCCGGTTCGTCCAGTCTCTTAATGGTAATTTGAGGAGCTTCATTGTCCCATCTGAATTTGAACATAGATGACATGGTAGCTAATGCGTCTGCCAACTGATTCTCTTCTTGTGGAATATGCTTAAAGGTAATTTCCTCGAAATACAGAATTAATTCCAATACATGCTCCCGATAAGGAATGAGATTTGGATGCTTCGTATCCCATTCTCCCTTGATTTGACCGATTACTAGGGTTGAATCCCCATATACATTCAAGAACTTGATTCTTAGGTCAATAGTAGCTTTGATACCCATGATGCACACTTCGTATTCGACCATGTTGTTAGTACATTCAAAGCAAATTCTGGCGGTGAAGGGTGTATGGAAGCCCTTGGGAGAGATAATCACAACCCCGATTCTGTTACCAAGTGCGTTGGAAGCTCCGTCGAAAACCATAGTCCATCGGGATCATGGCTCAGGTCCTTCATACGGTCCAGATTCTTCATAATCTATAACTAGCATAATATTCTCGTCTAGGAACTCGAAATTCATAGATTGGTAGTTGTTTACGGCTTGATGCGCCAAGTGATCTGCTAGTACACTTCCTTTAATTTCCTTCTGATTGGTGTACTGAATATCGTATTCTATTAAGACCATTTTCCATCTGGCTATTCATCCTGAGAGAGCGGGCTTCTCGAATATGTATTTTATGGGATCTATTTTAGAGATCAACAAAGTGGTATGAGTAAACATATACTGTCTTAGTCAACGAGTAGCTCATGCCAAAGCGTAGAAAGTTTTCTTGAGCAATGAGTATCTTGTTTCACAGTCGGTAAACTTTTTGCTAAGGAAGTATATTGCATGCTCTTTTTGACCAGACTCGTGATGCTGCCCCAATACACACCCCATTGGGTTCTCTAACATTGTTAGGTACATGATCAGGGGTCTTCCTTCAACTGGTGGAATCAGTATCAGAGGTTCGTGGAGGTACTCCTTAATTTTGTCGAAGGCTATCTGACAATCTTTGTTCCACTTCACTACCTGATCTTTCTTCAGTAACTTGAAGATTGGCTCACAAGTAGCGGTCAGATGGAAAATAAATCAGGCAATGTAATTCAGTCGTCCCAAGAAACCTCTAACTTCCTTCTCAGTACAGGGGACTGGCATTTCTTGAATATCTTTGACCTTGGAGGGGTCAACTTCAATACCTTTACTACTGACGACGAAACCCAGGAACTTACCAGATCTCACCCCAAAAGTGCACTTATTCGGATTCAACCTTAGCTTGTACTTTTTAGCCTCTCAAACAACTTGTGTAGATGGTCAAGATGTTCCTCTTAAATATGGGATCTGGCTATCATGTCATCGATTTAGACCTCTATCTCGTGATGGATCATGTCATGGAATAAAGCTACCATGGCACACTGATATGCCGCGTCGGCATTCTTCAACCCAAAAGGCATAACCTTATAGCAGAAAGTGTCCTACTATGTAACGACAATAGTCTTCTCCATGTCTTCGGGCGCCATATTGATCTGATTGTACCCTGAGAAGCCATCCATGAAGGATAATACTTTATTCTAAGAGGTGTTGTCGACCAGAACATCGATATGTGGAAGCGGAAAGTCATCCTTGGAGCTTGCCCTGTTTAGATCCCTGTAATCTACACACATACGCACCTTACCATCCTTCTTAGGCAATGGCACCACATTTACAACACACTGAGGATGTGGTGTAATTGCTAAGAAACCTACGTTGAATTGCTTCATAACCTTAGTCTTGATCTTTTTTGACATGTCAGAATGCATACGACGAATCTTCTACTTTATTAGAGAACAACCCTCTTTTGTTGGCAGACGGTGAACCACAATATCAATATCGAGACCTGGCATGTCTTCGCATGACCAAGCTAAGATCTCAACATATTTATGCAACATCTGAATTAACCTGTTCTTGACACTGTCTTCTAAGTTGGTACCTATCTTGACTTCTTTCCTGTCCTATGCAGTGCCTAAGTTTACTACTTCAAATGGCTCTTCATGCGGTTGTATAACCTTTTTCTCTTGCACTAACAATCTGACAAGCTCTCTAGGTATTTCATAATCTTCCTCACTTTCGTCCTCGGCTTGGTAGATCAGATTTTCAAAGTCATAAGTGGAAATATCAGAATTGTTATCAACGGGATCCAAAGTGGATGTAGATATGAAATTTATTATGTGGGTGTGTGTAAGAACACATAGCTATTTTGAAAGTGTAATAAAGTAAAAAGAAAGACAAAGAGCGCAAAATTTGAATACAAAACGTCCAATGCTTTATTAAATGAAAATATGTGAATGAAATGACAACCCTTAACAAATGGACCATTGTGCTCCGGGTAAGGCACACGGCTTAAAGTCATTGTTTAAAAATTACATAAACAAAACTTTGAAAGCAGAAAGAAACATAAAATGGTATTTACTTCTGACTAAAGGAGATTGAGATGAGGTCTTCAATCTTCCAATTGCTGAGTCCGTTGCCGATGGTAGGAAAGATCCAACTGTCGAGATCATAATGATTGTTAGCATCTTCTATAGTGTTACTCCATTGTTGCTGACACAGGATGGTGGTCTTCCAGCATGCACCCGACGAACAGCCCTCTGAGCCTCTGCAGTAAAACCCAAACCAAATTTGTCATATTTATAAGGAATGTCAAGAAGCTGACCCCAAGTAGTGCAACCACCTTCTTCTACTACAACCCTAGCATCCTTCAACAAAGACATTCTGGGTGAGACCCTGGTAACTTTGGGAATATCAGAAACATCTTCAGTAGTGGTAGGAGGGACAACTTCAAAAGTTTGGTAGGGAGTTTCAATGAATTTGCCGTTCATTTCTACATACCGGAATGAGTTCAACTGACTCACCATATACCCCTCTTCACCACAAACAGTCACAACCTTTCCTTTCACAGGATATTTCAGCTTCAGGTGTAGGGTTAAGGTAACAACGCCTGCCCCCTGGATCTAGGGGCGTCCCAATAAACAAGAATAAGCTGGTCATATATCCATCACATAGAAGGTAGAATCGAAAACCTGCGAACCTACTTTAATTGGGAGATCCACTTGTCCATGTATTATCTTCTTTGACCCATCAAAGGCTCGTACTATAATATCACTAGGTTTCAACATAACCCCTTCACAATCCAATCGGTCCAGAGCACCCTTTGGTAGAACATTCAGAGAGGAAACCGTTTCAACCAATACATAAGCTAGAGTAGTTCCCCTGCATTCAATAGAGACATACATGGCCTTGTTGCAGTTTTTTTCCTTCAGGGGTCAGGTCAGCATCAGAAAAACCTAACCTGTTATTCATTTTCAGACTAACAACATAACTTCCAAATTGACCGGCAAAGATTTCTTGTGAAACATGGGAAGACTTCAATAACCTCACTAAAGCCTGAGCATGGGCCTCAGAGCATAGTAAAAGGGATAACATGTATATCTTGGAGGGAGTCCGTCCCAACTGTTCGACAATCTTGTAATCACTTTTGTAGATAATCTTTAATACCTCCTCCAACTCTTTCCTGGAAGTATCGTCAGTGGTAACTTTCTTAGGTGCCTCCATCTAGACAGGCTCCATCATTTGTTCTTTATCCTGAGCCTCAACAGTTAACTCAGTAGAAGTAACTCGAACTGGTGTAGCGACAGTCTTCAGTGATATTTCCGGAGATAAAAACCTTCCGCTTCTAGTAACCTTACTGGTCCCAGCAATATTATCAATATTGGGACCAACAACTTTAGTAACTTCATTTTCAGTAGTCGATAGTTCTTGCTTGACGCCATGGTAGTAGACTTCGGCTCCATAGTTCGAAGGGATATATTTATCCGAAGAATATGTAATAGGTCCGGGTGTGGTAATTATCAGAGGAGAAACTTTGAGTTTGTCAATGATTCTTACATAACCCTTGGAAGTGATCCTGATAGGAGTGTCGGATATTACAGATACCTCTTCCAGCTCTAAGTCTTGTAAAAAATTCTCAACAGATGGAATCTTCTCAACCATAATTAGGTGATTGTCCATTAGACACTGAATACCTTCTTCCAGCAACTTGCAGCCATTTGGTTGGGCTGCACAACAGTAACATCTCTCAATGAAACCCAAAAATAAACCGGCTTGTAGCAGATTATTCTTGATAATCGGGAGGGGAGTAGCCAATTCACTTATAGTAGAAACATAACGAACATCATCAATATCAGTTATGTCTTTGTCGTGCTTCGACATAGGTGGAGTAATCACGTTGGAAGTCTCAGGTGGATCAAACTCAATCTCTTTATCTTCGATCATGTCTTAGATTTTGTTCTTCAAAGCCCAACAGCTATTGGGGTCCTGCCCGGGGCTATTGGAATGGTAGGCACATTTCACATTTGGATTATAGAAAGGAGAGGAGGTGTTCTGAGAAGGATCCCTCAGTGTAATCAGCTCTTCTTTCAGTAAGTGTTGTAATGCCTGAGACAATGACATGTTGATCTTTTGTAAACTGTCTTCTAGGTGTATCTGACACGTGCTGATTGTTTTGCTGTTGTTGTTGCACAAGTGCATGATTAGAAATTAGCACAACTCTTACAGACTAGTTACGGTCACCTCTGGCACGACCCTTTTGACCATAAACAACATTTGTTTCTTTCTTTCTGTTGAACCTCTTCTTTACAGTACTCAAAGATGCAACCTCTTGAATCTTTCCACTTCGGATTCCACTTTTAACCCATTCTCATGTTAGTATTAATTCAGTAAAACCAGATGAAGAACTTCCGATCAAATGATTAAAGAAAGTCCCTGCCAAAGTGCCCATGAACATATCAACTAGCTCCCTGTCAGACATAGGAGGTTGAACTCTTCTACCCAAATCTCTCCATTTTTGGGCATATTCTTTAAACCCTTCATTCGAGTCCATAGTCATACTTTGTAGTTTCACATGAGTCGGTGCAAGGTCATCATTATATTGACACTGCTTGTAAAAAGTAGTAGCCATTTCTTCCCTAGTGCGAATGTTGTTTCCTTCCAGCTGATAGAACCATTCTAGTTGTGTCCCAGATAATATTTCTTGAAAGAAGTGAACCCATAATTTTCTGTCAGCAGTATGGGGTTGGATCTTCCGAACATAAGACCGCAGATGAAGCTTAGGACAAGACACACCATCATATTTGGAAAATACGGGGACCTTAAACTTATGAGGGATAGCAACTCACGAGATAAGACTTAACTCTTCAAAATCTAGCCCAAGCACTCTCTGGATTTCCATAGAATTAAGTCGATCTTCCAACTGCTTGTATCTATCATCAGCGGGAGGATACTGTTCAGCAGAATAGTCTTCATCAGAATCTTGGCCAGAACCAAGGTTGTTATTCTCTTCAGCTTTCACACTCTTGTCATCTTCCTCTTGGTTATCATCTTCATTTAATGGGACCTCAAAATCTAGAGCCCTTCGAACCGGACCTTTGAATCTTCTACCCATATTAAGAAAGATACCTGGCTTCTTAGTATTCTCTTTATTCCCTTTTGTGATGAGGGTTTTTAACTCGTCTTGTCCCTTAGCTAAGTCTAAGAACATTTGCTGAATTTTAGCGTTCTGAGCTTGAAGTTCTTTCATAGTTTGTTCTAAGGCCATCTTTTACTGAAATAAACAGTAAGAAGATGAGAAAACCTGTACTGGGAAAATACCTGTTATGTAATGACATGCATGATACGTAGATGCAATGTTTTCAAGGATCTCGCGGGATAAACAAAAAATAGAGTGTTAGAAGTTGAGTCTGACTGCAACTTTGATTGAAGAACTTTGTGTATTTGAATGTCCTTCTATGAGAATCAAGCTCACCATGTCGAGTCAGTCCTAGCCTTTGACTCAAGATAACATACTTCGGTCTTTGATGGCATTTGGTTAGAAGAAAATAAATCCCCTTGCCCCTTACTAGACGTCTAGTTCAGAACAACCTGCATCACAGGCCCTCGAGATCCTTGAAATGATCAGTGAAAATGATATGGTATGATGTCATGATATCATGTTTGAACAGATAAAAAACACAAACAAAGCACACAAGAGCCTTAGGTTTAAGGCTTGCATGGGGTTCGTAGGTAACTACCCTCTTGAAGTTCAGTTGGCTCAACCTGTCCTAAGAATAGTAACCGGGTTCTAGGAGTCTCATATCACCGATCTTTCTCGCAAGCATTGTTTTAGCAGTGCAACTGACTTGCCACTGAAATATCCTGAGATTCTAATCTCAATGAGTGTAGCATCGAGTATCAACCAACTTTGGACTGCACCAAACCTGACCATCTCACTCCCTTCTAATGGCTAAGTTGGGTCAATTAAGATTCTAAAGGTCAGTTAATGCTTATGACAACAAGTGGTAGCCTAGTATTCTCCTCGACTGACTCGAGGGACACCCGTACAAACCAAAGTGTCGCACTAACGTAACCATCACTTTAACAATATCGATCTACGTTGTACAATTTCCATGATCTATAGCTACTTAACTAGGGTCCCCAGATCCGGGTATAGGATCTTTACAAAAAATAAACCCGAGCTACCCATTAAAGATAAAGCAAGAAATTCAAACAAGCAGATAAAATAATCTAACTCTAAGGTAACCCCTCTTTTTTAGTCTTCCCCAACAGAGTCGCCAGTTCTGTAATAGGGTGGGAGAACTGATTTGTTTTGAGATTTATCGCAAACGTTTCAAATAGCAAGAGTTGACATCAACTTTTATTTTATCCAATAAGGAAAGGGTGAAAAGAACAGGAAAGACATTCGAGATTTTTGAGTTCGGGGGGTAGATTATGAAAAGGAAAGGTGTTAGCACCCTTTTCATCCGTAGTTATCAACAGGATCTTAACCACTAGCTCACTTTGTTATGAAAATTGTTTTGTGTTTGTGTGTTTGAAAAATATTTTGAAATGCCAATTGTAAGGCAAGACTTTGTAATGATTCTCGTATCTGTCCTCGAGAACGCGTACAAAGGGTTTTTGAAAATATTTTTGAAGAGTGTTTATGAAAAATGTGTTTTGTTTTGAAATGTTTGTGAGCAAGAAATTAACAGTGGCCTACCTACTCAAGGTCTTTCTTGTGATTTCCTCTTCCTTTAGATAATGTTATCCTACCATTAGTTAATAGGAAACCCTATCGTTGGATGCGAAGGGATATGCATGGTTCGTCGTACAGTCATCGAAGGTAAATGGTAGGGACGCTTTAGTAGTTGTCGTTAAGGGACTAGATCGTTTACCGAAGGCAACATCAAAATGGTCATCGAGGGACTATGATCTTTTTTTCTCGAGGGACTGTGCTAAAGCGTCCCCAAGTTCGAGGGACATGACTGCTTCTTTCTGAGGCAACAAGGGAGGTTACCCTAGAGGCGCAAGTGTGCGAGTGATTTGTTTTCAATTATGTTTATCTTTGCGTTAGGGTTAGCTACCGTTTACTTTTAATCTTTCAATACATGACCTAATTACTAACAGTAATAGTAAGATAATAAAGCAGTAAATGTGCGGAAAATAAATGCGGAAATGTAAACCCTAAGATGTTTACACGGCTTTGGGAGAGTTATAAAAGTTATACAAATGCGAAAAATAAATCCTAATTACTATTACAAGTCGAGAAACAATTACCTAAAAAGGAAAGAAAATCGAGAATAATAAACCACGCGAAATGTAAAAAATAGGAAAACAGAAAGTGAACGTGTTTTTGGTGATTTTTTTGATAAAAAGGTTTTAATGACCAACCTAAAAAACCTAATTAATTTTAATTAAAAAAATAAATTTATTAATTAAATTAAAATCCTAAACCCTAATTTTGATTAGGGTTTGTTAAAAGGTTTTGAAAAAAATTAGGTTTGTTAAAAGGTTTTTGGTTTGATGAATTTAGGGTTTGTAAATGTAAAATTAAAGAAAATATAAAGAAAAACAAAGTTTTAAAAGAATACTGCCAGGGGTGGCTGTTGAACCCACGCCCTTTTCTCTTTCCACCAAGACCTTCACCACTAGGCCAGGCACGCTTTGGTGTCAAGGAAAGGGAACCAACGCCTTTTTTAATCTGTAAAATAGGAAAATATGAGAAAAAAAAAACTCAAAATGCCAAAATGCTGGGATCGAACCCACGTCTTGGCATATTAATGTCTTTGCGCGCGTGTTTAACTACTGAAGTGGTGATACATCCAATTATTTAAACAAGAAAAATTAAATATATGACAAAATCAATGCTTGGATCGAAGAAGCACCAGAGCCCTAGCTCCGGCCATCCTCTCCAGCGACTCTCTTTCTCCAAACCTGCAAAACAGACGTTGTTAGAAATCCAGGATTGCCCTACACCCCTAAATTGAGGCCTGCAAATTCAATGGGATGGTCAATTTGAGCTTAATCACGGTAGTTTAGGATTTGTGACAAAAATAATGCAAGGTTGTATGAACATGGTGGTTCGTGATTTGGCCATTATGGGACTCTCATAATAGGTCATTCCTGCATATTGATACCTCATAAACACATTAGTAAGGTTAGTAGCTATTAAAATTCAAAGAAAAACAATAATGTAAATTCATGCATGATGAGAAACCAGTGATGCATGAGATGCTGTTTCGAGCCCTTTGGATCATCAAAGATGATCCATTCTTACCCTATACCACTTCAGAGATTGATTGGGAGGGTTTGGATGCTTTGATAATGACTGTAAATAGGTTTCTCGCTTTTCCCTAATTTTGATCTTCTTTGGAATATTCAGAAGTTACTTTCTTGCATAAGTTCTCCTCTTCTTCATGTCTGAATTTAATGAGATTATATAGTTGGAATTTAGGCCAAACAACATGGGCTTGGACTCTTGTAATA